>CM061224.1:96216309-96919507 GCA_030844895.1 Ambrosia x helenae | reverse complement strand
TTTTATGATTAAAAACCTTTTAAACATCTTTCTAAATCTAAACATGACCATTTTATAACATAGGTTTTCATAATGAATAACATGTGTAAATTGTGTGTTATGTGGTGTTATGTGTTGTTCACTGATTTGCTGCTATATCTTTATGATAGAAACATGATATAGGGATTGTTGTTAATGAGGGAATATTGTTGTTTAGGGTTAGAATTGGATATATTGATATTTGGGGGTTTTATTGGATTAATACTTGATGTATGAATATTTATGATCAATAGAATGAATAAGAAAGATCGGATAATCGACAAACTGAGTATTTTAAGCTAAACATGAATCGATTTCAAAAGTTTCCAAATTGGGTAAATAATTCATGCATGAAAGTGATGTTTCCATAATCTTTACCATTTTGGGAAGGGCTGAAACAGACGTATTATCGGGGGAAATCGATGGGGTTTTGTAGGGATAAGTTATCCATGCTTGACTGCTGTGTTTGATGATGTTTTCGGGTCGTTTTGAATGTGTTTGAAACGTTTTTAGGAAAAATTATACAACAGGGGCGAACCTGGCCTGCTTCGACCAGTCGATGGTGCGAAGGAGGGATCCAGGGTCGAACCTGGGATTTTATTGGACGAATGTGATAAAACGGGCGAAGGAAGCATCAAACGGTCGAACGAGACGTAATAGGGTGCGAAGGAGACAAAAAGGTGCGAAGGAGACTTAAAACTGACTGGTTCGACCGTTCTGATGCAGAAAATGAGATTTTTGATACAAACTAAGTGTTTTATGCTTGAACCTTGTGTGTAATCTATGTGTACTTGATTAGTTAGGGTAATGGGTCACCAACGGGATGTCGGGTCGGTCTAGTGTGTCGGTTAAACATTTAAACACGTTTTAAAACATACTTGGTTACGATCTGGACAATCAGGACTAGATAACCTTATGGTTATTAGTCGGAACACTTATGTGAACATTTTGATAGATCTCCGGTAGAGGGATTATCAAGGGCTAAACATCTTTACTTATATTTGAAGAACGCTACTTAAGGTGAGTTCACGGCCCCACTTTTACTGCTTTAACTTTTGGGGGAGAAAACATGCGCCTAAACGGTTTTGGTAACATATGTCATACTATGGTTTTAACTTTATATTGCTATACGATCTTTTGGAAAGTCCGGGGGAAACCATGAATGTGCGGGGATGCACAACGGGGGAAATGTGGATAGATCTATTGGGCGTGACCTGCCCCACTCGTCGGCTTGGAGGGCAGGGCGGGTGCATATTGTCTCGAACAGGTACATTGGTATCATGCTGAACATACGGGCTGCTTAAACATGTTGAACATTGCTAAACGTGTCTAGTAATGGTTTCCAATCATAGTAGTAATGAAACATACGCCTAGCTAGCGTACTTGGTAACATTGATATAGTATGGACATGGTAACGTTTTGGTAACATTTTGAACAAACCTGTGAACTCACCAGCATTATATTGTTGACATCTTTTTGGCATGTTTTTCTCAGGCCGCTAAGGTAGCAATGAACGGGACTAGGCGCACGGGTCTGCATTGGCGTCTAGGCTTAGTGCACGTTTTGTAATAAAAGTATTTTGAACAATTTTTGAGATGATAGCATAGCTGATTAAATGCTACTGAAACGCTTCCGCTTGTTAAATTAATGGTTATGTCTGTTTACGTTTTTCATATAGAGTTGTTTATTGTGATTGTTGACTTGGATCCTGGTTTCTCATGCGCCTCGCGGTAAAACCCCGCAAGTGGTAATTTGAGGGTGTGACAATATGGATGTTGGCATGTAAACCAGTTTCTTGTCCTATAGAACAAAATCATGTGTTGACTAATTTAGTCAAACATTATTGTAAACCTCTAAATAGCATAATTGGCTATCAACAGTTGATAGGTAAACTGATTTACCTGTCACATACAAGACCTGACATTTCCTATAGTGTACACTATCTTAGCCAGTATATGCATAAACCAACATATGGTCATCTCAAGGTTGCATTAAGATTACTAAGGTATCTTAAGTGTGCACCTGGTAGAGGTATAGTATTTAGGAAGAGTGACAGTCTTAACTTATCAGCTTATGCTGATTCTGATTGGGCTAAGTGTGTTGAAACAAGAAGGTCTGTCACTGGGTTTTGTGTCTTTTAGGAGGATGTTTGGTTGTGTGGAAAAGCAAGAAGAAAGCCAGCAAGTGTCTTGATCATCTGCTGAAGCAGAGTATAGAGCCATGTGTTGCTGCTTCTTGTGAGGTGATCTGGCTGAAGAATTTGTTGTAGGAATTAGGCATTGTGGTTGAATTACCAATTTGCCTACATTGTGATAGTTCAGCAGCCATGTCTATAGCCTCAAATCCTATGTTCCATGATAAGACCAAACACTTTGGTATTGACCTATTCTTCTTAAGAGATTTAATTTCTCAAGGAGTGGTTAAAACTGTGAAGGTTGATTCAAGTGACCAAATTGAAGATTTGTTTACCAAAGGTTTGCAACCTAATCAACACAATACTTTGTGTCCTTAGGTAAACCTGTTTGATTGTTTTGGGAAATAAAATGATAGGGGTGTTAAAAAATAAGAAATGGTTATAACATTTTTTATATTTTTAGTTCATTTTATTTCTTAATAAAAAGTTTTATAAATATTTTTTATAACATAAAAATATTTTTCCTAAATAATATAAAGGATTTTTGGATTAGTGTGTGTTGGGCTTCATCATGTTGCATAAGTGTGCAGGTCCAATGCCCAGCCCAAGACATTGTTGTTGATCCAAGCTGTTAATCCAGGTTGATTGCTGAGCCCAAGTATCAAGTCCAGAAGGTTGAGCCCAAGAAAGGTGTTCGAGTATTGCTGTGGCCCAGATAAAGACATATTGTAAACATTACGCATTTATTAATTATACGTTACGGATTAACGACTAGTGTATTATTTTGGTGATATTTTGAACCCTACACAACTATAATTATTCATACATATATCTCTATATGTATATATATATAAAGTTATAACAATAATAATAATAATAATAATAATAATAATAATAATAATAATAATAATAATTATAACATATACTAGATAATTTGAGTTTGTGATTTTCTTACCCATAGCCCATTACCCAAGCCATCCCAGCCCAAACCCCATACCAGAAGCCCAGCCCACAAGCCCAAACACCCTCCACCCCTATCTGTCAAAAAAAAAGAGAAAATTTTGTTCCACCCGGGTTTCGAACCCGCACCCAAGCCCAAACCACATCAACACTTAACCAACTGGGCTAAGCCATCAACCTGATTAAACCCAAACGCGTTTTTAACTTTATACCCTTTTTAAATTCATCACAGTTGACTTGGTAAGTCAACTGTGATCACGCGTATGCATAATCAAACCATATTAACTCGTGATTGATCCTAATTTGGCAAACTTATTTGATTACCGGCCTTGTATGACCTGTATACGCGTCAATTAACATCAATCATTGACCAATTTTGATTCCATACGCGTATAGACTTTAAGGTTTAGTCAAACCTTCCAATTAAACAATCCATCGACCCCCAGTATAAATTGATCTGCTGCGAACCTTCACAACTCGCTCTCATATCTCTCTTAACCTCCAATCGTTCTGAATCACCCTGATAATTATCAATCTGTACGCTGTTTGACTTTTGTCATTGACCGGGCATTCATCAACGAATCAACACTGTGAGTTTGAATTTTTGCGTGGGTTATGTTCATCGGCAATCACACATCAATAGCCCTATGATTAATTAGGCTATTGATGTGTGAATTGATCAATTGTAGAAACTAGGGTTCGTGCTTTGTGATTTGGGGATAAACTCAATTTCATATCGCGTATATAATTATTCTTATACAGGATTCATCACAACCACTGGCCTAGGCCAAGTGGTTGTGACCATGGTCTATAACCCAAGGCTCCCGGGTTCGAGTCCCGGCTATGGCCACCTTTTTGTTTCTTTTTATTTTTATAAACAACAAACTAATAATATATATATTAAACATTTTAATCTTATAAATTCGTTTTTAAATATTAAAACTATTTTATAAATTCTAAAAAAATTATATTTATTAAATCTGAGATAAAAGTTTTATCTACAATTTTTATTTTTCTAAAAATTCATTTATTTAATATTTATAATAATTAAATCAATTTTATACTATTATATTTATAAAAATCCATTAAAATATCAAAACAATTTTATTAAATTCTCCAAAAATTATCCTGAGTTTGTATAAAGTTAAACTTTACTGAAATGATTTTTAATTCTGAAAAATCATTTATTTTATATTTTTAATCAATTTTTGTTAGATTTAATCATAATTAAATCATAATAAAATCAATTTTCATTGTTTTTGCACCAAAATTTTATACAATTTATTTTTAAATATTTAGAACAGAAATATGATTTTTAAAATGGAAATTCTTTAATTTTAGTATTTTTGAATATTAAAGTTAATTATTGGCAATTTGTAATAAATAGATTTAAAAATCTATTTTAAAGGAAATAATTTTATAAAAATTATTTTATACTTCAAACACATTATTGTGAACATTCTAAAATTCAAATTTTATAAAAAGACTTTCTTTTATTTAATTATCAAATTTCCCTTTATTTAATTAACATTTTATTATTAATTCAACAATTGGATATCCCCAAATCGAAACCCTAGTATACACTTATAAACTAATTAGACTAGGACTTATTTATTACCTTATTATAGGGTGATATTTGGCATTATTTTGGGCAACACTATTATTTCATCTTTTCAAGAAGTTTAACATTTGCTAAGGTGAGTTTTACATAGCCCCTTTTCTATTTATCACTGTTTTTGGGGTGAAACATGTTACAACATCATTTATGCAATTCAATCATCAATGTGTCTATGTGTTTTCTATGTTGCATTATGTCTTGAGCATGATTAGAGTAAGCACCATTCTAGCATAATCATTAACTCCGTACAAGCCGGCGGTAAACATTGATAGATCTATTGGACTGACAATCCCACCCGGATACGTGCCTCCTACAAAGGTAGCGTGGGTGTTTGTTATCGTATAACATATTCAAGTGGACCATGAGCGTATGGTATGTATCATATTATAACAGTCATCAGGGTTGATTATGCACTCGATTTATTTCTAGTATGTTCTCACATATGGACTAGATTGACATGACACATGAATTGCACAACATTTTTATTCAATTATCAAAAACCTATGTAATTCTCACCAACTTTTGTTGACCCAAAACCTTTTCAACTTAACATGTTTCAGGTTCTATTTGCTTGAAGATTTGAATTGATGCTTGAAGATATGTGTATAGTTTTATTCAATTTGATGTACAAATTCTAGAACAATTGTATGTAATTCATTTAAATTATTTAATGGAATTTATTATTCACCATGAGCTACTGAACAATCATCAATACGTGACACCCCGATGTTTCCGCCATCGGTTGGGGTGTTACAGATTGGTATCAGAGCCATGGTTATAGGGAATTAGGTTATTAGAAAAATAATCTAGTCTATAACCATAGGATATAACCAGTACTTGCTTCTTTTACTTGCTATTCTCTATCTTCCTTCTACTTCTTATCCCTACTTTCATCCCTACAAGAAGGTTGCTCTCTGTCATTGGATCTACTCTTAGACTAATAGGACAAAATCCTCAGGTTTAGCCTGAACCACCTTGAGATCTCGTCGAAGTTCTAGATTTTAATAACGAACACGTGCAATCTGGAAAGGTGAACGCCTGTATTCTGAGTCTTCTGTCTAGGCTGGTATTGCGCATATATCCCAATCAGACGAGGGACCCGGATGCCTACCTGGGAATTCTCGGGATGAGTGTTCACTTATAGGCTAAAGCATGTCTTCATATGTTATTAGAATCTGGAATCTTTGATAAGTCAACGTTTTCGTTTATTCGTTTTAATTAATGAATAAATGATTACATTCCTTATATTACCTCATTCATTTCATGCCTCATTGAGACTTCATTGTGTCCCTAACAGATCATGTCTCCACGCCACAGCACTCGCATTAACAGTGGTGACAATCATGAAGAAGAGAGCAGCAACCACAACCACGACCACAACACTAACCACAACAATGGAGGTGACGCCCAACTAGGTACGATTATTTCTCAACAATTGGCACAACAAATCACAACTCTGGTTTCTAACTTGTTGGCTCAAGTCATCCCAATGAATGGGAACGGCAATGGAAATGGAAATGGCGATGGAAATCACATAAAGAACGGAACCTTAGTTCGGAAAAGCGAGAAAACAAGTATTGTGGCCGCGGTAACTACCAAGAACCAGAAGCGTAAGACCAGGAATCCTAATGTAAACCTCACTATACAAGTCTCTAACAAGAAGCCTTATACAAGAAACTTTCCATTGTGTAACACATGCAATCGACATCATCCCACTGTTTCAGCATGTCGCGTGTGCACCAATTGTGGTAGGTATGGCCATCTGGTCAACACATGTCGCGAGACCCCAAACCCTAATGCCAATCAACCCACCAACCCTGCTCAGGCTGATAATCCTAATCGATACAACTATGGTCAATGCTATGAATGTGGGGACCCAAATCACTACCGTAACCGATGCCCTAAACTAAACCGAGATCAAGACCCTCCAGCTACTTAACAGCAAGTCCCACCATTTAAATGTTGTTTGCTTTTAATTCTATGTAATGGCGCTTTTGATTCAAGTAATAAATTCAAGTATTATCATAACATCTGTAACATTTCACATTTATTAATTATACGTTACGACAAGATCTACTATTTTTAGTGAAATTTTGAGCCTAATGCGATGATTATTATTATTCATACATATATATATATATATATATATATATATATATATATATATATATATATATCTTTAAAAATAAAAATAATAATAATAATAATAATGATAATAGCTATTATGTTAAAAAAAAAAAAAAAAAAAAAAAAAAAAAAAACTAATGTGTTAACCAAGCCCAAAACCTAACTCTAAGCCCACCTTTTGTTTTTTTTTTGGAAATTCTGAAGGCCCAGACTCCCAGGCCCAGGCTCCAAGTCAGAAGCCCAGCATCAGACCGGCCCACATGAGCCACTACCCCTCCCTTAATTCAGTTTATAAAAAAAAAAAGAAAACTTGTGTCCCGCCGGGTTTCGAACCCGAGTAACTACACCCACATACACGCGTGTTTCCCAGCTGCTCCACACACCATTGTTGGTTTTTACCCAGCATTCATTTTATTTAAGTCCATTTTCAATTCCTCCTTTCCTTCCCTGTTATCGTGCTGCAACAGTTATGGATATAGTTTAATAAGTTTGACCAATCAATTGCCATTTTAGCATGGAATTGATCATAGTTGACTTAGGAAACGTGATTACCGGCATTCGTGGACCAGTATACGCGTGCAATTACAACTTATTGAAAATCAATTATACAATTACGCGTTTGACATTCATATCGTGGTCAACACTTACCAATTCAGCGATCCATTGCTTAACACTATAAATTGAACCTTGTAGGACAATCACAACTCGCTCACAATCTTCTATCAAACCTCAATATTCTTCAATTCTGTCTGTGTATCATCATATGATCAAACAGTTGACTTTTTGGGTTGACCACTCAATCGTACACGAATCATCACTGTGAGTCCAATTATTTTTGTGGGTTTTGTTAGTCGGCAATCAAACAACAAAAACCCTAACATTAATCGGGTTCATAATGTGTGGTTTGTTTGATTGGAAAAGCTAGGGCTTGTAAATCTGATTTGGGGATAAACTAGTTTGGGATAAGTGTATTTATTTTATTAACACAGGTCTAAATCACAACCACAGGCCTAGGCCAAGTGGTTGTGATCCTTGCTTGTAACCAAGGGGACCCGAGTTCGAGTCCCGGCTTGGACGCCATTTTTCCTTTGTTTTTCATTTTTTTTTTTACACAAACCATATAATATATATAAATTACATATAATCTTATAAATTCATTTTTAATTATTAAAACTCTTTTATAAATTCTAAAAAAAATATTTTTAACAAATCTGATGTAAAAGTTTCATCTACAATTTTTATTTTTCTGAAATTCATTTATTTAATATTTATAATAATTAAATCAATTTTATGCTATTATATTTATAAAAATCCATTAAAATATCAAAACGATCTTATTAATTTCCACAAAAATTATCCTAAGTTTTTATAACATTAAGCTTTTCAGAAATGATTTTTATTCCTGAAAAATCATTTATTTAATATTTTTAATAAATTTTTGTTAGTTTTAATCATAATTAAATCATAATAAATCCAATTTTTATTATTTTTGCACCAAAATTTTATACAATTTATTTTTAAATATTTAGAACAGAAATATGATTTTTAATATAATAATTCTTTAATTTTTGTATTTTTGAAAATTAAAGTTAAATTTTGGCAATTTGTAATAAATAGATTTAAAAATCTATTTTAAAAGAAATAATTTTATAAAAATTATTTTTATACTTCGAACACATTATTGTGAGCATTCTAAATTCAAATTTTATAAAAAAGGCTTTCTTTTATTTAATTATCAAATTTCCCTTTATTTAATTAACATTTTATTTTAAATTCAACAATTGGATATCCCCAAATTCGAAGCCCTAGAAACTTATACATTTATAGACTTGGTAGACTTAGACATATATATTACCTCATTATAGGTGATACTTGATACATTGGGCAACACACTATTTTTCAAGAGATAACGTTTTGCTAAGGTGAGTTTACATAGCCCCTTTTCTCTATTTTAACTATTTTTGGGGTGAAACATGTTTAAACATTTTATACTATCATTTACTCATACTTACTTGTGATTCAATTACATCATCATTCTATCATTTGACTGTAACAAAAAGACACAGTACAATCATTAACAATGATCAAGCCGCCTGTTTAGATTATAGCGCTATAGGTCTGACAAACCCATCCCCCGCATAGACTCAGGGATGATCGATAGCAGTAATAACATTTAACTAACTTGCGAGTTAGTCATCAGTCGACACAAGGTTTGGTTGTACAAAGACGCATTGTTGCATGTCGGTATCATATACTATCATCATACAACTTTGAATGTTGTACAAACTGTTGTTAGCAATTATTATCAAAAACCTATGTAATTCTCACCAACTTTTGTTGACCCAAAATATTTTCAACTTAACATGTTTCAGGTTCTACTTGCTTGAAGATTTGCTTGAAGATATGTTCATAGTTTTCTTGTAGAACGATTGTATGTAATTTATATAAATCAATTAATGAAATTTATTATTCACCATGAGCTACTGAACAATCATCAATACGTGGCACCCCGATGTTTCCGCCATCGGTTGAGGTGTTACAGATTGGTATCAGAGCCATGGTTATAGGGAATTAGGTTATTAGAAAAATAATCTAGTCTATAACCATAGGATTTAACCAGTACTTGCTTCTTTACTTGCTATACTCTACCTCCCTCCTACTTCATATCCCTACTTTCATCCTTACAAGAAGATTACTCTTCGTCACTGGATCTACTCTTAGACTAATAAGGCAAAATCCTCAGGTTTAACCTGAACCACCTTGAAATCTCGTCAAAGTTCTAGATTTTAATAACGAACACGTGCAATCTGGAAGGGTGAACGCCTGTATTCTGAGTCTTCTGTCTAGGCTGGCATTGCGCATATATCCCAATCAGACGAGGGACCCGGATGCCTACCTGGGAATTCTCGGGATGAGTGTTCACTTATAGGCTAAAGCATGTCTTCATATGTTATTAGAATTTAGAATCTTTGATAAGTCAACGTTTTCGTTTATTCGTTTTAATTAATGAATAAATGATTACATTCCTTATATAATCTCGTTCATTTCATTGTGTCTATTGCAGATCATGCCTCCACGTCGCAGCACTCGCAACAGCAATGGTGAGAACCACGAAGAAGGTGGTGACAACCATAACCATGACCAAGTTCTTAACCACAACAACAATGGTATCGATGCCCAATTGGCTGCAATCATTTCTCAACAAATGGCGCAGCAAATCGCAACTCTGGTTCCCAACTTACTCGCTCAGGTCATCCAACTGAACGGCAACGGGAATGGTCATGGCAACGGGAACGGGAACGGGAACGGCAATGGCAATGGTAATGGACCCCCAGCCTGCACCCTTAAGCATTTCAACTCTTGTAACCCTCCAAAGTTTAGTGGTGAAGAAGGAGCTACAGGGCTCCTCCAATGGTTTGAGGGTATTGAGAATACCTTCATCAACAGTGAGTGCCCCGACAACTTTAAGGTCCGTTATTCCATGAGTGTTCTTCACAAACGAGCACTCACTTGGTGGAATGAAGAAAAGCGTACTCGTGGGGCCGAAGTTGCTCTTGCTATGACATGGGACCAAGTCAAGGAGGTCATGAAGGAAGAGTTTTGTCCTCGCAATGAAGTTAAGAAGCTTGAGGATGAGTTCCACACCTTAGCTCAAGATAGTGGGGAAAACCTTGCCTACAACACCCGCTTTCATGAGCTTAGCTTATTGTTGCCTCACAAAGTCACTCCCCTGCCGGTAGCCATCGAGAAGTACATCGGTGGTCTGCCCATGCAAATCCAGGATACGGTGTGGGGAAGGAATCCTGCCACCTTGGAGGAAGCCAAACGTTTAGCAGCTACCTTAACTGATAATCACGTAAAGAACGGGACCTTAGTTCGGAAAGGCAATAAAACAAGTATTGTAGCCGCGGTAACCACTGAGAACCAGAAACGTAAGACCAGGAATCCTGATGCAAACCTCACTCCACAAGCTTCTAAGAAGAAACCTTATACAGGAAACCACCCATTATGTAATACCTGCAACCGACATCATCCCACTGCTTCAGCATGTCGCTTATGCACCAATTGTGGAAGGTATGGCCATCTGGTCAACACGTGTCGTGAGACCCCAAATCCAAATGCCAACCAACCCACCAACCCTGCTCAAGCTACTAACCTTAATCAATACAACTATGGTCAATGCTATGAATGTGGAGACCCAAATCACTTCCGTAACCGATGCCCTAAACTGAACAGAAATCAAGACCCTCCAGCTACCTAACCGCAAGACTCACCATTTGATTATTGGTTGCTTTTATTCTATGTATTGACGTTATTCGATTCAAGTAGTAAAATTCAAGTATTATCATAACATCTGTGTGCATGTTTGTCTGAATGTGAACTAATTGCTATATCTATAATCATACTTGCTTGTACAACAATTAGTTAACTATCAAACAACCAGCTTAACGATTGGTAGAGGTCATCATGTCATTCCAACAGTCGGGAGAGGCCCTACCACCTGAACGACTGGCGGGGACTATCAGACCTACTTAACAATCGGTAAAGTCATAAAAGGACGCAAAACCCTAATGTAAGGTAAATTGGTAATTACGGTCCGGAACGTAATCATGAATTTACAGGTACATTAAGGTAGTGTGAAATTTCATCAAGGTTTTCGGTAGTTGGCCAATTGTAACCCTGGTTTTCTCTTAACTTCGGGACGAAGTTCCTAAAAGTAGGGGAGACTGTAACATTTCACATTTATTAATTATACGTTACGACAAGATCTACTATTTTTAGTGAAATTTTGAGCCTAATGCGATGATTATTATTATTCATACATACACATATATATATATATATATATCTTTAAAAATAAAAATAATAATAATAATAATAATAATGATAATAGCTATTATGTTAAAAAAAAAAAAAAAAAAAAAAAAACTAATGTGTTAACCAAGCCCAAAACCTAACTCTAAGCCCACCTTTTGTTTTTTTTTGGAAATTCTGAAGGCCCAGACTCCCAGGCCCAGGCTCCAAGTCAGAAGCCCAGCATCAGACCGGCCCACATGAGCCACTACCCCCTCCCTTAATTCAGTTTATAAAAAAAAAAAAGAAAACTTGTGTCCCGCCAGGTTTCGAACCCGAGTAACTACACCCACATACACGCGTGTTTCCCAGCTGCTCCACACACCATTGTTGGTTTTTACCCAGCATTCATTTTATTTAAGTCCATTTTCAATTCCTCCTTTCCTTCCCTGTTATCGTGCTGCAACAGTTATGGATATAGTTTAATAAGTTTGACCAATCAATTGCCATTTTAGCATGGAATTGATCATAGTTGACTTAGGAAACGTGATTACCGGCATTCGTGGACCAGTATACGCGTGCAATTACAACTTATTGAAAATCAATTATACAATTACGCGTTTGACATTCATATCGTGGTCAACACTTACCAATTCAGCGATCCATTGCTTAACACTATAAATTGAACCTTGTAGGACAATCACAACTCGCTCACAATCTTCTATCAAACCTCAATATTCTTCAATTCTGTCTGTGTATCATCATATGATCAAACAGTTGACTTTTTGGGTTGACCACTCAATCGTACACGAATCATCACTGTGAGTCCAATTATTTTTGTGGGTTTTGTTAGTCGGCAATCAAACAACAAAAACCCTAACATTAATCGGGTTCATAATGTGTGGTTTGTTTGATTGGAAAAGCTAGGGCTTGTAAATCTGATTTGGGGATAAACTAGTTTGGGATAAGTGTATTTATTTTATTAACACAGGTCTAAATCACAACCACAGGCCTAGGCCAAGTGGTTGTGATCCTTGCTTGTAACCAAGGGGACCCGAGTTCGAGTCCCGGCTTGGACGCCATTTTTCCTTTGTTTTTCATTTTTTTTTTTACACAAACCATATAATATATATAAATTACATATAATCTTATAAATTCATTTTTAATTATTAAAACTCTTTTATAAATTCTAAAAAAATTATTTTTAACAAATCTGATGTAAAAGTTTCATCTACAATTTTTATTTTTCTGAAATTCATTTATTTAATATTTATAATAATTAAATCAATTTTATGCTATTATATTTATAAAAATCCATTAAAATATCAAAACGATCTTATTAATTTCCACAAAAATTATCCTAAGTTTTTATAACATTAAGCTTTTCAGAAATGATTTTTATTCCTGAAAAATCATTTATTTAATATTTTTAATAAATTTTTGTTAGTTTTAATCATAATTAAATCATAATAAATCCAATTTTTATTATTTTTGCACCAAAATTTTATACAATTTATTTTTAAATATTTAGAACAGAAATATGATTTTTAATATAATAATTCTTTAATTTTTGTATTTTTGAAAATTAAAGTTAAATTTTGGCAATTTGTAATAAATAGATTTAAAAATCTATTTTAAAAGAAATAATTTTATAAAAATTATTTTTATACTTCGAACACATTATTGTGAGCATTCTAAATTCAAATTTTATAAAAAAGGCTTTCTTTTATTTAATTATCAAATTTCCCTTTATTTAATTAACATTTTATTTTAAATTCAACAATTGGATATCCCCAAATTCGAAGCCCTAGAAACTTATACATTTATAGACTTGGTAGACTTAGACATATATATTACCTCATTATAGGTGATACTTGATACATTGGGCAACACACTATTTTTCAAGAGATAACGTTTTGCTAAGGTGAGTTTACATAGCCCCTTTTCTCTATTTTCACTATTTTTGGGGTGAAACATGTTTAAACATTTTATACTATCATTTACTCATACTTACTTGTGATTCAATTACATCATCATTCTATCATTTGACTGTAACAAAAAGACACAGTACAATCATTAACAATGATCAAGCCGCCTGTTTAGATTATAGCGCTATAGGTCTGACAAACCCATCCCCCGCATAGACTCAGGGATGATCGATAGCAGTAATAACATTTAACTAACTTGCGAGTTAGTCATCAGTCGACACAAGGTTTGGTTGTACAAAGACGCATTGTTGCATGTCAGTATCATATTCTATCATCATACAACTTTGAATGTTGTACAAACTGTTGTTAGCAATTATTATCAAAAACCTATGTAATTCTCACCAACTTTTGTTGACCCAAAATATTTTCAACTTAACATGTTTCAGGTTCTACTTGCTTGAAGATTTGCTTGAAGATATGTGCATAGTTTTCTTGTAGAACGATTGTATGTAATTTATATAAATCAATTAATGAAATTTATTATTCACCATGAGCTACTGAACAATCATCAATACGTGGCACCCCGATGTTTCCGCCATCGGTTGGGGTGTTACAACATCTGTGTGCATGCTTGTCTAATTGCTATAACTATAATCATACGTGCTTGCTTGTACAACAATTGGTTGACTACCAACGATTGGTAGAGGTTATCATGTCTTCCAACAGTCGGGAGAGGCCCTACCACCTGCTCAACGACTGGTGGAGACTATCAAACCTGCTCAACAATCGATAGAGTCATAAAAGGACGCAAAACCCTAATGTAAGGTAAATTGGTAATTACGGTCCGGAACGTAATCATGAATTTACAGGTACGTTAAGGTAGTGTGAAATTTTATCAAGGTTTTCAGTAGTTGACCAAATTGTAGGACTAGTGTTCCTCTTAACTTCGGGACGAAGTTCCTAAAAGTAGGGGAGACTGTAACATTACGCATTTATTAATTATACGTTACGGATTAACGACTAGTGTATTATTTTTGGTGATATTTTGAACCCCTACACAACTATAATTATTCATACATATATCTCTATATGTATATATATATAAAGTTATAACAATAATAATAATAATAATAATAATAATAATAATTATAACATATACTAGATAATTTGAGTTTGTGATTTTCTTACCCATAGCCCATTACCCAAGCCATCCCAGCCCAAACCCCATACCAGAAGCCCAGCCCACAAGCCCAAACACCCTCCACCCCTATCTGTCAAAAAAAAAAGAGAAAATTTTGCTCCACCGGGGTTTCGAACCCGCACCCAAGCCCAAACCACATCAACACTTAACCAACTGGGCTAAGCCATCAACCTGATTAAACCCAAACGCGTTTTAACTTTATACCCTTTTTAAATTCATCACAGTTGACTTGGTAAGTCAACTGTGATCACGCGTATGCATAATCAAACCATATTAACTCGTGATTGATCCTAATTTGGCAAACTTATTTGATTACCGGCCTTGTATGACCTGTATACGCGTCAATTAACATCAATCATTGACCAATTTTGATTCCATACGCGTATAGACTTTAAGGTTTAGTCAAACCTTCCAATTAAACAATCCATCGACCCCAGTATAAATTGATCTGCTGCGAACCTTCACAACTCGCTCTCATATCTCTCTTAACCTCCAATCGTTCTGAATCACCCTGATAATTATCAATCTGTACGCTGTTTGACTTTTGTCATTGACCGGGCATTCATCAACGAATCAACACTGTGAGTTTGAATTTTTGCGTGGGTTATGTTCATCGGCAATCACACATCAATAGCCCTATGATTAATTAGGCTATTGATGTGTGAATTGATCAATTGTAGAAACTAGGGTTCGTGCTTTGTGATTTGGGGATAAACTCAATTTCATATCGCGTATATAATTATTCTTATACAGGATTCATCACAACCACTGGCCTAGGCCAAGTGGTTGTGACCATGGTCTATAACCCAAGGCTCCCGGGTTCGAGTCCCGGCTACGGCCACCTTTTTGTTTCTTTTTATTTTTATAAACAACAAACTAATAATATATATATTAAACATTTTAATCTTATAAATTCGTTTTTAAATATTAAAACTATTTTATAAATTCTAAAAAAATTATATTTATTAAATCTGAGATAAAAGTTTTATCTACAATTTTTATTTTTCTAAAATTCATTTATTTAATATTTATAATAATTAAATCAATTTTATACTATTATATTTATAAAAATCCATTAAAATATCAAAACAATTTTATTAAATTCTCCAAAAATTATCCTGAGTTTGTATAAAGTTAAACTTTACTGAAATGATTTTTAATTCTGAAAAATCATTTATTTTATATTTTTAATCAATTTTTGTTAGATTTAATCATAATTAAATCATAATAAAATCAATTTTCATTGTTTTTGCACCAAAATTTTATACAATTTATTTTTAAATATTTAGAACAGAAATATGATTTTTAAAATGGAAATTCTTTAATTTTAGTATTTTTGAATATTAAAGTTAATTATTGGCAATTTGTAATAAATAGATTTAAAAATCTATTTTAAAGGAAATAATTTTATAAAAATTATTTTATACTTCAAACACATTATTGTGAACATTCTAAAATTCAAATTTTATAAAAAGACTTTCTTTTATTTAATTATCAAATTTCCCTTTATTTAATTAACATTTTATTATTAATTCAACAATTGGATATCCCCAAATCGAAACCCTAGTATACACTTATAAACTAATTAGACTAGGACTTATTTATTACCTTATTATAGGGTGATATTTGGCATTATTTTGGGCAACACTATTATTTCATCTTCTCAAGAAGTTTAACATTTGCTAAGGTGAGTTTTACATAGCCCCTTTTCTATTTATCACCGTTTTTGGGGTGAAACATGTTACAACATCATTTATGCAATTCAATCATCAATGTGTCTATGTGTTTTCTATGTTGCATTATGTCTTGAGCATGATTAGAGTAAGCACCATTCTAGCATAATCATTAACTCCGTACAAGCCGGCGGTAAACATTGATAGATCTATTGGACTGACAATCCCACCCGGATACGTGCCTCCTACAAAGGTAGCGTGGGTGTTTGTTATCGTATAACATATTCAAGTGGACCATGAGCGTATGGTATGTATCATATTATAACAGTCATCAGGGTTGATTATGCACTCGATTTATTTCTAGTATGTTCTCACATATGGACTAGATTGACATGACACATGAATTGCACAACATTTTTATTCAATTATCAAAAACCTATGTAATTCTCACCAACTTTTGTTGACCCAAAACCTTTTCAACTTAACATGTTTCAGGTTCTATTTGCTTGAAGATTTGAATTGATGCTTGAAGATATGTGTATAGTTTTATTCAATTTGATGTACAAATTCTAGAACAATTGTATGTAATTCATTTAAATTATTTAATGGAATTTATTATTCACCATGAGCTACTGAACAATCATCAATACGTGACACCCCGATGTTTCCGCCATCGGTTGGGGTGTTACACATATGCTGATGTGGCAATCCGTGTGAGAATGCACAAATGGATTGCCACCGTTGGATTGTTTTAATCTCATCTAAACTCGTCCGTTGGATTGTCTCGAAGCATGTGATCGTACAGCTGAGATATAAATACCATCAGCTCTCTCTCTCTCGAAGCACACATGCTCATTTTACTTTCTCTTTCACTTTTTTCGATTGCTCTCAGTTAGGGTTTGTTAGAATCGTCATCAGATTCATCTTGAATCTGTGGACGTTGGTTCTACTGGTTGTTGTATAGAGATTATGCTTTAGTAATATCTGTTAATCTTGTATTCTTGAGAGCTTGAGTGAGGTAGAGATTTTATTCAGTATTGTAAGGGTTTTCCACCCTTTTGGGTTGGGTTCTTGAATAAAGTTTATATGTTTTTTATTCCATGTTTGTAACACTGGTTTACAAAGAACACCAAGTCTTTCCCCACCACTCCACCAGTACCTCATTTGCACAAGTGGATGATTTGGTGTTAGGAATATTAGTGACCCGGTGGATGATTTGGTGTTGGAAATATTAGTGATCATGTGATTTTTTATAAAATTATCTATATACTAATAGCACACAACTTTGAACAGTAGTATGGCAACATCGTAATAACCTGATTTAGGGAGGCTGGCTGTTTTCGTCATTTTATTGAATTAAAAGGGGCACTACTTTTTTTAATTGTTATCCAGATTGTTCTATCAGAGGGTTGATTAGGATTTTAGCATATTAGATGCTTATTTTTTTGTGTCTTGACCAGAACATGACGGGGTATTTAAAAGGTATATATTTCTCATCTTTCTTTAAGTTAAAAATAAATGATAGATTCTCTATTTTCATAGAACACAAACATTTTATTTAGACTTAAATCAAACATTTGCAATTTTCAATAACGATACATAGAGTTATATTATTATTAGAAGAACCATTTTTATTTGTTCAAAGATTTTGGTTAACTTGATAATTATACAAAAAATTTAATTTATACAAACTTTTAATATTTTCATGAATGAGACTACTTTTTATCTGCAGGTACATCAAACTTCCATACGCGTCTTCCTCCGGGTTGCTGAAGTGGCCTTGCATTTTCTTGTAATTTCTAAAAAGATAACCAAGTAAACACATGAAAAAAAGTTGGTAAATTTGACTAAAATGCATGAAAATGATTAAACTAATTATGCATTCATGAACATTTAATAATAATATGATTAATTGTTCTTAATTTCAGCTAAAAAAATATTTGTGAACCAATGCTTACACGTTGATGAGGTCCCTTAAGCAGATTGATTTGGTCTTGTGAAACTGATCTAACCTTTTCTTCAATAGTCCAAATAACATCTTCCGTACATGGAGGAGTAGTAAGGGAACCAATATATCTATACTATCTTTTGCTATCATGCCTTAAACTACTTGCATATATTTTCCCCACATCAATTGCTTGCTTTGTTCCAAGCATTTTGATCTTCTCCGTTAGCTATTAATGTCAATTTATCAAATTATGGAGGACACAACGCTATGTCTTGTGTGATATATATTTAAAGAGAGAGGGGGCGAGAGAGAGTCATTACACTTCCAATAAAGGGATCAGATTTTCCAACGATATAAAGAGTGCTAATAACTGCAATATGCCGCTCCTTATTTTTATGAACCAGATGTACTTCTGCATCAAACCTGTAAATACATTTCCACAAATCAATCTGTCAGATCTAGCCATCCATAATCTACGCATGTTACGGTTTAGCTATTTTATTAACATAGTTACAAATCAAATAGATACATACTTCTCCCCATCAATTACATTCTCTGCAGGAGTGTGCCAACGACATTCTTTTAGCTTGTATGTTGAACCATTTACTACTATTCCTCCTGCATCTCCTAGCCACTCAATCTTAAAAAAAATAAAAATAATTATAATGATGATGATGGTGGTGATGATAAAAACAAGGGTGAAAAGCAATGGAGCTCAGCTTACAGCAATATTATCATGTTCATTAACAAGTCTGGCTGGTGCGTCGATGTAAGCCCGTTTCAATTGTTCTGGTTTAAGTCGTGCACCTCTGACATCGATATTAATAGGAGACTGTGATTTTCCAACAGAACAAGTTTTCCAATCCGGGTTAAGACTTCCCCAATTCTTTGATCCACTTAGAGTCCCTTCTACATAGCTGAATTGCTTACCTATTAAATAATCAGAAGGATACGGTCGTTACTTTAAATATATATATATATATATATATATATATATATATAATACTAGGTTAGAACCTTATGTATTACATGGTTGAATAAATATAAGTATATATAAGTAATAAAAAATTACATCTTTAAAAAAATCCATGTATTGTACGGGTTGAATAAATATAATGTAATCAGTTAACATAAACAATCGGCAAAATATGTTCGTAAAAGAATGATATTTAATGTACTACTTGCTTATTATAACATTTTACTTTATCTTGACAACTGTTTATGTTGACCAATTACATTATATTTATTCAACGTTTGTAATACAGGGTTTTAACCTAGTATTTAACAATCTAATATAATTTAATAATATTATTAAGAAATTAAAGGAGAGATTAACATATGACATTATTTCAAATCCTTTATTAGAATAAGGCAAATAATTAAGACATAAATATTAAATAAATAAGAGATAAATATAAAATTATGATTTAATAATAGTCTTTTATACAAAAGATAAGTGAGATAAAAATAAAGATTATATATCAATAGTATTTTTTTAATATAATGTATTAACTAGGTTATTTGCCCGTGTGACACACGGGTATAATAAATAAAATTTAAAGTTTAAACATATAAGTAATTAAGGTTACATATTAATGTAAATAATTGAAAATTTTAATATATAATATAATTTCTAAAAAATACAAAAAATTCATAAATCTCTAAATATCTCTTTGTATACAACGATGTTTTTTTGTAGCACTGTTATTTCTATCTAATATTAATAATTTAACACCGACTCTGTTTTTTTACTCTTGATAACGTGACGTTCAATTAGCCATTAACGAAAACTGGCTATTTCAAATACAAACCAACACTTGATAGTTTTTGACTTTGTTTTTTGTTTATCGTCATTGTAAATCATACGGACAATGAAAATTGTTTTATTGAAATTGGAACATAATTTTCTTATTTAAGTTAAAAACAATTAAAAGAAATGATATTTTTCGGAAGTGATAATAAGATTTGGAAAATGACAAAAACATAAACAATTGTTCAAAAATTATACCATAATTAAAAAATAACTCAAATTCGAAAACATTTCGATATTATGTCAATGATCATCAAAGAAGTAAATTGTTAGAAACTAACCTCATACAACACATATAGTAACCTAAAAAATATCGTAACTTAAAACTGAGAGAGATAACAAAAATTATATAGTTAATTGGAAATATCTTAAACATTTAGCAATTATTAAATCAAAAATATGTAAAGAGTTTTAATATGTTAAATTTAATTTGATTCACAAAAATATTAAAAAGGAATCGAGCTAATTAAGTATTTAACTATGTATAAATTAAATTCATATTCTTAAATTGTTATTCCAAAGTTTTTGATTTATCCGTAAGTTAAAAAATTTATTTATCAAAATTTATTTAATTTTGATCAATTATATTTTGATTAAATGAACTAATGGAGCTAATTTGGCCTGACTTAAAGTTTAAAAATTTAATTATGCAATTTTAAAGTATGGCAAATATTTTTTTAGTTTTATAATTGTAAATAAGTTTTAGAAATGATTAAATATTGTTTTAGTTTTATAATCCAGCATTATTTGAAATCCTTTATTATAATAAGGCAAATAGTTAAGAAAAAAATATTAAATAAACAAAAGATAAATATAAAATTATAATATAATAATATTATTTTATAGAAAAGATAAGTGAGATAAAAATAAAGATTATATATCAATAGTATTTTTTAAATATAATATATTAATAATCTTATAATACATTAATAATTTTATAGTATTAGTGAGAAATTGCAGGAGAGAATGTCATGTGGCATTATTTATAATCCTTTATTAGAATAATGAACAGAGATGGTTTTGGGCGTGTCAATCTTTGATGCTCGCCAGCGATGATGATGAAGCCCTGGAAGATCGATCGAGGAAGAACAATATAACATTTGTCAAAAACTATTGTACTATGAGTTTTTATCAAAGAAACATATGTTGTCAAAATGGTCGTTTCCTATTACTTGCTAGTCAAAACTTTGGTAAAAAAAACGCGATAGTTTTCTAGTAGTGTTACAAGTGTCTGTTCCAGTTTGGTTAGGACCAATAAACATTGACAAAATGGTAAGCAATGAATGGAAACAAATCAAAAACTAAATATCGATTGATCGATCATACGTACCAGTTTCAGTTTTAGATGCATCAGCCTTACAAATCAAAATGAAGGATTGTGATGACGTGATCATAAGATAAACGTTGATAAGTGATAATATATTAGGGTTTGACATGGGTACTGAAATGAAGAGAAGCTAAGGTTCGGGTCAATCGTCACTCAAATTTTTTTTCCTCATGAACCATGGGAAAAAATTAACAAAATACAAAATAGAAACAAGAGTTTTGGGTGTTTACTATCTTATAGTTAATGGTTAATATCAATGAATCAATTTCGTAAGTTACACACGACACAAGTAATTAAATTTGGTACTAAACCTAATTATTGTAACTCTTTTTTTTTTCAGAACAGTGAATTTTATTAAAACCAAACAAACACCAAGCCTCAAACAAGAACAAGGCAGCGCACAACACAAAACTACACAACAAATTTACACCTTTTTGACCATTCTAACGACTTGCCTTTATATCTATTCTTGTACCAGCCCTTCAAAAAAAAAATCTATTTTTGTACCATAAGAACCCGGTCATTTTAACATCTCTAATACTATCTTAAATATTTACCTCTTTGCCCAAAAAAAGCTTCTTATTCCCCGCCTTTCAAATTCTCCAACACACTATGATCCCCCCCCCCCCCCCAACCCCACATGAGAATACATATTTAATAGATATTTAACAAATGCGAAAGTCTGGGGGATACTACACCAAAAGCTCACAAATTGCCACACCACCGCAGACACCATACAATATGTGAAGATATGTTTTGCCGTTTCGGATGCGCCATTGCACAATAAGCATCGGTCGGAGTTAAAATGTATACTCATTCGTTTCAATACCTCTACAGTAGGAAGCCTATACATCTCCGTTTCGAATTAGATTCACAACCTTGCATAATTTCTTTGATTCCAGTCTAAACAGATTTGGAGACCTTCTACAACGGTTCGCTTCATGTCCATATATCTGACCAAAAGTTAATGTGTTTCCGGACCAAACCTTTAATCAAATTTTCAGTTATTTTAACTAGATATATAATTCCATTAGTAAAATTATTTTAGATAATCCAAGTAAAACATTTATTGTAGTTTGCCAATATTATGGATTAAATTCTCAAGTTATATATGTTTGGCCCAACGTAAATGACTGTGTGTATTTCAAAATTCAAATCCCGGTATTTCAATGTGCCATTGAAAGAAATAAAGAGATTATCTGTTTAGTTGAAAACTCTATTATTATAGCATTCAAACATGATTATACTTAGGAGAGTTGGATTATATATATAAAAAGTTATAAAAGACAATTTCAAGATTTTCTTTCAAATACTCTAGGGGAGGTTGCTGGTTGGAGTCCCGTTCATAACAAAATGTTATACGCGAGTTAGGGATTTAGATTCCAATTAATTGAGAATAAAAATTTTCTTTTCGTAATTTTAAATTCCGATTACTTAATAGATTTTCCTCTTAAAAAACATTTTTTTTTTTGAAAGAAATTGCCTTTTGTAATAGGCTACATCCCCTTAAGACCACCTCTACTGGTTAACTCATTTCAAGTCCCTTCACTCTAAATGGAGAGTTTTAATTGGCTTCCCAAAAAGAAGATTTCAAGCTCCATTTTTAACGTTAAAAATTTCACGCCATAGACCAAAAAGTGAATATTCACGCCCCGGGGGCGGTGTTGGGACTTGAAATCTTGCCTTACACGCCCAATTCACGTACCATTACACATGGTCTAAGTGGAGGCATGTTCAAAGTTTTCCTAAATTATCTAACAAAGGTTGTATGGGGCATGTCATTCTTTGGTGCTCACTAGCGAGGATGATAAAGGCCTGGAAGATCGATCGATGAATTAACAACATAACTTTGGTCGCAAAATATTTTTTCCCATGAGATGATTTTCAAAGAAATGTATATTTAAATAAATTCTTTGGAAATAGTGGTTTCCTATGAATTTATGGCAAACATTTTGGTTAGAAGCGCGTGATATCGATTGATCTATCATACATATTGGTTTCATTAGATGCATTAGCCTAGCAAATCATAATGAAGGACTGTGATGAAATGATCATAAACAATGTTTTCAGAACTGAACCGGACGTCGAACCGGAGACCCCGCCAGTCCGCTGGGACCGACCGCTCCAACGAAACTGGCCCAAAAAACAAACCAAAAAAACCGGTCTGACCTCTAAAATCCCGGTCCGACTGGCCGGGTCAACTCCGGGTCACTGCACATGCGGGCCAACATAGCAAACCGGATTTGTCGGGGGTCCACACTGATACATTTTCCTATGTAGAGGCTCATCATCATCTTTCCACACCGGATAGCCTAAATCCTTCCACATCGGATAGCCTAAATAGAAGAGAAGCGGTTCTTATCAATTTTCATAAAAATTATATTTCCCGTGAGCCATTGGATAGAAAATTACATTAAAAAAAAGAGAAATAAGAGTTTTGGGTGTTTACTATCTTATAGTTGATGGTTAATATCAATGGAACAATTTCATAAGTTACATCAAGTAATTAAATTTGGTACCAAACCTAATTATTTTTGCTAGATAACTTCATTCGTGATATCATCTAAACGATACAGATAAGTTGTTTTAAGATAATCCTAGTAAAAGTTTTATCTTAAGTTCGATGATGATATTCTTGGTAATTGTCATTTAAATTTAAGTACTCGAAATATATTATCTATTAACTAGGTTATTTGACCGCGCGTTGTGACGATATAGATACGGTTCGTTACAACACCGGTACAATATAAGTCCTCAATATAATAATAAACACGTGTTATATAGATACGGTTCGTTACCAGCACCAATGTTGTTCGAATTTTATCGATCGGTTCACTTCGTAATGGTACTAGTGCTGATATTTTATTCATCTTCGCATACAGAGTTGTATAAATGAAAAATTATCGAAACTTAAATCCAAAAATATAATACATGTACCAATGTTGTTCGGTACAGTAAGCTAGCGATACGATGCAATTAATTGATGTTTTGATTTTAGTAAGTTAAAAAGTAGACTTTTTACCAAATCGTAATCAAGTTTCAAATTTATAAGAAATAATAGTTGCTAAATTAACTATAACTAAAACCTACACAATAGACAATTAAACTTATCGTGTATAATATAGTATAGCTTTCTATGCAAATACCGAGTATCAAACCTAAAGACACGATTTTTAATACTCAACTTTTAAGTTACAAAATAGTTGTTAAGTTGCTTTTGAACATGTGATTTAAAATGCTAGAGTGGTAAAAGAGTCTAGCAAAAGTGTCGAGCGTACCTTAGAGAGTAATCAATATCAAAATCAATAGTGTTGCTTCGGGATTAGAATCCACTCCGGATGAAACAATAATAAAGAATTATTTAGGTGGTGTGTTTAAAAAGTAAGTCTTCCACTATAATTCTTAGACCATTTAAGTTCTTGAGGTATTTATGAAGGTCTCCCGTCCTGGTGAACTCACTTCTCAAGAGTGAGGGACTAATTATCCAAAGATGCGACATCTCACTCTTGAGAAATGCATCACCCAAAGTTGTGATATTTACATTCAACTACCCAATTCTTCTTTTAATGATTAAGTAAAACCTGTAACAATTAGAAAATCACCACTTCACATGGCAAAAGCTGTGTCTCCTTCCGAGTCCCCTCATCCTTTACTTGAATTAATTCACTTACCAAATAGTGGTTAATCTTTATTAGTTGTGCGGCAATATACTAATAGGAATAGATAAATATTGTTTATATCCAAACATGGGTTCACCAAGAATTGGGTTGTCACGAACCAAGTCTTGGCTGAACACCAAGATTAGGTATATTGACACTACCGATCTTGAGTGAAGTTTGATAGAGTGGGCTTGATCATCGAAGATGGCCCCTATAGGCGCATTAGTTTTTGCACACCATGGTTACACCCATAGGCTTCATTTCTTCTACCAAAGTACACCCACAATATGAAAACTAAGTTGATTTATTCATTATTTCAACAAACAAAAAACTGATAGAAAGAATTATCAAGAGCATAAAACATCACTTAAAATAAAAATAAACTGTTATTTCATACAAAATTGCATCTTCACCCTAGCAACACCAAATAAATCTAGCCTGGCATAGGTGATACCATAAGCTTACAAAGGTTGGTTTAGGTAGAGATCATGGTGAGAGTTGTATGGAGATTTCTAGGGGGTTTTGAGTGATTGCAGGTGGTTTCTTTGGTGTCCTTTCTTGTAGAGCTTGTCCACGACAGTTAGGCCGCACGCCCATGCATGCCACTTGTCATCTGGATGCTAGACTGAACTGAATCTGATGCAGTGTGTTTGGTCTGGGATTCCCTAAGTTCATTTAAAGGCAACCTTAAGTCTATGTTTTGTTCTAACTACCATGCAACTGTTCACCCGACTGGGACACCTATGGATTAGAGGCTTTTGTACCACTATCCATGTGTGTCACACACTGTATGTGTCAGAAAATGTTCGTTTTGTTGTTAAAGTGACTATGTTACCGAGTGTCACTTATGTCTCAGTTATGTAAGTCTAGGGTGGCATATGGACACATCTTTTGACAATTTTGTATAAAAATGGCATTTTTTGGTATTTTGTCCTTGATCATACCCACATGTTAGTGTATATCATTAGTTTCCATGGAAACTCTTGTGTTAAGCTCATTAACACATGTATTTAAGGTTTTTAACACATGTTTATAAAGCAAGCCTTAGTATAAAGTTGTAAAACTAAATGAGTTTGGCTTAGTTTGGGCCGGCCTTGACCCTATACTCTCATGCATACACTCATGTGTATGTGTGGGGGTACGTAGATGTCCATATATGGGTTCTAATATGCATGTAATCGTATATATGTGGGTGAGTATGCATAAGCTAAAACATTGAACCTTTAACATAAAACATAAGTGTTTTAGTTAGTATAACTTGAAAAACTCATTGTTATAGTGTGTGCGAAGGTATGTGCCTCGGGTGAGCTTGTCATGGTCGAGCATTTATACAAATGAATGAATAACGGTTCAGATATTATACCATGAGTGTGTATAGCTGAAAATATAAAAGAAAACAAGCTAACTCCTCACAATGCACTTCCTATATAATTGCTAGAGACTTGGAGCTCCTAAACAATGATGGTGGTCGATCGAAACATGTCCCTTGGGTGGGGATTTTCTTCGGCCGAGTGGGTATCAAGAGGGAGAGGAGTGTTTCAAGTGTTAAAGAGATTGAGAATTGTTATGGTGTGACTCTCTTGCTCCTTTGGCCACTATATATAGGCGAGAGGAAGAGAGGAGGGTCTTGGATGATTGGTTCATAAATATGGTAAGTCAACCCTCTACTTTTGTGTGGTGAAAAGGTTAACCTTCTAATTGGATGAAACTAGTTTTGTTTATACACGTGGTGTTAATGAAATTAACTATTTACGTGTTTTCATTGTTATTGACAAAGATTTTGCAAGGAGCTAAAATGTGTTTTAAATGAAGCTAAGATTGAGAAAGTATTTTATAAAAGTATCTTAACATAAAAATAAAATAAGAAGAATTTTGGGCATTTAATCAAATGAATCGAAAGATGAGATTGAAAGATAAAACTTGGAGGATAAGGGTAAAATAGGTACAATTGTTGACTTTTTTTTTTAACTTTCACCCTAATTTTTTAAATGTCCATAACTTTTTTGCACTACATTATCATTATTTTTTTTAAAACACCATAAAAACAAACATTTTATCCTCTGTCATTTGCATACCTTATTGCTATAGTTTTTTTTTTAAATTGTTGGGTTGATAACTTGCGTGATTATCATGTATAACTTACGTAATTAATCGGTTCTAGTGGTTGATAATAATACCCTTTTGGCTAGTGCTATATGTCACACCCTAAGCTTTTCTTATCCTTTGTATGCTAAACTCCTTTATACATTATTTTTACCAAAGATAAATAAGATATCGAAACCCAAAATATATAGAACTTAGAAAAGATATATGGATAAAGTTTCTCCTACGTACCCAGCAAACGCATCGTAAATCGATTGTTTAATGTAAGGTTGTATTGATTATAGTTTAATACAATTCATTTTTTATATACGGTATTGTAATATAAATGTCCCATGCAACTTTACTATGATTTTGAAACACCTTTTTTAATCTTGTGTTGTATTCAATACTATAAGTATGTACGTGTGATACGGCGGGAAACATAAACATTATCAGAGTGTGTAAGATTTGGTTCGTGCGGGTAATATGTCGAAATCAAAGTCACGAGTTAGTCTATTTTTTATTTTGGAACAGCGACTGTCAATATACCACCCACTTGGCAGTTGACACTGGGCAGTCGTAGACACAACAGTGAGGGCAGCCATGAATCGAAAACCTACCGTGTTTTTCCACGGAGGGGCATAACAACTTACAGGACCTCTCCATATCCCCATGAGACGAAAAAATCGTGTTGGCTCGGGTTAGAACTTGCGACCTCTAAAGGAGGCTTGTTCTTATCTATTTTATTTACCAATTAGCTTTCATTTAAGCAGTTTAGTTTGTTCGGTTAGATTAACGGTTTTTGGTTCGGTTCGTTTAACTTCGGTTAATAGTCAAAATCAAACTTGTGCTTAGAAATACATGAAATTGAGGCAAAAATACATGCAATGGAGATTTCAAATATTTTCATAAAAGCTAGAAATATACGAAAATACGAACTATCCGGTTATTTTGCTTAAATGAGGGTATGATAAAAACCGACAACCGATTTTTGGTTAATTCGATTTTGATTGATTTTGGTTTGGTTTCGTCAGTTTTCGGTTAAGGATTCAATTATTGCTGATCCTTAAACACTGTTAGTCACATAAAATATCATTTTTGTAATTAAAAAAAACTATAAAAATAATATACTCAACTTAAAAAGAATAAAACGTTTGTTTTATGTGTAATTCATTTAAAACATAATAACACACGAAAAAGTTGTGGTTATGTAACTATTGATTAAGTATCCAAAATTTGGTTAAAGATGAGAAAATCATAGAGTAATTAAGATGCGAAATCAAAATATAATTTATTTATTTTTTTGGGAAGGTGAAATCAAAATATAATTGATGTTTGAAAGACTAATTTACCTCCAATTAACGTTTTACATTATTTATTAAACTAAAAAAAGTTCTTCACTTTTGGATAACGTATAATGTCTTCCCAAATGTATTATAATATAATACAGTTAAGTTGAGGGTTAAGCCAATGTTCGACTGGTATTCAACTACCGATTATTCCATTGTCGTGTCTTTAGGCGGATGGTCGGGTTTTCCCAGGAACTGATGGCTGGTGGGCCAGGGGCTCCGCCCGTCTGGGTAAAGGCTGACTAGGGCTCCTTTTGCCATTAGGAGCCGCGTACGAAGTACCCGACTTCTACTTAGTTGTATGTTAAAAAAAATTAATAATATAAATTTATACGAATATGAAATAACCTAATAACCCTTTAAAATGTTACAGCCCATGGCTACCAAAATAGCAATATAGAAGGAAAATGAAGCACGCATATACCTAGTGGTTTGGGTTTTAAACTGGCCCGGTTTATTTTGTGATGGGCTCAAATCATTTCGGTTAAGAATCGGTTTCTAAGGTGGGTAGCCTGACACCATCCATAATGGTTTAGGCGTGGCCCAAAACCACCATTTTTAAAACCGGTTTTTATTTTATCTTTTTACATTTTAGGGAAAACAACAACTAACTAAGAATACTTCTTTTTTGTTGCTAAGAACTTATAAAAATAAAATTATAAAATGCAAAATTTTAACACTAGATTTTAAAACTACAAGTGGTGATATTTTAATCGTCGCCATCAGAACCCGAGCTATTTGAGCGTAAATAATCATCAAGTTCGGCTTCATCGTTGATCATTGGATTTGTCAATTCACCATCTACCTTGTCATCATATAAAAAACAGATTCCGAAGCTAGCTTGCACTGTTAGTAGATTTCATGCCATAGTGGCTAGGATCGGTGACCTTCCTTACCTTTCCACCTAGCCAACATATTAAAATTTTGAAAATCCCGTGGAGTCATGACGGATAAAAAGTCCCGTCATTTTATACCTTTTAGGTTCGCTACTTGTAGTGTTTTCCGTTGCCTTTTTGTATTTTCATTCATTAAGGTATTATAGAAGTTAAACTCCAAGTAGAGTGCCAACCCTCGGTACGTTTAGACAAAGGTTTAATGCGGCGGCACAAGTAATAATCGATGGCACTTCTTGAAAATATTTTCTAAGTTTTTCTTTCATTGCTGAAACATATCCTTAAACATGGGGCCTCTTAAAGAAATCTCACTTAGTTTATTAAACATCAAATATATTTCGTTGAGTACCAAAGGACTTGCAGGATAATAAACTTTCGATATAACAGTTTGAGTTATTGAAACGTATTGATGGGTTAGTTATTTGTGTAATAATTTACCAGCCCATTGGAGGAAAAGGCCCAATTGAGTTGTTTTGGTTCGAAAGTATATCTCTATTACCTTATTAAAGAGAAAACATGTCCTTAAAGGTAATTTTACTTAAATTTTAATATGGCATATCAAAAGCCTCTTTACAAATTTTTATTTTTTTGTCATTTTCTTCCATTTTTGCCCCATGTACAACTTATAATGCCAATTGCATAATTGTTTAATGCACACTTTATACCCTCTTAGCATGTAACTCCCATTTATAAACACCCATCACACCCCATGTCTACACAATCAATTTACAAATTCATTGGCCTTCAATGAATTCCATCACTTTTCCTATCAATCACCATTCCCCTCAAGTATGCCATTTAATCACCCATTCAATATCCATTATAAAAGGAGGGTTGTCTCTCAAGTTCCAACATACATGCCATACACCTTTGATTCGGAATTCTGAGTTATTTTCTGCTATGCTCTAACTCCGCTTGTGCTCCATAGTAAATTAGTAGATTTTGTAGAAATCATATTTTTTGGTGCTCATGTTAGGTTTTGTAAAATCCAAATTCTTTTTTTCTTGTTTGTGTAATTACTTATTTTTTGATTTTCTACTCACTTTTAATTTGGATGCTGTTGTTGGATTTAATTTGTTTGGTGTGCATGCATCGCAGGTTGGATTTATTTCAAAGGATATGTCCAAGTTCATACTTTTTTTTTTTTGCATTGTGTGGAGGTGGTGGAATGGCCTTGTTAGGAATTGTATATGTGTGTAATACACACATCATATCACTTCCAACATGTAACCCCCTCCATTATTACACATCAAAATTAATCAATACCCCTTATTTACTTTGTTTTAATTATAAGTTAATCAATGAAATGTAAATAATATTCGGAGGTAAATAAGGTTTAAAGAAGTTAAAAAGAATTTTAATACCTAATGAATTCTGATTCTAATTAATATTGTAAACTTGAAAGGAAAAAAAAACTAAAATTTGTGAAGATATGGTCCTCTTTGAGACTTTAGTGTTTCATTGTCTTAAGGCATTTATTTTGTTTTAGAGCTTTCCATTTTTAATCATTTTTTAGACGAACTAGATACAGCTAACGTGTGCACTTTTTTTTTTGATGAACACATCAAATGCATGGCATAAATATTGCGGCTATTTGTTTACTGCCTCCAAGTATTGAGTTTTTTTCTTTTGTAAACAGGTTTCATCATCCTATAGTTCTTTCAACAATTAAAAATATATTATAGGAAACCCGCCAGGCAAAGTGCACTTAAAAAAACATAACTACCCGCGGCAACGCGCGGGCATTTGTACTAGTCATATTAACTATTAAACTATCTTTTTTGTTTAATAACTTTTTCGAACATGTAATAAGTCGAATTGCATCTTGTAGGTATGTTCCAATGTTCCATTTTGGGACCTACATATCTTTTTCCCGAGTCTTCACAAAATTTGATATATCTTGAACGAGTTTTGTTTGAACTAAAAATGTCACCGTAACACTTGTTTAAAAGACTCTTTTGTTGGTTCGATCATTCTTAGACTGTCTTGAACGGTCAAGTTTATGATGTGCAACACGTTGACTATGAATAAAGCACCGTTAGAAATAGGTGAATATTTTAATTTTAGTTGTTGTATGGCCGTCATATTATTTGACGCGTTATCAAAATATATTGAAAATACTTTGCTTGTAATTTAAATATTTGAACGAGTTGCGCTTGCCCGTGCGTTGCGGTGGGATCTTGATTATAAATGTTCTAGTATCATCAGATGAGTGCAACAATTCTTAACTTTATTCAAACCATCTTTCCTTTTTATTTTTATTTTATTTATATCTTTTTTTACATTATCCCTAACCTACACCAACACACCTTAAGCATTCCACTTCAAAAGAAGTGTTTGGGGAATGACCCGAATTTTGAGATCCTAACTTTGTACTTAAAATGATGTTATATTTTTTTTTAAATTTCAAATTGCCTTGGTCACAATATACAAATTACATCTTTTGCATATTTTAAAATAATCCAAAAGAAAAATCAATTAACAGAAAACTAATTTTCTTTTTATTCAAAATCAACAAAACCCAATCAAATAAAAAATAATGTCAAATAGTAAAATATAAATAAAGTTTTGCATTAATAGACATGATAACAAAACAAATTGTCTAGGTAAAACCTAATCTTCTATACATCTAATAAAACAAACTCTATGAGGACACTTGACACTCCTATATTGCACCTCAATTCCTCTCTCTTCCCATATTGTGCCACTTGTCTCATCCATGTAATTTATAAAAAATTTCTTTTTTTCTAAAAATCAAAAATCATTAATTATAATTATGGTCAAAATCATTAATTATAATTGTGGTCAAAATCGTTTACCAATATTAACTTTCCTAAAACAATGTTCCATTCCTTCCCTTATACTCTTTCTTTTAGAAAACCTTTCTTCTCCCAAAGAGGATACAAATAATAAAAAAAAGACATTGAAATAAACCCTAATATATCTTTGCGTTTTATACTCTCACATGTGCCAAAATCCTCTGCTGCTTCGTTTAGTGCCTTCCGGCGTTTAGTTTCGTCTACAATAAATACGGTAATGAAAGTTCCCTTAACATCAAAGAACACTTATTGTTGAAGTATCGCGGTGTAGATCTGATGGAACTATATGGCCGATCTGGTATGTTTCTTTAATTTAGTGTTCATATTAAACAAATTCTGTATCTTTGTATTTAGGGTTTTGATTTGAAAGATATTAGTTATAAAATTTAGGGTTTTTGTATACCAGTTCTATAGATTTTTGAGGGTTTGAATCATGACTGACTTGGAAGGTGCAAACAATTTTTATGTAAATTTTGTTTGATAATGCTTTTTTTTTTGTGATTTAGTTTCTGAAATTTTGTTATGATACTAGAGGAAGTGACTTTTTAATGGTGTGGTTATTTGAGTTCATACATGGTGTTCATGATAATTTTAAATCAACTTGATCGATGTTTTTGTTTCAAATTTTGGTTGATCTATTTTAGTGGGGGTCTTTATTCCTAGGCATGTTAGTGGGGATAAAAATGAAAATTTACCATTTGTCAGTCCATTATTTCAGGAGTGGATTATGGGTTTGTTTTAGGAATTGATGGAATTAATTTCAAAATTTAAAACCAAAATTTAAATTTCATTTTATTAAATAACATTGTTCATAATGAAATGGAGATGATGTACATATGCAATTTATTTCGCATATGATTTTTTGCTTTGTAATCCAATTATTGTAGAACCATATAGTTTTTTTTTTTTTCACCAAGAATGCTAGCACATATTTAAAAAGGGGTAGTAACTTTGTAATTTTTATTTGATGAATAATTTGTTTACAAGTTTTAACATATTACATTGTTTCTTGGTTTAAATTATAGATATCGATGAGACGACATTGTCGGCCCCGGCGATCTACTCTTCTTTAGGTAACTAAACATTCACCTATAAAGATTATTTTTTTTTTTGTTATATGAAGTTTTTGTTTCATATCAAAAGTTCCTTTTTCAAAATTTAATGTTTCGTCTCAAGACAAGTGAAGGTTAATTACGACTGATTTAGTTTATTGAATAATTTTGATATATATATATATATATATATATATATATATTTGTTGTCTTGAATTTTCCTGATGTTAACAATATAGGGTTTGTATGTGATTGTTATATTGTGCAATCGTTGTTAAACTGGTATTGGTTGTCTTTGAATCTGTTTTTGAATCTGTGTTGGAAGTTGGGATTGTTTTTTATTTAGGGTTAATCTGTTTTTGAATATGTTTTTAATTGATTTGAATCCTTTATGTTTTTTAATCTGTTTTTATGTTGGTTAATCTTAACTTGTTATATTTGTTCATGATATTATGTTGGCTCGATGATGTTTGTCTTCGGGTGAGGTTGAATGTTCATATGTTCTTCGAGGTGTTCTTGAGGATCATAATATTAGATGAAAGGTAAAAGAATGTTGGATATTTTTTAGTGATTAATCCGCTTAGGAAAGCTATTCGGGTCCGGGTCCTGTTTGTTGATTCGGGTCTCATTTATTAGCATTTTATTTGTTTCCTAAGTTGATGGCTTAAAGTTTGGAAGGATAATTATAAGAATTAATTGTTATAAATGGTGGTTTGAAAAGTCTTGGATGTTAAAAGGAAGGGTCAAGTTTTTTGGTAAGAGATTGATTGATTGATTGTATTATAGGAAAGTTAATAACACAATTAGTTGTACACTTTCCATATAGTCATAGTCAAATGTATTAACTGCATAGTCAAATGTATTAACTATAATTGCTATAATTATGAATCTTGGTTTGGAAAGTTGTTGAATGGAATTGATGGTGGAATTGGTTTGTAAAGTTATTGCACTAATTTTAATACATTTTTAAAATTCTGATTTGTTTTTTTAATACTTTTTTATGGCGGTTGCAGGTGTATAACGATTGTGTTGCACCAGTGAGCAACGGTGGAGGCTGTCTGGTGGTGATCGATCATGGTCGTACTCACGACAACTGGGTAGTTTATTACAACTTGGAGCAGCTATGGACCTCAAAAGAATCAACTAATGAACAGAATCAAAGTCAAACTCAGGTAAATATAAGTGTGATAATAATTAGCTTTTATGATATCGTTACATTTTTCTTTAATCATTAACACTAACGAATTTATATGTTCATCAGGACTTAGGTAAAGCTTTCGTGAACGGGCACATTTTGTTTGATTTAACTTAATTGTTTGAATTTTATTGTATGTTATGTGGATGTAGGACATGTTATCAGACTTTGATAGTGAAGAAATTGATCACGCGATCACACTTTCTTTGTTGGCAAAAGACGCGAAAAGTGTTGTTTCTACTCTAGAAGAAGAAGATGATCATGTTGTTTCTACGCGATCACACTTTCTTTATTGGTGACAGAGCAAGTCGAATATTGGGCAAGTGGATTTAGTTTCTTATTAAATTATGTTTTTTTCGGATATTGGGCAAATCACAACCATTTATTTTGTTTTAGGTTCATGGAAAAAAAGTCAACAATAAAAAACATCCAACAAGATATAGAAGTGATCTACGGGAATTATGCACAATATCAGTTCTTGGTGTACTTGTATGCTTCTTGAGTCCTTTATATATTTTTTTTTTAATTTTTCATATGGACAAGTGGATTACTTTCTTATTAAATTATGTTTTGAGCCAGGTCAGAAATATGGTCCTTTTATGAAGAATGGTTTGGGAAGCTAAGTGAACTGCCTAATACTCAATCCGTCAGCTGTGGGATCTTACACAAGACGTTTTGGTAAGTTTTACCTCCATGAAATCTGTATTTCCTTCATCATGACTGAATTCTATATTTCATTTGAAATCTGTATTTCCTTAACAAATATTTGTATTTGATGGTATTGAGTTATGTGTTGACTCATTGAAAGTTGAAACCCAATTATGTGTTGTTATTAAGTTTTTGCTTTGTTATATTCTGTCTAGAGACGAAGTGGACAAGACTGTGGATGCATTTCATAATAAGACAACTCTGCCAGGTGTAATTATTAATGTCATTCTTCAACTCAATTTTATACAATGCATTATGATTATTCAAGTGGTTAGTTGAAAGAAAAAATGGGTCAAACGGGTTGAAAACCGGTCTGTGTCTATAATGAATATGGCTCATCAATCAGAGGAAGCGCAACTGGCACAGCAACCCTTCCTCTTCTACAATCTTGAATTCAGTATTTAGGTGTGGATGGTTAGCTTTCAGGTGCGACAAAATAATTTTGTGTGTATTGGTTTCTTTTAAATTTTAATAGAATATTTCTACTATATTTTTTATACGTTTTACCGCTCAAAATAATTGTACGTTGGTGAACCGCGTGTTAACATTAATCCATACTCTTTACGTTTTTTTCCCTGTTATGTTGTAATTATTTGTACGAAATGGAAACAAAAGCATTCTTTGGTCGATATATATTGTTTGTCATGTTGTAATTATCTAAGGTTGGATTGTATTTAAGAGAACCTGTATTCTCACATGGCCAACTTTATGTCGCATTGTCAAGAGTTAAAAGCAGGGCAGGAGTGAAATATCACCAATACTTGATGCTGATAGGAATGTGAAAACTAAAACCAGAAATGTGGTGTATAAAGAAATATTTAGTGATATTTTGAATTAAATTTGTAGTCGTTGTTTTATACTTTAATACAATATTTTTAATGTATTTTTATTAAACATTAAAATTCCCTAAATACATGTACGTTGGTGAACCGCGTGTACACGCGGGCAAAAATCTAGTTCAACAACAAAAATCTCCAATTTCAGTGTCTTACATAGTTTAAGAAATATGATTAAAAAACTATTTTTAAGTAAACTATTTCTTTTCTTTTTGTGGCTTAATTTGTTCAGTTGTTTCTTTTGAAATTAGAAGTATTAAAATTTGTCGTTCATGAGTTCAAGTCCCACAAGGGGAGGTCATGAGTTCAAGTCTCACAAGGAGTAGAAATTTGCCGTTCAAAAAAAGAAGTATTAAAATTTCTATTTTAGTAAAAGAAAAATTAAGCACTCATAACACCGTGTTTTTTCCTGCGATATTTGACTTTATTCTTTTGATTTGTGATAAATTCAAAATACCGTTCAGACTCTTTTTCTGCCAGGCTGTGTGTGATTTTCATTCCGACAAAATACTAATTTCAACCGGTTCGAAAGTTTTTCTTTTGATGTTTTATGATTAAACAAAATATGATTTTTTTTATTCCACAAAACACCGATTTGATTTTAAACAATATTATCAAATCGATGAATTCCGTTGATAAGAACAATGCGATTTTCCAATTCAAACGAACCAATCTTCATATTAATCTTCAAAATCAGACCAAGACCAAAGAGGAATATGCACTCTCAATTCTTATGTACATATAATAATTGCAGACCAAAAAAGAAATTGAATGAGCGATCTTCTTCAATTAGTAATTGTAATAAGGTATACATAATATGATATAGGTGTTTTTATTTGGGATTTCCGGCTAATTCTACCAAATTAAAGTCGCGGTCTCGTGGTGGAAAATTCGGCTTTTTATGATTCCCATTGTAATTATTCGGTAATTTATAAGTGTAGCAGTTATGTGGTAATTGATGTCCCTTTTCAGAGGATGCTACCAAAACAAACGACAGTTCCATAAAAGATGCAACACATAGGTTAGGATTTTACAATAATATGCACCTCTTCGTTGGTTTTTGAACTTGTCCGTTATTCAAAGAAACAATAAAGAATCCTTACATGAAAGATGAATATGGAAACGGTTGCAAACAATCATAAATTGTGTTGGTGAAAATGAGATGTGGAAAGGAAAGACATTGGAGTGGGTTATTAAAATCAAATGGATTTGGAAATAAGAAAAAAAAACATTGCAAGTCAGAATCGGTGCTTTGTGATAAGTATTATTTTTTGTGCTATGGTGTTGCAAATTGTATATATAATAATTTGTGAAACGGTGGGAAGGGACGGGAAGGTTGGTGGCTCTTAGAAGTTGCCCAAGTTGCTAATTGTAGGAAAGAGTGATGACTCTTAGAGGAGATTAATGTTGATAATTAATTTGTGAAAAGGTGTAAAGTGATGAAGAATGGTGGTGACTCTTAAAGGCGACTTAACTAACTAATTTGTGAAACGGTACCAAGTGATGGGAAGGGTGGTGAATCTTAAAGGTGACCCAACTAACTAATTTGTGAAACGGTGCCAAGTGATGATGAATGGTGGTGACTCTTAGAGGTGACCTAACTAACTAATTTGTGAAATGGTGCCAAGTGATGATGAAGGGTGGTGACTCTTAGATGTGACCCAAGTTGCTAATTGTATATATACGAGTTGATGCAACCCTGCACGTTGCTGCAGGATGCTGATTATAATTTTTATATTAATACAACAATACTATATATGATACGAAAACTTTGTTGTTTATACAAAACATTTTCTCTATTTTTGCTTTACCCTCAACACCAATCACCACACGAAAACAATTATTATCGACAAAGTTGAAGTAGTAGAGAGGGATCTTTCGTTATGCACTTGAACAAATTAAAGGTGTTCTCATACCAAGTTATAAACCGATGTATGGTGTACAACATTCATATAATGTGTTTAAGTATATGGCCATCTTAGGAAGTATATATGTTTATAGTAAAGCAAAATTGCAAAATAAATATTGTAAATAAGTCAACAGGTTAACCATTCAATGTGAAAAACTTTCACTATTAGTTTCTTAACCGAAAAATTATTAAATATCATTATTGACCAATATGTAAAAAGTAATAAAGAGAATATAGAGTTTCCTTAAGATGGCCATATGTCCATTCTATCTTATTGATCATAACAAAAAAAAAAATTGAGAAAACGTGGAAAAACACTAAATCAACACCATGACACACAAAGGAATACATTAAAAGCGCATCTAGTTATCCAACCACAAAAGAAATAATAAATTACAAGAAAAGCAAGCAACAAAAATGGAAAAAAAAATTTGATTGTTGTCAAGAGAACAACATAAATCGTAACAAAGGTTTTAGTGTTTGCTAAATGTATAAACATAAACATATGCGTTACTGTCAGGGGCGGATTTAGGCTTTGTTGGACGGGTTCCCGGGAACCCAGTCGGTTTGTAAATTATAGTGTTATTGTATATAAAAAAATGAAAGGAACCCATAAGATAAATGTAAAAGGAACCCATTACTAAAGACTAAGAGTGCTCTAGTGGTTGCAATCCTTCCTAATACAGAACACGTTCCCGGTTCGAACCTGCTCGCTTGTGTTTTTTTTGTTTTGTGTCTATTTTTTTTATATTCAAAACCTAACCCAAACATAACACAGTAACCTCCTCTACAAACAAAAACACTGCAGTCCTCTTTTTCAACATATGCTTCGCTATAAACCATAGCTAGTAAGTTTCCTGCAATCACTTATTACAAACTATTATTTTACAATTGATCTATATTATATTCTGTTTCTGTAACAAGATTTTGCGTTTTTAGTTTAATTCTCAATAGATCTGTTATTGTTTCGTGCCTATATGTTTTTTGTGCCATAGGTTTTAATTTGTTAGATTCAAGCTTTGAACCCAATTATGTACATTGATTGAGGATTTAGTGGTATCACTTTTTTATTTAGGACACAAAAGATGAGGTTGGAAGGTTATCCAGGGAACATACCTGCAATGCCTAATCGAGTTTCTCGTGGTACAGACGTAGATGTGCTTATCTTTATTTTTTTAAATAATGATTTTAGTGCTATAATCTGAATGCTTAGGACATGATCTACATGGCATCGTGTGGAAGTTTAGGCATATCTTTAGGGGTCGAATAAGAAGGTATCTATATTGCAAATGTGTATGTTAAATTGTTAGTATTTTGGAAACTGCTTTGGTTATAGTTTTGTTGAATTGTAGATTCGGATCAAGCCGCAACGCGGCGCCGAGTTTAAACCCCTAGTTTATATAATAAGTAATGATGATATCTCATCATAGTTTTACTAATTTTATGCAGAAACACAAATACCTGCAGTACTTCTTCCTCAAATTTGGTTGAATGCTATCTAGCTATATTATTTATTTGGTTTAATATGTTATTCCGCATTTTATATTAATATGTTTATGGCAGGCTTAATCGTGATATTCAGCACATTCTTGGATGCATTAAATCATTGCCTTCTGCCAAGTTAAACAACGGACATGGGACACCAATTGCTGCACAACTTGAGTCCTTAGTCCAAAGAATATCTGCTAAGGAAAGGTTTCACCACCGCCATCTCGCACGGTATGTATTTTTCTTATGACGATGTTTTTTCATTATTGTACCGTATTTTTATTATGTGATGGGCCTTACCTGACCCGAACCGTTAAACTGAGTAACTGACCCGAACCCTGAACAGACCTGATTTTTTTATGTTCAGCCATATAAATTAGAGCATCTAAAATGGGAACCGGGTGACAAAAATTCCTGGATCCACCACTGGTTACTGTCCCAAAATAAATACATACAAAGTGTAAAAAACCTATTTATCATGCTCTAACGAAGAAAGTAATAGTCAGCAAAGAGAAAGAAGGAAGCATTAACACAATCTGGGGAAAAAAAAGTGGTCTTAATAAGTTGGATAATTAATCCTTAAAAGAAACTGAATTTGGTTTCATACATAAACACGCATTAATGGACATATGAGAATCAGATGTAAAAAAATTACCCTAAATATTATCAGACGTAGGTTTTACCCTAACTGTTATTCAAGTGGAGTGGTTGTTATTCAAGTTAAGTGATTGAACCGTGTGGAGTGGTTGTTATTCAAATTAAGTGATTGAATCGTGAATATTATATAATGGATGATTCGAATGAACGAAGTCAAAAGAGACGTACGTACCTTTAATGACGAACTTGAATAACGGATGGTTTTGGATGAAGATAGATTGAAGGCCTCAGAAAGGAAAATAGGGAAGGGTAAGAATGTAAAGAAAGGGGTTTTGATGCATGAAGAAGAAAATGGTTTTTTGGGAATAAAAAAGGATTTTGTAAAAAAAGATTCATTAAAAATAAATATTTCGTAAAAGGCAGAAGGCTGTGTTGATTTTTGTGTAGATACATATATAATTTGAATTTTATTAATAAGGTGTATTAAAAAATATTAGAAGGTGGGAATGAAAAGTTGGATGTTAGATTATGAAAGGATGTGATGGTTGAAGGAGCCTAAAAAATATTAGAAGTGGGACTGTGGGAGTGAAAATTATTAAGGTGTATTAAAAAAATATTAGAAGGTGGAAGTGAAAAGTTGGATGTTAGATTATAAAAGAGTGTGATGGTTGAAGGAGTCTAAAAAAATATTAGAAGTGGGACTTTGGGAGTAAAAATTAATAAGGTGTATTAAAAAAAATATTAGAAGGTGAGAGTGAAAAATTGGGTGTTAGATTATGAAAGGGTGTGATGGTTGAAGGAGACTCAAGTTGCTATGTGTATTAAAAAAATATTAGAAGGTGTGAGTGAAAAGTTGGGTGTTAGATTATGAAAGGGTGTGATGGTTGAAGGAGATTAAAAAAATATTAGAAGTAGGAGTGAAAAATTGGGTGTTAGATTATGAAAAGGAGTGATGGTTGAAGGAGACTCAAGTTGCTAATTGTGTGTGTGTGTGTGTGTGAATATATATATAGGAAAAAGATCAAATAGGAACCAAGAGCCTAGTTAGGAACTTAGGAACCAATCTTAGCCCTCCATCTTTGATCTTGATCTAAAGGGTAAGAGTGTAATTAAACATTTAAATAATTATCATTTTCTTTTAATTTTATTTCATAATCTAATCAGTTATTTTTTGTTTCCTTAAAAAACTCACCCAATTCAATCTCCTAATCAGTTTCTCTAAAAAACTCTCTCTCCCTTGTCACTCTCTTATCTCGATCCATCTATCGCTGATACGCGGGTGAAAGTTCAAGGTTTTTTCGGGACTAAGATTGTATTTTTATGCAATTTTGGAATTACGGGCACACTACTTTGATTAGATTTATGTTTTGCAGGTTAACAAAGTTAAAAGTGTGTTTTGGGAGCTTAACGGGACTTCGGATGGAAGCTAGAGTGATTTGGGTGGAAGAAATCAAAGAAAATGGGCAAAAAGAGGCTTATAGCGTAGCCTACAGGCATTTTGGGCGTAGCCAACTCGTAAGGAAGGCGTAGATAGCCCGTAGACAGCAGAAACTCGAGTTGGCATTTCATCTGCGTAGCCTACTGATGTTTAGGGCGTAGCCTACGCGTCCAACCCCGTAGCCTACGGCCATTTTGGGCGTAGCCTACGGGGTCTCTGGTCAAACACATTAAATTTCGATTTTAAAGCACTTTTTATGGATTTTTATGTGAGATTTGACCATTGACTCGAGAGGAGGCCATAAAGATGAATCTTTGGGGGGACATATTTTTTACCACTAACCTATCTTAACAAGTGCTATTGTTGTGAATCATTCCTACAATTCAAGAACATAAAATCACATATCATTCTCCAAAGTCTAGTATCAATTTCTTGAAGATTAAAGACCCTCTTTTGAAGATGATGAACACCATAGCCATGCTTGGCTAAAAACATTTGTATTACACTGGGGATGTAAGTTCTTGATAGCTAGGGCTGAAACATTTGGGTATTGTTTAATCTTTAAATTAATGTTCTTGTGTACTTGAATTATTTGTGTTGAGTAGTGATTAATCTTATGCTAGACTCATTTTTAGTTAATTGATCTTGTGCCAATTTCTAGTGAGATAAGCATGGTTCCTTGCATCAACACTACCATAGGATTGTATGTTCTAGATGATAAAGTATAGTTTAGTCCATTGTTGAATATTGACGAAACTTGATACCTAAATTTATTGAACAATCAACCCGTTAGTACCAATTGCATTATCCTTGTTCATCCAATTATGTCCAATTGTTGAAAGCCCTAGTGTTCAATTACCAAATCCTTAGTGTAATCATTTTTATCTAATTGTTTACAAGTATTATTATTTACTTCTTTCAAATTCAATTTAAGTTTCATATTAATCAACAACAACTCTTCAACCATTTCTTAAATGATAATTTGCATACTTCATAATTAACTAGCACCTTCATAAGCAACATTTTCAAAGTTAACTAAGCGATAATCACTAACCACACGCTCCTTGGATTGATACCCTATTTACCCTATCTACCTAGGTTAATTAGGTTTTGCATGACCCGTAACGACCGGCTCATCAATCGCCTCTCAACCTTCCTCTCCCTTTTTCCTCATCCGATTGACAGCAGCCACCAGTTGTGGTGGGTTCGCTTAAGTGACAGGTGGGTGATGGTTGAGGTATTGTAGTCCGGTTGAGGTCACGATGGTGATGGGTTTCGATTGAAGTTTGTTTTGGGTTTGTACGGCCGATGGGGTTTCGGATGCGTAGTTTTTGGAGGTTGTGGGGACGACGACCGGAAGGTGGGGTGTTTGGTCATGGACCGGCTCAGGGGGTCGGGTTAAGGTGGTGGTTTTGGGTGGTAATGATGACAACCCTGGGTTTGGGTGTTGGTTTTCAGGGGGTTGTAGTTATTAGGTTATACACTGGTGTATTATATGTAGTTATTAGGTTGTACAGCGATGAAAAGATTTGTTGTTAGTTGTTATACACCAGTGTATAATTATACATCAGTGTATAATATATGTATTTAATATTATCATTCTTTACCAGTGTATAATTATACATCAGTGTATAATATATGTATTTAATACTACCATTCTTACCAGTGTATAATTATACATCAGTGTATATTGCTACATTTGATTATCACTACTATTTATACAGTCTCCTATATACAACAACGTATATTATACACTAGTGTATAAGCAGTTGAAAATAATAAATCGTCTCATCATTTTTTGACCTCGTTATCTTAGTTAAGGTTTGATCGATTACCTTTTCCATATAATATACACCAACGTATATTATCCAAAACTATATAACATCATGTACTGCACATATTGATGAAGAATGATTACCATGGGGAAAAATAACTACTTTCCAAAAATAATGGGATTATAAAGGAAACTAATTAAACATGTGTTATTAATAGTCAATATACAATTACCACATTGCCCTTTGATTTAATTAAATATTTAATTAATGTTTTACTTATTTACAGTCATGTCATTAGAGATCAATGGCTAAGATTGGTTCCTATGGTTCCTACTTAAGGTATGGTTCCTATTTTAACCCTACCCTATATATATATATATATATATATATATAGGGGATGGATCCACAGAAAACCCTAAATAATGAGAAAACTCTAGAAAACCCTCAAAAAAACCTACTTCCCGAGCTTTTTTTTTAAAAAAAAATTAGGGCATGTAATATACATGTTTTTAAGTGTTTTGAGCCAAAAAAATCAAAAAAGCGCCGAGGGTTTTTTTTTTAAAAAAAAAATAAGTTTTGCATCATAACACATGTTAGCTTATTTTTGCACTGGTAACATATGTTATGATGCAAAACTTATTTTTTTTTTAAAAAAAAAACCCTTCGGCGCTTTTTTTATTTTTTTGGCTCAAAACACTCAAAAACATGTATATTACATGCCCTAATTTTTTTTTAAAAAAAAAAGCTCGGGAAGTAGGTTTTTTTGAGGGTTTTCTAGAGTTTCTTCATTTTGGAGGGTTTTCTCCCTATCCTTCCACTATATATATATATATATATATATATATATATATATATATATAGGGTGAGGATCCTGTATAAAGTGTGTTTTTTGTGAGAAGTGTAAGAAGTGTTTTGGACCCTTGGATCTCTATATGGGTGGTTGAGATTAATTGATGGAAAAAATGTAATAAATGCTATAAATTTAATAAATTGATTAGACCTAGTGGGGTATTATAGTAATTGTACATGTTTTAAAGATCTTCAATCATTTAATATTTCCTATAATCTCTCCATTCTCCCTATTTTCAAGGGGTGTCATTACTCTAAAAAAAAAACCACCAAAGCATCATGATCGCTGATCAGATCAAAAACATCATGATCGATGATCAGATCGAAAATCACAATCAACACCATCTAAATCGGAAAAAAAAACACAATTGAATCTTCAAAACTTATGTAAGTCACTAAAACACCATGTATAGCAAAACCACATTTTCTTTCAGTAAGGTTTGTATTATAGTATCAATGTGTTTTATCTTCAAAACTTATGTACATCAGTAAAACACCATGTATAGCAAAACCATATTTTCTTTCAGTAAGGTTTGTATTACAGTATCAATGTGTTTTATCTTCTAAGCTTTCGTTGGAAGGTTTGTATTACAGTATCAATGTGTTTTATCTTCAAAGCTTACATTTGGAAGGTTTGTATTATAGTATCAATGTGTTTTATCTTCAAAACTTATGTACATCAGTAAAACACCATGTATAGCAAAACCACATTTTCTTTCAGTAAAACACCATAGAACGTAGCTTAATTAACAAAATAATCACAATATGTGTTTCAATAAAACACCAATGTGCATAAAAAACCATATTTTGCATCAGTAAACCGCCTTATAAAAATAACACAAAAGGTGTGTTATACCTTCAAACCTTATGGTATACCAGTAAAACACCATGTGCTCACATCAGTAAAACACAACAATATGAATGCTGTTTTGATCGATGATAATTCAGTAAATGAATGATGAATGTGCTGAATGTTTATAAATACTCCATATATATCCGTTCAATTTAAAACAAAAATCCCTAAGAATGCTCATAACTAATCACGTAATTAATTAGCAATTATCTCCTAAAAATAACATTAGCAATGCACATTACATTGATACCCTTCTAGATAATAAAATAGGTTGCCATGTGTTACACTAGTATTGGTTCTAACACTTCTCACAAATAATAGGTTTTGTACATGATCCTAAACCTATATATATATATAGGAATAAGATCAAATAGGAACCAATGCCCTAGTTAGGAACTTAGGAACCAATCTAGACCACTCATCTTATTGACTTTTATTTTTGAATGAAAAGGGCATAATAGGAAGTTAAAAAAATTATTCCTTGATTATCTCTTCATTTACTTTCATCTCTCTACATAAATTAAAACTAAAATTAAGAAATCCCCAACCCTAACCATATATATATCAGTTACCAATTTGTATGTAACTAATTACCCTTTTTAGTCTCAAACCATTCAATATCTTCAAGAAATCATAATGTATGTTGTTGATTTATTGTGTGTCGTGCGGTCGTACCTCACTAGTGTACAAGGTTAAGGTAAAAAAATTATTTTCAATAACTTAATTCATACACGATTTTGCAGGTTTTGTATTTTTATAGATTATATATGTGATTTTTCATATTATACATTTATGTGTAATACTTCCATATCATAATTGGTCTATGAACCAGAATATAATCAAGACAATTTTTAATTTCCACTCACTTACTTCATAAATTTATGTTTTATAGGTTTGTACATTGTACATCGTATATACGCTTTTTCATATTATGTATCTGTGTTGATGATGTTAAATGAAAGAAAAAACTGATATACATCAATGTATATTTGTGTCAACGATAATGATGATAAATGAAAAAACGAATATACATTGTATATCTGTGTCAATGATGATGATAAAAAAAAACTGATATACACCAATGTATATTTGTGTTGGTGATGATGATGAATGAAAAAACGAATATACACCAATGTATATTTGTGTTGATGATGTTGAATGAAAGAAAAAAACTGATATACATCAATGTATAACTGATGTACACCATTGTATATATGTGCTGATGATGATGAATGAACAAAAAAAAACTGATATACACCAATGTACACTTCAACTTACAACAGCTATATAGCTAAATAAAAATTTACCATTATATACACTTGTGTATAGGCATTTGGCTTTGTTTATCCTTATAGCGGTTATGTCTCTCATTCTCTTTACGTAATATACACCAACGTATAATATACACTAGTGTATAGGCATTTGATAATAATAAAACGTCTCATTTTTTTTTGACGTGATAATTACATTTTGTAGGATCCATTTTTTTAATATTATCCCTAAATCAGTAAGTAGAGAAGGAGAGGGTTTTTAGGAGGTATACACCAATGTATATTTTGTTTATATACAAAAACAAAGAAACCTCAACATCTATTTATGGTGTACACTGATGTATTTAACTTACATTTTTCTACAAAGATATACATCAACGTATATGTGTGTCCAAATTATAGTCATATAAGCTGGAAAAAAAAACGGATATACACCAATGTATATATGTGTTGATGATGATGAATTAAAGAAAAAATAGTAACTGATATACATCAATGTATATCTGTGTTGTTGTTTATTATGATGAATGCCAGAAAAAAAAAGAAACTGATATACATCAATGTATATCTGTGTCAACGATAATAATGATAAATGAAAAAAAAAACTGATGTACACCAGTGTATATATGTCGATAATGATGATGAATGAAAAAAAAAAGAAATTGATTTACATTGTATACATGTGTGTACAAAAGAATTGAATTAAAAAAATAAATAAAACGTCTGTAAAAAAGTATTTAATAACTGAATATATATATAATTAAAGATATAATCTAATTAATTAACTTCCTATTTTGGAATAGTAGTCAGTTACAATGCATACATAATAACCATTTAATAATCATATAACAAAAGTTAATAATACCCTTTGATTTAAATAAAGAATTAATTATGTTTTACTTATTTACAATCATACCATTAGAGATCAATGGCTAAGATTGGTTCCTATGGTTCCTACTTAAGGTATGATTCCTATTTGAACCCTACCCTATATATAGGATTTGGTTCAAATGAGAACCTTTTTCCCAAATTGAGAACTATGAGAACCATTCTGGGCCACACATTTCTCTAAGGCAATTTTTTTTTTTTTTTTTTTTTGCAAAAATCGCTGCTTTATATGCAAGGATTTTTTTTTTTTATGTTTTTTGTATTTTTTTTTTTCAGTATACATATGTGTATAATTGCATTATACACATATGCATAATACAATATACACATATGTATAACTGAAATATACACATATGTATAGCTGAAAAATGCTATATACACATATGTATAATTGCCATATACACATATGTATAAATGAAAATTAAAAATAAAATAAAAATAAAATTCCTTGCATAAAAATGTGCGATTAAAGCAAAAAAAAAATTTTTTTTTTTTTTTTTTTTTGCCTTTATATGAAATGTGTGGCCCAGAATGGTTTTCTCAGTTCTCAATAGGGGTTGGTTCTCTTAGGATCTCTTCCCTATATATATATATATATATATATATATATATACTAGTTGGGTACCCGCGCGATGCGGCGGGAAACAAAAACACTCTCAAGACGTGCATGGTCGATCTGTTTGATAATGATCTTTAACCAAACTCCAACCAAAGTCATCAGTTAATCTATCTTAACCAATTGTTTTTTTGGTTAATCTGTTAGCGGGAAGGGGCACTTGTTGTAAAGTTTTTTCACTTAACAGACTTTAACCAATCATCCACTGTCATATCACTTCACTGATTTACTTTATTAAAACACTTTTTTTAGGCAACAATCCACTAATTCTTTTATTTATTTATTTTTTATTTCACTAAACTTTTTTTTTAATTTCATATGGTTTAAAGGTTAATATTTAATTACCTACACTATTATAACCGTCCCACCACCAAACGGTCAGTAAATTCAATTTTTAACTTTGGAAACCGTCAATCGAATTGAATAACTTTGACACCGTTCGACCAAACGGTCAGTATTATTGAAAGAACCAGCAAAACGGTTCACGAGACCACTATAGCATAGGTGGCAACAGAGTTACCGTGTTGGTAGTAGGTACCCGTAACCAATTCGGGTGACGCCCCATCCCCTTAGATTGATGGCTTTTGGTTTGATTAATTTAATTTTGGTTAATAAGCACAAACAAATTTGGGCCAAAACTTTTTGGTTAAAAACACATGAAGCGGATTATACTTTTTGTTATTCATATCGTACTACAAATGTTTATTATGTTTATTGTTTTATTCGTTGGGTCAATTCGGCTTATAGGTGAATGTTCTTCATATAATTCTTTACAAATGTTTGTAATATGGGTCTGTTGGTTTTTAACTATAACCCAATCACACAATTATTATTATCAAGTATCAGCTAATAAACAGTACCAGTTTGATTAATAAGTTCTAAGACTTCATCACATATATTCTAAACCATTGAGACTTTAATTCACCTTTTCCCATATGAATTCGTTAACATTCAAAATCCCATCTCCATTTGTTAAATCCTGTTGAGGTGCAGGACCCATTCATATTATTTCATCTATTCAAACTCATGACCCATACCAGGTATCATGGACAGCTAATTTATGATAAACACCAAGTTAGACCGCAGCACCGCAAACCAACCTCTACAAACGTAAAACAAAAAAGAATATAAAAATCAGCCCAATTACATTTTGTGGAAACACATAACCTTAATTCTTGACAGATGAATGGCGTCGTAGCACATAGGTGAAGGCGCACACGAGGCGCATATCTCACAATAAAAAAGCACGATCCGGTTATGATTTTTGCACGCCTAAGATGAAGTATTACATTATTGACTTTAGACCAAAATTATAAATAACCGTGTGACCTCTGTGTATGCAGTTGGGTTTGTAAGGTTCAAAACCATGTTGTGACAACTCACAACAAAGTCATCATTCTGAAACACGACCTCACCAAACGGATCATCACCTCCATTTTCCGAATTGTAACAGAATCAAATATACTTAACATTGGGATAAATTTTACCTTCCTGATGTCTTGCATAGGCCGAAGAGGCAGGAATCATCTCATCCTTAATTCAAAAAGTAATCAGCATGAAACAACAATGAGACTGAAAAAGAAATTGATTATATTTTCTTCAGGAGTCACAATCCTTTTTCCTTTTTCGCTAGACATTTTCTCAGATTTGTAAATATTCTATGCGATTTTGTAAAAATGTTTGGAATTAATCGGATGAACAAAATGAAAGGTGTTTCAGAATAAAGACATAAAGCCTGATCCAAACGAAGCAACTTGGAAAGGCCGTGGTCGCCTGGCAAAACCCAAAGAGCCTGTTCCTGAAGGTACAGTTGTGTCGCCACAAAGGGCATGAGGCAGTACGCCATCACCTGCTGTTGAATTAAAAAAGCATCCAAGCGTGGTAAGTGAATCTAAAAATTGAAAAATTCCTACAAAAAATACCGAAATCGAAAACAAAAGGGAAAATTAGAAATAAAAAACTAACCTTACTGAAAAGCAACTCGTCCAACCGAGCCATAGGTTAAAATTTTGCAAAATGGAATTGTCGGTGTCCCGAAGAGAGAAAACGAAGATGTTGGTAAATAGAGAGCATAATAGAAGGTTATTAAAACATCAAGAATTTACAGAAATGCAACTGCTCCGACCCAAACCAATACGCTAAAGATCTCTGCTAGCAAAATTTAGAAAAGAACCCATAAATTAATTATAAAATAATTGCCCAAATTTCCTCAAGAACACCAACTAAGCAAATCATAAAACTTCAATGGAGTAAACACAAATCAATTTTCCAACAAGTGAAAACTTCATAAACATAATAATCAAGACATAAATTCTACCGTAAAAGGTTTGTTTAAATCCGATCTATGAAAAAAACCTTACAATAACTACATTGAAAAAAAAAAATATCTTAAAGAACTAAAAAAATCCTAGTTAATCAAAACACACACATACGCATAAGGTACTTTTGAATCCATCAGATAGCAGACCAAATCGAGTCAACACATATTATATTCACCAGATAAGTAGACATATTACTGGTAAGCAAACCCTGATAAAACAACTTCTTTGCGAGTGATTACCAATCAAACAAAGAGATGAAAAGGAGAAACATAAGGTTTTGGTCGTGAAAATATGGTCCGACTGAGGCGATTACACACGAACATTGCCCCTCCCAATTCCTGTAAAACAACACCAGAAACCACATTCATCCTAATTAACAAACTAAATTATCAATTAGCTTTACATTTTCTTACCAGGTTGTAAGCTTCATTGACTACTTAGAGCTTCATGTTTCCGATTTCTGTAAGAACATAGGGAGGTCAAAGAAACTGATACAGAGTTCTAGTGGTAGCCAGAGGTTTTCTCGAAAAATATTGATCCAGATCTACAAAAGTTTTCAAGCATCAAGATGAGTGGAGAGAGAGGGGGGAGATAAGGGCGTGAAATGACGGATTGAGGAAGGGTAAAGGATTTTGAGGAATATAATTTGAATTTTGAATCTACAGATTTGGGATTTCAAATTTCGAGTGGGAGCCAAAAGTTAATATGCATAAAGAGTTGTACAATATGTATAACAAGTTGTATATGTTGAAAATTAAGAGAATTGGTAAAATTACCATTGTGCCCACCTAATATGCATTATAAAGTAGTATAGATATATATATAATAACCTTGTTAAAAATATAAAATAAATCTTCACTGGTGTGAGGATAATCAAACAATTGAAACGCAACTATACGTTTCATCATTTGCCACGTGTTGGGTTGTACCCAATGAGTGGTAAAATAAATGTACGAGGCCGGCGAATCATGAGACGTCGATCAAGTATCAGGAGTTATGTAACACCAGTTTGTAAGTTTTTAAACACTTGCATGGTTATAACGCTGTTGAAGAGTTCGTTAAATTAGGACAGTTAAGCGCTGGCTATCGAAGTGTTCAAATGGCAAGCATTCTTGAATCACAACTAACCAAAGATTGATTGCTTGATGCAGCTATTAGAGATTTTCAAATGTAAGAGAGAAAGTGGGTGTTTTTTATTTCTCTTTTTTTTAGTAGAAAGCGTTTTTGATTCTTGTGATTCAACCAAAACAACCTCCTCACAAATATAGTTGTTTTAATGGAGGGGGTGGTTTGGTTTGTGAAGAAGTAAGAACCTGGATAATGCTCTGAATCTTCTAGATGATACAAAGAGATCTTCCCAATTCGTCCAAAGTGAGTATGAAGATTATTTCTGCAAAAGAGAACACCGTTAGGACTCGCCACAGGATTGGGGGTAATCCTGTGACCACCCTCCGGCGTGAGAATAAGTATTGCTTTCTGGTGAATGAGAAAGTAGTAATGAGAATAGAGATGATGATGAGATGATTTGTTTTTACTTTTCATCCTCCTTTTATAGCTTGTTGTTTTGCTGTTCTCCCGTTCTCTTTGCCAAAGGAGATAATTATTGCTTGATTGTTTGCCCATTGATTTCGCTTTTATCTTAATTCTATTTTACTATTATATTGACCGATTTGACTCCTTCAAATTAGTTGGGTCTTTCTCTATTGGGCTTATGTTAACTGTGGTATGGGCCAGATTGACTTATCTGGGCCCTACCTCGTCATGCCCCCCCCCCCCCCCAGTCTAGTGATAAGACCGTGTGAATATTACTAGACTTTTTGTAAGTAGAAAAAACGTGAAAAAATCGAAAAAGAGCTTAGTTTGAATCCAAATTGGGATTTGTGTTGCACGGCCGAGGCACGTGATGTACTAATTATGATAACCGTCGCATCAATCTCCCTCATAATGGCATGAGTGCCTAGGGAGTGGACACCTGGCGGTGTTATATTTTGAATTTAAAACGTCCGAATTTTTATTTTTTATTTTTTTTGTATAAGAAGATCTTTCTCGTTTAAATAATATCATTTCAACTGTTTTTCCTCTTATTCGAAAATGGCTCCCAAAGCAAGTTCATCACGCATCGTCATGAATGTTTCTGATATACCCTGTAATTGGCCTTCGTTTCCTTCATTCATTAGTGACTATCATATTCCTCTAGAATGGGGACCGGTGCTCCCGGGTAAAGATGACCGGGCCTTCCCTCTGAAGGAAGGCAAAATCACATTGTACGGGGAGTTCTTCACTTTTTCTCATTTTCGATTGCCGGCTACTAATTTCATCTTTGATCTGTTGTCGTATTATAAGGTAAACCCTTCCCAATTGCATCCTCTAGGCTTAATAAAAATCTGCCATTTTGAGTTTTGTGCCTTAGGGTTAGGTAGAGCACCTCGTCTGGAGATTTTTCGGGTATTGTATGTTTTGAAGTTTAAAGGAGAATATTTTACCTTTGATCGTCGTCCCGGTACATTGTCTTGTATAGACAATTTCCCCCAAAGTGTTCGTGACAAAGAATGGAGAAAGAAGTTCTTCTTTGTTGATGAACGTGTTTGATGTGTCGTAAAACACATCTATTCTCTTATGTATTTTTTGTTATAATTGAGTCTTTTGTATATAGTTTTTAGTAGTTTTAGGCGTGTATTCGTTTGTTGGCCTATTTTTGTCATTGTATAGTTTTTTATTAATTTTTAGTACTTATTTATTTATTTTATATTTTGGTAGGTGTTCGTGTGAACGTTGGAGCGTAAACGATAAACTTTGGTCAAGCCAAGAACATCCGAGTGTAGAGCACCGAGTAATAATAATAATAATAATTTGGTGACTAAAGCCCAACCCAATTTTGGGTAGGGCATTTTTATAAAAAAGAGGCCGCACAATAGAAAGAGAGGATTATGAATTGAAGACAAAAGACGACGGCGGACATTTATTAGACAATATTCACTCACAATTGAACATTCATGCAATAGGAATTTTCCAATTCATTCTTCGCACAGAATAAGAAACAAAAAAAGGGGAATTGCAATTCATTCGCACAAGAGGAACAAAAGTCAAGGTCAACTACGGTGACGATCGAACGGGCACGGAAGGAGAAAAGGCCACGGGCACGTTAAAGATCAATAGCCAACGAGCCTTGGGTTAGGTTTAGTTTTTATTTATTTTTTCTATAGACATGGTTAAAGCTATATTTATTTATTTTGTGAACATGTTTTTAAATATTATGAACTAGACTTCCATGGTTGCTTAGGTTTATGAACTAGACACATAATTTGCAGTTTTTAATGATTCTTGGTTTTTAATTTTGATGTGTAGGATTACATGACTTTAATTTTATTGTTGGATTTGATATATGTGTGTTGGTGTTGATTTTATTTGAAGTTTGTTTATTGGTTTTGTGGAGCTAGGCATGTAGAGATACCCCCTAGGTCTTGAAATCAATCTAGTTCGTCAACTTAGGTTAGCGTGCTAGTATTTGGAGTTGGAGTACGACACAAGTATAGCAAACTAATATAATAAATTAACTAAGACGTGCAGTCCATTCTTGAGGGTGAGAAATCTAACTCGAGTTTGCTAGGTAACTAACTAGGCATTGTTCGGTAGTTGGCAAGCGCTAGGGCGGGAGTCGCTACTTGTCCGTGTTTAGAGTTTTCCTAGGTTTTCTTCAGTAGAGTTTAAGTCTGCTTCATAGTTTGAGGGTTTTAATCCAGGAGAGGTTTTAGTCTGATTTCTGTGGGATTTTGGTACGCTAGGGCGATCCAGGTCCATCTTAGCATTTCTACACTTGTCCCGCCTTGAGTCTAGGGAGCTATCTTTGACAGGAGGTTTATTAGATAAGAATAGGGTCTCAAGTTAATTACCGGATTCAGGATTTATTGCTAGTGTCTAGGGATTTTACCTAAGTAACCAGCCTTCTCCCTATCCGATTTCTCCTAGCTCCTAGTTCCCATAAGCAGTCGAGGTTGTTTTATTTATATTTAGTTTCTTTTAAGTTTATAATTATTAGTTTGACCCCCCATTTAAGTATATATTTATTTAGGCTAGTATTCGGTAGAGGTTGTGATCTTGAGTTGTCTTCGCGTCTTTGGGTTCGATACTCGGTCTTGTCTGTCTACTGCTTTGCGACCGGTACACTTGCCGTGCGTGTGTAGTTTTTAGGTGAGTCGTTTTAATTAGAACTTGTGTAATTTATATATATACATTTACACACATCAGTGTTCTTCCTGTCCAGGCCCCAATTAGGTACCCAGAGGCCAAGACTAAATTGGCCGACGAGTGTCCCATTCCTTCTGTGTATGAGAAGGATCCATTGTATCTCGCCCTGACCAACAATCCTACAGAATGTACTTTTATTCCGGAGAGGGTTTTGGTTGCTGTGGGTATGAGCCGGATATGGGTAGATGAAACTATGTTTCCGGAGTATCGGCGTGAAGATCAAGGGTCGTGGCAGTATTTTGATGTTCTTGATTCGGAAATTTATCCTCAATTAGTAGAACATGATCATCCACTTGGCCCTGATGAGCTTGACGTTCTTAGTCAAACAGTCGCTAATTTCCTTATTCCTGCCCCTGTTGGTCCTGTCCTAGGGCAAGTTGTTGATTCGTCTGTATCTGTGGTGGAGTCTATTCATTTGGATTTTGACAAAGATGTTGTGGATCCTATTGACGCGAATCCTATCAATGTTGCTCCTCCACAGAGTGATGTGAGTGTGGATAAGAAGAAAGACAAATCAAAGAAAAGAAAAGCCACTGCTGTTCCTGGGGTTGAAGCATTGTTAGCCAAGAGAAAACAAATGTGAGTTCATACTTGTCCCCCTTTTATCCTTTATTCTTTGGGGCTCAACATGTATCACTATCAAAAACTCAAACGATTTTAAACTCTACAATCTATTATGCTTAGTCTAAAGTCTATCATATTCTAAATTCTATCATGCGCAATCTAAAGTCTATTATATGCTTGTACGCTATGCTATGTAGAATTATTTACTCTAACATACAAATGTTCATATAGTTGACAACCCACCTTGCATGTATAGCGCTATAGGATTGGCTATCCGCCCCCTACATGGGTCATGTTAAGCAAAATTCTTCGTGGCTAGTCACCGTTTGTATGGTTCTCTTGCATATGCCTATAAGCAAAACTTTATTATATAATGTATGTATGTCAAAACTAGTATGCTCACCAATGCTTTATGTGTTGACGGATATTTTATACATGTTGCAGGAAATATTTATTGCAGGACATTCAAGAAAACTACTTAGGATTGGACATAGAAACTCACTCTAGTTTAAGTTATCATATTCTTATTATTGTATTTTTCGTTATTTGAACTACTTGTATTTCTATTTTTAGACAATAAATGAAATTCTATCTTTAAACTATATTGTCACAAAATCTAGTGTCATGAAGTCTTTGAACAATCTACCACTAAGTCTCACTCCGATGTATTCCGCCATCGGTTGGGGTGTTACAGTCGGGTCGAAACGGTCTGGTCAAAACGGTCTGGGTCGTTACCGGGCCCGGTCAGATCGAAAATGGTCCGGGTCGCTAACGGGCCCGGTCGGGTCGAAACAGTCTGGATCGCTAACGTGCCCGGTTGGGTCGTAACGGTTCCGGTCTCTAACTGGTCCCGCCGGGTCGAAACGGTTCTGATCGCTAACAGGTCCGGTCCTGTCGAAATAGTCCGGATCGCTACCGGGCCCGGCCGGGTCGTAACTGTTCGGGTTGTTAACCAGCCCGATAGGGTCGAACAGGTCCAGTTCGAAATGAAATATTTCGGATCCCTTAAATTTTTATTTTTAAGTTTATTTATGTTCGTTTTTTTTACCTTTTTAAGTTTTAATTTTTTACTGTTATTTTAAATTTTTTTAAAAATTTTAATCTATTTTGATGTGAACCTATCTTAATCCAAACCATCCAAACCCATCCTGACCCAACTCATCCTAACTCATTTTTTTTTATCTACCCATCTTGACTCAAACTCATTCTAACCCAAACCCATCCTGACGCAATAATCAATCCAACCCAACCTATACATTTTGCCACCCATATTTAGAATCAACAAGTGAAAAAATAAAAAATAATAAAACTAAAACCCAACTTGTTTAGAATCAACAAGTGAAGGGTCTATCAACAAGTGAAGGGTCTGTGACTTTGCGTTGTGCTCCATGATTCATCTATGTGCACTGGTCAATCCGTTTGTTCTTATACTTTCTTTATTTATAACGGAGAAAATTGCACGAATGGTCCTTGTGGTTTGCATTTTTTTCACCTATAGTCCCTAAGTTTTCAAATTTACCGTTATAGTCCTGAAACAGTTAAATTTTTTAACTCGGATAGTCCCTGAACTAACTGAGGTTAAATAATCCAGTTAAGTGGGTATGAAATTACAAAACTACCCTTACTATAAAACAAATAAAATATAACACTAGTGGGCCCCATGTTTTATAATTAAATATATAAAAAAAAAAACCCTTAATCCCACCATCACCACCACCACCACCACCACCACCACCAACTTCATCTTCCCCACCCTATCACCATGGCCGGACCAGACAGAAGTCCAGAACCAGACCAGATCTGGTCTGCCCAACCCGAACCGAACCACAACCACCACAGCCACCATCATCATCGGCCAACACACCACCAACAACCACCCGAACCAAAGCCAACCACCGCCAATCGGACCAAAACACCACTAAGCTCCACCTTCACCCATCAACCGTAAACCACCAAAGCCGTCCCCATCATCATTCCAACGAACCCAGACCAAACCCCCAACAGAACATCATCGGCCATCATCATCATAACAACTACCACAACCCACAGATTGTTAATCGAAGAGAAGGAGAAAAGATTGGGTTTTACCTCCTTGACCAGATCTGACCCGGTTGGTACAGCTACCACCGTGAATCGTCGTCGTCCTCTTCTTCCTCCTCCCAAGCTCTCTCTCTGCTTTCCCTCTGCGTCTCTCTCTCTCTCTCTCTCTCTCTCTCTCTCTCTCTCTCTTAATAATAATAATAATTGGTGAAAGGGTGAAGGTGAGGGGTTGGTTGTGGTGTTCGGCTGCCGGAGATCCGCCGGAGGCGGTGGCAGGAGCACCTCCGGCTCCTCCTCATCTCTCGAGCTCTCTCTAAGAAGCAGCTGTAGAAGTGTGTGTGTAGGGGTTAAAATGAGGGATGGTAGTGGGATCCACATTGATTAGTATTATTTTGTATTAAAGTAAGGGTAGTTTTGTAATTTCACACCCACTTAACTGGATTATTTAACCTCAGTTAGCTCCAGGGACTATCTGAGTTAAAAAAATTCATTGTTTCAGGACTATGGCTGTAATTTTAAAAATTTGGGGACTATAGGTGAAAAAAGTGCAAACCACAGGACCATTTGAGCAATTTTCTCTTTATAACGGATGCAGTCAGCAGGCCCAACATACAGGCCCAGCATATTCCCCGGTGCTCAGTTGACTTTTTTTTGTCTTTACTAAATTATTTGTCATTTTAGGCTTCATACAACAAAACTACAAAATACCAAAACTAAGATCGTCTCATTTTTTTTTGTGGTAATACCCCAAGATCCATATATGTAATCAATAAATATTAAAGGGTATATAAATATTTCCTTTGTATTATAAAATATAATATTATTTATAAAATCACATATACAAATAAAATGCATGTCAAAGACTATATCCCAAACCGTTTGTAATCAACTTTATCATCATGTTGACTTGTTGAGTGATAACGCTTACGTATTTACATTTATCACTATAGTCTATATATATTCCTATACCATCAAAAGTGATTTTTATAAATATTTTAAGATAATAGGATGATATGTCACAAACATATAATTTCTCCAAAATAATAAATTTTGTATAAAATTTGCGACGAATGTAATGTATTGTGTGTTTAGGTTCATAATTGGTGTTAACTTACTCCTTGTGTTTGACCACGTATGATAATGTGGTATTAGACATGTCGCGATCATTTGCTTTATCATGGGACTATAGGGGTGGCAAAATGGGTAGGTTGGGTTGGGTTGGTTGATGGGTCAGGATGGGTTTGGGTAAGGAAGGGTTTGGGTCAAGATGGGTAAATTATAAAAATAGGTTAGGATGGGTTAGGTCAGGATGGGTTTGGATCTGGATGGTTTGGATTAGAAAAAGTTCACATCAAAATAGATTAAAATTTTTTAAAAAAATTAAAATAACTATAAAAAGTTAAAAATTTAAAAATTGAAAAAAAAATAAAAAAAGGAAAAAGACAAATTAAAAAAAATTAAAAATAAAATTTTAAGGGATCCGAAATATTTCGTTTTGACCCGACCGGGTGCGATAACGCCCCAGACCGTTTCAACCTGACCCATCCCGTAGCGACCCGGACCGTTTCGACCCGGCCGGACCCGGTAGCGACCCGACCGGGCCGGTAACGACCCAGACCGTTTCAACCTGACACGTCCCGTAGCGACCCGGACTGTTTCGACCCGGACCGATTCGACCTGACCGGGCCCGGTAACGACCCAGACCGTTTCAACCTGACCCGTCCCGTAGCGACCCGGACTGTTTCGACCCGACCGGGCCCGGTAACGACCCAGATAGTTTCAACCTGACCCGTCCCGCAGCGACCCGGACCGTTTCGACCCGACCGGGCCCGGTAGCGACCCGGACCGTTTCGACTCGACCGGGCCCGGTAACGACCCAGACCGTTTCCACCTGACCCATCCCGTAGCGAACCGGACTGTTTCAACCCGGCCGGGCCCGGTAGCGACCCGGACCGTTTCGTCCCGACTGGGCCCGATAACGACCCAGACCATTTCAACCTGACCCGTCTCGTAGCGACCCGGACCGTTTCGATCCGGCCGGGCCCGGTAGCGACCTGGACCGTTTCAATCTGACTCGTCCCGTAGTGACCCGGACCGTTTCGACCCGACCGGGCCTGGTAACGACCCAGACCGTTTCAACCTGACCCGTCCCGTAGCGACCCGGACCGTTTCGACTCGACCGGGCCCGGTAGCGACCCGGACCGTTTCGACCCGGTCGGGCCCGCTAGCGACCCAGACAGTTTCGACCCGACCGGGCCTGGTAACGACCCAGACAGTTTCAACCTGACCCGTCCCGTAGTGACCCAGACCGTTTCGATCCGGCCGGTCCCGGTAGCGACTCGGACCATTTCGAACCGACCGGGCCCGGTAACCGACCCCTACCGTTTCAACCTGACCCGTCCCGTAGCGACCCGTACTGTTTCGACCCGACCGGGCCCGTTAGCGACCTGGACCGTTTCGATCTGACCGATCCCGTTAGCAACACGGACCGTTTCGACCCGACCGGGCCCGTCAACGACCGGACCATTTCGACTCGAACGGGCCGGTCAACAACCCAGACCGTTTGCACTCGATCAAACCCGCTAACGACTCGAACCGTTTCGATGAGATCGGTCTCGTTAACGACCCGTGTTGTTTTGATATTGCCGTCCGTTAACGACCCGAACGGTTTCGAACCGACTAGGGTGATCAACAAATGCAAAAGATATAATTTTTTGTTTTTATTCACATTGATTTCTATTAGGGATCAATTTGGGTGAGTTTTAATTTAGATTTGTATATGGTTATCTAAAAATACCCATCCTGACCCATTTGTTTTTTTTTGACATACCCATCCTGACTCACTTACTTTTTTTCCTACAACTAAACTTACCCATCCTAACCCCCTTGAAAATTATACTAAACCCATTTTAACCCACAATGTCAAATTTTAAACCCAAAACAACCCAAACTCAACTAGATGGGTTGAAATTGCCAGGTCTATGTAGAATATATCAACGATACCAACAAAAATAACATTTTCAAATCAAGTAATCTTTTAACCGTTAATGTGTTAGTTGGATGTTCGTGGTTCATATAAAGACGAAAAAACTCAATAGTAATTAATGTTTCACCAAAATTAATTAAACATGTTATGTAAAGAAAGATCACTCAACCTTCCTATTGGGTGTTTTAGGGTATGTTTGGCAAAACTAGCTGGTAGTTGGAAGCTTTTTAAATATATTTTGGTGTTTGATAGAGTGCCTGAAGCTTTTAATAAAATGTATTAAATGATCAAAATGGGCATAATTAAAAGCTTGTAAATAAGACTTTTATTTTATTTTTAAAATATAATGAGTATTTATGTCATTTATTAATTAAAAGCTTGTAGCTAGTAGAGTTTTTTTCTTAAAAGCTTGAAGCTTGAAGCTTTTAAAAGCTCCTTGCCAAACATACCTTTAATGTTGCCAAATTTAGTATCTTTTTCATGTTACTAGGTTGCATTTTACAATATATAAGGTGTTTTTTTAACAAATCCAAGACAAAAACATCGCATTCATTCTTTGTGAAATGTTCATGTCATACAACAATGTAATTACGTTTAGTTAAAGGTTAATTATGTAAGCATTAGAGTGTAGATTGTGTAATTTTGGGTACTATAAATACCCCTACCTTGTAACTTTCTCATTTTACTTATTACAATACAAATCACAATTACTCACACTTAAATTTGTTTTACTTAGTATCACAGCCAAGTCACTTTCACCACGTGCAACACTCCACGAAGGATGTGACACTGTGCAACACTCTTAGATCTCTTGAATGAAAGTTCACCCTACAACATAGTTGGTATTACGTGCGACGCCCTCTTAAACTATGAAACACACTAAAAAGATTTGAGACACTCTCACAACCTAATCAATTACAATCACATTTACAAGTCTTAATTGTGACACTTTGCAACTTCTTACAATCTTGAACATTGACAACAATCACCGCTTTAACAAAACATGAACGGCGTCTCATAACTCACACAAGTTCGCCTTCACTCTCTCTCCAACAAACTATGGCTACTGGAAAACAATGTTAGAGCCATTTATGATTAAAAACAATTTATTTGGCTACTTTGATGGGTTTATCCCTTGTTCAAGTCCTACTGTTGCCACAACAACTGATTAAACAATATTAGATCCACTCTTACTTGTCCATTCCCTCCTCCCAATACTTCATCCACATCCTCATCCAACAATTCTTCATCGACAAAACTTCCTCCCCTCCTCGTGAGTGTCCTTCTAATCTTCGTAGTAATCCAAAAACTTAAGGTTCCTTACAATCTATCCACCAACATGGCTTCCTCCTTCATACATCTCCACTATTGAACCAATCTCTTTTACTGTTGGCAAATAAGTAGGGCTGTTCACGAGCCGAGTCGAGCGGAGCTTTGCTCGTGCTTGGCTCGTTTACAAACCGAACCGAGCGGAACTGCTCGTTTACAATCGAGCTAAAAACCGAACGAGCATTCATCGAACGCAAATTTTCCGAGCGAGCGCCGAGCGAGAATCGAGCGGAGAATAATATGGACGATCATAAAATTGGGATGTTTCCTTCGATGTTTTCATTGACGGGTGACAACTAAGGTCGAAATGTCTGATGATAACACTAATATTGAGGCTGGTGAGGTGATGAGCATACGTCAGAGAACAGTTGTTGCATTGTGACGTATGTGTGATATCAAGCGACAATTAGCGATGGATGACTAATAACATAAAGAAGTCAAGACTGTCACCTCATGACTTATTGTTTTACTATTAAATCTAGTGTTAATTTTTTTTATTGAGTTAAGTGGGCTGGTTATATTTTGTTTGCATATACTGAGTCAAATCTAATAAAATCTTATATATAAAGCCATATATTTATCTGTAAATTGTGTCTATATTTATAATTAAATAAATAAAAATTTATTCGAGCCGAACCGAGCCGAGCGTACCTTTGCTCGTGCTTGGCTCATTTACAAACCGAACCGAGCCGATCAGCTCATATATAACCAAGCGAAAGATCAAGCGAGCATTATTCGAGCATTTTTCGAATGAGCGACGACCGATTTAAACAGCCCTACAAATAAGTGTCATGCAAATTCTGAATATACCTAGAACAAAAACATTTAGGTCCATCCACTTTTTGACTTTGTGACTTTTATGTACTTTATGAAGTTTTTTGAGCTACTTAGACCACGTGTAGTGGGGGGCTTTATTTATAAAGCCTCTCTTTCTGATTGGTCCATGTGGTAGCTGAGTCAGAATGGAGGGATAAAGTGAAAAAGGGGTGTAGTGGTAGGGGCTTTATTTATAAAGCCCCTATTAATATTTTATTTTGTCTTTTAAATTAAAAAAATAATCTATACATATAATAAATCAAAGCCATTTTAATGACATGGCACTTAAAGATGCATTCTCTTCCTTGAGTGTGCCATGTGTCATCCCATGTGGCATTGAGATATTTTAGGAAAAAAATAATTTAAAAATAAAATTGGATTTTTGACCCTTATGTTTCCTCCTATAATTTTTAAACGTTAATATCTTTAATATACGAGATTTTTTAAAGAAAAAAATTATACAAAATTAACGAGCGTTTTATTATCTTTCCAACGAGTACCATAGTGCTATATAAAAAAACGGAGAAATTTTTTTGTGCGGTTTTGTTCATATAGGAAAAAAACACAAAGTGTTAAGGTAAATCATTAATCATGTATAGACAAGTCACTAATTATGTTTAAATCAATAAATATGATTTTTTTTTTCAACCAGAGCCGAATAGGTTAATAGAGTTATACGTTGTTTTAATTTAGGTATCAATATTAGTATGTTAGAGTTGTATATTTGTTTAGTCTTTAGGATAGGTGTTAATATTAGAGTTACATTAAAGTTCTACATTCTTTTAGGTTAGGTGTTAGTATTGGAGTTGTACATTGTTAATTTATTTTAGGTTAGATATTAATATTAGAGTTATACATCAGTCTATTTCATATGTAAAATTGATGTATCATATTAAATTTTCAACCCGGGACGCTCCCGGGGTATAATCTAGTAAAATAATAATAAGAAGAGAGAGAGTATGAGGTGTCAGCCTATGATTGGGTGGGGCAATTGAAATCTGGCGCTATACATGTAACGCCCAAACAAACTTTGTAAAAATAGAGCCCCCAAGTAATGATGTTGGGGGCTTCATTTTTTGATTTCTTGCAAAAGTAGCGCCCCATTACAGGAGGTCTTAAGCGTGCATATTGGATTTTCATGTCCTGTACAAATATTGTATCAATCGTAGACCTTTTGTGTAAAAATTTATTGATTTTCTTGTTGTCTTTGTATGGCTTTGATCTTATGAAATTGAGCAGATAAATTGTTAACAAATGATGATATGCAATTCTAAAATATTTCTCGAAATATTTCACCAACTACTTATTTTCTTGACTATTTGTTAAAATGTGCATTTATGATATGGTACAATAAGGATATGACGTTTTCACTCGATTGACAATAACTTACAATTTGACAATTAAAAAAGATGTATTTCAGATAGTTTTCATAAGGGTGGTTATATTTAAACCCCCTTCAAGCGCCTCGCTTAGGCCTAAGCGAGGCGCTTGGAGGGGGTAATTTATTTTGGTAGTTTTTTGATGTTTTGAGTTGTTTTTTTTTTAATTTAATAATTATAAAAAGTTAAAAAAAATTAAAAAACAAAGTAATAACCCTCAACATTGTCATTGACTTAAACTTGACATCATCAACCACGTAAAGTCAATGAATGCGGTATGCGCGTTAAATTTCATTAAATGCGGCAACACAGGCAAGTCCTCGCCTGATAACAACTGAAAAGTAGCCGGTGCAAGTTATGTTGTAGCTTCCAAAACCAATCGGCCCCGTTGTTGCTCATATGTTATTATCTCTTCTCTTATTCTCTGTTTCTTTAGTTCTCGATGGATTATTGCTCTCATATCATGGATCAGAGAGATTCAAGCTAATTAAACTCATATCTCAAGCCGGTGCAAGTTATGTTGTAACATCCTTGATCATCTTCTTGTTCAACACACACCAGCTTTTTCATCACATTTTCCAACCACTAATACCAGATTGATGATACTCAATTTCGGTTGATATAGAGTATATCAGAGAAAGATTTAGTTGAAAGTGGATACAATGGATCAGAGAGATTTAAGCTAATTAAACTCATATCTCAAGCCGGTTCAAGTTATGAAATGACACATGCAGAATGTAATGTCATGCACAATGTGATTTGTATTAATGGCAAAGTGATTTGTAAGGGAAGAAGAAGAGAATGTTATATATGTTTACCTTCCCATGGAAACTCTGAAGACCTTAACGGAGGTTTGCTAGAGGGTTATTGGTCTTCAGAGTTTCCAACCCCTAATACATTCATCAAAGGATATTCATGTGAGAATGATTTCGTACAAGATTCCTATGCAAGCAAGTCAAATTCAGTTGTTAGACCGACTTGATATATGAGTTTACAGGTAAAGAGATGAAAACCACTACTAGGGTTCTTTTCAGTGAAGGCTGCGAAAAGCATGCAGCGGATGATTGCCAGTGAGATTGATAACTGGACAGGTTAGCCAGGTGTTTGTCAAAAAGGTAGAGCACACCACTAGAGCAAAAAGTTGTGTGTATGAATAGTGACCCTCTGGCAAACCTGCCATTAATCGGTTTTATTTAGCGTAAAAAGTTCATTGTACATATACCTCCTTATCTAAAAACAAATCACATCATTGTAGAGGTGTATAGGTTACTCATTACCGTTGGACGTTGAAGGTAAACATGGACAGTGAGAAGTGAGATTGATAACTTCTCTATGGAAGTTGCTAAAATAGTTAAACAAAAGCTGAAATTGAACAGTTATTTGGCAACATACTTGAAATCAAATGGGAAGATAAACAATCCTCATCCACAATGTTCTTACCTATGAGTTTAATTAGCTTGAATCTCTCTGATCCATGGTATCCACTTTCAGAATCTGAAGAGAAGCTATCATCTCAGAGAGATATCTGTCAAGTCCAAATATTTGCAAGTCCAAATCATTGTACGATGTCTTTTTCAAAGGACCTCGACTCTTGAGATGTTGCAGGTGTTTGAAAAGTTTGAACTGAAATTGAACTTTTCATGCAAGCAAGTAAAATTCAGTTGTTTTACTAATTTCATAGTCTTGATACTTTTAACAATCGGTTTCATCTTTGTTTTCTTGAGTTCAACTTTCCATGATCTACCTTTATCATCTCAGAGAGATATCTGTCAACGATGGAAGGGAACCCGAAACAATAAAAAGTAATTACAAAGAAGATGATCAAAGATGCTACAACATAACTTGCACCGGCTTGAGATATGAGTTTAATTAGCTTGAATCTCTCTGATCCATGGTATCCGGTTGTTTTCAGGTTGTCTTCATCGTTGACCGCTATCTCTCAGATAACAACTAAAAAGTTGTCTCATTAATTCCAATTCCAATTCCACCGGTGCATTCAGAATCTGAAGAGAAGCTATCATCTCAGAGAGATATCTGTCAACGATGATGGCGCAGAGGTTAGCGGTAACTTTAAATTTTGGAATGTTTCTGATCATTGTCAGAGGGTCACTATTCATACATAAAGAGCATAATCAAAACAAGGGTTGTTATCGGAGAGATATCGGTCAACGATGAAGGCAACCTGAAACGACATGAACATTTATAACCTTTCTGTACTTGTGGCCAAAAGAACCTGATAAAGGCTGTACACGAGTATAATCAAACAAGGGTTGCCCGGATTTTGATTAGCTTGAATCTCTCTGATCCATGGTATCCACTAACCGTAGCGATCATTACAGTTATTTGGACTGTTGCTAAATTAGTTAAACAAAAGCTTAAATTATACAGTTATTTGGAATATTATTGATTATTACGGTGAGATTGATAACTTCTCTATGGAAGTAACAAATTCAAAACAGAGGTAGGTTTGCCAGAGGGTCACTATTCGTACATAAAGAGTATAATCGTGATGTGATGGATTTTTATATTTGCAACGTAGTTCCTTTTTACCTGGTTGCAAAGGAACTTCAGGTCAGCCAGACGTTTGTCAAAAGCAAGTGTGAAGATCAAGATCAAGAAGACTGGATACCATGGATCAAAGAGATTCAAGCTAATCAAACTCATATCTCAAGTTGGTCTAACAACTGAATTTGACTTGCTTGCATAGGAATCTTGTACGAAATTATACAGTTATTTGGAATGTTCCTGATCATTACGGTCAACGATGAAGGTGTGTTGTATGTATAAAATTGTGAATAATTGTGAGAGTCGATATGAGAGCAATAATCCATCGAGAACTAGAGAAACAGAGAATAAGAGAAGAGATAATAACATATGAGCTACAACGATAGGCGTTTTCGATTTCTAAATGAATCAACGACTTAAACTTGACATCATCAACCACGTATAGTCAAATATTTATTCTCCATATCCATACCTTGTTTCAAGTATCTTGTAAAATTCATTTCGTCTTCAAGACTCCTATGAGTCAACAAAGGTTGACTTTTTTGAGCATTAACAATGACTATATTACATTATTATTATTATTTTTTTATTATATTTGTAATTTAGTTCCTTTGTTTTATTATTATAATAATTTGTTATTATCAAGAATCGGAAATTAGTAAAACGATTTATGAAAGTATCAAGAATCGGAAATTAGTAAAACGATTTAATAAATCATTGCTCAGACGTTAGGGTTTGATAAACACAAAACTTATTATTTATAAAGCAACAAAAACACAAATCGTATCGTGAAATAAAGAGAGGCCCATTAGGAGTGTCGTGGAGGAAGATCGTCGGTTTGCTGTAATCGATGATGGCACAGAGGTTAGCGGTAACTTTAAATTTTGAATGATCGTCGGTTTGTACAATGAATTTTACCTGCTTTGCATGAAAAGTTATTTTTAAATGTTTGTTAATATATCTTTAAATGTTTGATCTGCAATATTTGAAAATTATCATTTCTTGACATGCTTGGTAACACCTTGATCTGTAATATCTGAAAATTATCATTTCTCGAAAAGTAATTAAAAACACTTAAAAATGAATTAAAAACAATTGTTGCGAGTTAGGTTTAGTCGGAGGACCACGTACAATGATTCATCAAAGTTGTACAAAGCTGGATGTTTTTACTGGAAAACCAAAACGAGCAATTAACGAAGCGAAACGAAGAGTTATAATTTTCTTGGCTTGGAAACAACTTAACAGAACCAAAAATGAATTAAAATTATTTTTTGGTGATTAACAGATAATTTTAAAGAATTAAAAGAAATTCAAATTTTTTTAAAAAAAGGCCAAAGCACCTCGCTTTGGTCAAAGCGAGGCGCCTGTGGTCTAATCAAACCACTAAAGCACCTCGCTTTGGTCAAAGCGAGGTGCTTTGGCCTTTTTTTAAAAAAATTTGAATTTCTTTTAATTCTTTAAAATTATCTGTTAATCACCAAAAAATAATTTTAATTCATTTTTGGTTCTTTTAAGTTGTTTCCAAGCCAAGAAAATTATATCTCTCCGTTTCGCTTCGTTAATTGCTCGTTTTGGTTTTCCAGTAAAAACATCCAGCTTTGTACAACTTTGATGAATCATTGTACGTGGTCCTCTGACTAAACCTAACTCGCAACAATTGTTTTTAATTCATTTTTAAGTGTTTTTAATTACTTTTCGAGAAATGATAATTTTCAGATATTACAGATCAAGGTGTTACCAAGCATGTCAAGAAATGATAATTTTCAAATATTGCAGATCAAGGTGTTACCAAGCATGTCAAGAAATGATAATTTTCAGATATTGCAGATCAAGGAAAGAATGAAAATACGTGATGCACATACCGTGAGTGTAGTCCATTGATGTATTAATATATTATTTAATCGCAAGTTTCAATACTAGATAATGCACGTAACTCCCTAGGCATATTTCCCACCCTTTAAATAAGCATTAAATACTTTCACATTATATATTAAATACTTCTCCAATTCCTATATAATATTCCTTAACTTTCTCTCTTCCCCTTCTCTAACCCTCCATGCAAATCATCCAAACAACATGGAACCAGATACAAAACAAGCATATATGGGAAGTCAAAACTCTATGACAAGTTGGTCAACCTATGATCCCAATTCTGTCAAAAGAAGATGTATTCACCATTTCAAACGATTTGCCTCCTTTTGAATTTAGGTAGTACTAGTTAAGGGATTGCCAAAGACCGATCGAACATCTTTTTGTTTGTTTGTTTGCTTGAATGTCTATGGAAACAACAATGGATTTGTCAAAAGCAAGTGTGAAGATCAAGATCAAAGAAGACAGTACGTTCAACGACGAAGTTGTGTTGTATGTATAAAATAGTGAATAATAGTAGTGTGTTCGGTGCAGTCGACGAACATCATTCAAAATTTCAACTTCCCGTTCAGGTGCTTAAGTCCACCTTGAGATATGAGTTTAATTAGCTTGAATCTCTCTGATCCATGGTATCCGGTTGTTTTCAGGTTGTCTTCATCGTTGACCGCTATCTCTCGGATAACAACTGAAAAGTTGTCTCATTAATTCCAATTCCAATTCCACCGGTGCAATCAGAATCTGAAGAGAAGCTATCATCTCAGAGAGATATCTGTCAACGATGATGGTGCAGAGGTTAGCGGTAACTTTAAATTTTGAATGATCGTCGGTTTGCTCTCTATATACCAATCAACAGTAGCGATCATTACAGTTATTTGGAATGTTTCTGATCATTGTCAGAGGGTCACTATTCATACATAAAGAGATAAAGGTTGTACACGAGTATAATGAAACAAGGGTTGCCCGGAGTTTGATTAGCTTGAATCTCTCTGATCCATGGTATCCACTAACCGTAGCGATCATTACAGTTATTTGGACTGTTGCTAAATTAGTTAAACAAAAGCTTAAATTATACAGTTATTTGCAATATTCTTGATCATTACAGTGAGATATGAGTTTAATTAGCTTAAATCTCTCTGATCCATGATATGAGAGCAATAATCCATCGAGAACTTGAGAAAGAGATAATAAGAGAAGAGATAATAACATATGAGCTACAACATAACTTGCACCGACTTGAGATATAGAGTTTAATTAGCTTGAATCTCTCTGATCCATGGTATCCGGTTGTTTTCAGGTTGTCTTCATCGTTGACCGCTATCTCTCGGATAACAACTGAAAAGTTGTCTCATTAATTCCAAAACCTAAAGAGAAGATATCATCTCAGTGAGATTGATAACTTCTCTATGGAAGTTGCTACAATAGTTAAACAAAAGCTGAAATTGAACAGTTATTTGGAATGTTTCTGATCATTACAGTTATGCCTTTTTGGTGAAATGAACTTGAAGAAATGATTTGGTGGATATATCATGAGTTAAACAAAAGCTGAAATTGGACGGTTATTTGGAATGTTCCTGATCATTACTTTTCATGCAAGCAAGTAAAATTCAGATTATTACTTTTCATGCAAGCAAGTAAAATTCAGTTGTTGGACAGTGAGATTGATAACTGGACAGGTTAGCCAAACCATACGAGGGTGGCAGGAAAAAGTTGACATTTTGATCCAAAGGAAATTCAGGTTAGCCAGACGTTTGTCAAAAGAACATTTTTTATAATAATTATATTAAAAAAAACAAAAAACTAACTCAAAAGATCAAAAAAAAATTTTTTTTTGATCCGAAGAGCCTCGCTTAGGCCTAAGCGAGGCGCTTCGAATTAAAAATCAGCTTTTTCTGGCCCCTCGTACTGACCTCCTCTGAATGAATTCAAAGCGCCTCGCTTAGGCCTAAGCGAGGCGCTTTGAGGGGGTGGAAATAGAAGGTGGGGGTGGGAATAGACGGAGCCTTTCATAAAATAGGTTATGCTAACATGTCAAAGTCACATTTTGGTAAAATATAAACTTTTTTATTAATCTGACAGTTCTAATTTAAATTTCAGTTGTTGCATCAATCCACGTCCACCTAAACATTTTGCAGCGTTCAATCAAAACTTAATTGTAAGATGTGTCAAAATAGTCGACAAAGATTATCTTTATTACCAAAAATACTGACAGAATACGCAAGTATCTGACAAGATCAAACAATAAAAAATAAACCTCACTACAAGATCTCTCAAACCCTCAAAGATTATCAATATGATAATCAGTCACAAAATACACAAAAGAGAATCGAAGTTGTTTGATCAAGATGGCCAAACAACAAACCCTAATACTGTGGATGTGAACGAGAGAATAATCGAGAGAACACTAAGAAAGAAGAAAGAGAGAGAGAAAAAAGTGATCAAGGAACGAGAGAAGCAGCTTTATATAGCTGCCAAAGTGTGTTTTCTCAACAAGATCAACGGCCAGAACATAATGCATCCAACAGCCAAGATGAACTGTGTTTTCTCACACAGATTGCCAAGTCAGCAGATATAAAAGCTGATAAACCATCATACTGGGCTGGGCCAATCCTCAAACAAAGGACCGGGCTTATGACGATATGGGCTCAGATCAAACAACAACAATACCAATGGGCAATCACCTGGGCAACAATCCAAAACATTCCAAAGCCCACGCACTTAAAGAGTTTTATAACACAGTGCAAGGTTGTATGGACCTACAAGGAAAACACTTAGGCAAAATATTCAAACACCAATAATATATAAAATCTAGTGGGGTGCCCGCGCATTGTGGCGGGAGCACAACACTTAGATTGGTTATTTTTAGAATGGGGCGATTCGGTTCAGTTTTAAACCACAACAAACAAAGTTAGTTATAGAGCATAGAACTTTAACCTAGTTAGTTATAAAAATAAAAAAATAACTTGTATCTTAGTACTTAAAAGTTAAAACACTCACTTTTTTTCTAAAAAGTTGTCCCATCCGAGCTTCTGACCAGCCGCATTAATGCATGCCAACACCTCTATATTTTGAGAGGACTCGGTTTTTTTTCGTTCCATAAGGACACAGTATCGGTTTTTGATAAAATACAAAGAAAGAAGGTATAAATTTCTACATGCACAACTTGCTCAAAGAAAATTATCGATGAGAGTTTAAAATTTATACAAAAGTTCCTATATAGTTTTGGAGCACTATAATACCTTTGTCTTTTATTCTTCAAACATCTACTTAAATATCGGGATGATCCAATCTTCAAACTTACGGTAGTTATCATTAGGCACCATCAAATTACAAATATGATTTAGTCCTTTAAAAGCCAAAATCGCCTCTATATGTGTCTGCAAGGTATTCTATGATATTTTTCTCAATGCCACCCATTGTTATCATACTCACATTAGCTTTGATTTAATCAAACATAAGCTCTAAGGAATCATTATCGTATAGAAAACAATATGAAGCTAGCTTATGTCTAAACTAATACACATGTTAATGGTCACATAGCCTTGAAATACTAACCATACGATGTTGAGCTAGATACTTGATAATGTCTTTAACACCAGAAGAAATAGGGTTTGAAGTGAAGTTTGGGAAAAAAAAATTCATCTAATAGACTCTTTGGAAGTTAGGTTCGTCTCCTCCTCATTGCAATCTTCTATTACTTGATCATCAGATGGCCTCCAATCTAACATTAGTCATCAAATTGAAATACTTTATCATACACAATACCTAAAAGTAGTACACCTCAGAAAGACTTTTGTAAGCAACTCAATTAGAAGCGGGTTCGTATGGTGGTATGTAACACCTGCGAGCGAAGGTGTTATTGACGATTTCAAGAACACTTTCGAGAGGTATTTGTGAGCTTACCCAACTGAATTAATTCTCATGATTGTGATATAAAATAAACTATTATAAAAACAGATTTAGTGATTTGATTTAATTTAATTCTTAAAGATAGTCAACATAGAAAGATCGATTACGACAATAGATAAGATGAAAGCTGAAATTATATTCATTTTTTTACGTTCCAACTCCACAATGAGTTGGTTTTGTTAAGTTTTAGAAACAACAAAATGATTGAGGGACTCTTGAATTGTAACATATATGATGTTCACATTTAACTCTTAACTAATTAAATTTATTACAACCTTTAAGTAGTAATTAATGAAGTATTTAATTTGTGTTGTCTAATAGATGAAATTACAATCTTACCCATTTAAATGATTATGAAATGACCATCTTACCCATCTAGAACTCATTATATAGTAGTATTAGGGATGAGCATTTTATCCCGAGTACCTATACCCGTACCCGTACCATACCTGTACCGTTACTTGTACCCGTACCGATTTTGAGTACTCGGTATAGGTATCGGTACCGGTACCCACTTTTACTGATTTCGGTATTCAGTATTTCGGTATCGGTACGGGTACGAGTACCGAATTCTATATACTATTGAATTTGATTATATGTTTTACTTCGTATTATAGTATTTATGGTATTCGTAACAATTTTACCTATTTGGTACATGTACCATATTGGTACCCATACCAAATTTTTCAATTTGGTATCCGTATAGTATTGATACTCGTAATTGTTTACCTACTTGGTACCCGTATGAGTGCTCAAAAAAGAAAACATAACAAAATGGTACCAAAACAGTTACCGTACCGAAATACCGGTATCGATACCCGTACCGTACCTATATATTTGGTACGGTACTCGGTACCCACTTTTGTTCAAATTCGGTACGGGTACAGGTATAGGTACGAGTACGGTACCGATCTCATTCCTAAGTAGTATAGATAATCTTTTGGTTATTATAATTGACAAGGGAAACATACCCCCCCCCCCCTAATTTAATAACCAAAAGGATTACCTAAGTTTAAATTTTTTATAACTCATCATGCTGACCAACACCCAAACCTTTGGTCATTATGTCAGCCAATTGCTTCTCAGACGCAATCTTAATAGTTTTGATTGTTCCCTTTGACACAAGATCTCTTACAAAGAACAAATCAAGCTCAAAATGTTTAGTTTTGTCAAAAACCACAGGATTAGCAGCAATAGACAATGTTGCACTATTATCACACAAAAGACTGACAGGTAAGTCAATTTGCACATTAAGTTATGACAAGGGGTTTTTAAGCCACAAGATTTTAGGGGTGTTCAAAGTCATATTATCCGATTTTCGGATATCCGAAAATCGGATAATCCGAAACTTAAAAAAATCATTTCCTCTTATGCTAAAAGTCTAAAACCAAACCTGCTTAAAACAAACATTCAATATATATATATATATAAAATATTTCAGATTCGATGTTAGGACAAAAAGGATTGGTGAAACCACTTTTGCAAACCTTAGTCTAATTCACTTCTGTCAAAATATTCTAAGTATAGAACTGCTGAAGAAGGAAGATGAAACTGCTGAAGAAGAGATTCCACAAGTGCTGAAGAAGAAAAGTCATCAGAAGTTCTGAAGTTCAAACCAGACACTTCTACTGAAGAACTACTAAAGACAAACTACTCATCAGTAGTTTGTCATTCATCAGTACTTATGTGAAGATCTTTTCCACCGCCTTTTTGTATCAGTAGTTTATTACTTTAGTATTACTTTTGCTTTATGTACAAGTTCCAATGCTGCAACTTGTTGCAACTTGTTTCTGAACTTGCTTTTTGGCAAGGTTCATGTATTTGTAAAGTCTATAAATAGAAGGGTTCATCCCTCTGTTTTAGACATTGATTTTAATACAGAAATCCTTCAACACATATTATTGTTATTTCCATTTCATATTTATTGAGAATCTGTCTAAGTGTTTCATTCTCATTCAATACTTAGATTCTCAATAAATACTTATCATTTATTAGTTCTTCAATCCAGGGGGAGTTATAACTCCTGTTGATAAGTGTAGCTTTAAACTCATAACATTCCGCTGTGCTATCACTGATCAAGAACTTGCTAAACACTTAAGTGTTCACTAGCAAGTTCATTCAAAAGAGCAATACTGTTCCAACAATTGGTATCAGAGCACTGGTTTATCTGATCACATATCAATCTAACTCATTGAGAATCAGACACAGGCCCTTATTGATATTCAATAAAGGATTATAAGCTCACTTTTATCAACATCCATCACTTTAAGAGATATTTGACAAATCAATACTCTTTAAAATGGATCCTCATAATACTGGTTCTGCCAATAAACCTGCTATGCTAGTAAGAAATGAATATAACATCTGGCAAAGGAGAATGGCACATACATTATCACAGACCAACACAGGTTGCTGGAAATCTGTGATATATGGTCCTCATAAACCAGTAAACATTAATCTTGAAACTAAAGAAGAGATTCCAAAAGACCCAAAAGACTATACAGATGATGATTTCCTAAAACTTGAGCTTGATGCTAAAGCTTTCTCTATGTTGGCAATGGCACTCCCAAATGAAATCTACTCTGGCCTATTACATTGTGATAGTGCCAAAGAGCTTTGGGACTGCCTCAAAGAACAGTTTGGAGGAACTGAAGAGGTGATTGCCAACACCAGAGAAATCCTGGCTCAACAATATGAAACTTTTGCTCACATTAATGGGGAAACTTTAACACAACAATTTGAAAGATTCTTCTCATTAATATCTGAGCTAAAACTAAATGGTCAGACCTACACAACTGTATCTATGTTTCATAGATTTTTAAGGTCTTTGCCTGAAAAATGGGAAACATACTCTATAGTCTTAAGATCTTCACCAGACTTTAGCTCCCTCACTCTTACAAAACTTCATGGGAGATTACTTACTTTTGAAAGAGAAATTGATCAAAAGAAAAAGTTACAAAGTTCTGGCAAAACTGCTGATGACTATCTACCATGTAGTACAGCACTATTGGGACAAGACTCACCAACTTGTTCAAATAGTATTGGATCTTTTGACCATATTGACATAACTGCTGGGATCTCATCTGAAAGATCATTCCCAGGTTATGACAATAATGATTTTGGTCAAACTGCTGATAACATGTGTTTTATCATGGATGATTTAAATAATTTCAGTAGTGATGACTTAGAAGAAATGGATATTTTGCACCAACTGGCCATGTTAAGTTTAAAAACAAATAAATTTTACAAAAGGTCAGGAAGGAAGTTTCCAGGACTCAACAGTTCAACAAAAATTGGTTTTGACAAATCTAAACTTAGATGTCACAAGTGTCAAAAGTTGGGACACTTTGCTAGAGAGTGTAGAAGCTCTGGCTTTAACCAATCTCAGTCTGGAAACAATTTTAACCCCAATTATAACAGGAATAATGGAACACAAGGGAGTGCACATTTTGTACAGGCACAAGCTCCACAACACCAATATGTGCCACAAGAACAATATGTACAGATGCCTGCTCAACAGATGCAGAGCCAACAATCAATCCCTCCCTTTCCAGCTGCTCAACAACCTCCACAGCCTCAGCAACCCTCTCAACAAAGTTTATTTACTTCAGGGTATGTTGACTGGAGCAGTCTTCCTTTTGACACCACAGAGTGTAATCCTGATGCAGACAACAAGATGTTTGACATCAACTGGGGAGAGCCTGACAATGGCAGAAAGAACTTTGCCTTAATGGCATTTGAGGGATGCACCTCAAAATCTGCCTTGTCATAGGTATCAAAAGAATCTTTGACAAAACTGTGTTCAAATTCTTGCAAAGAATCTTTTGCTCTCATAAGATAGACTAATGTGCACTTACAAGGAAAAGCAAATGACTCTGAGAGAAAATTCACTCAGATGAAATGTGATTCAGAAAGAAAACTTTCTGCAAAAACAAAAGAAGTTTCTAAATTAACTAACACTGCTATTGAAACCCAAGCACAAATTAAAATGGGAATATTTCATAGAATAGTAACCAAGTTTCAAAAGTGTTCCAATTAGGTCACTCATCCTTTTTTTGGCCCAATTAAATGACTAAACATTCAAATCGAGTCTTGTAAAATTTTGTATGTGTCAAGAATGACATGGAGGAGAAGATGTTGGAGTCAGGATTTTAAATATATGTAGATGTATTAAAAAAAGAAAATAACATGTTAATTATATTAAAAAATTAAAAAAAAATGTTAAATCCACATCATCACTTAACGTCGGCATTAATAGATAGGAAAAAAATAAACAAAAAGCCACATTACCATAGTTACCTACAAAATAGATGAAAAAACCTCTAATTTACATACTAAGTGAATGTTGAGTGACCTAATTAAGACAAAAAAAATTGTTGAGTGACCTAATTGAAACACTTTTGAAAGTTGGTTACTATTTTACAAAGTTACCCCAATTAAAATCATGATAAATGACCTAGGAAATGTCAGACAAGAGCTTGCTGACACCAAGGTCACATGTGAAAAATGGGTTGAATCTTGTAAGGGGTACCAATTATTGCTAAACAAACAAAGTGCTTCAAATGTTAGGTTTGGCATAGGGTACAATCACACTGAAACACCAACAGATTTTTTCCCCCAAAACTACTGAAGATGGGAGAAAAATTGTTTCAGGTGAAACTTCTAAAGAGGAAGAATGCACATCTTTCCATAAGAACTTTCTAAAAACTCACAAAGAAAGTTCTTCAGAAGTACTGATTAATTCTGACTTTAAGCCATCAGTAGTTTCAACTACATCAGGAGTTGAGAACCTGACAACTACTGATGACCTAAAACCAATCAATACAGTTAGAAACTTGTCTTTGAAAGAAAAGACAAAAGAATGTGAAATCTGTGGTCTGTTCAACCACAAAACATAATTTTGCAGATATAGAAAAGGTATTCAGTTCAACAAGAAAAATCAACAACTGGTTGTGGGAAAACAAATCAAAAATGATTTTGCAAAAACTTTTTCTCCCAAGAAACAACAACCAGTAAACACCTTTTCTCAGAAAAAGACAAAATCTCAACAAAGATCTTTTTCTCAAAATTCTCTTTCAGTAGTTAGACCTGAATCATCAGCAGTTTCACAAACTGCTGAGATTAAAGATCTCATAAACTTGGTACAACTACTGATGACCAAAGTTGATGGTGGTCCTCAAAAGGATACCACCATTGTTCTTAATGAAAAATCCATTGCCAAAAAGACATGGATTTCTCAACTTGGTCAAGAACAAACTGGAAATGTTCTCAAGAGCAAACCCAAAGCCAAACTGGCTTGGGTTCCTAAATCTAACTGATTTGCTATCTTGTGCATAGAGTTTCCAGAGGCTTAAATAGCATTTGGTATGTAGACAGTTGAGGCTCAATACACATGACAGGATGCAGATACCTGATAAACAATTTTATCAGTCAAAGAGATGGATTTGTATCCTTTGGGAACAATGCTAAGGGATATGTGCTAGGACATGGCAATGTCTCCTCTGGCAAAATACAGTTTGACAAGGTCAATCTGGTTGAAAACCTTGAGTACAACTTGCTGAGTGTGTCTCAAATGTGTGATAAAGGATATTCTTCCTTTTTCACAAAAACAGCATGCAAGATCATATCACCAGAAGTAGGGCTGGCATAACAGGTTACCTGAACCTGTTAAGACACGAACCTGTTAAGACACAAACACGAAACATGTAAACACGAACACGACACGAAACTAATCGTGTCATTTTTTTCAAACACGAACACGAACCTGTGTATAACAGGTTAATACGATAAGACACGACAAGACACGATAAGGAACACCTAGTAAAATAAGTTAACACGACAAGACACGATAAGACACGACAAGACACGATAAGACACGACAAGACATGATAAGAAACACGATAAGACACGATAAGACCTGTTAAGACACGTACACGATAAGACACGAACACGAAACATGTAAACACGAACACGACACGAAAATAAACAGGTCTTAACGTGTCGACCTGTTTTAGACACGAAACCTGTTAAGGCCAAACACGAAACCTGTTAAAATCATGTAGGTTCGTGTCAGGTTATCGTGTTCGTGTCTAAATTGCCAGCCCTAACCAGAAGGCCAGAAGTTGATAGAGAAGATCATTGAAGATCATACTTTGTTAATAGCCAAAAGATGTGGCAATGTCTATGCAGTGGACATTGAAAAAGACAAAGTACTGAACAACACTGCCTGTTTCTTCTCAAAGGCATCAACTTCAGAGACTGATCTCTGGCACAGGAGACTTGGCCATGTGAACTTTAAAACCATAAATAAAGTCACAAAAATGGGCTTGGTCAGAGGTCTACCCTTAAAAGTATACCAGTGTGAAGAACACTGTGTATCCTGTTTAAAGGGAAAACAGCATAAGTCCTCCTATAAGTCTATTGAAGAATCAAAAACAACTGCATGTCTTCAACTACTCCATATGGACTTATTTGGGCCTGTAAAAATCATGAGCCTTGGTAAGAAGAAGTATTGCTTAGTCATCATTAATGACTACTCAAGATTTACATGGGTATTCTTCTTATTTTCCAAGGATGAGGCTGCTGAAATCATCAAAGCAGTTAACACATCATGTTATGTTCAAAATAGAGTTCTTATTGTCAAGAGACATTCAAAAACTGCCTATGAAGTTCTTCATGGCATGAAGCCCCTTATCTCCTTTTTCAGGGCTTTTGGGTGTCAATGTTTCATCTTGAACATTAAGGAATCTATTTCAAAGTTTGCTGCCAAAGTTGATTCAGGTTACTTTCTTGGTTATTCTTCAACTAGAAAAGCCTACAAGGTTTTTAACTCAAGAACCAAGATAGTAGAAGAAACACTGAATGTCAAGTTCAATGAGACAAAACACACTCTCATTCCAGCACATCCTGCTGAACTTTTTGACCTTGACAGCTTCCATTTTGGACCTGAAAAGACTGTCACTTCATCCAAACCTACTTATTATGGTGATCAAAGGTTTGATGATGAGAATCCAGCACCATGGACTCCTCAAACAGTCATTAAGTCAACTTCAAAACCATCAGAAGTTTCACAAACTTCTGATTCAACAAATACTGAGGAACAAACTCAAACATCTGCTTCAGCACCTGCAACTACTGAAGACACTGAAACTGCTGAACCAGATATAATAGACCTCAGTAGTTTGTTTGAAGAACATGAGCCACCAACACCTGTCAGTGGTTTACAACAACTGATCGAACACAAAGACCATCCACTTGATCAAATCATGGGTGATATTGCATCAGGTGTTCTTACAAGAAACCAGCTTTCCAACTTTTTTCTCTTCTTAGCATTTATTTCACAGTTGGAACCAAAGAAGTACCAGGAAGCCCTCAAAGACAACAATTGGGTGCAAGCAATGAAAGATGAATTGCTTCAATTCAAAAAGCAACAGGTTTGGGAAATCTGTCCCTTACCACCAAACAAGCAACCAATTGGCACAAGATGGGTTTTCAGGAACAAACAAGATGAAGCTGGTATTATAATAAAGAACAAGGCAAGACTGGTAGTACAAGGTTACTCTCAAGAAGAAGGAATTGACTATGATGAAACCTTTGCTCCAGTTGCAAGGCTTGAAGCCATCAGGTTATTTCTGGCCTATGCCATTTCCAACAAAATAAAAGTTTATCAAATGGATGTTAAGAGTGCATTTTCGTATGGAAAGATAAAAGAGGAAGTGTATGTTAGTCAACCACCTGGGTTTGAGGATCCTTCTCACCCTGAGTGGGTGTACAAACTAGACAAAGCTCTTTATGGGCTCAAACAGGCTCCAAGAGCCTGGTATGACACACTTTCAACCTTTTTACTCAAAAATAACTTCACAAGAGGTGCCATTGATAAAACTCTTTTCATAAAACATGTTGGAAATCTTGTCTTACTTGTTCAAATATATGTTGATGATATCATTTTTGATTCAACAAACACAAAATTGTGTGATGAATTTAAGAAACTCATGCAATCAAAATTTGAGATGAGTACAATGGGATAACTACAGTACTTTCTGGGACTGCAGATTAAACAACAATCAAATGGAACTTTTATACATCAATCAAAATATGTTAAAGAATTATTAAACAAATTTTCTTTACAAGACTGTAAATCATGTTCCACTCCCATGACACCAACCACACAAGTTGAACCAGATGATCAAGGAAAACAGGTTGATCAAACCATGTATAGATGTATGATAGGTTCTCTTTTATATCTAACTGCTTCTAGACCAGATATTATGTTTTCAACATGTGTCTATGCTAGATATCAATCAGCTCCTAGGGAATCACACCTCATTGCAGTCAAAAGAATCTTCAGATATCTAAAAGGAACTCCAACTCTTGGAATTTGGTATCCTGCTTCAAGCAATACCAAGTTACAGCTTTTTCAGATAGTGACTATGCAGGGTGTAAAATGTCAAGAAAATCAACATCTGGTGGTTGTCAATTCTTGGGAAACTGTCTAGTGTCCTGGCAATAAAAGAAACAAACATCTGTTGCAACTTCAACTGCTGAAGCTGAATACATTGCAGCTGCAAGTTGTACATCACAGATACAATGGCTCCAATATCAACTTCTTGATTATGGAATCAAAGAGACCAAGACACCATTACTTGTAGACAGCAAATCTGCCATTAGCATCATTCAAAATCCTGTTCAGTTTTCAAAGACTAAACACATTGAAATCAGGTCTCATTTCATAAGAGATTGCTATGAAAAAGGCAAGATTGAAGTGAAACATGTAGCAACAGCTAATCAAATAGCTCACATATTCACTAAACCCCTTGACACATCAACATTTCAGAAGTTAGTATCCATGCTAGGGATACTAAATTTGTAAGTGTTTCTCTTTACTTTTCTGCACAAATTTTATATTTTTCACTTACATCTGTTTTCAAAAATTGAAAAACTTCTGAAAACAAACAAGAGAGAAACTACTGATGAACAAAACATCAGTATGGGGATATTTTCTGAAAAGTGATTAACTTCTGATAAAACAACCTTCAGAAGTTATGAATAAAGTATTTATAAAGTATTTCTCATCAGCTGTTCAAAACTACTGAAGAGAAAGTGGGAACTACTGATGGAAATAATTCTTCATCAGCAGTTTAGTCAAAAAGGGCAAATCAGACTTTTCCCACATCAGAAGTTTGACCTAGGCGGTTTAAAACTTCTGATAAAGAAGTTATGACCTAGGCGGTTTAAAACTTCTGATAAAAAGAAGTTCTAGGCAGTTTAAAACTTCTGATAAATACCTTTTTCAACACTTATCCATTCAAAAAAATAAAAATTCCCTCCTTCTCTATCAAGAAAGCTCTCAAACCCTGAACCAGCAAAAACACTGTTCGATTCATACACACACAAACCACATGGCTTTAGTTCTTAAACAGGGACACAATCTCAAAGCCTACTTAGAAAAACAAGAAGGCTGGTCCCAATACGATGAGATCATTGATCTCGTCGTCAAATCCCAATATTTCACCGCTCTCACAATAGACCCACCAATACATCCTGAAACTCTCAATGAGTTCTGGGCTAACGCTGAGACAGTGATGGTGGACGATGAGGTTATCTCTCTCAACTCAACAATCAAAGGGAGACAAATGGCCATCACACCGGCCACACTTGCAAACAGACTGGGGTTGAATGATGTGAATGCCCCTGAAAAGTTTGACAACTCTGCAATCCACCTAACCATGACTGAATGTGGTTATCAAGGTACTCTCTCACAAGCTACCATCTTCAAAAAGTATTTTGAACCAAAATACAAACTTTTGTTTCATTATATAATTATGTGTTTGAGTCCTAAAACAGGTTCTTATGACCAGATGCCCTCAACCTTTCAACCAATTTTTCATTCCATTGTGAATGAAACAAATTTCAGGGCATCAAAACTTTTCTTTAATGAGTTGGTGTTACATCATAATAACACTAAAAAGAAGTTTTTGTTATATCCAAGGTTCATTATGCAATGAATAATAAAAGAACTGGGTGATGAGGTGCTTGTGGGTAAAACTGAAATTTTGAAACCCTTAACCTCACAAGCATACTCTAGGCACAACAAACAGGCTGCCTGGCCAGAAGATGACCAAGGGGAACCAGAACCAGTCCCCATGGAACCCTCATCTTCCAAACCTACACCCCCAAAGGCCAAGAAACCCAAGGTACAAAAACAAAAACCCACCAAACCTAAAAGAAAAGCTGTTCAGGAGGTTGAGATGCCTGAACAACCTATTGTGCAATCTGCACTTCTTAAAGATGTGACTGAAACATCCTCTCAGTCTCATCCATCTCAAACCCCACCAAGAGCACCTATCACAATTCTTTTCAAAAGAAAAAGACTTAAGAAAACCATTCCTATTGATGCCTCTTTTGAAACTACTGAACCCACTGCCCAAACTACTGAACCAGCACCCCAACTTTCTGAACCAGATTTTGAAATAGCCAAACTTCTCTCTGGGCTAAAAGAGAAAGTCCCATCTACACATGTCAGTCCCCAACAACCACATCAAACAGGGGACATAGCCTCAGAATTTGACATGGATGTGGACACTCAAAGCCCTAACCAAAGAGATGAGGATGAACCAGGGTCTCTAAGCCCAAACTTAGAAACTCGTGGTACTTTTGAGGCTGCTACTACTCATTTACCACCCAGTGGTGGATCTGAGGAAAGAAGCAACATAGCTAAGACCTCAACTGTGGCAACTACTGATGAAGGCTTAATGCCTGAGGTATGAAATCCTCTGAACCAAGAAAAAGAGGTACATGAGACAACTGAGTTGGGCTCAGCTCATGATGTAACTGATACAGTCCTCATTAAGGATGTAATCAGGGATTCAGATGTTTCCATTGACTTGGATGATGTTTCAAAACACCAAACTACTGAATTGACGGCTATAAGTGAAGGTCCTGCACCTGGTGTATCTATGCTCAAGAAGCTAGTCACACCAGATTAGGTTAAAGTCCACTTAATCACTGATTCCCCTAGAGTGGCATCTTCTGTACACACTACAAAAAAATTGTCATCTAGTGACATACAAAAAATGCCACAAAATAACAAAAAAGTGCCACTAAAGACCACTTTAGGAATGGCCGGCACACAAAATAAGTGTCACTAGAAGTGCTAACACTAAAGCCTTTTAGTGACACTTTTTCAATGTGCCGCACAAAGTTTTAGGCTTTTAGTGGCACTTTTTTATGCCACAATAAGTAATCCTAGTTACATATCCATACTAGTTTTAGTGGCACAAATTTTGTATAAGTAAATCTTCTAGTTGAAATTATGTACCATTTTTAAGGCCACATAATTTTGCCACAAAATCACATTATTTACATGATAAAATATAAAATAAAAGTACGATAAAATTGTAATGAAGACACCCTAATATTATAACTTCAATAATAAGTTCGATCCGAAACATATGTCAAACATTAGCAAAACATTGCGTAATAAGTAACATTCCAAATGTTTACACCAATCTAAACTTTCTTTTAGGTGAGAATTTCACTATCATAAAACTTGGCTCCAAAGCTTCTCATGATATCTACCATGTCATCAACTATGTAAATAAGCATGAGGCTCTTGCATGAAGAATTTTCAAAGATGGACATGATATCTACCATGTCATCAACTATGTAAATAAGCATGAGGCTCTTGCATGAAGAATTTTCAAAGATGTAACTGTACAAGTTCTTGTTTAACTTCCTCAACCTGTCAAAACTGCCACATAAACTTCTAAGTTTGGTTTCTCCCTTCATAGCTCCTACCTTCATGTTTGTAGCTGCAAAATAGAGACAAGATAGTGCGATTCCCAGGCTTCCATATCTTACAATTTGTCGCCGAGAACCCTGCAACCTGTTTATGGATTAGTTCTGCAGCCGGTATATTGAATAGCCTTTAGCATAAATCAAACAACTAACAGAAGCAACACAACTTGCACAACTAAAGCTACTTGTTAAAATCACTGGCTAAATATATGCACTTCAATATAAATTTAAAAAAGAAAGTGATGACAAGAGACTTTTTATCAAAATGAACAAATGTTGATCTAAATAGCATCATAAACTGACCCATATCATTGGTAGAATATGCATCTTGGGATGAGGCACCCTCTGTATTTTTCTTGAGCACGGTTTTCTTTCATTAGAGCAAGTAACACAAAATATGGGAATTCCAGTAACATATGAGACATACTTGATTGACTCAGAAACATTGCGGCATGCTCCTTCAAGTCTTAATATCAAATTAGGAATGTACATCAATCCTGCAATACATAAACTTACTAAGCAATAAGGTACATAACAGAACTAGAATTGAAAGGGAAATATTATAAGAAAGACCTTGAGAGTAATCATGATTCAAACACTTTGGTCAACAGGGTACCTCTCGGCTCGAATCCAAATTCATCATCCTTGAGAAACAATTTAATGGATTAAGTGATAAACAAAACCACCAAGAACAACATTTGTCCCTATCCTATAATAAACCAAAACATCATCATCATCATACTCGGTTAATCCCACCTATAGCAAAGCTAAGGTAGGGTCTGAGGAGGGTAAGATGTAGACAGCCTTACCTCTACCCCTAAGAATAGAGAGGCTGCTTCCAGTGAGACCCCCGGCTCGATGTGGTTTGGTATCAAGCCTTGGACATAAGGCACATAACACTTAGCAATCGGGACAAACCCGATTGGTGCATGTACCAAATTCATATATTTATATCCAAACATAGCTTATCAAATGAACCTAGTCTTTTAAATAATAATACAACACACTTGTTCAAAAATTTGAAAGCTTTTGTAGTTTTGTTAAAGTTATTTAGTGAACATGTATGTTGGTGCCTTAGTGGTGATCTTGATGTAATTGGTACAGCTTGTAAATCCCATATGTAGGCGCCTTTAAAGATTTGATATGCAACGGTAGTGATTTATAGCAGAAACATAACTATTAGTTAAAACAATATGGCAACACCCTTCAAGCTAACCATGCTAGTTCCTGTTAATCTGTTATCTAATCTCCAAATCTATCACAACTATTTAAATTTGATGTCCATTCAGTTTAGTGTTCTCTGGTGTATTTAATATCATTATCAAACTGCAAACCTTAGTGCACTTCATCCCATGAAAAATCACATAGCTTTGTGATGTCAATAGACTACTAGCCAGCACCCACAAACGGATTGTGCTAGAATAAACATATGAAAATATATCTAATTGTAATTAGCATGCATAGCCTATGTAATATCAATAGGTCATAAAAACTGAACTTATTACACATTTATTTACAACAAGAAACACATTCGATAATCTTGGTTTTAAAAAGTGTGCCTGAGGCGCGCCTAGGCGCAACATGACGCAATGCCTGGCGCCTCTGGGATCTGCGCCTAGGCAGTTTCCAGGAAGCGCATAAAAAGCACATTTTTTAAAATTATATAATTAGTGCGCGCCTAGGGGTACGAAAACCCCACCGCTTTTGCGCTTGGCGCTTCATGCCTCCCGCTTAGACTTTGTCGCTTGTGCGCCTATCGCTATTTAAAACCAACCAATTAAAAGACACATTATTCACATATCAACCAAAAAAATTACAGCGCACCTGCCAATAATAAAACAAATATATAGCTTACCATTGTTAGTGATATAGTCAAAGGATTCCAAAGCCTCGGTAGTGTTCCAGTAGATGTTTGGTGATAGCATAGGCACCAAATGATCATCAACCCACCTACATAATCCCACTATGCTTTAGCACCATGGACACCTCTAAATAGTCCATTAACATAAATTTTGCTGCCAAATGGTAGTGAATCAACTACCAATTCATAACAATACTCAAATGAAAGAACAAAGCCACATCATTTAAAGGCAGTGAATCAACTACTAATTCATAACCCAACGTAAGAATCATCAAGGAAATTAGGCAAGTCCCTGGAAATTTTAATGAACGTGCAAATAATATATATTTTTTTCTTAGTGTGCAACTATAAACACATATAGTACAAGTCTTAAATGGATGAAAGCAAACTAAGAATCATCAAAATGTAAGTGCCAAGATTCAAATGAACCATATTTAATCTTCCAAATACCTAACTTATATAAAGCTACCAATACGAAAACCCACCGGTAAACATAATATGTTTGCAATACTTCAATTAACTGCCAGGCATTGAAAAAGAAACCCTAAAAATATAATAAAATCACATATTAACCATAAAGACAGAATATTCACCAAATTGGGGCCTGAGCAGCGTGTCTGAACAACAATACGCCGAAACCGTGGGTCCGATTGGGTTCGTCGATGGTCTGATTGGGTTAGGGTTGAACGACAGGACAGGTATCTAGGGTTGAACGATGACACTGGTTGTCAGGGTTAATCGAGCTGTGCAGAATGAATATGATGATTGATGAGAATGGTGTTGGTTATTGGAGTAAGTACTTTAGAGAGGAGCGGCTGGAGAATGAATATGATGAGAGGGAAAACAAATTTTTGGAAAATATATGATGAGAGGGAGAACGGTGTTCGTTTTATTTTTATTTATTTATTTTTTTTTTTGTATAAAAACATCAAAAATGAGTTGAGTTGGAGGGAAATCAAAATTTGATTGGTGGGAAATGAAATTTTGATCAAATTTTCAAGTGATTATGTTAATTTTTTTCTTATATATAGTTGTGGTAGGTTTTATAATATATTAATATATATATATATATATAATAGTGTTGGGTCTTATTAAACAAAAACTAGAAGATTTTTTTTAAACGTATGTATACGTATTTGCCTTTAATTTTAAATCCATAATTTTAGTTTTAAGTTATTAAATTTTTTTGTGAGTAAAAAAAAAATAATTTGTTTTTTTAGTGAAAAAACGGTGGATATATTTAGTGGCATATAAGTAAAAGCCATAAATGGGTATGTTGCGTAAAAGTGACACACTTAAAGTGCCATTAAAAGATTAGATTTGTGGCTTATGTGATATATGTCATTAAAACTATGGGTCAAACAAATATAGAATACACAAAGTGCCACTAAAACCCTATATTATTGGCACAAAGTTAAATGACACTAAAAGCATATGCCACTACAAGCTTAATTTTATGACATAAATGATAAAATATCACTAAAACTATAGAACAAGCAAATGTAGCACACGTAAAGTGCCACTAAAGCCCTATATTAGTGACACAAAAGCTAAATGCCATTAAGAGTGTGTGCCACTAAATGACATTTTTTTGTAGTGACAACAAGAAGATCAACCAAAAACACACCCCTCACTACAAATGCCTACCCAATTCCCTAGGCAATCAAGCATAGACATGAACCAGCTATGCAGCCCAGATGGTCCCTTATACCACATGATGAACACCCTCATCAAAAATTACTTCCAAACATACACAGCTAACTTGGAGCTGTCCATGAAGAACCAATTTGGGGTGATACAGACAAAGATGAATGATCTGTCCAACAAGATTGACTTCAACAGCAAACAGATTGCTAATCTTACAGGCAGTTCTCCCAAGCTTCAACTTCAAAAACTGATGAAGCCAAAAAGGGGGAGAAATCTAAGGAACCTATGGAGTCACTTGAAGCCAGAAGAAAGGCAAGAGTGGCTATCCTAGAAAGAGATCAAGCCAGAAAAGAAAAACTGGCCCAACAATTTGGTGTCTCTATTCAAGAAGTAGAAGATGCTGAAAAGTCTGATGAATCCCAAGGGCACAATGAAGAAACCTCTGATGGACAAACTTCTGATGAAGAATCAGAAAGTACTGAAGACAATCCTTCAGTAGTTGACAAACCTTCAGTTGTTGTCAACCCATCAGATGTTAACACTTCCAAAGCTCAAACTGCTGAACAAGAGCCTTCCAAATCAACTGAACCTATTCAACCAACTCCTGTTCCTCCTAGGCCTATTACAACAATTACCACAATGACTGTACTAAACCCTTCTCCAATCTCTCAATCAGCAGAACTTCTTGAGAAGAGTTTAGTGGCAGCTCAGAAGAAAGCCAAGGAAGATCTGATTTGGAAAACACTGGAAGAAAGGGATGACTTAGACTTAAGCCTGGATGAAAAACTACAGGCTTATGAAACTGAACTTCAAAGGCAGGCTAGCCTAGACAAGATTGCTGAGGAAGATAAAAGACATCAACTGATGTCTTATATTACTAAGAACAGCAAGATCAAAGCCCACATATTAAAGAGACTCTCCATGGAAGAGCTGACAAGAAGAGCTCAACTTATTGCACACAAACTTGCAACAAGTAAAGATGCAAAAGCCAAGAGAGCTCAGATGATAGAAGAGTTAGTAGCAAATGGTTATGGTTCAAAAGCCTCTGTGTCCAAATGGAAAGAAGAAAGATTAATGGACACTTATAGAAAATATAAGGCTGCAAATCCAGAGAAGTTTCAAACTGCTGAAGTATCAACTTCAGTAGTTAGAACTTCTGGTGTTCAAAGAAGACCAGCTACTCAGAAGAAGAAATCCGAGGAGAATGTGAAGACTGATTTCAGAATGGTACTACTAGAAGGAAGTACAGTAGTCCATTCTGACTTTGACATAGAAGAAAAACCTCTGATCACACAATTCAGGGATCCTTCCACCTTTGCCTACCAAATTCAGAAAACCATCAAAGACAAACTGCACACTAAGGTAGTTACTGAACATCATTTACCAACATTTCAACTACCTAATGTGATGCAACAACAACAAGGAAGTGAATCCCACCTGAGAGTCACTGAAGTTGAAAACATCCAACACTCAGGAGAAACCCAGGGTACCACCATGGTTCCCTACACTTTAGACTTTGACAAGTCTAAAGTACCTATCATCAGATGGTCCTTTACTGATAGCAACTCAGTACTTGTGACAAGCAGAGATCAGACAAGCAGGGCCTATAAGTCGATGAATGATCTGAAGAAGCTATCAACTCAAGACCTGCTTACAATCCAACATCTAGAACCACAGAAAGGGTCTCTCACTGATGAACAGCTGAACCAGCTAAAGAATTCCATGTTCAAAGGAATATGGAAAATTGTGAAGGACAGAAGAGAACAATAAGGAATTAGTAAGGTTTTGGCTTCATCAATCCAGGGGAGATTGTTAGGACAAAAAGGATTGGTGAAACCACTTTTGCAAACCTTAGTCTAATTCACTTCTATCAAAATATTCTAAGTATAGAACTGCTGAAGAAGGAAGATCAAACTGCTGAAGAAGAGATTCCACAAGTGCTGAAGAAGAAAAGTCATCAGAAGTTCTGAAGTTCAAACCAGACACTTCTACTGAAGAACTATTGAAGACAAACTACTCATCAGTAGTTTGTTATTCATCAGTACTTATGTGAAGATCTTTTCCACCGCCTTTTTGTATCAGTAGTTTATTACGTTAGTATTACTTTTGCTTTATGTACAAGTTCCAATGCTGCAACTTGTTGCAACTTGTTTCTGAACTTGCTTTTTGGCAAGGTTCATGTATTTGTAAAGTCTATAAATAGAAGGGTTCATCCTTCTGTTTTAGACATTGATTTTAATACAGAAATCCTTCAACACATATTATTGTTATTTCCATTTCATATTTATTGAGAATCTGTCTAAGTGTTTCATTCTCATTCAATACTTAGATTCTCAATAAATACTTATCATTTATTAGTTCTTCAATCCAGGGGGAGTTATAACTCCTGTTGATAAGTGTAGCTTTATACTCATAACATTCCGCTGTGCTATCACTGATCAAGAACTTGCTAAACACCTAAGTGTTCACTAGCAAGTTCATTCAAAAGAGCAATACTGATCCAACATTCGAAAAGGCATATTATGTTAGTTTAATGTTAAGGTTAACTTGGAATGGATTAAATATATAAATATATATATAAATATAGATAATATTATATATATATATAATATAGATATTTTTTAATATTTCGGATTCGGATAATCCGATTATCCAAAATATTTTAAAAAGAGGACCCGAATTCGAATCCGAAATTTCGGATAATATGGATACGGATTTTTGGATATTTCGGATTTGAATTCGGATTCGGATTTTTTTGAACACCCCTACTAGATTTCACAAGCAGTAGTGCACATAGCCCTGTATTCAGCCTCAGTAGATGATCTGGCTATTGTGGACTGTTTTTTTACTTTTCCAGGAGACAAGAAAATTTCCCAAAAATATGCAAAAACAAATCACTGACTTTCTTGTGTCAACACATTTGGCCCAGTCTGAATTAGAATAGGCAACAAGATTACAGTTTTACTTTTTGAAAAAACAAATACCTTTCCTTGGAGCTAACTTAAGATATCTTAACAATCTGAAAGCAATTTTTAAATGTCCTTCAATTGGTTTGTGCATATGTTGACTTAAATAATGCACAGCATAGGAAATGTCAAGTCTAGTATGAGATAAATAGATTAACTTTCCTACCAATTGTTAATAACGAGTAATAGACTGAAGACATTTTGAGTTTTCTTTGCAAATATTTGTTAAGACATGATTGGGCTCCAAGGGACTGTTAACTGGTTTGCATCCAAGCATGCCATACTCAGTTAACAGATCTAGGCAATATTTTCTTTGTGAGAGATACAAAGAATCTTCACCATAAATGACTTCAAGACCTAGAAATTACTTCAACTCTCCTAGATCTTTAATCATAATTTTTTCTTTAAGACAAGCTTTAACCTTATTAATTTCATTGACACAATTTCCAGTAAGCACAATATCATCCACATAGACAAGTAAGAACACAGTAATATCACCAGAAAACTTAACAAAAACTCCCTCCGTCCCATTAGAAGTGTCCATATTCCCTTTTTCAATTGTCCCATTTCATGTGTCCACTTTAAAAAATTATTAGCCAATTTCCAAATTTACCCTTAAAACACAACTAAAATAAACAAAGAATATGATGGACCCACATATGAAAAGGATATTATTGTCATATGGCAAGAAAAAAAGCAATCATTTAATATGCCTAAAACTTTGTGTTTTTCAAACCAAGACACTTCTAATGGGACGGAGGTAGTAATGAATAATCACACTTGCTTTGAGTAAAACCTGAATCACATAAAACACCATCAAGTTTCTCATTCCACATTCTAGGGCTTGTTTCAAGCCATATAAAGACTTATTTAATTTACAACCCCCAGACTCATTGCTAGAAAAATAACCATCAGGAAGAGATATATACACATCTTCATGTAGGTCACCATATAAAAAAGCATTGTTGATGTCAAGTTGATACATTTTCCAACAAATTTAACAACAGGAGAAAAGGTCTTCTTATAATCTATTCCTTCTTTCTGGCTATACCCCTTAGCCACTAACCTAGCCTTAAACCTTTCTATTTTCCCATTGGATTTATACTTAATCTTGTATACCCATTTACAGCCAACAACACTTCTACCCTTAGGCAACTCAACAAGAGTCCAAGTGTTGTTTCTGTTTAGTGCCCCAATCTCATCATTCATGGCATGTATCCAATTAGGGTCAAGAGAAGCTTCCTTAAAATTCCTAGGTTCTATACTTTTTAAGAACACTAGCAAACACTTTGTTTTCAACAGATAAATTAGCATAGTTAACAACACTCTCTATACCATACTTGACTTTTCCTTCTATGACAAAGTCATTAAGCCTTCTTGGTAGAACAGACTCCCTATTCTTTTCCTAATGGTTTGAGTATTAGAATCATTACCCTCAGAATTAAAATTGTTTTCATTTTCTAAAGACTCAAGCTCAGCCCTGCCAGTTCTTCCTATGTCATCAGACACTTGTGAATCAGAGCGTTCACTTGAACTCTGTTGACTGGAAGAAGACTGCTGAGACCCATGAATCTCATAATCAGTCATACCTGGACCCCTTCCATCATCATTAGGTGTTTCGGAGTTTTCAGATGTCTCATTGTCAAAGAAGTTAAAAAAAGTTTGATGAATCTAACTTAGTTAAGGTGTTATCATTAAATGTTTCAAAAACTTGTTTATCTTTGAAAGGGAAAATAGTTTCATAAAACTTAACATCTCTAGAATAAGAAACTGTTTTTGAATCCAAACTATAAATTTTATACCTTTTCTTTTTATTGGAATGTCCAATGAAAACACATTTTCAACCTTTTTACCTAACTTGTTAGATCCGTTTAACACTGTTGAAAAACAAAGACACCCAATGACTCTTTAATGATCTAGGAAGGGTTCAAAGCCAAAGATAAGTTCATAGGGAGTTCTACTATCCAACACTGATGAAGGAGTCATATTAATCAAATAAGAGGCAGTTAACACACCTTCAGACCATAATCTTTTGGTTATGATAATTGACAAGGGTAGCATACCTTTCAACAAGATGTTTTTGTACTTGTTTTTAATCTCTATCTATCTATCTATCTATCTATCTATCTATCTATCTATCTATCTATCTATCTATCTATCTATCTATCTATCTATCTATCTATCTATCTATCTATCTATCTATCTATCTATCTATCTATCTATCTATCTATCTATCTATCTATCTATCTATCTATCTATCTATCTATCTATCTATCTATCTATCTATCTATCTATCTATCTATCTATCTATCTATCTATCTATCTATCTATCTATCTATCTATCTATCTATCTAAACGAAAAGGGGTATGCCACATGACACTAGGTGATGCCTTCTCAATTATTATCCAAAAGTCTTTTTTTTCTCTCATGTGCATGGTCGCATGTGCATGGCACATGCACTTCTCAAAAATTTTAAACGTTAATAACTTTTATGTAAGACATTTAAAAAAATATTACACCAAATTAACGAGCGTTTTATTACATTTCCAACAATCACATTTGCTATAAAACATTACACCAAAGTTTCCCTCTCCTGTTTAATTAAATAATATTTTTGATACATTTATAATTACTTTTTCTCTCTCATCTACTCATAATCACAATAAAAATATATTAAAAAATAAATGCAGGAAAACTTTATTCCCAAAACAGGCCCGGATATTGGGCTAGGCGGCCCGTACAATGGCCCTAGGCCTAAATAGCTAAGGGGACCGATTTGTTTATTTATTTATTTTTTGAAAAGTTTATTTATATTTTATAATAACTACTTTTGTTACTTCAAGGTGCAAGTTTCGTCTTTTCGATTCCTTTTTGTTTGGGGGGGGGGGGGCAACCAGAATTGGTAACGGGTACCTCACTATTAGTATGGTAATATCGCCGTCACCCATGCTGGTAGTGGTCCAGTGGACCAAATTCTGGTTCTAGTTAACGGATTGGAAACCGTGCATTCGTTATTTTTGATTTAATATAATTATATTTTTCTATTTAAATCGTGTGTTTTTTTTATTTAAACCAGGTTGTTTTTTGTAAGGCCCCAAACCCGGGCACCCTACTGTCGGGTCTCATTACAGTGTACCGTTTAAAAATCAACAATTTTATTAAAATGACGCAGTGGAAAAATAATTACAACGGTACAAATCGTTTAAAAAATAGTTTGTTCATAAATCTGAAAACTACGAATGCCATCCATGCTATCACGAGTAATCCCATCCGCTAGCCAAGAGACATCACCAACTCAAAGAACCTGCAAAACAATCTAACATACACGCAAAAGTCAGCTACGTTGAGTGAATTCTAATAGTTTAAGTTTACGTATTTCAAATACCTCATATAAACACTTTAATTTAAAACCCAACTTCATCTCCCTAAAAATCGTCATTAATTATATAGATATGTTTATCATCGACACCCCACCCAAGCTGACTCATACCCATAATTGGCTTATCACCCATCTCGACCCATAATTATGACTCTGCAACTTCTTTTATGTGTCTAACTATTCCCTACGCAGAACAAAGTTGCTACATGCTCCTCCTTATTGTACCAGGTACCCCAAGTACAATTCATCACACAAAACTCTATATTATCATCTTTAACAAAAACACAACACATACCCACCAACTTATCTATATGAATGCAAATAAAACACATAAGGTGGGAACCTACCACACAAATGGTCAAATCACAAAGAAGTGACCCGCTCTAGGACACGTCGATATCCTCTTTCATCGACGGCCCATCACAATCTCAAAACTCATCACGTAAACATGACAATCATCTTTATCCTCTTTAACTCATCGTGTCACAAGGACAACGACAATCATCTTTAACACATCGTGTCACAAGGACAACGACAACCATCTTCGCCACTAAGGCTTAATCTTTAAAACACCACAAGGGTACTACATCTTACACATAGCACATAGACACACACATACACACATAAGTGCCTATAACTCGACATCTCGCATGTTTATGTGGAGTAACCACTCGCAATATAATCTTGCCACTAAGCCCGTCTCCGAAAATCCAAGGACACACACGTACATCCCCATGCACGTGCAACCCAACTACATATCTCGTGTTTCATTACTCTAAAAGTATCACTCGGCACATCTAAGTTTCTAATCATTCACCATCTTGGCTAAAACCAAGACTCGACTCTTATAATTCATGACTCTACCTAACTCTCGTTATGGTGTCATATAATTGTATCTCTATGCCTCTTGACTCATTCAATCGTTATAGAACCGACTCGTTGGAAACATTTATAAAAAGAACATTTAAGTCGTATAACTCTTTAATTTAATCAACCCTTTAAGATGTATGAAAACCAGGTATAGCATGTATGATAGCCCCAAAAATATTTAAAAACGGAAAATAAGGGAATTAGAACTCACCAGTTGCAAAGCTTCCAAATATTCAAGCTAAGTGTCTCGAACTAGGTCCTCGAACCAAAACGTTTGCGTACGTGCCATCCTTGGCGCGTCTGTTCTACTCTGAACACTTGTAACAAATTGTGATAGAAATATTGTTTTGCTCATAACTTAATCATACGATCTTCGTTCCTCTCAATCCACATATCCACGAAATCGTCTCGACATGCCCAACATATAGAAATTATTTGCGTCGACTGCCGACGCTGCCACTGCTGCCAGCACGCACTTCTGTGCGTTAGCTCGTCCGGTTCTGCGCGCCTATATTTGCGCAGCTGAAACCTTATCATCCTAACTCCATTTTCTTCAAATAATATATCCACGCGACCGCAAGACAATTATCTTTCATCCAGTTCAATTCCCGCCGCTGTCTGGCGCTGCTGCCTCCGTCAGTGGCCACACCATTCTGCTGCCAGATTATGATTCTTCGCCGAAAACATTGTTTTCGCACCACTCTTCATCCAACCCTCACCAAACCTTCATAAAATTTGATCCAAATCATAAATAGCGAGACCCTAACATCAGCATCATGTTCCCCCAACAAACCCTCACATACATTTTTAGCTATACAACATGAAACTCTATAATAATCACCATTGAGCCCCTACGAAACCGTCAACTTCTTTATTCAACTTCATCTCCTAATCCAATAAGAAATTGCATGCATCATGCACACACAAATACCCAACATACGTGATCTTTCCCAAGCCTAAACTAGATTCACTATACAACTCAACTCATAACATTTCATGCACCAACACCACTTTCCTTCCTTGCATACACAACTAAGTTATCATGCAATGATATATAATCTGTCATCATCCTCAAAATTAACTTCCACAGAACCTATTGCCATCACCATTGATCCCAAACCACCATAATTAACCTCACCATCCATACTCCACGTGAAACAAAGAGACCACCAACTTCACTGTCACTTCGTATCGCCATCGTAAACCAATCGCAACGAACTCCGTCATCATCTTTGCATCGCTTCCACCATCCCCGACATCACCGTCGCGCTACATTATGCTGAGCCCCGTCATCTCGTCACCACCACTACAGCCCTGACCAAACATCACTACTAACCACGACCAAACCTGCATCGAAACCATTACACCCAAACCGCCATCTCAACCAATCATACACACTGCCTATCGCATGTCACCACCTCAACCGAGTATCTATCGCCCTCAGAACCATCGCATGTCACCACCTCAACCGAGATCAAACCCGGTTCGATCCCCATGTGAAGTGGATCATGAAAGAATGGGGAAGGTTTACCTTTGAACTCGCCGATCAGAACCGCCTTGCAACCACCACCGTAGCCTTCGTCTTCCTTTTCGGTTCTTCTTCTTGCTCCCTTGTAGCCTCCACCGTCGAAATAAAAGCTCCCGTCTCCTAAACTCTGTTCCAGAGTTTCATTAAAGGATGGAAGAGAAAGGATCTCCCTCCCCTTCCTTTCCCTCCTCTTCCTTCTAAATTGGAAAGATTGAAAATCACTCTAAAAACCTCTCTATTATCCCTCTCATTCCCTCCCTTTCCCTCCTACAAAAAACCCTGGAACACATTTTCTCCCCACTTCCTTCCCAATCCTTTCCCTTCCATCCTTTAATGAAACTCTTAGAACAGAGTGCTAGGGTTGGCAGTATAGTTGTTTTAAAACCCACACATCTAGGCCCCTTATACTTTTGTATGGAGACATCTTGTTCTCAAACTTATAAATCATGTTTCGATAAAGACACGGGGGTCCTTCCATTTTTTTAACTCAAATATATGCGTTAAACTCGTTAATTGGCTCAATAAATATTTTCGTATACAATAAAACTCATTATTAGATCCATTTGATAAGAACCGGGTAACGTCTTCATCTAAATAAGTGTCTAGTAAATTTTCGGGATGTTACATTTTTTATAGTATATTTATGGTCCCGATTAAATTTAATTTAAGCATAAAAATAAATTAAAACATAATTAAATAAAAAACATAAACAAAAACATAAAACATAATTTCATTAATATTAAACATAATTAAAATACATTAAACATAAAAAAAGCTTAAAGTTGACGCAACAGTTGTCATGCCTGGACATGGTCGAACATGTTGCGGTAAAAAGCTGCAAAGTTCACCTGGGTGAACTCCTTAGCCAACTCCGGCACAATGCCCGAGTGCCAACTCATGATGCGCTCATAGCAGGAAGTTCACCGATCACATTTGTTGTTATTGGCCCATTTCCGCTGGAGGCTCTCAATTATGCGGTCGTTTATGCCAACTTGTTGGTTGAAGTCGGCCAACACACGGTCCCAGAACCGTGTGTTCCTCCCCCGAGCCTTGGCGGTGTTGGCGCTGCAAGACGGGATCGTTTTGTGTGTCTTTAACGCACACAACCAAAGTCATTTCTTCTTCTTCCGTCCAGCGCGTCATTTTGAAGGGTGTGGGTTAACCGTGGATGTTGAAGTGTGTTTTCACCACCGTGGTATGGTGGTTTATATACAAAAATTTCTCAATTGTCTTGCATGTGTAATTCTATTTTCTGACTGTTTGATGAGAACGGTTTTAATGCACTTAAATTTTTTTTGACCGTGTTGGTAGGACGGTTATGAGAAATTAAATAAAAATCTGACTGTTTGGTGGTAAATAATAAAACCGTGTGAATATAAAAAAAAGTTTTGATTTGTATTTAAATGAAAATAAATAAAAGAATCAGTTGAGAGCTACCTTTAAAATTGTGTTTCAGTTAAGTGACGTGGCAGTGAAGGATTGGTTAAAATTAGTTAAGTGGAAAAAAATTAGTGAAGGGATCCTTCCTCCTTAGGGGGAAGGGGCGCTTCTTGCTTATTTTTTTCACTTAACTGATTTTATCCAATGATACACTGCCATATCACTTTACTAATTTACTTTACTAAAACACTATTTTGGAGGGCAGCACTCCACTGATTCTTTCTTTTTTTTTTCATTTAAATACAAATATAACTTTTTTTTTAAATTCACACGGTTTTATTAATTTTATCACCAAACTATCAGCACGATTTAAATTCTCATGAAAGTCTCTACCCAACAGGGTAAAAAATATTTAATTCCATTAAAATCGGTCTCATCTAACCGTCAAAATCATCTTTAATTTTACATGCAATACGGTTGGATTATTTACTATATAAACCACCATACGACAGTGGTGAAAAAACAATTCAAATCAACACAACATCAAGAACACCCTACCCTTCAGAATGACCCGTTGGACAGAAGATGAAGAAATCGCCCTGGTTGTGTGCATCAAAGATGCACAAAACGGCCCATCCTTGCAGCGCCAGCAGCGCCAACACCGCCAAGGCTCACGTGGCAGGGACACACGGTTCTGGGACCGTGTTTTGGCTGACTTCAATCAACAGGTCGGCCAAAGTGCCCGCACAATCGAGAGTCTGCGAAGAAAATGGGCCGATCTAAACGTCAAGTGTGATCGATGGACGACATTGTACGAGGGCACAATGAGTCGCCACCGGGCATTGGGGCGGAGATTGCTGTGTAGATGACCCAGGCGACTTATGCGGACCGTTACCGTGATACATTTGACCATGTCCAGGCGTGACACCTCAAGCGCCAGCTTTAAGCTTTTTTTTTTTTTTTTTGATGTATTTTTATTAATATTTAATGAATTATGTTTATGTTTTTGTTATTTAATTTTGTTTTAATTTATTTTTATTATTTTTAAAACACGGTTTAAATTATAACAAACAATAACAAAAAAAATGATACACACAGTTATAAGAAAAAGTTAATTTATATTCATTCAAAAATAAAATAGAAACGATTAGCAGCACGGTAAACAGAACAGCAAAATGGTTTACGGGACCACTACTAGCATGGGTGGCGGCGGTATTACCATGCTAGTTGTGGGTACCCGTGACTAATTCGGGTGACGCTCCGTCCCCTTATAAGGTTTTTTTTCGGTAGTTGACTAAGTTTACTCTTCCTTTATTTTTTTTCTTCTTTTTGTTGTTTTTAATTGATTTTGGATTTGCGAAAAAAAAAAAAAAGCTTTTGGATTTTTATTTTTTTTTTGTTTTTAATTACTTTGGTTTTGTTTATTTTATAATAATTATTGACGTGTTGCGGATTTTTCATAAATGAGTGATAAGTTTCTATTTTAGCGGGAGTGTCCAATTTTTTGGTCTTGCCCGAGGCCCAAATTTTTTTTACCACTCTCGAAGCCGGCTCTACCCCCAAATATCGTGATGAAGAGTAGGTTTTCAATATCCTCAACTCACACCCATCCTAAATTATGGGAGATTGAATCACAATAATATAATAATATAGGTAATCTTATGTGAATGCTCTTATATTATTGGAATTTGATATTTGTGCTGAATCTGTTCGAAATTCACAGAGTTGAACTCAGTTTTCAAGCATTGTTCCAATAATAAACACCTCAGTTTATTTTTAACAACTTCGCACTTCTTAAATGTACAAACTCATCAAATTTTCTTTATGAAAAAGGGAAGAGATAACGTCCATAACGTCCATAACGTGAGAAGCGTAGGAAGCACTCTCAGCCCTTAGATATATGCGGTGGCATGATGGTAATTAACAACCTTAATCATGGTCGGCTTAAACAAACCAAGGGTAAATTAGGAAAAACGTTTAAAACTTTTTCAAATCGAAACAACAGACTTAAATCGAAACCTGATTTTTCATCATTTCAAGTCGATTAAACATTCTGAATGATTAAACAATCAAAATAACAAAAAAAACGGTCGATTACATTGAATGAAAACGTAAGATCAGTATTTGAATCTAAAAATCAGAAAAACAGGGGATTATACTGGGACGATTAATCATACGAAAAACATAGTATTATGAATAAACGCTCATATTAGTTGTCAAATACTTTCGATTGTATTTCAAGAAGAAGGATTAAACATAAATATTAGGTTAAAAAGAAGCTGCAGACAAAGAAGACGAAGTTGGTGATAACTGAGTGTTTTAAAACGCACGTTCATTATTTGAAACGCACGTTGTAAATGTTTAGACGCACTTGATGTAGAATTTAAACGCACATGCCTTGAAATGCCGTTATAAATGTTTAGACTGTAACATTTCGCATTAAATTCCATGTACGTTACGATATTTCTTAATAAAACGCCGAATTTTTATCATTTTGTACCCTTTAAAAAATATTTCGTGACGCATTTAGACCCCTAGTACCATACTATAAGCATATATTATTGTTAAAATGGTGATTTTAATGTAAAAAAAATGAATGCCTGGGCCGGGGTTCGAACCCGTGCCCAAGGCCGGCTCATATAAACACAAACAGCCCCACCATCTGACCCACACAACTTATTTGTTTTATCTCTCAAGCTTGTAGTTATACATAATTACTGATTTGTAACAGTTGACTCGAGAAGTCAACCTGCGAACCCATCATCCAAATTTAACATCCAATCCGCGTTATTAATCCCTTTCAGGCTTGAATGTTGATTGATATGATTGACTCGCGTCTTATACACGCCAATTAGCAGTTATAACATTCCAAATTAGATCCTAATCACGCGTCATTGTCTTTAACGGGTCAAACTTACCAATTCGAATCACACGAGCCCTCACTATAAATTGGACCCTCTTCCATATCCTACACTCGCCGATTTACCTTTCCCCTCTCTAACTTTCTGCTAAAAATCCTTTTTCAAGCTTCAATTGTTCGTATTTGACTTTTTCGTTGACTATCTCTAATCACGCGAATACGCACTGTAAGTCTTGAAATTTTTTGGTGGTTTTGTTTATCGGCATATTAACAACAATAACCCTATGAGATATCGGGCTATTGGATGTTAATTTTGATTATTAAGAAACCTAGGGTTCGACCTCTTTGATTTGGGGATAAACACAACCTGCAGACCTCGATATTTATTTAAGTCAGAAACAAAACAGACACAACCACTGATCTAGATCAAGTGGTTGTGTCGTCTGTTTGTAAACTAGGGTATGCGGGTTCGAGTCCCGTTTCACCCACCCTTTTTTCCTTTCTTTTATAATGATTATAAATTTGTTTCAAGTATAACTATATAATTATTTCAAACCAAGATAAATCGTTCTCAGGGTCTAGACCAGATGGTCTAGGCTTGTGATATAAGACACACGAACCGGCCCAGACCCGGGTTCGATTCCTAGCATGAGCAAAATTTTTTTTTTACCCTTTTGACTTATATATATTCATCAATATTTTTAAAAATGGCTTTAAAATACTAAAATTGCTTTATAAATTCTACAAAAAATTATTTTATGATGTTCTAATAGAAAAGTTTATTATACAATTTTTAGTTTTCCAAAAATTATTTATTTATTATATATAATAAATATTACAAGTTAATTCTATTATAATTATAAAATTCTATAAGAATATCAAAACGATTATATAAATTTCCACAAAATTTATTCTGAGTTTATAAAACATTAAACATTCCAGAAATGATTTTTATTTTCGAAAAATCATATATTTAATATTTTTAATCGATTTTTGCTATTTTAATCATAAATAAATCATAATAAATTCATTTTTCAAATTTACACCAAAATTTTATATAAATTATTTCTGTCCATTTAGAACAGAAATACAAATTTTAATTTATAAATTCTTTAATTTTAATATTTTTAGATATTAAAGTTATATTTTGGCAAAATAGAAATAAATAGATTAAATATTCAATTTTAAGAAAATTATTTTATAAAAAATATTTTCATACTCAAAACCTTATAATGTGATCATTCCTAATCAAAAACCTACAAAAAGACTTTTGTTTATTTATTTATCAAATTTCTTTTATTTATTAAACAATTTAATTATTCATCAAACGAATACTTATCCCCAAATTCGAAACCCTAGAAAATACTTGTAGACTAGAAAGACTTAGACTATTTATTACCTTAATTATAGGATAATACTTGGCATCATTGGGCTACACTTATTCTATTTTCACGAGACTTAACATTTTGCTAAGGTGAGTTTACATAGCCCCTTTTCTGTTTTACATTATGGGGTGAAACATGTTTAAACATTTTATACACTATCATTTACTCATTCTTACATTGTTGAAACTTGTGATTCAATTACACTATCATTTACTCATTCTATCATTTGACTGTAACAAAAAGACACAGTACAATCATTAACATTGATCAAGCCGCCTGTTTAGATTATAGCGCTATAGGTCTGACAACCCCCCCCCCCCCCCGCATAAATTCAGGGATGATCGATAACAGTTACACTTTTACTAACTTGCGAGTTAGGTCTCAGTCGACACAAGGTTTGATTGTACAAAAGACGCATTGTTACATGTCGGACTCATACTCTATCATTATTCAACTGTGATTGTTGTACAAACTATTGTTATCTATTATATTCGAAAACCTATGTATTCTCACCAACTTTTGTTGATATTTTCAAACTTAACATGTTTTAGGTTATAGCTTGCTTGAAGATTTGAGTTAATGCTTGAAGATGTGTACTTAGTATTATTCATTTTGATGTACGAATTCTTGAAGAGCAATTGTATATAATGTAATTAAATCGATTATTGAAAGTTATTATTTACCATGAGCTACTGAACAATCATCAATACGTGACATCCCGATGTTTCCGCCATCGTTTGGGGTGTTACAGATTGGTATCAGAGCCATGGTTATAGGGAATTAGGTTATTAGAAAAATAATCTAGTCTATAACCATAGGATTATAATCAGTACTTGCTCCTTTTACTTGCAACCCTACTTGTTTCTAATCTCTATCTTCCTCCCACTTCTTATCCCTATCTTAGTCCCTACAAGAAGATTGCTTCTCCATCACTAGATCTACTCTTAGACTAATAGGACAAAATCCTCAGGTTTAGCCTGAACCACCTTGAGATCTCGTCGAAGTTCTAGATTTTAATAACGAACACGTGCAATCTGGAAGGGTGAACGCCTGTATTCTGAGTCTTCTGTCTAGGCTGGCATTGCGCATATATCCCAATCAGACGAGGGACCGGATGCCTACCTGGGAATTCTCGGGATGAGTGTTCACTTATAGGCTAAAGCATGTCTTCACTATGTTATTAGAATCTAAAATCTTTGATAAGTCAACGTTTTCGTTTATTCGTTATAATTAATGGATAAATGATTACATTCCTTTATATTACCTCATTCATTTCATGCCTCATTGAACCTTCATTGTGTCTCTTACAGATCATGCCTCCACGCCGCAGCACTCGCAATAACAGTGGTGGAAATCATGAGGAGGGGAGCAGCAACCACAACCATAACCACGACACTAACCACAACAATGGAAGTGATGCCCAACTGGCTGCGATTATTTCCCAACAAATGGCGCAACAGATCGCAACTCTGGTTCCTAACTTACTGGCTCAAGTCATCCAAATGAATGGGAACGGCAATGGAAACGGAAACAGCAATGGAAACCACAATGGGAACGGGAATGGAAACAGGAATGGTCTCCCAGCCTGCACTCTCAAACACTTTAATACCTGTAATCCTCTAAGTTCAGTGGAGATGAAGGAGCTACTGGTCTCCTACAATGGTTCGAGGGTATTGAGAATACCTTCATTAACAGTGAGTGTCCCGATAACTTTAAGGTCCGTTATGCTATGAGTGTTCTTCACAAACGAGCACTCACTTGGTGGAATGAGGAAAAGCGCACCGTGGAGCTGAAGTTGCACTTGCTATGACCTGGGATCAAGTCAAGGAGATAATGAAAGCCGAGTTTTGCCCACGTAACGAGGTCAAGAAATTAGAGGACGAGTTCCACACCCTTGCTCAGGATAGTGGGGAAAACCTTGCTTATAATACCCGCTTCCATGAGCTCAGTCTGTTGTTGCCCCCATAAGGTCACTCCCCTACCTATAGCCATTGAGAAATATATCGGTGGTTTACCCATGCAGATTCAGGACACGATGTGGGGAAGGAACCCTGCTACCCTCGAAGAGGCCAAGCGTCTAGCAGCTACCTTAACTGACAATCACGTAAAGAACGGGACCTTAGTTCGGAAAGGCGAGAAAGCAAGTATTGTAGCCGCGGTAACTACTGAGAACCAGAAGCGTAAGACCAGGGATCCTGATGTAAACCTCACTACACAAGCTTCTAACAAGAAACCTTATACAGGAAACTTTCCATTGTGTAATACATGCAAATGACATCATCCCACTGCTTCAGCGTGTCGCTTGTGCACCAATTGTGGTAAGTATGGCCACCTGGTCAACACATGTCGTGAGACCCCAAACCCTGATACCAACCAACCAACCAACCCTGCTCAGGCTGATAATCCTAATCGTCCTGGTAGATACAACTATGGCTAGTGCTATGAATGTGGAGACCCAAATCACTTCTGTAACCAATGCCCTAAACTAAACCGAGATCAAGACCCTCCAGCTACTTAACAGCAAGTCCCACCATTCGAATGTTGTTTGCTTTTTATTCTATGTATTGACTCTATTTGATTCAAGTAATAAATTCTAGTATTGAAATTTTTGTCTGAGAGTTGTTTATATGGTATAATCATAACACTTGGATGCATGCTTGTTTGAATGTGAACTAATTACTATATCAATATCTAAATCTATACAACTACAACTCATATACTATACTCGTTATACTTATAAACTTGCTTACATAAACATATTATCAATTTGCAATTTATGTGTATAATAATTGCTACACTTAATAGAGGATAAATTACTTGCTCAACAGTTAGTTGAGTACTAATTAACCTACTCAACGATTGGTAGAGGTCATCATGCCTTTTCAACAGTCGGGAGAGGCCCTACAACCTGCTCCACGACTGGTGGAGGCTATCGAACCTGCTTAACAATCAGTAGAGGTTCCTACTCACTAACTGGTAGGAGTCTTTTTCCTGCTCAACAGTTGGACTCATTAAATACAAAGGTTCAACCACATGATTATTTCTGCATTACTTACATGTGTGTTAGAGTAATAGAATGACACAAAACCCTAATGTAAGGTAAATTGGTGATTGCGGTCCGGAACGTAATCATGAATTTACAGGTACGTTAAGGTAGTGTGAAATTCTATCAAGGTTTCGGGAGATAACAAAATGTAAACTCTAGTTATCTGGTAGTTCATTTAGTCAATCAACTCACACATAACATGCCTCTTATCCAAACTATTTGTGACACCTGCAAACTCAGGTTAGTAACAGTGACTAAACTAGTAAGTCTACTGATGTATTGCAAAATACATCGGTTATTTGTACATATTTTGAGTCGTTATCGAGTCAGTGTGTGTCGTTTATATATATTTTCAGTTTCTATTTAGTATTTTATGTGTCACAGGAATCCGGATGGCAAAAGAGGCAAATTTATGCATAAACGGTGCTTTACGAGGTCCCGGATGAGTCCCAAGTGAAAAGATAAGATAAAATAAACAAAATTGGAAAAATCATCCGTCGTGTCACGCGACAGACTCCCTAGCACCCCGTCGTGTCACGCGGCGCTATGCAGATTCACTTTGAGGGCGTCGCGTGACGCGACCACTTACCCAGGACCCCGTCGTGCTACGCGATGGCCACCAGGAAGCCAAAATTGTGTTTTTCAAGCCCAAATCGGATTTTAAAACCCTAGAACGAAATTTTAAGCTTCATTCTTGACTTTTGGACGAAAAAGAGCTGTTTGGGAGCACTTGGAGGTGAGAGAAAGGCGAAGGGTCAAGATTTTGAGCATTGGGATTGAGAGATTCGGGTTTTAATCATTCGGTTTCTTCATTCTTTGTTCTTTTGAATTGCAAACTATGTTTCATGATCTTAGAATTGATTTTATTCCTATTTTGAACATGTTTATTGGCTAGACTTTCATTACTACTTAGGTTATGATGAATACTCATGTTTGAATGAACGTTTTTTATGGTTTTTTGGAACTTTGACTATGGGTTGATGATTTAGTAAAGACTTTGATTATTTTTGATCTGGTGTAGATGCGTATTTAGTTTTGTTCAATTGATAATTATTCACTCCACATGCGTTTTTGTGAATGTCTTTCATGTATGAATGCATGTTAGGTTGTGGACTTTGTGTTAGCAACTAGTTTATGGTAAATTGCTAGTGTTTTCCATAGGAGTGATTTTTGTTGATTGGGTAGTTCTAAGTATTCTTCCAATTCCAATAGCTGTAAGGTGCGGGATTGTCGATATGTCTAGGGTGTTAAATTGCAAGATTTAGATGCTTTGTAAGAAGATCTTCCTAGTTTCCTTACCACTACTTGCGTATCGAGTCAGGTCAGGTTTTCTATAGTTACCCCTTGCACTTTTAGTGTAGTGAGGCTTTCGCGCTGTAAGGTAGACTGTCTAGCGGGTACTTTATCATCAGAGTAGGTAAGCCTGTAAGGGTAACCTCTCATCGGTGGTTTAACGGCTTATAGGTAACCTTAGGTTTCTCCTTGAGAAGGGTCGAGGGTCCTCTAGTTTATCCTGTAAGTTTAGTATCTAAAGATCCCGGTTCCATAGCTAGTTCCAAAACCATAAAAGTTCATCAGTCATGAGTAGGATTCTAACCTAGGTAGTATTCTCACCATCATTTGAATTTGGTTCAGCTTGGTTTATGTCACACCCCAACCGATGGCGGAATCATCGAGGTGAGACTTAGTGGTAGATTGTTCAAAGACTTCATGACACTAGAATTCGTGACAATATGATTTAAAGAGAAAATTTCATTCATAGCATAATTATCGTCTAAAAAGATAACAGAATACAAATTGTTTTCATGAAAAGAGAAACACGACATCAAAATATAAAACTTAAACTAGCGTGAGTTTCTAGTCCAATCCTAAGTAGATTTCTTGATAAACCTGCATTAAACATTTCCTGCAACATGTATAAAATATCCGTCAACACATAAAGCATTGGTGAGCATACTAGTTTGAGTCTAAGTACATAGTATAGAAAAGTCTACTCGAATCATCATGTTATAGGCATATGCACGTAGAACCATACAAACGGCAACAACACTCGATAACACAAAAGACTTCATCTTATCATGACCCATAAAGGGGGCGGCGTGTCAACCTATAGCGCTATACATGTAAGGTGGGTTGTTAACTAATCGTGCATTTGTATGTAAGACTTTGAATTCTAACATGGCATAGCATAATAGCATTTAGATTGAGCATAATAGTTTAAGAGTATGAAATCGTTTAAGTTTTGATAGTGATACATGTTGAGCCCCAAAGAATAAAGAATAAAAGGGGGACAAGTATGAACTCACCTTTGGGTGCGTTTGATAGAGTTCCAAAAAGGTAAGTCTTGGTAGGTTTAGCTTTAGCCTTGGTTATCTAGAATTAAAGAATAAAGGGTCTTAGTTTCGAGTTTAGGTTATAGATTCAAGAGAGTCAAGCAAGCCTTTTAGGCTAACCAAAACACAAACCACCATGAAGGTGATTCGGATGGTCATAAGAGTCAAGCAAGCCTTTTAGGCGAACCAAACACAAACCACCATAGAGGTGATTCGGATGGTTAGGAGAGTCAAGCATTGGTAAGGTAGGGATGTATCCACAAACCTTTCCAAGTTATTAAATTAGTAGAGTTTATATAATTTAGTATTTATATAATATAACTTAGAAAGTAGGGTATGGTGACTTAGTTTGGATGAGCCTTGGCCTTCCTTTTGTCAACCATGAACCATAACACAAGTCCCTCCATCATTGAGTTGTTGGTGAACTTGGTTGGTATTATTAACAACTTAGTGCATAAAAGATAATAGAAGATGACCACATTTGAGGCCTCAAATTGGTGCCCTACTCATGTTTATTTGCCATGGCAAATAGGAGAGAGGTCCTAGAGGTTTCCTCAAAGGGTTTGAAGAAGAGGAGAGTGAAGAAAGTAGAAGAGAGGTTGAAGGTGAAGTGAGAAACTCACTTATTCTTGAGAGAATTCTTGAGAGATTAGAGAGGATTTAGAAATGAGCAAGTGTTAGAATGGGTAGGAGTGGTGTATTTATAGTTGGGGTGAAGGGGTTGGGTATTTAATGAATTAATTAGGGTGGTTAGAAGTTAATTAGTAGTAATTATATCCTTAAAAGAAAAAGAAAAATAATAATAATAATAATAATAATAATAATAATAATAATAATAATAATGGACGGCATTTTTATTGTTGAAACTCCACACTAAATCACATTTCTTTTTTTTTTTTTAGGTATTATTATAAAAAGAGTATATATGTTTTATTTAAATAAATATATATATTAAGATCTTAACTAAATGAGTTTCTTGTTATAACGTCTAAATTGAATAGGATAAATTATAATGACGACTCGTCGCGAATTGGTAGGAGTAATATAAAATAAGCGAATAAATGCGAACTTCGAATTTGTTAAGTATAGAATTTAAAATACAAGAAACGTAGAAATAACGCGATGTTACAGTCTCCCCTACTTTAGAAAATTTCGTCTCGAAATTTAGTTAAGAGTCAACCTTTTTTTAAAAAAAAATAGGTAAGTGGTTTGATATGGGTTTAATAAGAACAAAAACTTGTTTGTTTATTATGTTTTAATCCAATACGGTATGTAGTTATTTGTGCAATAATTATGCTCGTACTAAAAGTACTTTTAAAATTTTAACAAGGTTGTACGTAGAAATTTGAAAACTTAACCGATTAAAGCAGTTTTGTAAATAGCGAAATAGAGGAGTTCATATAAGTAGGTTTGTGTATGGAGTTAATGCAGCAAATTTTTGAGAATGAATAGTAAATATACAATATAGCATATATAAAATAGTAAAAATTTTGTGAAGATAGGTAAAATATTGTATAACATATAGAAATTTTAGAAAAATAAGTAGTTATACGGTATATCATATGTGAAATAGTAAAATTTGTTGGCTTGTAAAAGATGCGTCTTTGGGTAATTGGGGGGAATAGTAAAAATGTGAGCATAATGAGTGACTAGATGTGGGAATGAGTAGTATTTAGTAATATATATTTGGTTTGCACAAGGTCGAAAATTTTGTTAGGAAAAACTTTTTAGAAGTGATTAAATAAACGAGACCTTGGACTATTTGGAAAACAGCTTTTGGCGAGAAAAAAAAATAGTAGTTATTTAGTTTTGAAAATCCAATACATAATTAGTCAAGGAAATATATGAAAGTGAGAGAAGAATCTTGTTTTACATGTATAAATGCTTTTAGGGATTAAGGCAAGAGCTTACGGGATTTAGAAATAGATTCTTGATAATGGAAGGATTGCTTATTAAGCAAGGAAAGGTACGAGGGAAGAAATGAAGTTGATGGAGATTACAAGTATAGATTATTCATGGCAAAGATTATGTTGCATAGTAGAGAGTGTGGTTCAAAACAAGGTTATGATATGCATAAAAGATAAATAATGCAAGCGTAATTAGACTAGTAAACTATAACATAAACGGTATCGCAAAACATAAATAACGTAAGTGTTGGTCAAAATTTAAACTCGACATACAAAACTTCTCATGGCATGAATAACTCTACTTTTGGTAGTATGACAGGACATTTATGTATAGGATGTACCGGCGGCGTATCCACCATGCCGTTATCATACCTCATCCGTGTTGTTATTCAAGTCATGATAGGTTACACACACTAGGACTCGTTATGTTTTCCATTCGCCAAATTTTTGTAATTACGTGTGCACCCGTAATTAGTCCAATTGTCGTATGGTCCACATAGTTTGTCTTAGTTATGTGTGGGTCGCTAGTGGTCACAAAATACTTATACACAAAGGAAAATACATTAAACAGTTTTGATGTTGTAAACATAGCAAGCAACGTGACATGCAAACACATATTGTGAAAAAGGCATTAAGCAAGTTTTTTTTTTTTATGTTGTTAACCGTACGCGTTTTTTTTTTTGTGTAGTTTTATGGTTTTATGGTATAATGGTGTAGACTTGTGCATATGTGGTTACGTTCAGATGTATAAAATCAAACAAAAGCATAGACAATTGGATTCCTAATGAAAACGTTCTCGCGTAAAATGTTTTGACTGAGGGCAACATAGAATTCGAGTTCATTACAAATTGAGTTTTATGGGTACGCGAGAAATTTTTAGCTTTTCAAGACTGAGGGTCAAGTTTGATGGTAGAAGAATTTAGTGTAAAAGTCTTACCGAAGATGGACGTTTGATTTATGAAAAATCCATTTTATTAAGCGAGGAAAAATAGTTTATTAACAATTCTAGTTTGGCGTTGATGAATATTTTGACTCATGATACGATTTCAAGAGAAAAGGTTTTGGGATTATAAAGAAGTAGGTTATTTGATTTACCGTGTTTGCTCACAAGTCCTGTTTTACAAAAAGAAAATTTATTTCAAACATTTTTTATCATTTAGAATCTTGTTTGTCGTACAGGCTCGATACACACATTTGTTAGTGGGTTGAAAGCGAGGATTATATAGAAGAATAGGCATCCTCTTAGAAATAGTAGGAAGGATTTTGTAGATTTTTTTTTTTTTTTGTAAAAAGATCGTGTGCGAAGAGAAAAGGGTTTTGCGATATTTGAATTTTGCCGTTAAATTATGAGTGTAACTACGATAACGATGGTATAAAAAAAAATTTATATCCGAACAATTTCTTGAAAACATTACATAAGGAAATTCTCATTTTTTTTTAAAGAAAAGAAAAGTCAATCTTCTTTAGTGTGGTGAGTGGGTCTTCCAGCATCATAGATCACCATGGCAAGTCTTGGGCATTGGTTGGGTCCATGGGCTGGGTTGTTGCACTCAAAGCATATCCATTCATTAGTTTTAGTGAATAAGGTAGTGGTAGTAGGTTTTTCGGGTCGTGGTTTAGTGGTGTGGCGACATGTTTTGCTTAAATGACAATATGAATCACAGTTGGTGCATATGCGGCATGGTGAGGATGTGGGATGATGAAATTTGCAACTGTTGCATTTCGGAAAGGTTCCATGGTATCGCTTTTTGTTATGTTTTGGTGTTGTAGGAGTTGTCGAAGTGTGGTTTCATTTGAGGTTTTTGCGTTTTCGGCCACCCTTTTTCGTTTGTTTGGTAAGGGTATGGGTAGGAGATTTAGTATCTACATGGGTTGTGTTGTCTTGGATGATATCGCCAGGGTTTAGAATCGGGTTTGTTGGTGTTTCTAGGTTAGGGAGAATCTTTACTAGTTCTTGGGCAATAAGGCTCGCCAGTTGGTTGAGATCGATGCTGTTGAGATGGGAAGACATCTACGAGAATCATACATAAGAATATTTGTATAAGCGTTTTTAAACAAAGTGACTTTTGAATTTAGGAAATAAGTTATTAGAATTTTGGTTAACAATGAAAAGCTTGTGGGTAAGATTAGATTGGTGAAATTAATGCAAATTTAGATAAACAAAATACATAAGTTCAAGTTGTTCTCATAGATTTAGTATGCACATTAAAGTTACACGTATAGGATGCAAGTTTCACATTGTTCAAATAGCGTAACACGTATGTGTAACAAGTATAGTGCGCTTAATTAGCATAAAAGGAGTTTTGATTTATGTTGGTTGCGATTATTAGTATTGTTTGGAGATCGCGAGAGTAGATTGTAAATGCGAGTCTTGAGATCATATGCGAGTGAAATAAATCGAATATATAATGAAAACATAGCATGAAAACAACATTGAAAGTAATATTAACATAAAATGAGAGGCTTGTTTTAAACAAGTAATTGGATTGTTCCGGAACAGAACTAAGACTAACCAAAGTGATTCGAATTTACCTTTGAGTTTGGAAACATGCTTTGGCCTAATAGGTGGAAATACTCTCGCCGAAACTTTCGGTTAACGGTATTCACCCTTCCAGTTACTACATGTTCCTTGTCATTAGTAAAGTTGAGACTTTGGCGAGATTAAAAAAAAATAATCAAGGATTGAAACAAATCGCTAAGTTGCGGATTTCACTCCTATCTTAGCGAGGTCGTTTCTTGAGTGTGGTTTGTACACTTTGCCTAACGTGGTAAGAAAATTAATTCTAACCTTTTATTGGAAGTGTCCACTAGAACGAGAATTGTGAAATTTCCACCAAGGTGAGGATATCACTCCTATCTTGGTGTAGTTTCAAAAACACAAAGATTTTACGTGGATTGAAAGTTATCACCAAAGTGAGGGTTTCACGCCTATTTTGGTGATTTCCTTTCGTTTGTGTTATACGAATGTCTTCGAGTGTAGAGTAATCCACAAATAGGAAGGTAAACTTTAATTCCGAAAGAATGAAGTAGAAGCAAGATAGGGAGAACAAGTATATTAAGCATGATAAAAGGAATGGTCAAAAAGGTTCTTAACTATAGTCTAGGTCAAACATGGCAATTTTTCCTAGATCCCTATAGTCATGGCTCTGATACCAATCTGTCACACCCCAACCGATGGCGGAATCATCGAGGTGAGACTTAGTGGTAGATTGTTCAAAGACTTCATGACACTAGAATTCGTGACAATATGATTTAAAGAGAAAATTTCATTCATAGCATAATTATCGTCTAAAAAGATAACAGAATACAAATTGTTTTCATGAAAAGAGAAACACGACATCAAAATATAAAACTTAAACTAGCGTGAGTTTCTAGTCCAATCCTAAGTAGATTTCTTGATAAACCTGCATTAAACATTTCCTGCAACATGTATAAAATATCCGTCAACACATAAAGCATTGGTGAGCATACTAGTTTGAGTCTAAGTACATAGTATAGAAAAGTCTACTCGAATCATCATGTTATAGGCATATGCACGTAGAACCATACAAACGGCAACAACACTCGATAACACAAAAGACTTCATCTTATCATGACCCATAAAGGGGGCGGCGTGTCAACCTATAGCGCTATACATGTAAGGTGGGTTGTTAACTAATCGTGCATTTGTATGTAAGACTTTGAATTCTAGCATGGCATAGCATAATAGCATTTAGATTGAGCATAATAGTTTAAGAGTATGAAATCGTTTAAGTTTTGATAGTGATACATGTTGAGCCCCAAAGAATAAAGAATAAAAGGGGGACAAGTATGAACTCACCTTTGGGTGCGTTTGATAGAGTTCCAAAAAGGTAAGTCTTGGTAGGTTTAGCTTTAGCCTTGGTTATCTAGAATTAAAGAATAAAGGGTCTTAGTTTCGAGTTTAGGTTATAGATTCAAGAGAGTCAAGCAAGCCTTTTAGGCTAACCAAAACACAAACCACCATGAAGGTGATTCGGATGGTCATAAGAGTCAAGCAAGCCTTTTAGGCGAACCAAAACACAAACCACCATAGAGGTGATTCGGATGGTTAGGAGAGTCAAGCATTGGTAAGGTAGGGATGTATCCACAAACCTTTCCAAGTTATTAAATTAGTAGAGTTTATATAATTTAGTATTTATATAATATAACTTAGAAAGTAGGGTATGGTGACTTAGTTTGGATGAGCCTTGGCCTTCCTTTTGTCAACCATGAACCATAACACAAGTCCCTCCATCATTGAGTTGTTGGTGAACTTGGTTGGTATTATTAACAACTTAGTGCATAAAAGATAATAGAAGATGACCACATTTGAGGCCTCAAATTGGTGCCCTACTCATGTTTATTTGCCATGGCAAATAGGAGAGAGGTCCTAGAGGTTTCCTCAAAGGGTTTGAAGAAGAGGAGAGTGAAGAAAGTAGAAGAGAGGTTGAAGGTGAAGTGAGAAACTCACTTATTCTTGAGAGAATTCTTGAGAGATTAGAGAGGATTTAGAAATGAGCAAGTGTTAGAATGGGTAGGAGTGGTGTATTTATAGTTGGGGTGAAGGGGTTGGGTATTTAATGAATTAATTAGGGTGGTTAGAAGTTAATTAGTAGTAATTATATCCTTAAAAGAAAAAGAAAAATAATAATAATAATAATAATAATAATAATAATAATAATAATAATAATAAAAATGGACGGCATTTTTATTGTTGAAACTCCACACTAAATCACATTTCTTTTTTTTTTTTTAGGTATTATTATAAAAAGAGTATATATGTTTTATTTAAATAAATATATATATATTAAGATCTTAACTAAATGAGTTTCTTGTTATAACGTCTAAATTGAATAGGATAAATTATAATGACGACTCGTCGCGAATTGGTAGGAGTAATATAAAATAAGCGAATAAATGCGAACTTCGAATTTGTTAAGTATAGAATTTAAAATACAAGAAACGTAGAAATAACGCGATGTTACAGTTTACGTCTTAAGTTCAGTTTAGTTTATTTAGTTAATCTTTAGTTTTCTTGAATTTAGTTTTTAGTAAAACCCCCCCTCTAAAATAATAAATAGTTTTACTTCAGTTTTAGATAAGTTTTCGAGTCTAGTTACCGTTTTCCGTTAGAGTCTCGTGGGTTCGATATCCGGACTTACTTTAGCTTTACTAGAGTCGATAGGTTCACTTGCCTGTCAGTAGTTTAGTTTTAGAGAGTCTAGAGTATTACTAGGTGTCTAGTTTTAGGTTTAATTTAGTTATTTTTATTAAACTACTTTTAGCACATCAAGTTTTTGGCGCCGTTGCCGGGGACTCTTGGCGATTGCGTTTACTAGCTTTGATTACACTTATCTGCTATATCTGTGCTACTTGTGTTTTGTGTTAAGTCTGTCTTTTTGTATAGTGAGTCGTAGAAGTCTAATTGTTTGTGTATTTTAATTTCTGTCGAGTCTGTAAATATGTTTGAAATTTGTGGAGGACCCTATTTTACCGTTAGATTTCCACAAAATGCGGGGTCCTCTGCACATTATTGTGCTAATTCCTTTGTGCAGCCGCAGCCATATTATTCACAGGGATGTCCTACAAATTATTATGATGACTCGTATCAGCAGCCACATTATAATCAGTATCCTGATCAATTTTCTGGAAGCAATTCTTGTGAGAATAGTGGTAATGATTGGAGTAAAATAGAGAGTATGTTGACATTATTAGTTGCTAAAGATGAAAATACCAGAAAATGTTAGCAGAGCACGACACCATTCTGAAAAACCGACAGGCTGCTATTTTGGATCTTCAACGAACAGTAGAAGACATTGCTAGAAGGTTAAAAGAAGAAGAAGAAATAGAAAAGGTTCAGCAAGAGCAGCTGCCGAAAGTCGGTTATACATATGATAAGGAGGGCAACTACCTTGGGTACATGAATGCTCGAGGGGAGTTGTTTCCAACGTTTCCAGAAGAAGGGAAAGAGCCAATCATGAAATACGCAGATGAGTCAGATGAAGAGATCATCCCAATCACGGAGACGAAAATGGACGTTGAAGTCCCACCTCCGGTGCCACAGGTTACTATATATGATTTTGGGAGTGACTCTGATGAAGAGGACGACGAAGAAGAATGGGCGGCGTATCAGAGGTCGTTAGTGCAGAGGGAAGTGACTGAAGAAGAAGTGGAATTGGGAGATTCCATTGATATGATGTTTGGTGTAGAGGAAGACAATGAGGTTAGTGAAACGTTGTTGTCTGAAGAGGATGAGTTTTTAGATCTAGAGTTAGATGGTTTACCTGTTTTTGAAGAAGTAGGGGAGTCTGATCCCGATGGAGATATGGCATACCTGGATGCCCTACTTGAAGGTGAACCGACAGACATGACTGAACCTGCACCAGATGAAAGAAATAAGTGTGGGGATCATCCTATGGAAATGGTGGTAGAAGAAGCGCACCATAGCTGGCCGTGGTAATAGAAGGAACTTCAAAATCAACAACACCACGGGAGAGGGCAAGGAAGAGAAAAAGAAAGGACCGGAACCGAAAGAAGATCAAAGGATGGCACGATTTGGAGAAGAAGAAGCCAGTGAAAGTCAAACACGATCAGTCTTCTTGCTATATGCCGCGTATCGGTTAATTCCAGGTAAGTTTAAATTTTGGTGGTTTGACCGTTAAGCATGGTTAAATTATTTTTCAATTCCACAAATAAATTTTTAATTGTTAATAAGAACCGGGTGGAATTAAACTGTTTAGACGGGTCCAGATAAAAGAGAAGCCCCCTGATTAAGTTTAAGTGTGGGGATGCTCTGTAGAGTTTGTAAATATATATTTATACTTAATTAGTTTTTTTAGCTCTTCATTTTTTTTATTTGTGGTCCGTCATTCGGTAGTGGTTCATAGGTTTTTATCTTTCTATTTTATCTTTGTTTTGGTGTCTTTGAGTCTGTTTGCATGTTTGCGTGTTTGCTTGGGTAAAGGAAATTTCACATGAGCGGGTCCCATGTATTTATCTTTATATATTTTTTATGATTGGGAATTTTGATGGAGGTTTGGGTAATAAGAGAATTTTTCTTAAAAAAAAAATTAATTAATTAACTTTCTGTGAAAAAAGACTTTTCACGTAATGAGATGAGTCTGGGCTGACCTGTTCGCCTCATGCGACAGCAATTACCCCGGAAAGTTATATTTTTTTTTTTTCGCTTGCGACGCGTGTTGTGATCACCAGTGTCCTTCACGTTGAGTGAGAACCGTATTTTTTTTTCCTTATACCCATTTGGTTCTACCACCATTCACCGCCATTTTGCCAAGCAGGTACGTCTTCTTGTTTGTTGTTATATTATGAGTCTAAGTTAGTAGTTTGAGTTTTTTTTTTTTTGTTTTTTTTTATTTTTGTGTAGTTCGGTATTATGCTCGGGTTTTTGTTTGTTTCGTTTTGCGCAGGTTTGGATTGCACCGCCCGTACTCAATCTCCATTCGGGTGATTCCAGAGTTGTTTATCATTTGTCAAGGCAAACCCAGAGTTTACCATTGTGTCAGAGCCGATCGCGAATGAAATGCTATACGATCAAGCTGGACTGGACTAGTATTTTGGAGCTTACGAAGAGAAAAAAAAATTAACCAGCTAAGTCCTTTCCAAAATGCCCTTGTCTTTTTATTTTTGTATTTTATTTTTGTATTCGGAATTTATTTTGTCTTGAGTCGTTTTCTATTCCTACATTGAGGGCAATGTAGAGTTTAAGTGTGGGGATGGGAAACTGTCGTTTAGTTTGTATATAGAGTCGTTTTGAAAAAAAATGAAAAAAAAAAGGTTAAAAAAAAAAGTCCCTGATTTTGAAGTTTGCATTATATAAAATATGGAAAATGATAGGTAAAGTTAGGTGTCCGGTTTTCAAATAGTATGTATAATAAGAGATTAAAATTGATTGAAAGCGTGTCTGATTTGGGATATGTGGGTAGACTCAACCGGTAGAAAGGTTTCCTTTGAAAAGTAATAAATTAATTATGTTAGGCTATTTTGTGGGTTCTCATCTAGGAGAAACGGGGAGACCGAAACCGCCAAAAAATAGTATAAGAAGCACCGTTATAAGTTTAAAACCGTCAGAATTTCTAATCACTTAAAAAAAATAGAAATCAAAGCAAAAATACTGAAGCTTAAGGTGCCTGGTCACTGGGATAGCGACTTGGATTGGCCACACCCTCTGAGTTAAGTATGCTGAGATTGAAAAAAAAAAAATGCTGAAGCTTAAGGTGCCTGGCCACTGGGATAGCGACTTGGATTGGTCACACCCTCTGAGTTAAGTGTATATATATAAAAAAAAAGTGATTTTAAATTCTCTTGGTTTTCTACATAAGACGGTTAGGAAATGGTCAAATTGGTCGTTCCTTTAGCTTCATAAGCTTGAGGCGGAATTAGGAGGAACTGTGGCTTCCTTTGAGTGAGACCCTAGATAGACTAATCAACATGAACTTAACGTAAATAAAAAGGGGCTTGGAGACCGGTTTGGGTTTAAGAGGATCAGTATACCTGCAATCGCAATCAACACGTTAGTAGATTATTAATTAAGTAACCTATGTTTTGAAACCGGATGTAAACCTAACTGTGATTCCATAGCATAATTCTTTTTCAGGGTCGAAAAAACATAAGTGTGGGGATGTTTGATGTATTGCAAAATACATCGGTTATTTGTACATATTTTGAGTCGTTATCGAGTCAGTGTGTGTCGTTTATATATATTTTTCAGTTTCTATTTAGTATTTTATGTGTCACAGGAATCCGGATGGCAAAAGAGGCAAATTTATGCATAAACGGTGCTTTACGAGGTCCCGGATGAGTCCCAAGTGAAAAGATAAGATAAAAATAAACAAAATTGGAAAAATCATCCGTCGTGTCACGCGACAGACTCCCTAGCACCCGTCGTGTCACGCGGCGCTATGCAGATTCACTTTGAGGGCGTCGCGTGACGCGACCACTTACCAGGACCCCGTCGTGCTACGCGATGGCCACCAGGAAGCCCAAAATTGTGTTTTTCAAGCCCAAATCGGATTTTAAAACCCTAGAACGAAATTTTAAGCTTCATTCTTGACTTTTGGACGAAAAAGAGCTGTTTGGGAGCACTTGGAGGTGAGAGAAAGGCGAAGGGTCAAGATTTTGAGCATTGGGATTGAGAGATTCGGGTTTTAATCATTCGGTTTCTTCATTCCTTTGTTCTTTTGAATTGCAAACTATGTTTCATGATCTTAGAATTGATTTTATTCCTATTTTGAACATGTTTATTGGCTAGACTTTCATTACTACTTAGGTTATGATGAATACTCATGTTTGAATGAACGTTTTTTATGGTTTTTTGGAACTTTGACTATGGGTTGATGATTTAGTAAAGACTTTGATTATTTTTGATCTGGTGTAGATGCGTATTTAGTTTTGTTCAATTGATAATTATTCACTCCACATGCGTTTTTGTGAATGTCTTTCATGTATGAATGCATGTTAGGTTGTGGACTTTGTGTTAGCAACTAGTTTATGGTAAATTGCTAGTGTTTTCCATAGGAGTGATTTTTGTTGATTGGGTAGTTCTAAGTATTCTTCCAATTCCAATAGCTGTAAGGTGCGGGATTGTCGATATGTCTAGGGTGTTAAATTGCTAGATTTAGATGCTTTGTAAGAAGATCTTCCTAGTTTCCTTACCACTACTTGCGTATCGAGTCAGGTCAGGTTTTCTATAGTTACCCCTTGCACTTTTAGTGTAGTGAGGCTTTCGCGCTGTAAGGTAGACTGTCTAGCGGGTACTTTATCATCAGAGTAGGTAAGCCTGTAAGGGTAACCTCTCAATCGGTGGTTTAACGGCTTATAGGTAACCTTAGGTTTCTCCTTGAGAAGGGTCGAGGGTCCTCTAGTTTATCCTGTAAGTTTAGTATCTAAAGATCCCGGTTCCATAGCTAGTTCCATAACCATAAAAGTTCATCAGTCATGAGTAGGATTCTAACCTAGGTAGTATTCTCACCATCATTTGAATTTGGTTCAGCTTGGTTTACGTCTTAAGTTCAGTTTAGTTTATTTAGTTAATCTTTAGTTTTCTTGAATTTAGTTTTTAGTAAAAACCCCCCCCCCCTCTAAAATAATAAATAGTTTTACTTCAGTTTTAGATAAGTTTTCGAGTCTAGTTACCGTTTTCCGTTAGAGTCTCGTGGGTTCGATATCCGGACTTACTTTAGCTTTACTAGAGTCGATAGGTTCACTTGCCTGTCAGTAGTTTAGTTTTAGAGAGTCTAGAGTATTACTAGGTGTCTAGTTTTAGGTTTAATTTAGTTATTTTTATTAAACTACTTTTAGCATATCATCTACCTTAGCGAGTCATGCATATTACGTACTTAACGGGGTCAGTCGAGTCGGTACGATGATTTTGGAATCATCGGGAGTCGGTCGATAACCATGAGTACAAGGATTGGTGATTCGTGGAATCGACGGGTTTAACGCACACACGCAAGTCTCGAGTCCCGGGAATTGGTGAACGGATGTAAACGTGTTAGTTATTGTGCATTATGTGTTTGTAATCATTATGTGACTTGTCGGTATGTGAATACGTGTTTATATGTGTTAAAATAGTGTTTAACGCGCCAAAAACCCGTTCCAGGACCTTACAGGCGATTAGGAGCCTGGGGAGCTCCTAATCGCCACCTACTTAGGCGAGTAGGGGAAGCCTGATGGCGAATAGGGCCCTTCTCGCCTGAACTGCTCTCCTACTCGCATATACTGATGTGCACGAGTAAAAACACCTATAAATACAACCCTTGACTCCCCAAACACCATTTGTGCAACCCTAACTGATCCTAAGCCTCCCACACACCTTGAAACACCTCTGGAACTTGTTTTGCCTCAAAACTCACCATCTCCAAGCTTATACACCTTTCTTTGATAAAAATCCAAGGTGTGTTCTTCATCCTACACCTTTGTAATGTTATTGTTTTGGTTCCCCAAAAGTCCAGACCTTATTGTGATAAGAATGAGTCTTTAAAAACCTTGAAAATGAGTTCTAAAACAAGTCTACACCATAATACTTGCTATATGTGAAGTATTGATGCATATGATGATTTTTGGTGATTATAACATGAATGTTTCCATGAATTTGATGTACTTCTGATGTGTAGGTGTTGTTAGGATGATTATCTATGAGTTTAAGCTCTTGTTATAGTGTTTAGATGAAAGTATGCATTTTGACCCATTTGAGTGATTCTTGAAGAATTAGGATGTTATGATATGATTCATTGCTTGTTTATGGTTAGAAATCATGCTAGAATGATGCTATAACATAGGGATGATGAATTGCAAGTTGTAGGAGGTGCAATCTGATCTTTACTACTTAAGAAAAGATTTCATAGTTAATGAAACCTAGTATTTTGCCATTTTTGGAAATAATCGCACCGAGCTCGTTAGAGCAGAGATAAATTGGGGGGTTTTTGCTTGGAAACGGTTGGCTAATAGTTTAGTTTCGATATTGGGTGTTTTTACATGTTTCGGATCTGATTTGGAGGGTTTAACGCGCGAAAACGCGCAACAGCTGTGCTTGGGGCGAATAGGAACCTACTCGCCTGATGTATCAGGCGAGTACAGCCTACTCGCCTGATGAATAGGCCCTACTCGCCTATTTTAACCTTCCTACTCACTAGTTGACTTTTCCTAATCGCATGAAAGTTTCCTAATCACGTGTACTGCTGTCGTAAACGCATTTTGACATCCCGGAACATGATTTGACACCTAGGAACATGATAGGAACCCCGGGATACACCTAATGACTTAGTAACACGTGTTCGAACCTGTTTATGCGTTAATTGGACATTATGCTAGACTAGGTGAACTATTGCGCGTATTAAGTGTTTAATTGCATATGATGCATGATGTCTTGTATTTACCTAACACGTGGGATGTCGGGTTACCAATGGGATGTCGGGTCTTGTCTGGTACAGACGGTTTAACAGTCAAAGGTGTTTTCAAACGTTTATGGTTATGGTCTGGACGTTCGGGGACTAGTTAACCTGCGGGTTATTAGTCCGGGTACTTATACACATTTTATGATAGGTCGCCGCTATTTGGGACTATTATAGCATAATTACTTAACTGTTTTCAAGTAACGCAATCTAAGGTGAGTTTCACAGCCCCACTTTTACTGTTTTGCTTTCGGGGGAGAAACATGCTACGTACGAACTTATTAAAGATCATGTTATACTATGGGCACTTTATGTTACTATACGACTTTTATGGAAAGTCCCAGGGGGAAACCATAAATGTGCGGGGATGCACAACGAGGGAAATGTGGATAGATCTATTGGGCCTCACAAACCCCACTCGACGGCGGGGATGCCGGGCGGGTGCATATTGTCTCTAACTCTCGGGTTATCGAGGCATTGGTAACCCAGTCAATCTAGGCTGGATTCATCTTTTGGTACATGTTCAGTAATGGGTTCCCAACCGTAGTAGTAAAAACACTTAACGTCTAGCTAACGTTCTTATGACATAGTATTAACAGGAATGATCTTTGTGAACTTGTGACACCACTTTTATAAAAAGAAAACCTGTGAACTCACCAGCATTATATGTTGACATTTTTGGCATGTTTTCTCAGGTCGCTAAGGTAGCAGTCAATGGGCTAGGCGCACGAAGTCATGCACAACGTCTAATATTTTGAAGCATATTAAACAATGTTTTGTAAACAATGATATGTCTTTTGGTTGTAAACAAGAAATGCTTCCGCTGCTGGTTTACGGCTCAAAGCATGATATTTTGGCTTTAAAAATATATGAATGCATGTTTGTTGTATGTTTATTGTGATCGTTGACTGAGATCCTGGTGTGTCACGCGCCTCGCGGTAAAACCCCGCACGTGGAATTTGAGGGTGTGACAGATTGGTATCAGAGCCAACGGTTATAGTGAACTAAGACTACATGTAGAGTCTAGTCTATAACTGAGTCGCACACACTAGACGGTCACAGATAGTCAAGTCTTAATATGTGGGTAACAATATGACTTGTCGGGGGTGTCGGTGTCATCATCTTCTACGTTACATCATCTGTTTACTCTTTTTCCTTCTATCTCTTGACCCATCCTTACTGTAACACCCCAACCGATGGCGGAAACATCGAGGTGTCACGTATTGATGATTGTTCAGTAGCTCATGGTGAATAATAAATTTCATTAAATGATTTAAAATAAATTACATATAATTGTTCTACAAGAATCTGTACATCAACATGAAAAATACTAGATACACATCTTCAAGCATCAACTCTAATCATCAAGCAAGCTACAACCTGAAACATGTTAAGTTTGAAAATATTTTGGGTCAACAAAGTTGGTGAGAGTTACATAGGTTTTGATAATTGAATAAAAATGTTGTACAATTCAAGTGTCATGGCAAGTCTAGTCCATATGTGAAAACATACTAGAAGTAAATCGAGTGCATAATCAACCCTTGTGACTGTTGTATTGTGGTACATCCCATACGCTCATGGTTCACTCGTTTATGTTGCGATAACAAACACCCACGCTACCTTTTTAGGAGGCACGTATCCGGGTGGGATTGTCAGTCCAATAGATCTATCAATGTATACCGTCTGCTGATCAATGTTAATGATTATGCTAGAATTGTGCTTACCCTAGTCATGTTCAAGACATAATGCAACATAGAAAAAAAACACATAGACACTTTGATGATTGAATTGCATAGAGAATGTTGTAACATGTTTCACCCTAAAAACGGTGATAAATAGAAAAATGGGCTATGTAAAACTCACCTTAGCAAAATGTTATATCACTTGAAAAATAGGATATTGTGTTGCCCAAATATGCCAAGTATTACCCTATAATTAAGGTAACAAATATGTCTAAGTATTTCTAGTCTACAAATATACTCAAGGGCTTCGAATTGGGGATAAGTGCTTGTTTGATTAATAATTAAAATGCTTGATAATTGAGGGAAATTTAATAAATAAATAAACAAAAATCTTTTTATAAAATCTGAATTTAAGATGGTCACAATAATGAGTTTAAAGTATAAAAATAATTTTTATAAAATTATTTTCTTAAAAATAGAATATTAAATCTATTTATTACAAATTGTCAAAATTTAACTTTAATATTTAAAAATACTAAAATTAAAGAATTATTAGATTAAAAATTATATTTCTGTTCCAAATAATCAGAAATAATTTATATAAAATTTTGGTGCAAAAATATTAAAAATTGGATTTATTATGATTTAATTATGATTAAAACTAATAAAAATTGATTAAAAATATTAAATAAATGATTTTTCAGAAATAAAAATCATTTCAGAAAAGTTTATTGTGTTAAAAATTCAGAATAATTTTTGTGGAAATTTATAAAATTGTTTTGATATTTTTATAGAATTTTATAAATAAAACGGAATAAAACTTGATTTATTTATTATATATATTAAAATAAATAAATTTTTGAAAACTAAAAATTGTATGTTAAACTTTTTCATTAGATTAACACAAAATAATTTTTGTAGAATTTTTAAAAAGAGTTTTAGTATTTTAAAACAAAATTTAAAATACAAAGGAATATATATATATATATATATATATAAGTCAAAAAAATATGTTTGTTTATGCCGAGGTTCGAACCCGGGCCCTTGGCCGGTTCGTTGGCTTTAAATCACAAGCCCAGACCAACTGGTCTGGACCATGAGAACGTTTGATTCTTGATTAAATTAATTATATATAATAATAGAAATTGATTTATAATTGTTTTAAAAAATAAAAGAGTAAAAAACCGGTTTGGAAGGGACTCGAACCCGCGTGATCTAGATTAACAACATCAGACACAACCACCTGATCTAGATCAGGGGTTGTGTTTGATTTCTGTTCTTTATAATTATAAAACCATTGTAAAATCATGTTCTTCCCCAAATTAAAAACGTACGAGTCCTAGACTTTCAATTGTTCAGATTACACAACAATAACCCAATTAACCTTAGGGTTATTGTTGTGTACATGCCGAAGATCAAAACCCATATGAAAAATATAACTTACAAATACGTTTTGAATATGGATTGATCGGTCAACTCTGAAGTCAAAACGCGATCAAAATTTAAGAACTGTGGGATTAATTAAGAAATTGGGGGGTTGAGAAAGGTTGTTCGGCGAGGTGAGGAGGTTGTATGATGTCCAATTTATAGTGTTAAGGTCTGGATTGTAGAATTGGAATGTTTGACCACCATGAATACGATGACGCGATAATTGATGAGATTTAGGTATGTTTGACCATTAGAACAGCTTGCAAGGGATGCGTATACACTAAATCAGTCTACAATCATTCCTTAATTGGATTCAAACGCGTTAAAAATGGTTGATTATGGCAGTTGGTTGTCACAGTTGACTCTCCAAGTCAACTGTGAAGAATCGAATATGTGATATTATAATAACAAGTTGGGTTTTGTAATAAGTGTGTGGGTAGACCGGCTGGTTATGTGTGTGTTGTATAAGGACCGGCTTGGGACGCGGGTTCGAGTCCCGGCCCAAGCTTTCATTTTTTTACAATTTTAACACATATATAAGTATATTATATATTAATAATATAGTATTAGGGTTCCAATAATGCCACACAATAATTAAAAATAATAATAATAACAATGAAACTTGACGTTTTATTTAAATTATTCGTAACGTATAGATTTTAAATGCGAAATGTTACACTTACCATGATTCGACGGCGAATGATATACTATTGAACCTTTTTTACGGCAATGTACATTGGGGTAGCTTCGGCGTACTCTTGAGATCTGTCCAGGGATTCGGACATCTCCCTTCTATGCCCTAATGGACACGCTTGTTCTTATGCATATTATCTTATACTTATACTTGTGATAATACCATGATTGGGCGCTAGTGTTCGGTGACTTGAACTTCAAACTTAATGTACGCTTGGAGGACCATTTAGAGCAGTTTATCATGTCGGGTGCACACGAGATTATAAAATGTGATGCATGGGAGCCCTAGTGGACTTTGTGTTTGAACGGAAGGACCCGAACTGGGCTCGGTCTAATTCCTTAAAATTCTTAATGGGTTGTACCACGGGCAAGCCTAAATCTTTTGTTTCATGTTATGACAGAAGATGTCTGGAGCTCGTGGGGGTCGTAGAGGCGGCCGTGCTGGCGGTCGTGCTGGCGGCCGTGGTGGCGGCGGTGGCCGTGGGAACATTCACATGACCCAAGCGGAGTTGGATAACCTGATGCAGCAGCACGTGAACATTGCTTTGGCTGCATTCCAAGCCGCTCATAATGCTATGGGTGGTACGTCAATTCTCACCTATCCTATCTTGTTCTAGAGTACTGTACCCTTTCTTGATTGTCACCTGTGTGTCTGCTCCAGGTGGTGCTGTCAATCCCCCTCCACCCCAGTGTTCTTACAAGAAGTTTATGGATTGCAAGCCCCACAATTTTAGTGGAACTGAAGGGGCAGTGGGACTGCTCTGCTGGTTGGAGAAAATTGAGTCGGTTTTCTCGATGTGCAGCTGCCCGGAAGGCGACCAGGTGAAATATGCTTCTGCGACCCTGGAGGGTCAAGCTCTGACTTGGTGGAACTCCACCACCTAGACCATGGGTATTGGGGAAGCTCACGCTATGCCCTAGACAGAGTTCATTCAGTTGTTGAAAAATGAGTACTGCCCGAGGGATGAAATCCAGAAGCTTGAACACGAGGTCTGGAATCATAAGATGGCGGGGTCTGAGGTCGAAACTTACACTGCTAGGCACAATGAGTTGGCGGTGTTGTGCCCTGATTTGCACACACCGGAGTACCGGAGGATCGATCACTATGTTGCTGGGTTGGTGCCGGAGATTGCGGGGTTGGTAGCTGCGGGTAATCTCACTGTTTATTCTGAGGTGGTTCGGTCGGCTCACAGGCTGACCAATATGAAGGTGGCTGAAGGGGTCTTGCCTCCTCAAGGCGCTGCTGTGAAGGCTCCTGAGAACAACAAGCGTAAATGGGAAGGTGTGGGTAAAGGCTCGAGTTCAGCTCAGCCTCAGCAGGTGAAGAGGTCCGATGTTGGGGGGCCGTCGACTGAGCAGAAACCGGGTGGTTATACCAGGAAATTGCCGAAATGTGACCGGTGTGGGTTTCACCACAACGGTCGTTGTGAGGACCGGAACCGCTGCCACAGGTGCCATAAGCTTGGGCACCAGGCAAAGGAATGCAGGGCTAACCTCCAGGGTAACCGGAACCCACCTGCTACACCTACTCCGGCTCCTCAGGTTGCTACTCTCCAGGGAAACCAGGGTAAACAGGGGTGCTGTAATTGTGGTGAGCTTGGTCACTACAAGCGTGAATGCCCCAAGTTGAAGCAGGGTGAAACTGGGAAGAACGGATCGGGTAATGGGAACAATGGGGGCGGAGGCAGGAATGCTCGCGCCTTTGTGATTGGTTCGAGCAAGGCTAGACAGGATCCTGACACTGTTACTGGTACGTTTCTTCTCGATAATCGCTATGCTACGGTTTTATTCGATTCCGGTGCCGATAAGAGTTTTATATCTCTTGGGTTTAGTCAATTGCTTGATAGGGTACCTACACCTTTAGAGGCTAAGTACTTGATAGAATTGGCTGATGGTAAGAAAGTCGAAGCGACGCACGTCCTTAGGGAGTGTCGCCTTGAGTTGTCGGGTTATTCTTTTCCCATTGACCTTATGTCGGTGTCCTTGGGTAGTTTCGATGTTGTCGTGGGTATGGATTGGTTGTCTTTGTATCATGCTGAGATCGTTTGTTTTGATAAAGTCATTCGACTCCCTCTCCCTGATGGAGAAATTCTGTTGGTGCACAGTGAGAAGAGCGGGGTCCCTTTGAGTATAATTTTGTGTATGAAAGCCTATAAGTATCTTCGAAAGGGGTATTCTGCCATTCTGGCACTTGTTTCGGTTTCGTCAGAGGAAGAGAAGAAGATTGAGGATATTCCTGTCGTCCGTGATTTTCCCGATGTATTTGCTGAAGATTTACCTGGCCTCCCGCCTTATCGTCAGGTCGAATTCGATATTGAACTTGCTCCAGGTGTGGCCCCTATTGCCCGAGCCCCATATCGTCTTGCACCTCCCGAGATGCAGGAGCTGCTAGAGAAGGGTTTCATCCGACCTAGTTCGTCCCTGTGGGGAGCCCTATTCTGTTTGTCAAGAAGAAGGACGGAAGCCTACGAATGTGTATCGACTACCGTGAATTGAACAAGGTTACTATCAAGAATCGTTACCCTCTTCCTCGCATCGATGACTTATTCGACCAACTTCAGGGTTCTAGTTTCTATTCGAAGATTGATTTGAGATCGGGGTACCATCAGTTGAGGGTCCAAGAAGCTGACATTCCGAAGACCGCTTTTCGAACTCTCTATGGCCATTTCGAATTCCTGGTCATGCCTTTTGGTCTCACCAATGCGCCTGCCATTTTTATGGATTTGATGAACCGTGTCTGTAAGCCCTATCTTGATAAATTCGTGATTGTTTTTATTGATGATATTCTGGTCTATTCCAATAGCGAAGTGGACCACCAGGAACACTTGCGTCTTGTTTTGGAACTCCTGAGGCGGGAACAGTTGTACGCCAAGTTTTCTAAGTGTAGCTTCTGGTTACGTGAAGTCCAGTTCCTTGGTCATGTAGTTAATGAGAAAGGAATTCACGTTGACCCAGCTAAGATAGAAGCCATCAAAGACTGGGAAGCACCGAAGACGCCATATGAGGTGCGGCAATTCCTGGGTCTTGCGGGTTATTATCGTCGTTTTATCGAGGGATTTTCGAAGATCGCTCAACCCTCACCTCGCTTACCCAGAAGGACAAGAAGTTCGACTGGGGTGATTCGCAAGAGTCGGCCGTCCAGATGTTAAAGGCTAAACTCTGTTCTGCTCCTATCTTGTCCTTGCCTGAAGGCACGGACGATTTTGTGGTTTATTGTGACGCTTCTATCTGGGGTCTCGGTTGTGTGCTAATGCAGCGCGAGAAGGTCATCGCCTATGCTTCTCGTCAGCTCAAAGTTCATGAGAAAAACTACCCCACCCATGATCTGGAATTGGGTGCAGTAGTCTTTGCTTTAAAGATATGGAGGCATTACTTATACGGTACCAAGTGCACTATTTACACCGATCACAAGAGCCTCCAGCACATCTTTGATCAGAAGGTGTTGAATATTAGACAGCGTCGCTGGGTCGAGCTTCTTAATGATTATGAGTGCGCTATTAAATACCATCCTGGCAAGGCGAATGTGGTCACGGACGCCTTGAGCAGGAAGGAAACCGCTAAACCTCGTCGCGTTCGAGCTCTTCAGCTCACTATCCATTCCGGCCTACCCGACCGAATCCGTTCGGCACAGCAAGAAGCTTTGAAGGAGGAAAACCTTAAAGCTGAAACCATGCATGGTGCTGATAGTCACCTTGAACTCAGGTCCGATGGCCTACATTATTTCGCTGAGCGTATTTGGGTCCCTTTATTTGGAGGCTTGCGGGAGCTCGTTCTTGATGAAGCTCACAAGTCCCGGTACTCTATTCACCCTGGCTCCGATAAGATGTATCAAGATTTAAAGATACTTTATTGGTGGCCGAACATGAAGGCGGATGTAGCTTCGTACGTGAGCAAGTGCTTGACCTGTGCCAAAGTCAAGGTTGAATATCAAAAGCCGTCCGGCCTTCTGCAACAGCCTGAAATCCCCGAGTGGAAGTGGGAGCGGATTACGATAGACTTTGTGACCAAACTCCCAAAATCGCCCAGTGGTTGTGACATGATCTGGGTGATTGTTGATAGGCTGACAAAGTCTGCGCACTTCCTCGCTATCAAAGAAACCGATGGCCTCGAGCGTTTGGCACGTTTATATCTTAAGGAAGTGGTTTCTCGGCACCGGGTGCCTGTCTCTATTATTTCTGATCGTGATTCTCGGTTCGCCTCTAACTTCTAGAATTCCTTGCATAGGCCTCTGGGTACTCGGTTAGATATGAGCACAACTTATCATCCGCAAACTGACGGTCAAAGTGAGCGGACAATCCAAACACTAGAAGACATGCTCCGGGCATGTGTGATCGATTTCGGCAAGGGGTGGGAAAGTCATCTACCGTTGGTGGAATTCTCCTACAACAATAGTTACCATTCTAGCATCAAGGCAGCTCCGTTCGAGGCTCTTTACGGGCGGAAATGCCGGTCTCCTCTTTGTTGGGCTGAGGTGGGTGAGAGTCAACTCACCGACCCGGAACTTATGTACGAGACTTCCGAGAAGATCGTACAAATCCGTAACCGCATGGCAGCAGCTCGGGATCGTCAAAAGAGCTATGCTGATCGTCGTCGCAAGCCTCTAGAGTTTGAGGTTGGCGACAGGGTTTTATTGAAGGTATCTTCGTGGAAGGGCGTTATACGTTTTGGGAAGCGGGGCAAATTGAATCCTCGGTATGTGGGACCGTTCGCAATTCTGGAACGGATTGGACCGGTAGCATACAGGCTTGATCTGCCAGCTGAACTCAGTAATGTTCATAATGTCTTCCATGTCTCTAATCTCAAGAAGTGTCTGGCGGATGAATCCTTGGTTGTTCCTCTCGAAGAGATCAAGGTGGATGATCGTCTGCGTATCGTGGAAGAACCGGTTGAAATTCTTGACTATAAGATCCGTAGCCTTCGTCGGAGCAAAATCCGCATTGATAAAGTTCGTTGGAACTCAAGTCGTGGACCGGAGTTCACGTGGGAACGGGAAGATCAGATGAAAGCTAAGTATCCCTATCTATTTCCTAAGCGCGCGTTCGAATCAAGGCATGTCTCTGCTGAAGCTGAATGAATCTCGGGTCGAGATTCCTTTCAACAGGGGGATGATGTGGCAACCGGAAAAAATTTTCTTCTCTTTCGTCTCTTCCTTTTTGGCCTTGAGCAATTTTCGGGACGAAAATTCTTTCAACAGGGGGATGATGTGACACCCGGCAAACTCAGGTAGTAACAGTGACTAAACTAGTAAGTCTACCTTAGCGAGTCATGCATATTACGTACTTAACGGGGTCAGTCGAGTCGGTACGATGATTTTGGGACTCATCGGGAGTCGATCCATAACCATGAGTACAAGGATTGGTGATTCGTGGAATCGCCGGGTTTAACGCGCACACACAAGTCTCGAGTCCCGGGAATTGGTGAACGGATGTAAACGTGTTAGTTGTTGTGCATTATGTGTTTTTAATCATTATGTGACTTGTCGCTATGTGAATACGTGTTTATATGTGTTAAAATAGTGTTTAACGCGCCAAAAACTCGTTCCAGGACCTTACAGGCGATTAGGAGCCTGGGGAGCTCCTAATCGCCACCTACTTAGGCGAGTAGGGGAAGCCTGATGGCGAATAGGGCCCTACTCGCCAGTATATAGGCGAGTAGGTGCCCTACTCGCCTGAACTGCTCTCCTACTCGCATATACTGATGTGCACGAGTCAAAACACCTATAAATACAACCCTTGACTCCCCAAACACCATTTGTGCAACCCTAACTGATCCTAAGCCTCCCACACACCTTGAAACACCTTTGGAACTTGTTTTGCCTCAAAACTCACCATCTCCAAGCTTATACACCTTTCTTTGATAAAATCCAAGGTGTGTTCTTCATCCTACACCTTTGTAATGTTATTGTTTTGGTTCCCCAAAAGTCCAGACCTTATTTTGATAAGAATGAGTCTTTAAAAACCTTGAAAATGAGTTCTAAAACAAGTCTACACCATAATACTTGCTATATGTGAAGTATTGATGCATATGATGATTTTTGGTGATTATAACATGAATGTTTCCATGAATTTGATGTACTTCTGATGTGTAGGTGTTGTTAGGATGATTATCTATGAGTTTAAGCTCTTGTTATAGTGTTTAGATGAAAGTATGCATTTTGACCCATTTGAGTGATTCTTGAAGAATTAGGATGTTATGATATGATTCATTGCTTGTTTATGGTTAGAAACCATGCTAGAATGATGCTATATCATAGGGATGATGAATTGCAAGTTGTAGGAGGTGCAATCTGATCTTTACTACTTAAGGAAAGATTTCATAGTTAATGAAACCTAGTATTTTGCCATTTTTGGAAATAATCGCACCGAGCCAGTTAGAGCAGAGATAAATTGGGGGTTTTTGCTTGGAAAGGGTTGGCTAATAGTTTAGTTTTGATATTGGGTGTTTTTACATGTTTCGGATCTGATTTGGAGGGTTTAACGCGCGAAAACGCGCAACAGCTGTGCTTGGGGCGAACATGATTTGACACCTAGGAACATGATAGGAACCCCGGGATACACCCTGTGTTTTCAATAAACTTCGGGACGAAGTTCCTAAAAGTAGGGGAGACTATAACATTTCGCATTAAATTCCATATACGTTACGATATTTCTTAATAAAACGCCGAATTTTTATCATTTTGTACCCTTTAAAAAATATTTCGTGAGGCATTTGGACCCCTAGTACCATACTATAAGCATATATTATTGTTAAAATGGTGATTTTAATGTAAAAAAAATGAATGCCTGGGCCGGGATTCGAACCCGTGCCCAAGGCCGGCTCATATAAACACAAACAGCCCCACCATCTGACCCACACAACTTATTTGTTTTATATCTCAAGCTTTTAGTTATATATAATTACTGATTTGTAACAGTTGACTCGAGAAGTCAACCTGCGAACCCATCATCCAAATTTAATATCCCAATCCGCGTTATTAATCCCTTTCAGGCTTGAATGTTGATTGATATGATTGACTCGCGTCTTATACACGCCAATTAGCAGTTATAACATTCCAAATTAGATCCTAATCACGCGTCATTGTCTTTAAACGGGTCAAACTTACCAATTCGAATCACACGAGCCCCTCACTATAAATTGGACCCTCTTCCACATCCTACACTCGTCGATTTACCTTTCCCCTCTCTATCTTTCTGCTAAAAATCCTTTTTCAAGCTTCAATTATTCGTATTTGACTTTTTCGTTGACTGTCTCTAATCACGCGAATACGCACTGTAAGTCTTGAAATTTTTTGGTGGTTTTGTTTATCGGCATATTAACAACAATAACCCTATGAGATATCGGGCTATTGGATGTTAATTTTGATTATTAAGAAACCTAGGGTTCGACCTCTTTGATTTGGGGATAAACACAACCTGCAGACCTCGATATTTATTTAAGTCAGGATCAAAACAGACACAACCACTGATCTAGATCAAGTGGTTGTGTCGTCTGTTTGTAAACTAGGGTACGCGGGTTCGAGTCCCGTTTCACCCACCCTTTTTTCCTTTCTTTTATAATGATTATAAATTTGTTTCAAGTATAACTATATAATTATTTCAAACCAAGATAAATTGTTCTTAGGGTCTAGACCAGATGGTCTACGCTTGTGATATAAGACACACGAACCGGCCCAGACCCGGGTTCGATTCCTAGAATGAGCAAAACATTTTTTTTAACCCTTTTGACTTATATATATATTCACCAATATTTTTAAAAATGGCTTTAAAATACTAAAATTGCTTTATAAATTCTACAAGAAATTATTTTATGATGTTCTAATAGAAAAGTTTATTATACAATTTTTAGTTTTCCAAAAATTATTTATTTATTATATATAATAAATATTACAAGTTTATTCTATTATAATTATAAAATTCTATAAGAATATTAAAACGATTATATAAATTTTCACAAAAAATTATTCTGAGTTTATAAAACATTAAACATTCCAGAAATGATTTTTATTTTTGAAAAATCATTTATTTAATATTTTTATTCAATTTTTGCTATTTTAATCATAAATAAATCATAATAAATTCATTTTTCAATATTTTTACACCAAAATTTTATATAAATTATTTCTGTCCATTTAGAACAGAAATACAAATTTTAATTTAAAATTCTTTAATTTTAATATTTTTAGATATTAAAGTTATATTTTGGAAAAAATAGAAATAAATAGATTAAATATTCAATTTTAAGAAAATAATTTTATAAAAATTATTTTCATACTCAAAACCTTATAATGTGATCATTCCTAATCAAAAACCTACAAAAAGACTTTTGTTTATTTATTTATTAAATTTCTTTTATTTATTAAACAATTTAATTATTAATCAAACGAATGCTTATCCCCAAATTCGAAACCCTAGAAAATACTTGTAGACTAGATAGACTTAGACTATTTATTACCTTTGTTATAGGATAATACTTGGCATCGTTGGGCTACACTTATTCTATTTTCACGAGACTTAACATTTGCTAAGGTGAGTTTACATAGCCCCTTTTCTGTTTTACATTTTGGGGTGAAACATGTTTAAACATTTTATACACTATCATTTACTCATTCTTACATTGTTGAAACTTGTGATTCAATTACACTATCATTTACTCATTCTATCATTTGACTGTAACAAAAGGACACAGTACAATCATTAACATTGATCAAGCCGCCTGTTTATATTATAGCGCTATAGGTCTGACAAACCCATCCCCCCGCATAAATTTAGGGATGATCGATAACAGTTACACTTTTACTAACTTGCAAGTTAGGTCTCAGTCGACACAAGGTTTGATTGTACAAAAGACGCATTGTTACATGTCGGACTCATACTCTATCATTATTCAACTGTGATTGTTGTACAAACTATTGTTATCTATTATATTCGAAAACCTATGTATTCTCACCAACTTTTGTTGACCCAAAATATTTTCAAACTTAACATGTTTCAGGTTATAGCTTGCTTGAAGATTTGAGTTAATGCTTGAAGATGTGTACTTAGTATTATTCATTTTGATGTACGAATTCTTGAAGAGCAATTGTATATAATGTAATTAAATCGATTATTGAAAGTTATTATTTACCATGAGCTACTGAACAATCATCAATACGTGACATCCCTATGTTTCCGCCATCGGTTGGGGTGTTACATAGACACACGTTGTAAATACCCATGTATATGTAAACGCACGTATAAAATACCCATGTATATATAAACGCACGTTAGAAATCATAAAACCAAAAACATAACCATGCTCATTCCTAAGCACAACTATGCTTGTGAATAAGCATGATCATGCCACACCCAAGCATAACCATGCTCATTCCTGATCCCAACCATGCTTGTGAATAAGCACGATCATGCTTGGATAGGCACATCTCTATTTCAACAGCTCAACTTCCAAATTAACAGATGTTGCAACCTTGGAAATGAAATGTAATGAAGATCCTCTGTTTCAATTCCCTCTCTCCCTCTATATTTTCTAAATTAGATGTTATCACTTGCCCTTCAATATAAACGCACGTCCATTCGTTTATAAACACACCTTATGACTTTAAACGCACGGTTTTGTGATTGAGTGTGTTTTTATTTAAATGCATGTTTGATTGAGTGTGCTTTGATTAAACGCATCTTTAGGAAAAGATGGTGAGGAAGATGAAAGATGGGTGTCGATGTTGTTGAATTACACAAAACAAACTGCAATCGATCGATGCTGCTTGTTGGGTGCTACTTGTCGATGTTGGGTGCTGTTATGGATTAAAAATAAAGGCAATCAATCAAACTTTAAAATAATAACTAACAAGCACCTATATTCAATGCTCTATTTTATGATAATAACTAACAAGCTTTGTTTCCTTTTACATGAGCGCTTTTCGTCATAGAACCTTCATCTTTTTCATCATAGAAATCATTTGTGCTAAAAAAACTGCATCGTTATCATCTTGATTTAATTTCCGTTGGAACCGACATATTGGTTTTATAACATATATAAACAAATTCTGCTTTGTTTTTGTTGTTGTTTACGTTTCATGTTTTGGCTCAATTGAATCGATCGTGAATCAAAATAAGTTAATTGATAGTGAATTTAATCATGAATTGAATCTGAATTATTGTCGAAACTAATTAATCGATTTTAAACTGAGATTTGGTCAGAGATTAACGAAAGAATAAAAAGACTAAATTAGGCTTTTAATCAACCGGGATTAGATTAAATAAACTTAAATATGGTTTATATATGTCAGGATGTGGTGGCTTTCTACACTTTTCTCGTTAAGATAGATATGTATCGTATATATTCTCTATGAAAAATAAACACGTGCCTTTTCTAATGTAGTCATCAATGAAGGTGATAGGGCCGGCTCGGGGCAAGGGCAGGGTGGGCGCTCGCTGAGGGCCTAGAGCCTCCGAAGGGCCCGACATATTTGCTTTCGGCAAAGTGACTTAGGTTTCTCCGCGACGTTGACCCTCCAGCCAGTCAAGTTTTTGTTAATATATGCGACGGTGCTTTTTTTTTTTTTGTAGTTTTGGCTTTTTGAGTTTTGACCCTTCAACCCTCGTAGAGAAGTTAAAGAATGAAGGATGAAAATAATAATTTCAGGTGGTCGGAGATAATCTCTGTAAATGTAGTAGATGAAGGAAAAGGAAGAAGTGAAAGAAGGTACAGGATATTAGGATAAATGCATAAAATACTAAAATAAAACCCTTTTGTATAACAACCTTACCTTTTTTTTTTGATCGGCGAACAACTGTGTGGCAACCACCCTTGCGGGGAGCCGTGCCCAAGAATCGACTACTCGACCTCCAGCAGCCCCCGCCTTCTCCCGATGCGCGGAAACCCGAGCCCCACCCGCCCGAAGGCACGACAGTGTTATAGAACTCGGTAAAACCTCGCCGCCCGTCAGATTCGAACCGGCGCCACCCGTATTCGAACTTCACCCGGATACCAAACCATAAATGTTGGAAGTGGGAATTGAACCCATGATCACCTAAGTGAACATAAGGCCTCTCCACCACCCCACCACTATGGATGGATGTATAATAACCTACTCTGTGCTTTTTTGTCGATCAAAATCACCACTCATTTTCTCATCTTTTAATGTTATTGGTTAATACAAAATAGAATTCGGCTTTAGAGTTTTTCACCTTTTATTATTTGATTAGTTTATTATAAATTATTTTAATTAGTTTATTATATATATATTTTATTTTATTTTCTTTGAGATTTTTACTTTATACTCCTTGATTCCCATTTTAAATATCTATTTTTTTACTTTTTGTTGTCTTAAATTAAACTAGATTGCGCCCCCCGCGCGTTGCGGCGGGGGAATCTAGTGTTTGTGATTTAGCCCTATAGGATTTGATCATATGCCTTGATAGTTAACATTAACATTCTCGATTAAGCGCACTAAAATAGGTTTACCATGACCTAGCTTTACAAAAGCAAAGTTGATAATATACACACATTATGATGGTTAACATTAACATGTTGGATTATGTGTCATGGCCTAGCTTTACAAAAGGGAAATTGTTAATATAGCATGCTTGACAAAAGAGGTTTTAGTAGGCCTTATAAAGGACCATGCTTCACAAAAGAGGTTGGATGAACCTCTTATAATAGCATCCTACGTAAAAGAAGTCTTGGTCAGCGTTACGAAGAACCATGAACTTCTCAAAATAGCACGCTACATAAAAGAAGTCTTGGTCAGCATTACGAAGAACCATGCTTCACAAAAGAGGTTACGTATGACGTTAAGCGGCATTCTAGTGATTGGATTTCCTTGACTTATAGCTTGCATCTGCCTAAAAAAAAAAAAAAAGATGTTGCATAAGACTTTGGAGATGAAGAACAATGTTTTTTTTGTGATCGGCTGAAGAACAATGTTTTAATTCAACATGAATCAAGAAACAAAAATTGTAACAATAATTTATATTATAATAAATGTTATGAATATCATTAATTAATTTTGTAATTCCAACTGAGACCAAAACCGTAGCAAAACCAATTTGGGAGACTTGCAAATATCTATGCGGATATTAATTGATAGGTTTTGTAACTATATTTTTCATTTTATACTGCACCTGGAGTATCGAAACAGCATCAGCAGCACAATGAAACAACACATGCATAACCAAACTGTGGGTGACCTAATTTAAAGCTATTAGCAACAGAAAGCTGTCAAATTTAATTCGAACATAACAAATAGCAAGGACTTAAAAATATTCTAACATCAATAGACATCATCTGGTTGCATTAATTTAAAATTTTTGACCCATAACCACAAATACTAAATAGTTTTCACTGTAAGGTAGAAGACTCATATATCACATATCACGTAACATATTAAAAACAACTTGTATTTCCTTATGAGCTGGTCATAAACAGAACACCATAACATTGTATTTAGCCACTACCCACATCAACCCGAATGGGCAAGACCTAAACAAAATACTATAGCATTGTACTTACCGCTACCCACATCAAAACATTGTATACTATAACCGAGTTTTATTATTCAATTGTATCGAATAGCCATGAACTTCAACTTAAAACCCCTCTAGAGCCAACTTATTTGCTTCTTCACGTAGGCACCACCTATACCGCTGTCAATTGCCATCACAACTACACTTCCACGACCACCACCTCCCGACCGGTCCCATGCAACTCCTCTCTTTGCAACTCCCTCCAATCCAACCAACTCATCAGTAAAAAATGCAATATCAACACAAAAGCCGCGGCTGGTCACGCTGCAGGCAGTTGTGTAATGTCGAATCACCACTCGTTTGCCCTAGTTGACTCGCTCACGCTACCAGCAATTGATGGATGTAACCCGGGTCAACTCACTACGTTCCCCAAGTTTGTATTCACTTGTTCCGATGAATCCTCACGGTTAATAAAAGGCCGGGCTAAGAAAGTGGTAACTGGTGCCATTCACTCCCCGCGCAGGTTATTGCCAACTCGTCAGTTTTTTCGCTATGCATTTCTGGCTCGCCTTCAGCCCCTGGCATAGCGTTTTTCGGCCTCGAAAAACCATACTATTTCTTCGCGGGAATAGACTTCTCTGAACATCTTTACTACACACCATTGTTGTCGTATCATGCAGCAACCACTAACAGAAAAACCGAAAGCAAACAGTTGAAAGACGGTTATTACATCAAGGTCAAATCAATCAACATTAACGGAAATCCGATCATGCTAAACCAAAGTCTGATGATCAGCACAATTCACCCGTACACAGTATTAGAGAGTTCAATCCCAATAACATCTATCCCACCACTCATCCCTTCACCAGGCTGCCCATTCAACCACAATATCCGAACAACAGATTCATTAAAACTACCCGGTATCCCACCTGAAATTCAATTCATAGACAGTTTCAACACCTGAAGAGAAGACATACCTCCAAGGAAATCAGGCACTTTTCCAACCACATTACAACTCATCAAAGAAAGATTATGTAACTGAACAGAGTTCATTAAATCATCAGGAATAACCCATCCAGTACTAACAGTGAAATCTGAGGCATACCTGAACCAACTGCATCAGACCTTTTCATGATCTTCAGCCTCTTGTAGGAACATATCTCAAAATTGTTATCAGTAACTACATCAAGCCTATAGCAATTTCAAAACAATCAAATTGTTAGACCTAATATGTTAAAAAATTTAAAGCAACATAAACTTATTAAACTAAACCTACACAGAAATTTATGATAAAAATAACCTGATAGGAGAAGTAACTAACATGTTCTCTATCATTCTTAGAGCTTGTTCTACGCTGCAGTGTGGATACTCTTGCAATCCTCCTCTTATACTCCATCAACAGAACCACCACATTAACAACACACTACATCGCATAACCACATATCCAAACTCTCTTTAACAGAAAGCATAATAACAATTTAAAGAATAATCGCTCTAATGAGTAAACATCGTCATCGCGCTTAATGGGTGAAAGAGCAATCGCTGACATCAGAAGCCTCACACGCCACCTTAAGTGGTCGGAGACGGCCACCGGCGACGCGCAAGCAAACCCTAACGGGTCAAAGTGACGCCACATCGCAGCCGGTTAAACCGAAAACAAAAGCCCTAACGAGTTGAATAGTTATCGGTAAAGCACAGTTCCAAATCTGAAATTCGGAGACAGGGACGACACCGCAACAAACGTGTCACCTAAGATGGCCGGATGTTAGGATCTGAGTTTGATTGTTTTGATTATATTTAACTAAGAATGATAAGAGTGATATGAATATAGAAGGAAAGTGCAGCGGAATGATAAACTATTAATCAAAACATGAGAGTAATTGTTTTTTTGATCGAATGCTTTCATTTATCTAAAAGATTACAATCATACAAGTACTCCCCCTCAGCCTGATCACACAGTGATTGTTTGTCTGAGAGAATGTTTGTGTGTGTGATGCAATAGAACAGTACAAGCACTGTTCTATTTATAGACAAACCTAAACCACTGATGACCTAGGCTGACGTCACCTAAGATAGTGACCTCTAACAGAATAACAAACATAAAACATCTGCCTATTACAAACTACTGTTACATTGAAAACACTGAAGGTAAACTACTGTTGTAGGAAAACTCTGATGGTCTTGTATCCTCTGCTGGAGCCTAAGTGTTGTTGGCTCCAGCAGTGCTTTAGTCTTCAGTACTTGGATCAGCAGTTGTTCTTCATCAGACCTTTGGTCAGCAGTTGTTCTTCATCAGTGTTTATTCAGCAGTCCTTTGTATCAGCAGTTGTCATAGCAATTGTTTGGATGGAACAGTTGTTAGAGTCAGCAGTCTTTTGGGAGAAGTATGTTGTAAGGACTGTTTATTGTGTGGATCAACTGTTCGCATGTTTTGGCTTTTCAATCATCTGTTCTTCTCCATGTCAGCAGACCCAACAATCTCCCCCTAGAACAGATGATGCCAAAACTCAGCTTTATTTACTGATCTTTATTCCTCATCAGACTTTCTCTGATTTGACCTTTGAATTGTAGTTCAAAGTTCATAGCAAATAAGTCTTCTTCATCTCTTTTAAGCTCTAGATTTAGCAATGTTTGAAGATCATTTGCACATAGGCTGTATGCATCATCCATGCTAATCTTCTGAACTCTTCCATCTGACCTGAGCAGAGTCAATTCATGGTTGTCTTTGTTGACTTTCCATTTTAGAATTTTTGAGTCAGTGGATTTGCTGAGATGAACTTTTATTTGGGATGAGTTAGGTGATGGAGGTCTTCCAATGAGTTCCCTGAGTTTCTCTGTTATGGGATCAGAGAAGAAATGTATCTGATTGAAGAGCCCTTCTTTGATAAATGTATCAGCAAACCTCTTCTGATCTTCTTCTGACATTTCCTTCTTTTTCTTGAACTGTCTTCTTGCAGTAGCTGATAGATCAGAAGTTTCAAGTAAGCTGTCTAAGGTAAAAGTCTGCTGGGGTCTCTTCATCAGTGGCTCATCAGGATAGACAGGTTTTCTAGGTAGGCTGGGATCCGTCTTTCTGTTTTCTTCAAGACTCTTGTATGTCTCAACCAGCCTCAGCTCAGACCATCTAGAAACAGACCTCATTTCCCCATAGTTAGCAGCTACTATCTCTTGTCTCATTCTTTTAAACTTTAAGGCTCTAACTGGGTCTATGCCTTTGCCAAAATTAGGAGTAGAGACTTTAGCTTTGGGGTCTTTGGCCAACTCTTCTATTCTGAGAAGTTCTTCTCTTAGTGCATGAGTGGTCCAACCAGCAAACTGCTTTTTGGTTGCTTTATATGGCTTGGTTGCCAAGATCTGTTCCAGAAGAGAATCCCTAACCTCCTTTTCCAAGTCAACACTGAGAGGCATGGAGGACATGGAGTTGCTCAGGGTCTTAGCAAAGTCCTCAATCCTTCTGAGTTTGCTAAGCTCTGCTGAATGGATGCCCTGAGCAGTCCTGTCATCCTTCCCTTTGCATCTCTCCTTAATGATGGCATCTACCTATTCACCCTTGTATTTAAGATATGTATCAATGTTTAGGGGAATAGGGAAATTTGGGAGAGAAGGGAAAGATCTGTCAGATGGTTGTTCAGTATTGTAGAAGGATTGTAATTCCCCCTTGAGTAGATCAAGTTCAAGGGGATACTGAACAACCAATGGTGTAATGGTTGGTGGTGGTCTATGGGAACTGAATTTGGATGTGTGTGGTGAGAATGATGAAAGTGGAATAGCTGTAATAGGGGTGGATTGTGCAGTTGAGGTGGTATTTAGTGATGTGTGTATGTTTTCATCCTGTACAACAAAGGTTGATTTTCTCTTCCTTGTGTACAAGATTTTAGGGGATGGTGATTTGGAAGCAATGGTTGGATTAACATCTGTTGACCTTTTAGTAGGACCAGCAGATGTTTGGGATTTGGTTGGTGATGTAGGTTTGGGTGTAGGTTTGGTGGTTGTATGTTCAGATGTGCTTGTAGGTTTAGGTGCAGTGGTTTGGGAAGCAGTGTTTTGGGTGGTTTCAGTGTTTTGGGTGGCAGTGGTTGCAGCAGCAGTGGTTTTTCTCAACAGAGGTTTGTAGCTTAGATAGTGGTTTTCTGACATGTCTAGCAGGCATTTTCATCCTTTTTGAGGATCCCACATCTTCAACCTCCTGCTGTTGTTCCTTCTTGAGGTTCACCAACAACTCTGCTTTAGCTTCCAAGGTGTCAGCCCTTTTTTGTTTGGCCTGAGCAGCCTTTTCAGCTTCTTTGTTTGCAGAGTTGTCTACTGCTTTGCTTCTATCAGTGGTTTGTTGTGGTGCTGTTGGTGTTGCTTGTTGTTGTTGTTGTGGTGCTGTTTGACTGGCCTCTGGTTTGTTGGCAGACTTGGCTTTGCCCTTTTTAGAAGGTGGACAACCAAAGGGATCTAGTTTTGGTAGCCTATCTCTGCCACTCTCCCCCTTTTTGGCATCATCAGCCGTGAAGACATCATCATCTTCATCCCTGAGAATGGTGGTAGGGGCAGAGCCAGTGGTCTTCAGCAGGTGATCTTTGATGGCTTTAATGTCTGCATGTGTATCTTTGTACCTTGCATCCACCATGTTTCTGATTTCAGCCATATATGTTTCATGGGTCTGATCAGCTAGTTTTCTGTGAGCTATGATGATGGGGGAAACGGATTTCCATAGCTCACTAGCTATATCAGCTGTTGATGGTTGACTTTTGGAAAGGTCTTCTATGGAACCCAGTATAAGCTTGACATCAGATTTGATGTCTGCTACAGAGGTTTCAATTGCTTAAACTCTGTCCGTCAATTCTTGGTATTTTGACCCATCTCCTAAGTTAATAGGATCATCTGAGTCCCTACCAGTGGTAGTTCTACCTGATTCAGTCCTAATAGGTGAATCAGATGCCCCTTTTTCTTGGTACTGGGGACTTCCAATTGATTTTGGGGACACTATAGTGGCCTCATCAGTTGTTGCCTTCAAGGGAGTCTTAGCTATGTAACCACTGTCCTGGTGTGAGACAATGGTCTCTACATCAGTAGTGGCTGCTCCACTTGAAAACTCACCTAGAGTTGCATTGAACTCAGGTGGTGTAACCTCCTCTACTGTTTGTGGGATGGCAGATTGAATGTTCTCAAGACCAGTTACTTGTGGGGGTATGCTCTCAGTGATAGGTGGAAGAGAGGAACTGGGATTTTCCTGAGATTTCTCAATTGCCTCAAACAGAGGTTGCATGGTTTGTGGAACATGATGTGATGGTGAGGGTGGAGGAGTAACAAGAGAATTAACCCTGGGAGAGGGGCTTGTGAACATTTGGCCAAGTGACTCAAATGTATCATGATGTGTTTCCCCTTGGCTCACAACATGATCCTTTTGGGAGGATTCATGAGGAGTTTGGTCAGGTTGAGGTATGTCCAACTGTTGTGAGGAAGTAACAACAGTGGTTTCAGGTTGCTTTGGTGGTGCAACAGAGTTATCTTCTGGTACCTCATCATCCAGAAGTCTCATTTGTGTTGAGTGGTGGTTTTTGTGGATGGATGTTTTCTTTTGGAAGTGGCTGGTGTGGGTTTCACAGCACTGGATGTAGTGCCATGATCACCAGGAGCAGTGGGCTCAACAACAGAGGTTTTGACAACAATTGTTGTCTTTGTCCTCTTTGTTTGTGTTTTTGAAACTTTGGACACTTTTGACACTTTTTCTTGGGTGCTTCCACCCAGCATTCTAGTGAAAGTTTCATCAGTTAAGCTTTTCATTTGCAGTGCCTCACCCTTTTGAAAACTTTTTCTGGTAAGGCCTTTTGTAGGATTACACTAAGAATTCTTGGGTAAATTAGAAAAGCATTGTTTGACCCAGACTTAATTGCTTTCACATTTGACACTAAGTCCATGAACAATCCCTGGGAAAGATTGAAGTCAGAGTTTGACAACATGGCATAACCCAGATATTGCATCCTTAATGGGATTTCATTGAAGGATGTGGACTTAGCGGAGACACACAGAAGAAGGGTATGGAAGAAAAATTTCATGACTGGTGGGAAAAACTTTTTGAAAAGAGTTGACCCAGTCATCTGACCATCATACCCTCGTTCCTGAAACACAGTGTGAAGCTCTGTTTTTGTGAAGGAGTCCTTACCTGCCAGGTCATTTAGTGAGAAGGTTGTGGATATGATTTCAGGGGTAATGACGACACTTGTTTCTCCAATTTTGGAAATAATGGAAGTAGGCTTTTTATCTTGCAATAGAAACTCAGCATTCAACCAGAACTCTTGGAGAGTATCAATGTAGATGGGGGCGTCAGCAGTTAAGATGGGTAGGTATTTGAAATTTAGAAGAATGTCAATGGTGGAATGGAATGATATGTTATCATCTGTTTTAACCAGATATGGGAGACAATTGTGGGTGGCTTTGGCTTGAAGATCCATTTTAATGGATTCCGAAGGTGAAGATGAATGAAATCTGATTGAGGGTTTGAGAATGGAGAAGGCGGTTTCAGTATTTTGAATACAATGAGACAGTGTAACATCTGTTGTGGTAAAACAGGGTTTTTATAGGCTCAAAAGAAACCGCTGATGTGGCCAAACCTCTGCTTGTATGAGCAGACGTGGCAATCATCTGATGGATGAACATCTGGTGGAGAACAGCTGTTTTGGCAAACAGCTGATACAAACAGCTGATGGAACCAACTGTTGTAATTAAATTTTTTTTTTATTTTTTTTTGTATAGATATAGTATAGATATATAGCGAAACAGTTGTTTTATCTGATCAGATGTTTTGAAACAGATTTTTCAACCAACAGTGGATATGAATGAAACAGTGGTTGTTTTATCTGATCAGATGTTTGAAACAGATTTTTCAACCAAACAGCTATTTTTAAGGAGAAATTTTGATTTTCTGAAACATTTTATTGCTTGAAAAAAAAAATTGTTTGTTTAATCCATGTTTAACATACCAATTCTAGAAATCAGATTTGTAAAGATAGATGTGTCTAAAGCTTTTGTCAACACATCTGGCAACTGATCCTCTATTGGAACATGGTGCAGAGAAATCAAACCTTTTTCATAGCTATCTCTGACAAAATGATGTCTGATGTCAATGTGTTTGGTAGTGGAATGAGAGACTGAATTCTTGATGATATTTTCAGCAGCTTGACTATCCAACATAAGTGGAGTCTGTAGTGCAGTTATCCCAAAATCCAGTAATTGATTTTGAAGCCACATGAGTTGGGCTGTACAGCTTGCAGCAGCAATGTATTCAGCTTCAGCTGTTGAGGTTGAAACAGCTGCCTGCTTTTTGCTTTGCCAGGAGACTAAGGCATTCCCTAGAAATTGGCACCCTCCTGATGTGGACTTTCTTGTGGTGTGACAGCCAGCAAAATCACTATCTGAATAACCTGAAAGCTCAATGTTTCCATTAGCAGGATACCAAATACCAAGTGTGGGAGCACCTTTGAGGTATCTGAATATCCTTTTCACAGCAATAAGGTTTGACTTTCTGGGTGAAGCCTGGGATCTTGCACAGACACAGGTAGCAAACATAATGTCTGGTCTAGATGCAGTTAAGTACAGTAAAGACCCAATCATGCATCTATAATGTGTTTGATCAACCAGTTCATCCTTGTCATCTATAGTGAGTAGCTTGACTGTACTCATGGGTGTACTACATGGATTACAATCATTCATCTCAAATCTGGTTAATAAATTCTTTACATATTTGTTTTGGTGAATGAATGTGCCATTTTGCAGTTGTTTCACTTGAAGACCAAGGAAACACTGAATTTCACCCATGGCACTCATCTCAAACTCTGCTGTCATGAGTTTATCCTCTTGGGTATTTGCTTGTGGGTGGAGCATCTGTTACATGGACATCTCTAGAAGCAGATGTTTCAAGACTTTTAGTAACAGATGTTTGGACAGGGGTGAAAGTCTGTTTGGGCTTTCCTTTTGAAGTACTAACCCCAGGATTTACAAGAGTTTTAGCTTTGTATTCTTGTATTTTTACATCAAAATTTTTGAGATACAAGCACTCTTTGGTCTTGTGATTCTTTTTCCCACATATTGAACATGTGGCTTTGGAATCACATACACTTGTTCCTTTGTTAATGTCATATGCTTTTAGAAGAAAACAGTTTTTAGTGACATGATTCTTCTTTTCACAGAAATCACAGAACAAGTGGACAGTCTTTTCTTTCTTCTTCCCTTTTTCAGCCTTCTTTTCAGCAGATGTTTGAGCATCTGCTGGAAGGTTTTTCAAGGGAATGACTTTTGCCTGAGGAGCTGTCTTTCCTTCAGGTGTTTTAAAATCAACAGGTTTAAAATTCTCAAGAGTATCACACTCATCAGACCAGGTAGGTTTAAATTCATACTTTTCAAGTTCAGTGAATGATGAGGAACCTTCTGGTTTTTCAAGAACAATTTTCTTACCATTTGGTTCAGTGATTTTAATCTCTTGACCCTGCAGGTTTGTTGGAACTATCTCAACAGACTTTTGACCCCTTTTGTCAGTGTTTTCAAAAGCTGGAGCAGTGGTTTCAAAACCAAAACCAAACTTCACATGACTTTTGGTTTGTTTGTTGAGTAGCATCTCAAATCCTCTACATGATTCCACCCATTTCTCACATTCAACTTGGGTGGACTCAAGCTCGCTTTTACAACTCTGATATTTTGCTATCATAGTTTGGAGCTGGTCTTTGGTTATGGTTGCTTCATGTTTTAAGCTGCTTATTTCAGATTCCTTTTCAGTTAAACTTGTTTTTAAATCTTTTGAAAGTTTCTCAAATTTAACTTCATCATCTAAAATTTTCTTTCTAAGATTTTCATTCACCTCTTTGATGTTAGCAAATGCTATTACACATCTGTCAGAACACAAATCCTTAAGAATTTGAGGAGATACCTTAGCAGCAGCCATCAATGCACAATCACACTTGCACTCACAATCATCAGATGCACCCCAGGGATCTGAGAGATTCACAACCTCTTCTTCAGGTTTTTCACCTGTAACAACTTCATCAACAACATCATTAGTCACAACATCAGATTCAGTCACCACCTCCTCAAATTCAACCTCATCAACCATAGCCATGAAACAAAAGTTTTCTGGTTCATTTTCAGCTTTGGCAACTAATGCAAAATTTTCATCTGTTAACTCATCTGGTAGACTGCTCCAATCAACAAAGCCTTGTGTAAAGAAGCTCTGTTGACTGGTCTCTGCAGGAGCAGAGGATGAAGCAACAGTCGTTTGCACAGGTGCTTGAGCAACAGGTGTTTGCACATAGTGGATCTGAGGAACAGTGGTTTGGACATACTGGACAGGAACAGTGTTTGAGGACTGTGCAAAATGAGCAGTGTTTTGCACATTTGGTCCAGGGGTATTATAGGAATTTTGATAAGTGTTGGTCTGAGGTCTTTGATTTGGATAGGTGATTATCGGTGTACCATGTTGACTCCTACATTCCCTAGCAAAATGACCAAGTCTATGACATTTGTAACACTTTATCTTTGATTTATCCAACCCAACCTTTGATCTGCCAGTTAACCCTGGAAACTTTCTCCCAGTTTTCTTGTAAAAATTGTTAGTTCTTACACTGAGAAGGGCCAATTGGTGCATAATGTCCATTTCTTCCAAATCATCAGGGTCAAAGTATTTCAGGTCATCATACTCAAAGGATATGTTATCAGATGCCTGGATATCACCACCACTTGCTGTGAAAGCATAGTTTGGTGAATAAGAATCAGAGTTAAAACCTGAGTTAAAACCTGAAGTTATGTCAATGAAATGATCATAACTCTGATCCTTAATATTTCCAGGCACCTCATCATGACCCAAAAGTGTTGTATTCCCAAATACATAATCATCAGACACTTTTCCAGAGTCCTGGAGCTTCTTTTTCTGGTTAAGCTCTCTCTCATAGGTCAAGAGCTTACCATGAAGCTGGGTCAGTGATAGGTCCTTATATCCAATCGAGTTTCTCATAACAATAGCAATAGTGTCCCATTTGTCTGGTAATGATCTTAAAAACCTATGGTTCAGGGTTGAATGAGGGTAAGTAAGACCAACCAGTTTTAGTTCACTAATTAAACAATTAAACCTCTCAAATTGTTGAGTTAATGACTCTCCTTTGACATGACTGAATGTTTCATATTTTTGGTTAAGTATTTCACGATTGTTTTCAATAACCTCCTCAGTCCCACCAAATTGTTCTTTCAGTGCATCCCACAACTCCTTTGCACTGTTACAGTGTAACAGCCCAGCATATATATCATTGGGTAGAGCCATGGCCACAATACTGAAGGCCTTAGCATCTAACTCAATTTTCTGAAAATCCTGGTCGGAGTAGTTTTCAAGTTTCTTTGGCTCCTGAACCTTGGGATCTTCAGTACTCGGCACCATCGGAACATGTGGTCCGAAGATAACCGACTTCCAACACCCAGTGTTCTGTTGAGCTAGAACATGGCTCATCCGACGTTGCCAGATATTGTATTCAGATCTGACAAGCATCGGTGGCTTGTTGTTCGTGCCAGTGTTATGTGGATCGTGATTGATTGAAGCCATTCTCTGATTTTTCAAAAAACAAAGTCTGTTTAAAAACGGTTGAAACAAAATTAAACTATTACTCTGTTTTCAATCCAACAGACAAACGATATCAATAATTGTGAGCTGATCTGTTTATATTAAATTGATTTGTTAGATCGAATTTAATTGACCAAGCTCTAATACCAATTGTTAGGATCTGAGTTTGATTGTTTTGATTATATTTAACTAAGAATGATAAGAGTGATATGAATATAGAAGGAAAGTGCAGCGGAATGATAAACTATTAATCAAAACATGAGAGTAATTGTTTTTTGATCGAATGCTTTCATTTATCTAAAAGATTACAATCATACAAGTACTCCCCCTCAGCCTGATCACACAGTGATTGTTTGTCTGAGAGAATGTTTGTGTGTGTGATGCAATAGAACAGTACAAGCACTGTTCTATTTATAGACAAACCTAAACCACTGATGACCTAGGCTGACGTCACCTAAGATAGTGACCTCTAACAGAATAACAAACATAAAACATCTGCCTATTACAAACTACTGTTACATTGAAAACACTGAAGGTAAACTACTGTTGTAGGAAAACTCTGATGGTCTTGTATCCTCTGCTGGAGCCTAAGTGTTGTTGGCTCCAGCAGTGCTTTAGTCTTCAGTACTTGGATCAGCAGTTGTTCTTCATCAGACCTTTGGTCAGCAGTTGTTCTTCATCAGTGTTTATTCAGCAGTCCTTTGTATCAGCAGTTGTCATAGCAGTTGTTTGGATGGAACAGTTGTTACAGTCAGCAGTCTTTTGGGAGAAGTATGTTGTAAGGATTGTTTATTGTGTGGATCAACTGTTAGCATGTTTTGGCTTTTCAATCATCTGTTCTTCTCCAGGTCAGCAGACCCAACACCGGAGATGGCCACTGGCGAGGCGCAAGCATGCGTTTTTCTCTCTGACATATACCTACAAAGCTAATAAACGTGTCTCAGGCATTCATACAAAGAAACATGAAGGCAACCAAAACATAATCACGGAACCACCACAAACACAACCGAAAAGAAGTTTGTGAATGTATCCAAAAACAACAAAATCAAGCACAGAAGAATAACCTCAAAAGCTGACCAATCCGTAAGCCTAAAGCATGCACCTGCACATATGAAATCGGTATGACTTATGAGGAAGCAGAATTTTAGTACATAAACAAAAGAGAATAATAAACAATAATAAATTACAATACTTTATCATACTTCAATATCTAGGGATAAAAATGTCAATCAAAAACACCTTACAAAAACACCAACAGAGGTGAATGCTACCATAAATGGATCGGATCTGGAAGGATCGACGGAGGAGAAGATGAATAATAATAAAAAAAGATTATTAATGAAACATGATAGTTTTACAAATAATAATGAATTAAACATGTTTACATACCTAGTCAATGTTAATTTCCTTTTAAACTTCTTAACACACTGGGTTCATTTTCATCCCAGGTAAGATCAATTTTACTGAGTTGCAATGCTCGAGTCTGAAAGTCTATATCTTCATAATTTGCTGGAGCTAGGACAAAGAAAGAACAACTACATAAATACCTACGAAGAGCATTAACATGTAATATGGAAAAATGAATAATTAAATTAAATAATAGTACCTCATCAAGTGCAGGTTGTTTAACTTCCATAATAACCCCAAATCTAGCTTCTTTGATAACTTTCAAACTCAATACCATCACAACTTTTGTAAATATAATCAGCTGTAGCATTGAATTACCACTACTGTAAAAGAGTCTCTGGTACAAAATATGCAAAACCAAGTTGAAAAGAGGTCAACAAACTACTAATATTATATGAAAAAAAAAAAAGATACCTGTTGAATTTCCACATTCCCATGTTCCATAGCTAGGGCACTGTCGACAACAACTAACACCACAACTACCTACCATCGCCTGTCGACAACCACCACCATAATCAGCATCATCTCCGTCACCTACCCATCTCTTTCTTCCTACCCGTCTTTCTCTCTCTCTATCTCTTTCATCATCTGCATCTCAACCGCAGCTACACCCACTCCCTTGGAAACCCTAGCCAAAACCCATCGCATCCACCTTCAAAACAACATGTGAATCAGAACAAAATCCACTCGAATCCGGAGTGGAAAACAAAAATTTAGCAGTATTTAGGCAACAAATTTGCAAATTTAGGTCAGAATCAGAGGTCTGTGGTTAGGTCCGACAGTGAGCAAGGATGAGAGAGTGAGTAAGAGATAGAGAGACTTGAGAGAGTAGGCCTCAAAAGGATGGGTAAGGGAGGAGTGATGATTCACGGCTTGCATAGTAAGGTCTGGAGATTAAGAAGATCTTCATAAGAAAGGTGTGATGAAAAGGATAAATGGTTAGGTGAGGGAGGAGTTGAAAAGATAAAGAAGGGTATGAGTCAGTGACCTCAAAACCAGCAACTAGGTTTCACAAAACCATCAGTACAACCTTTAGAACAGAAGGTAATACGAAGCATTGCATGGTACAACCCTTAAGCAAAAGTTACAACTCACCATTGCACAATTGCTTTGGTTTTATGAAGATTATAAATGTGCATTTCTAAAATAAAAATTTAATTTCTAGTTTTGCCGTAAAAAACAAAAGACAATTAAAGATTTGAAATAATAATTTGAGGATATTATTGTCATTTTACAACTTAGATAATATACAATCAAAGATTTCTTAATCTGTATGTTTGTAGGTCCCATGATATCTAAAATCAATCGAAAGGAGTATAATCTTTGATTCTTTGTCACAGTTTTTATATTGTTATAACTAAAAGTATATATTTATTCCTCAAGATATGTTAAGGAAGATAATTTGTAAAAAAAAAAAAAAAAAAAAAAAAAAACTTGTATAAATATATTCATCACCTTGCTAAAAATTTATTTATAGTAAATTTCTAGTTCCGCTACTGGCCTATATTATTCGCTTAAATAAGTAGGGTCGATGATTTTTCTATATGTGGTTAACTAGCTGATTACCCCGAGAGGGTTCCGGGGTTGAAAAATCTAATTTTACGTGATAACCTATTGCAAATGGCTCAAGTTAACTAACCACAAAATCTCTCAATCATTGCATGTTCATAGTATTCTAATCAGTAATAACTCATATTCCCTAATCTAAAACCTAATCAGTAATCATCTAAATAATCACTTATGTAAGCTGCAACTATTAAAAAACTCATCGCATCTCTCTAATTTCTCACATTCTAATGGCTCTTATAATTCCTAACCTAATCAACTAAACAAACACTTAAGTTGGAAGTTGTAATCATTGCATCTCATTATGCCATGTGGCATAATCAAGAGATGGTTGAGGCCACCATTAAACGCTACGTCAGCAACTATCAATTCTTTCCGGGAGCGTCCTGGGGTTGAAAAATATAACCATTCTAATAAAACTAATACTAATAGTAATAATTATTACTCTTGTAATTAAATAAATAAAAAAATAACCTTGCTATAAGGTGACACCATGTGTTGTAGTATTGCGCGATTCTTTCTCCTAACTTCTCTTGATGAAGTATACCTAGTAAAATTCCAATGATAACATGGCGATTGGGCTGATTTTCAACATCGTAGATAAGAACTTGGTTTAAAAGAAAAAACATGATTAATGAATAACATGAACACTTTGTGTGTTTTTTTCATGTATGAACGAAACCCCACAAAAAATAGTTGATTTTTCTCCCTTTTTTATATAGGACTATGGTATTCGTTGGAAAGATAATAAAACGCTCGTTAATTTGGTGTAATTTTTTTCTTTAAAAAATCCTGTATATAAAAGATATAAACATTTAAAAATTATGGAAGGAAACATGAGAGAGAAAATTTTAAATTTATTTTTTCCTAAAATAACTCAATTTAATTTAGGGTTTTATGTTTATCTTTTTTTTAATTAAAAAAGGAAATAGTTCAAAAACACTAAAATCTTTCAATTATGATGCCACGTGACATTCTCAAGGAGGGGTTGAGGCCTCCATTGCACGCCACGTCAGCATATACGTTTTCTTTTATAGCTATAGATAGATGAGTTTATATTATATGACGGCGGGTAGGGCCTAAATTTTATCTCGCCGAGGGCCTAAATTTTTTTTTAACATTCTCACGGATGTGCCTGAAAGGTGATCAAACACCACTTCAATTCACTTATTAATGACTAACGAGACATACGTAGGTCCTTGTAATATTTGTATGGAACACGTCTTTCTAATGGAATTACGCAAAAGAGTTCATAACCAATAATTTCGATCAAACTTTCCACACTATAATCAGAGCACCAACACGTTCCAATTGTAACGTCCACAAAAATATAGACCATTATACCAATAGTAATTTGTGTTGTCCATGTCCTTGTTCGTATCATTTTTAATGTACAAGTGGTTTAAGCACTGTTTTACAACTTCCTTAAGCATGATTATGAAACTTAGAATTTGATAAGTTATTGTTTTAGATGCTCTAATTCATAGAACTGGGCATAGAAATTTATGGGTAGGTTTGACATTCATCACGCGTTAGGCAATTCCTTTAATAAAAATACGATACAATAATAAAAGAATCATCGTCATTAGAATTAAAAAAACAAATAACATAAGTACGGTGATTTGCGCGATGCAACGGGGAATACAGACACTTCTAAAGGTGTGTATGGTTCGGTTCGGTTCAGTTCGGTTGTTAGCCTCAATCGAAACTAAAACTAAAACCAAAGTCATCAGTTAATCAATCTTATTAAACAATCGATTATTTGGTTCGATTTATATGGTTAGATTATCGGCTTTTAGTCCAATTTAGGTAATTTTGGTTAACAACAAAAACCAAACTTTGGTTAATTTTTTTTGCCTATATTCATATCTTTTATACATCCATTTCATGCATTTATATCTCCATTTCATGTACTTCGAAGCAAAAAAATTTAACCAAAATTTGGTTTTGGCTATTAACCAAACTAACTAAAATAAACTAAAAACAACAATCTAACCAAATTGACTAAACCAATTAATCGGTTGGTTAATAAGACCGATAAACCGATAGTGTCAATTTTGTTTCAATTGAGGCTAATAACCGAACACAACCATGCACCATTAGAAGTGTCTGTGTTCTCTACTTCATCGCGCTGGCACGCTGTTATGAATATATGAATGGTTCCATTTCAGTTTAAAGGATTCGATAGAAGATCATTCAAGTCTGTCTTCGAAAAATTACTATTGAAGATGATGATTCAAGGTTTGAAGACGATACAAAAATTCATATTAATAGTAGGTTTGAAGATGATGTGAAATTGTATTAGATAATACCTACATTGGATTAGTGAAAATGAGTCAAGCTTTAACAAATAAACTTCACAAATTCAATTTCACAAAATCAATCTATTAGTAAATTCACAAAATTCATAACAATGCGATTCAAAAAGGGACAGCGGCGCAATTTATTGCTCGATTACTCATTATCTAAATGTAACTTAGTTTTTATCGTAAAATGTAAATATTACAAAAGTTTATCTTGAAAAAAAAATGAGATTCCCAAAAAAGACCACACACTTCATATTCACAAAGTCAAACTCATAAACGTATTCATAAGTGAATTTAATCGAAAGTTTACCTTCCAAAATCCACGTGCAAATCAAATGGACCCTATCGCCCGATATCTTATTACTAATGGCCTAAATGAATACGGATATTTTGTATTTAAAAAATGCGAATAAAAGTTTCTAATTAATCTTAAGTTGATAATAAAATTAAATAATTTCTTTGCTACTACATCGTTTGGCCTCACATGTAACTACAACACCCTTGTTCTATAGCTAAATGTTGTTACGAACATTTGAAATGTCTAGCAATACATTTTGGCATGCAAATTTTTAACTAACATGATTATTATAATAATATAATGAGTAAAGATCAAATACAAAGTGTTTTTCGGTAAGAACTGTGAGAATCAAAGAGGGTAAAAAAAATTTATTTTTTTTTAGAATTTTTTTTCCCATGTGCTTAAACATACTATATAGATGAATAATAAAAAAAATTAAAAAAAATTTTTTTTAGTGTAATTACGTCATTAAAGTAAATACGCTAGTTTACACTAAAGTAATTATGTAATTACTCTACACGTAATTACTCTACACCAAAAAAAAATTATTTTTATTTTTTTAGTTTTCAATACTATAATACATGTTTAACAATATGGGAAAAAATAAAAAAAAAATACCATCCTTTGATTGTCACAGTTCTTACCAAAAAACAGTTTGTACAGGATCTTTCCCCATAATATAATAATACCAATATTAATCATACATCAATTTTTTTTTATTGAAATGTATGATTCGAAAAATATATAGCACTATAATATAGTAAAGCTACATTCATTATTTATCAAACATTTGATGCTTTTTAAAAGATAATGATTTGACACAAATGGGGTAAATCAATTAACGAAATCGGTATTAAATCGTGGCCGTATGTAGATAATGTGGACATGAAAAATCGATGTCAAGATTGTCGTTGAAAAATGAGAGTACTGTACATGATTCGATTGTTACGTTTACCATAAATAATAAATATTTTTAATAATTATTATACTCCATACCTATCTTGTCCCTTGTGACGCCCACACCGACACCTTCCACATCAAGCAAAACCGTTTTGTTTTTTCACCACCACCGCCACCACTACTTCACTTTATTATTATTATTATTTTTTTTTGAAAGATGAACTTCATTAAAAAACACCAAAGCCGGCAACTATCTCCAAGACAGAGAAAGCGACCGGAACAACCAAGGAAAACCAAAATTACAAAAACGTTACGTTACATCAAATACACACCAACGAGACCAATCCACTATCCCTCCTTTAAACCTATGTTTATACCACAAAAAACACCAAGACTTTATATCCGCCACCAAGGACACCACGTTCGCTTTCAATCCCATTAAAGATTTTTTCATTTCTAGCTCTCCACAACCTCCAGCACGTAATAATGACGATGCCATGTAATACCTCCTTTTTGACACCCGTACCTCCATAGTGCTCGTGAAGAAGAACCACATCTCTAACATGAAAAATAAACGGACGCGGCATCTTGCACCAATCAGCAATCCTATCCCAAACCCCGATTGACACCGCACAACCCGTAAGAAGATGCTCTATCGATTCTTCGTAAGAATGGCACCAAGCGCAAAAAAGATTATCCACCATGATGTTCCTTCTAGCAAGCGCCGTTTTTGTTGGGAGACGATCCAAAAACGCGCGCCACATAAAAATGTTGCACTTATTCGGCACCCACGAGCTCCATCTAAATTCAAACGTGTGATTAATCACCGGTGACCCTCTTAACCATCTTTTTACCGCAGCCACCTCAAACCCAATATTAACCCCTTGCGCCCAATACCATTTATCCTCCGCGTCATTCAAAATGATCGGCTGCAATAAATCTTCAATCGCTACCTTGCAGGCAACCTCTTCTGCATTGTACAAAGCCCGCGTCCAATCCCACCTCACTGTCCACGAATTCCCCGAACACTGCAACCGATCAGAAATAACCACTCTTTTGGACTTCTCGAGCGCATACAACACTGGAAAAGAATTCTTCAATGGCTCGTTCCCCAGCCATGTATCCAGCCAGAAACGAATCCGCGTACCGGACCCAGGATTACCACGAATAACACAGTTTAAACCGGCTCCATCAACCTTGTGTTTGTTCCAGAAATTCACGCAATTCTTCCATACACCTGTAAGAGTGTTATTGCATGGAGCAATACCCCAATACCTAGCCAAGCCATGTATAGAAAAAACGACCCTTCTCCATAACGCATTTGGTTCATTTAAAAATCTCCACAACCACTTAATTAACATAGCATTGTTATTCACCTCTAAAGACGGCACCCCCAACCCCCCTTCTTTAACCGGATTCTTGATAATATCCCAAGCCACCCAACTCATCTTCCGAACCTCATCCGAACCGCCCCATAAGAAACGTCTCATGAGCCCTTCTAAAACGCCAATAACCTTCTTAGGAGCCTTGAACAAAGAAAAGTAATATATCGGAAGACTATGTAAAACCGACTTTACAAGCGTCAAACGACCGGCAATAGAAAGGGTGTTAGCTTTCCATTTAGAAAGCCGGCTTTTGAACTTGCAAACCACTGGATCCCAATTCGAAATCCTATTCATGTTTGCCCCCACCTTTATCCCCAAATACAAAAAAGGTAACGATCCTTGTTTGCAACCCAAATCAGCGGCCATAGAAGCTACCTCCGCCTCCTCGACACCAACCCCGTATAAGACCGACTTATGAAGATTGATCTTTAGGCCAGAGCAGAGATAGAAAATCCGAAGAATACGTCTCATATTGTTAAAATTGATACCCGACCACTCTCCCATAATCATAGCGTCGTCGGCATATAAAAGATGAGACAAAGAGGGCCCGTCATTAGAAAACTTAACCCCATGAAAAGCACCAATATCACATGCCTGGTTTAGCATCCCCGAGAACGCTTCCATCAGAATAATAAACAAAAATGGGGACAACGGATCTCCCTGGCGAATGCCTTTCTGACAACCAAACTCATATGTGGGGGACCCGTTTACTAGAACAGAAGCTCTAGAAGAAACTAAGATACCCCGAATCCACTCACACCAAACCGCTGGAAAACCCATCTGAGCAGACACAGAAAGCAAGAAATCCCAATTGACGTTGTCATACGCCTTTTCAAAATCAATCTTGAATAGAAAAATTCTTTTCTCTCGCTTCTTTGCCCACGAAATAACCTCACTAGTCATCAAAGGACCGTCTAGAATATACCTGCCAGATAAAAAAGCCGACTGTGTCTCAGACACAATACGGGCCAACACCGTCTTCAAACGATTCGCCAACACTTTAGAAACTACTTTAATAATGCTCCCAATCAAACTAATTGGACGAAAGTCCCCCAGATTCGAGGGATCGCCAATCTTGGGAATCAGAGTAATAAAAGACGACCCCACCCCCGGACTGAACCGGCAACCGTGGTAAAAGTTCTCGAAAATAGAACCAAAATCTTGCTCAAACAAGGTCCAAAAGTGTCTAATAAATCTGAAATTAAACCCATCGGGCCCCGGTGCTTTATCCGCCCCACAATCAAACACTGCACGTTTTATTTCCTGATTCGAGAAGTTAGCAACCAACATATCGGCCTGTTCACTGTTTACGCGAGTCAAACCATAGCAAACAAGAGACGGGCGAACTTTCATGTGCTCTTTAAATTTATCCCGAAAGAAAACCATAACCTCCCTTTTGATTAAACTCGGATTAGACACCCACCTGCCATTAACCTCCAATCCCGGGATATGATTCGACATCTTTCGTTTATTAATACAACCATGAAAATACCTGGAATTGTCATCCCCATGCGAAGCCCAAGAACACCTAGCCTTTTGCTTCAAATCCCGTTGCTTGTAACTATCTAGCTCGCCAATCCGTTTCTTAATCTCCGTCAAAGACCAAACCTCCACCTCATCGAGAGTACGAACCTCCAAATCTTGATCTAAAGAGAATAATTCAGCTTCCAACACCCGTCTCTCCTCCATCTCTCGAGCCTTAACCATCGCCGCCCAAGAATTAATATTATGACGCAACATCTTGAACTTTAATAATAACCGAGCGTCTGGCGAGCCCTCAAACGTACCGTCTTGAAGCGTACCTTTGACAACCTCCTCAAAATCTTCACGACCAATCCAAGAATTGTAAAACTTGAATGGCTTAGGACCAAAATTACGCGATCCTGTCTTCAATAACAATGGGCTATGATCTGACTTGACTCTTTCCAAAGCTATGTATTCTGCACACGGCCATTCCATAAACACCTCCCAAGAAACAAAAATCCTGTCAATACGGCTCAACTTGTCACCTGCAACAAAAGTGAAACGCCTCCCTTTTAAGGAGTATTCATGTAAGTCCGAATCATCAATAAAATCGTTAAATTCAGAAGCCTCCGCCGCATTAAAAATCGAATTCCGTCTTTCTTCCAGGTGTCTAACAGAGTTAAAATCGCCAGCCACAATCCATCTACCACCCTCCTCGCCTATCAACCGATGTATGTCCTCCCAGAGCACGCGTTTAGCTGCAATGTTCTGGTAAGAATATACATTTAGCATGTGATACAAATGCCCACTACCCTTAGTCTTCCCGGAAACGAGCAACCAGTTAGGATTTTTCACCACCCTCTCCATAATAAACACTCTAGGATCCCATAACGAAACGATACCACCCGACCTGCCATTCGAGGGAACCCACTCATGACTGAAATCCCCAACCCCCCAAAAACGACCCAAAGAAATATTATCCAACGAAACATACTGAGATTCCTGTAACATAATGAAACTAGCCTCGTGCTTAGCCCGTAAACCACGAACCCAATCCGCCTTCCCCGAACTCCCCATACCCCGAATATTCAAAGAAAGAATATTCATTGACCAACCTCTTGATAACCTTCATGATGCAACACCTCTGTAACGTTCGGAATAAACGCATCTAATTTTGGACCCCCAATGCACGACCCAAGAGAATTGTTTGGTTGGCTTCAGTAACGATCGGACTTTGAACAGATTCAGCCTCATTGAAATTCGAACCCCCATCAACAGCAGCCGTAACATGAACACTGTCTTCAGCCTCCTTAGATTCAGCACTGACTTGTCTATTCAAATCCGGCGTCACGAAAACATCTTCTACAACATCGCTATCAATGCCATCAGTGTCATCCCCGACCGTGTTCCCCGATAAAATACCAATCAACCGATCTAAACCAAACATATCATTGTTCTCCCGTGGCCGTTTTTTTGGTCGTTCAAGTGAGCCACTACCCTCACCCCTATTTTTGAACAACGATTTACGCCTGAATTTCTTTCTTCCTTTGGATAGACCCGTCTGCGAACATGAAGAATCCTCCACATCTTCAACTCTCTCACCCCCTACGTTAACATTATTGCAAAGAGCAGCATCTTCCACCTCTACATGCACACTATCCGCAACCTCAACCTGTGGTATCTCTCCTTCCTCGCATTCCACATTAACCTGGCCAACGACGGGATGTTCAACATTAACCTGATCGGCCTGGGAATCAGCATCCATCTGCACACTACACTCGTCCTCCTCCAGATCCACAACACACTCAGGCGCCCATTCACCCACGTCTTCGTCAACCCATATGTTATAAGATCTACCTCGCCAACTTATATCAATCCTATCCTCAATCCTCTTACATACCTTGGTCAGCACACCAACAAGGCCATAAGAGAGATTATTATCATCGGCTGAAATAGATGCCTGTTGAACCACTTTTCCATGCCTACTCACAATGACCTCAAACACCTCATCCAACACCAATTGAGGCGGAACCCCATGAACCTGAAGCCAAGCAATCCGACCCTCATCAACGTGAGCACCTTCTTCCCAAGATTGTAGCGATTCAAACCAGCCTGCCCAGCTATGAACATCATTGAGAAACCTTTCCGCATCCCTACTATCGTAGAACACCAAAACCACTGTTAAACCCCCCAAATACTTAATATCCAATTCCTTCCACCCATTCTTTCTCAACAATTTATACAAAGACGTCAACGTATTGAAATCCATCACTTTTCCACAAAGAGCACTCCCACCCCAGTGTGAAAAGCGCTCCACAGAATCATCAATTTTTATAGAATCCACTTTGTTTCTGTTTAACAACGTATCCGCAAAAGAACGTCCATTACCCACAGTAGCATGCATAGACCCGCTCCCTCCCGAACCCCCGGAACTAGGGTTTGCATGGGGCACTTCAGACGTAGCCGTTTCCTTCTCCCTATGATCACTAACCGGTCTATCAACTCGATCCCCATCCACAAACCGTGCAATCGAAATAAACAACTTGAAGGAGCCCAACCACACATCCGCCATCTCGTTCTCCAGCCGAGCGACATCCTGAACACCAGAAAACTTCACGAAAGCAAACCTCTTACCCCACTTATCCAGTTTTCTCGCGATGTACGACCCTTCATACCTCCCATACCTGCTAAGAACCTCCTTCAAATCCTGTGAAGAGCACTTCGGAGGAAGATTGGAGACGAAAAACTTGGAGAAAGCCTTGCTGTGATCATCAGAAGAATGAACCTGCCGTTTACCTTTACGATTACGAGGGAATTCCCATCCGTCTGGATCTGGCCGCCGTGGATCGCCCGACATATGCGGAGCGATTAGGGTTTTCAACACAACCAATAAATTATTATTATTATTATTTCTAGTGACCTTCCTCAAATTAGTTGTTTTTGGATGATTGAAGTAAACTCTACTTGATAAGAAGATGCATTATATAAAAATAACAATGTCACGTTCATTGTCTACTCCTTTTGTGTTAGGCAGGGCCGTCTTCGAAAATGTCAAAAAAAGATTGTGCCTTGGGCGAAAAAGAATTTGGGCCTAAAATTTTGTAAAGATGAATGAATTATAAAAAAAAATTGAGTATAGTGCTAGAGCCAAGGATTAAACTTGAGACCTCTAAATTAAATTAACATGGTTTTTTCAACTCCACTAACAAGACTTTAATGTATAAAACACAAATATATATCCTAAATATAGAATTTAATATATATATATATACGCATATTTTAAAAAAACGTTCGGACCATTTAAGGGTCGGGCCCGGAGCCGGTGACCACCCGGCTCACCCTCATAGCCGGCTCTGGTGTTAGGTAATACTAGTAGAATGCCCGCGCGTTGCCGCGGGTATGTATTTTTATTCACATTTTAAATTTCCAAAACCTTATACACCATACTATCATTTATCCAATCCGATCTGTGCTTGATTTTTATTTGCAACATTTAGTTACACACATGAACCAAAGAGGCTTTAGCCTACTGGTTACAAAGTGTTAAATAAGGCTTAGCCTTTTCTTGTGGTGATAATTCAAATTCCATTGGTAACAAAAAGTTAATCCATTAAAAAAAGTTACATGAATTAATCTATTACTTGGTAATGGTTCTAGGCAACAAAAAGTTAATACATGAATTAAATGTATTGAATGGTGGAATTGATTTGTATTAGTGACTTGTACATAAGGGCATTGATGGAAGAAAATGGTAAAAGTTAGAGATTTATGCATGAGACCTTTTGTATGCCATCTTAAAATGATGGTGAAATTACCTTCTTACCCATCTCTCCTCCTTAATAAGGTAATAGAGATATACATTACAAAACAATGATTTACAGAACTGATCAACATGTGGTATCAGAGCAATGTTACCACTTTTTGGACCGGTCGGTTTTTTTTAAAGGGGGTGTTAAACCACTCCATTGATATTAAAGGGGGCAACATTATTGCCTTAAAACTTACCTGTCGTTTACGTGAGTCCGTGACGCAGCAAAACCCCTAGGGACTATATCCCACTCTTTCACCCTTTCACGTCCTCTTTTAACATTAACCAGGTGGCTGGCGCTGTTCTAGATATTCTCTGTTACTTGCATAACTTTTTTTTCAAATATTTAAATTTTTATTAAATATATTTCTTTACCAAACACATTGAATACCGTCATTAAATATTAGTGGAATCTGATATATCTACCAGATATTATTGCTATTCCCTAATAGAGTGATAGTTGATGTAACTTGTCTATCAACATTATAAACATTTAGAAGCTTAAGAATATGTAGTGCACAATTTGAGACCATGAAGGTGGTAGTTAAACAACTCAACCCCACTAAAGACAATATAGTGTCATACCAAGATTTATTTTCAAAAAATAAAACCCAGCTAATCATGATATAACATTTTTCACTAGTATTATTTAATGATATTCAAAATAGATACATACTCTTTACTAGTGGGAATTAGTGGATTATTTACAGTAAAGTAGATAAACTGATATGATTGGAACATTTTAAAAATGTGTTGGTTAATTAGTTGTCTTAGGTCTTGAAGTTTTGTTTGGAACAAATTTTGATATCCCAGATTTTTGGTATTTGTGTGTTGTAGTTATTTTTAAATTTCGTTGATGTAATACATCGTATTGTGTTTTAAATTGTTGTGTCTGGTTTTTTTTCTAACAAAAAAAAAACTCAAAACATCATATGTAAATCCAAAACATGATGTCTATGTGTTAATTGTTAATCCTTCTCACACTTCTTACGAGATATAACATTTGTATCCGAACCTTTACCTACCTACATATATAGAGAGAGAATAGTGAGGTTCAGTGGGGAACCTCAAAAAAGTAGGAAACCACGCATTTAACATGTTAAATATCATAAAAATCAATTTAACATTTAAAAAGGTATTTTTAAAAAACAAATTTTGGAGCTTTTGCATATAAAGATATATTATACGTTTTGAAGGATAAGTTATACGTTTCACGGTAATAATTCAACACGGATTACCCACGAACAGTAATAGGTGCGCAACTTGGGTACTTACCGTATGTTTACGCGCGATTAAGATAAATCACAATCCGTTCGTCGAGTAGAAACATCTTTAGACTCAATTAGTACACACGATCTAGATAGTTGGACAAATTATATTTGTAGCTGGATAATAAGTTACACTTATTGTTGATAGACTTTATAAGGTATCCTTTGTTGGTATTAGGGCATGGAAAAGTCGGTTACTCAAGGCTTCGGGCTTTGCTTGCTAGTTTTTGCAAGATATTTAAGGTGAGTTCTTGACCCCACTTTTTACGGTTTTACAAACGTTTTGGAGGGGAAGACATGTTTGTTTTATGAAAACCTAATGAATTTAAAGAATAACACATTTTATGAAAACATTTAAAGTTAGAAACGATTTTATAAAGTCGGATAAAAGGGAAATGAAATGTGTTTAAGTGTGTTTCATGAGTCATTTTTACTGTTTCTAATTTAAGAGAAAGATATATGTAGTTTCCTCCGGCTAGGAAATGAGTTACGGAGACCATAATATATGAATCTTGATTATCTCGACTGGAGGAAACTAAAAATATGGTTCTCATGGTCAAAATAGTGAGGCACGGGTCGTGCCTCGACCAGAAAACGAAAAAAAACATCCCTAGAATATTTCCTGGGTTTCGCAAGAGTGGACCACGTCCGTTGCCCAAGAGGCAAGGGTCGTGTCTCGAGAAAAAGAATAAAATGACAGGTCACAAAGATATTGCTGGCACGTCATCGAGGCACGGGCCTTATCCAATCAGCCAACGTTGCCTATAAATTCAGCTTTCATCCATCATTTTCTTGCTCAATTATTGTTTTCCCCTAGATTATACTCTACTTCTAATCCTTTCTACTTGAGGGTGTTTTTTTTAAGATTGTAAGATATTAATTTTAATAATTAATATCTTTGTTGGTGAATATCCTTAAAGCCATGAGCACCTAGAGTTCTTTTGGACACTTGGGGGTAAACAGTCTTTTGATAGGGAATTAACAAAATGGGTTATTGATTAACGAGGGGGTGTATGATAATGACGTATAAATACTAATTATCATATTGAAAGTGAGTTTTCAAAATCCTTTAAATCTTATTATCAACCTTGTGTTTGTTAACTCAAACATTCATGTTTTCTTTGTCTATGTATTAATAACATGGTAATTTCTTGAATAGTCGCCCTGATGCTTTTAAAAAGTTGGGATTTGATTCTGAACTTATGGATCGGTCGTGTGGCTGCTTTCTTCCAATATGGTTAGGATGTGACGATGCCCTCATAAAGAGGTCCCACTATTTTATGCATTACATTACACAACTTTTTACTAGGTCTTAAAAAACCGCCTTTTATCATTTGTCTCACAGAGTACTTGAAATAATCTTACAAAGATGTATGGTGTTTGCTAAGAGTAAACTTCCAAGAGTCCATAACCAATTTAATTAACTTGATCATCAATGGAAGTTCACACCTAAATGGCCCTTTGTTAAATCTGATTTCAAAAACCAAATACCTTTTGTTTATTTATTTATTTTTAGGCTTTTACAAAAATCTAGAAAAAAAAAACACTTTCGTATGTGCTTGACTAGACGTTAACGACATTTCGCTACTAATAGTTGTTGTATCCTTGGATGACTTGGGTATCTCACCATCATTATATCACACAAATGAGGGGTGCACTTGCCAAACGTGTTGTTTCTATTAATCATATGTTATCATGTTTTACAAATTAAGGCTGAATCATGTGTAAAAACCGGGTTAACATTAATCAATATTTATATGTACTCCACATCACGTTAGAGACTATTAGGGTTTCAGATGGAGAGGGATGCCAAATTTGGTGAATTGGGTGGTGATAGAGTTAGGTTTAGTGTTTCTGGTTTTTGGTTTTTGGTGAGGGTGAAGTGATGTGTGTGGGTTTTAAGCCAAAAACTTTGGTGTGTGACACTTCAAGTTTTAAATTTATAAAATAAAACGATAGTTTCTTAACGTTCTAAAACCCCACACAATAGGCAAGTGTACCTATCAAATGTAGTATAGAAATGAGCAAGTACTGAGTATCGAATCCAAGGACACGATTTTTACTACTCAGCTTCCTAAAAATTACTAAAAAGGTTTTAAATGCTAAAAAGAAAGTAAAAGAGAGATTTAAACCGTATGAGAAAGCAATATCAAAACAAAGGTCTTGCTTCGGGATCTGATCTTACTTGGTATGAGATAATAGTAGACCTTTATTCAAGTGGTGTGTTTAAAACTAATCATAGCCGCGTTAGACTTTAAACGATTCATGTTCTTAAAATTATTGTGAGGATCTTCCATCCAGGTTAGCTCACATCTCAACCATGAGGAACGTATCACCCAAGATTGTGTTAACCAAACCCCAAAAGACACATCTTCCAAAGTTGCAACATTGACATTCAATTACTCATTTCTTTTGTGAATATGCCAACGGCCGGAACGACTAACAAAACTACCACTTGACATGGGTAGAAGTGACGTAGCCTCCCGCTTACGTTCATCCCCTACTTGAAATAATTAGTTTTTCAAAAAAGCGATTGGCTATTAGTTGTGCGGTAATATAATAATAGAAGTAAATATAGACCGTTTACTTCTAATACGGGTTCACCAATCCTTGGTTTGCGCCAAAGCTATCACATAGACCACGTAGCTAAGTCGCTCAACCAAGTAATGGCTTATCACAAGGACCAAGTATATAGACCACACCGACCCTAAGTGAAGTTTTGATAGTTGAAGATCAACCACAAAGTGCGAATGTGTCTAAACACAAATGGGCTAATCACTTCTCGCGGAGTTAGGTTAGCTTATAAGTGTTCGGATTTTTACACGCTACTGGTACACTCATAAGTCCCTCCACTTCCTACCAAAACACCTACAAGACCAAATACTAAGTCGATGAACTAATTAATTCATCAAACAAAGAAAGAGTAGAAAGAAATTGTTAAGAACATAAAACACCACTTTAAATAAAAATATACTATTTATTCATACCAAGTTTGATCATCACCCTAGCAACACCAAGAGAATGATAAATCATGGTAAACTTATGATAAAAGCATGGGTTTTTGCAAAAAGAGGTCTGAATGCACATGTAAAACATGTGTAAATTTTGACACATCATGAAGCCAACGGTGGCGGTTGTGGGTTGTGGTGCGATTTTAGAGTTATTGCTGGTTGTAGAGGTCAAGGGAGGTAGGTATGGTGACGATGAAGTTTTGATGTGGTGTTTGGGTTAGGTGGTAGTCACAATAACGAGGAGTTGACGGTTATCGGTGTTGTTAAACAAAGGTAGTGGGTCGAAGGTTAAGGTTGATAGATCTGATGAACGATAGTGATGGAGGTTTGGGTTTCTGGCAAATGAGATGGTGGGTCATTGAAGTGAAGGTGGTGGTTGGGTTTAGATGGAGAAGGTAGTTGTGAGGGAGGTGAATGTGGTGAACTGTGATGGTTAATGGTGGCAGGTTGTTAGAGGCTTACGGTGGACATGCAATGGTGAACAGGTTGACGGGTAAGGAAGATGGTGGTTGCAAGTGGAGGTGATGCTGGTAGGGGTGGGGTGGGGGTGTGTGGTGGTGGTTTTTATAGGGGTTGGTGGGGGGTTGAATTTAAGTTATTCAAAGTGTTGGGTGGGAAAATTACAAAAATACTTATGTGGTTAACATCTAAGGTAAGGGAAAGAAGACGGAGGGACACATGATGTGATGAAAAGTAAATAATCGGGGTTCAGCATGCGAGATTTGGAAAGAGAGGATTCAGATTGATGATGTGATCAAAGCACAGGACGCAAATTGCAGTTACTCTTTTGTCCACTGTTTATTAATAGGGTAACTAAAAACATTTATATGTAGGTCAGTTACATATACATGTATGGGGTATGGGCTAATTTAGGTGTATAAGAGCATTCACAATAGAGCCCTCATATTTGTGTAAGACAAAGCCTTAAAAAATTTTATGGGGTTAGAAGTGATTGTGAGTGAAGAAAATGGGGAATCTACTGTTTATCGGTAAATTTTGGGTTCTTTGGGAATCTTTTAGGAAAAACTGGATTTATTTTTTAATATTTGTTGGACGTGGTTGTGAGTGGAGGAGAGAGAAACTGTAATGGAGTTTAGTGTAATATGTGGTTGTGATTGGTTGTGAGTGGATGGGGGATGGGGAAACTATTGTGAATGCTCTAAGGGTGAAAGGGGTGCTACTAGAGTTCTCTTTTTCCTTCACTGATTTCAACCAATCCTGCACTGCCACATCACTTACTGATTCAGTTTTTTGTAGGCAGCACTCCACTGATTCACTTCACTGAAATCTTTATTTTTTTATTATTTTTGTAAAAGAAATATTAATTAAACATATTATTAAACTAAATAAAATAAAATTACAATATTAAAAGGAAATAAAAATAGAAATACAAAAACACATAAATTAAAAATAAACTAAATAAAAGGAAAAGTATTCGGAGTCCTCAATGTCGAGATGCGGTAGATCAAGTCCGTCTAGATGTTCCACGAGATCATTTCGAAGTCAGAAATGCGTATCGGAGTCTGTCAACTCCGCAAGTGCTTCCTCGTCGAAGAACGGTTCGATTGGAGGATCGTGTATGTGGACCGGTGACATCGCACGCCCCTCGTCTTTAATTATCATGTTGTGCAATATGATGCACATATAGACGATGACGCTACACCTAACAACGGTTTTGGGCCTCAAGGGTCATGCGGTAATTCCCCATTTTCCCTTTAATACTCCGAACGCTCTCTCAACATCCTTCCTGTGTCTTCCTCTGCTCGTCGTGCAAGGTCCGGTAGAAACTCAAGGCTATCGCTTGATTGTAAGATTGGGTGGACCTCGAGCGGGGGAACGATTAGTTGAATATCTTCTACGTCAATATCAGACATTTTTTAGAAGTATTGATTAAGATTTCTATGTTTTTGATTCAAAACCGTGGGAATGAATTGTAGTTATAAACCTAAAGATAAAAACGGTCATAAAAATATGACCGTTTGAAAGTCAAACACATTTAACAAACATACAACGGTCAAAAAATGGAATAAATATTACCCAAAAGTTTGCACCGTCCCACACTACCAGCCCGTTAGATGGAACCAAAAAAAGGTCCACGAGAGCCCTACCAGCATGGGTGGCGGCGGTGTTACCGTGCTGGTAGTGAGGTACCCGTGCCCAATTCTGGTAGCGCCCCGTCCCCCCGTAAGAGCATTCAAACCCATCCCTCATTCCCTCCCCCATTCTTAAAATTTAAGAAAATCCCACAAAAACTCACTCCATCCTAACCTTTAACCTCTATCGGACTATCCCCATACCCCATTTTTTAAATTTGCAAAAAAACCTATGTTGAGCCCCCATATTTCCATACTTCCCCCATCTCATTTAATAATAATAAAATAATACAAATTGAATGTGGAGTGGTTTGATGTTGGTTATGAAAAAAGAAAATAATAATAAAAAAAAAAAAACTTATAAGGTCACCCGAGGCGGTCCGCGATAGGACCGCCGTGATGGCGTGGTCTTCGCGAAACACCGCCCCCCAATGTAATATCACGGCCGCGATTGGGGAAACCGCGATGGCCATCACGAGGCAAAGACTAGCCGTTGGCTAGCCAACGGTCCTTTGACCAAATTAAAAAAAAAGGAAAAATTACAGAAATCGTCCTTTATGTTTGCATCGTTTTTCAGTGGATGCCCTTTAACTTCAAAATTGACGAAAATCGTCCTTTATGTTGTAAAATCTTGCAGCTTTCGTCCTTTAGCACTAACCCAGTTAGTTTTCATGGTTAATTTTGACTAGATTGGACCCCACATAAGGGTAAATTGGTCTTTTCACCCACTAATCAAATATTAAATATATAAAACAATAAGAATTTTCTAAAATTAAAATATTTTATAAAAACAAAAACCATTAACTCTCTTCTCTTTCTCTCCCAACTTCAGGTCCCTCTATCCACCTTTCTTACACCATCAGCCGCCACCCAACCTCTGATAACCACCACCACCCAACCTTCGGCAACCACCACAGCCCCATCTTTGACCTGCAGCCATGATCATCACTCAAGAAACCCCCAAATCCAAAAATCCCAAAACCCAACCACAATCTTCACCCAAAAACAACGATACCCATCGTCCCTCTCTCCCTGCCTTTTTTCCACCACCACCATCCGACCACCACCCCAACCTTAATAAACGATCTTTGACACAAAACAAAAGTAACCTATGAAAATAAAAATACAATCTATGACAAAACCTGAACCCTAAAAATTGAGAAACATCGAAAGGAGGTGAATCAGGGGGATAGCACCTGAAGCTGATCGTGTTTGTGAAGTTGTTAATATTGGTTTCGATTAATGCTTTCGGTGTTAGGGATTAAATGACGGTTGTTGAAGGAGGGTATAGGTTTGATTCAGATCTTGAAATGGGTTTGGGTGTTTGTAGTAGTTGTGGGCTTCAGTAGTGATGGTGGTTCACTTGGTGTCGCCAGTGGTTTCCTGTTGCTGTCAGTTGTGGTGGTTTGGTACAAACAGTCGTGATGATGTCGGTCGTGATGGTGGTTTGTTTGGTGTCAGCGGTGGTTTCCTGGTGCTGTCGGTGGTTTTGGTGGTTGTGTCGAAGATGGTGGTCGTGCTCGTCGTTGCCGGAGGTTGGGCCGGTGGTAGTCAGATGTTGGTGATGGAGAAAAGGTAGAGAGGGGGAGTTGCAATAGAGAAAGAGAAGAGTTGTTGGTGGTGATAAAGATGATAGAGATGAGGGCAAAACTGTCATTTTACTCTCATGTGGGTCCACATGACTAAACTTAACAATAAAAACTAACCAAGTTAGGCCTAAAGGACGAGAACTGCAAGATTTTAAAACCTAAAGGACGATTCTCGTCAATTTTGAAGTTAAAGGACATCTACTGAAAAACGATGCAAACATAAAGGACGATTTCTGTAATTTTTCCAAACAAAAATTACCTATTTTTACCTATATATACACACACATATTTTACCAAATTACAACATTCAAACCCACAATCCTCTTCTATACACTTAAAAAATCCCACAATCTTCTTCAACTCATCATCCTCATCATGGTTGCTTGGACTCAAGAGGAAGAAATTGCGTTAGTGATCGCGTACGATACCGTACACCCCAATGACGCCTCAACTAGCACGGGTCATGGTCGTGTTCGTGGACGGAGCAATCCGAACTAGAAAAAAGTTTTATCCGAGTTCAGTCAACTTGTCGGGGGAACTAACCGTTCATGTGATTCAATCTCACATAAAACACGCGACCCACCTATCGAAGTGTCAAAACTTCGAAAATTTATTTAAAAAAACGGTGATTAGAAGCCCCAACGAAACCGAAGATACACAAGTTGCCTTTACTCAAATCGACTACGCGGCCGAGTACGGGGTTGATTTTGAACATGTTTCGGCGTGGCAAATGTTATGCCCTAAACTTTCTTAAGTTTTTATTTAAATTTGTAGTAGTGTTTTTTTTATTTTAATTTAATGTTTTATGTTTTTTTTAAAATGTAATGTTTGTAGTTTAGTTTAATTTTATTTAATGTTTTGTTATGAATTTGTCAAATTAAATAAAAACATTACATTTAAATAAAAACATTAACATAATTAGACCTAAATAATTAAACATTACATAGATAATCCTAAATTACTTTTATTAAATCCTAATAAAAGTAACAAAACCTTGGTTTAAGCTTCCAGGTCCTCCTCGGTTGGCTCCCGACCAGGAGGGGTTAGGTGGGGGTAGCCTGGAAGTGGGGGGTGGGGTTCGGTTGGTTCTCCACCAACCGTAGACGCGCCATTCCCCTCTCAGCCATAACATAATCTACAAACCACACAATCTCATCTTCAGTGAAATCAGCATCTGGGTGTGGGGGAGTGTATCCCGAGAGTGGAGGAATGGAGGGGACGGGGTTGGAGACACGTTGAGTAGGAGGAGGAGCAGGAATTGGTAGTGGTTGAGGAGGAAAAGGAGGAGGAGAAAATAGTGGTTGAGGAGGTTGAGGAGGAGGAGCAGGAATTGGTACACGACGTCTCCGGCGATAGTATCGCCGGAGATTCGAAGGTCCAGAAGCTTCGTAAGGATAACCGCCACCCATATCTTTGGTTTGAGGGATAATTGTGACTGAGAATGAGGTTTTGGTGTTGTATTTATAGGGTCAGAAATTTGAAACGTTTGAAAACTGGCGGTTGAAATAATTTAAATATTAAAATATATTTTTTAATATTTAAATATTTTTTAAAAAAATTTAAATATTTTTTTATTAAATAAAAATGTAATGTTTTTAGTTTATTTAAAAAAAAAAAGTTTGGTGATGAAATGTGATGGAATGTGAACACCGCTGCATGGGTTTAGTGATGGAATGTGATAGAATATGATAAAATGAGGTGGCAGAATCTGATTGGGTGTGATAGTGTGATGATTGTGATGAGTTTATGACCACCCCTTGTGGCCTAAGGCTACCCGGTATGGAGACGCCCCCCCCCCCCCCCCGTCCCGGTGCTTTTTGCCCCGTCCCCATCCCCACACCGCCCCCTGCCCCCGTCCCCTTTCCCCCCGTCCCCAATGTCCTTCCTGAGACGATAGGAACGGACCAATCCGGATTTTTCTTGTTTTTTTTTTCGAACGTTGGCAACTTGCAGGTGATTTGTGAGAGTTTATTTGGGATGGAGATAGAGACATGTGTATGCATAGATATGATTTGTGAGAGTATTTTATATAAATAAAAATTTAGGTGGGCCCAAGTAATGTGTGGTTGTTTTTTTTTCTAGGCATTTCATTAAAAACAAATATTAAACTAATAATAATTTTATTTATTTATTAGTTTTAAAACAAATTAAAATTAATATTTAAAAATAAATTAAAAAGTAATTTAATGTTTGAGACATGGGTTTCTCATGTCTCCACACCTCACCCATGTCTCAAGCATATTGAGACATCACTTTGATGAGGTGACATCCTAGGTGGCATGGAGACATGACATTTTTCATGTCTCCACACCCCATAGCCTAAGGGATATGAATGGGGAATGAGATGTGAGAGACTTTGAAAAACTGAAAGACAAATTTAGAAAACTATAATTTTTCCTTAAATTATATGGTTAGGGATGGGGGACGAGCTGTGAATGCTCTAACGCAACTATAAAATTCATTAGCTATAAATTTTATGTACATAAAAGCATGATTAGGGCTGCAAACGAACTGAACTTTCAGCGAACAGTTCATGAACCGTTCGGCGGGAAGTTCGTTTGTGTTCGTTCGTTTAATTAATGAACGAACACGAACAAAAAATTTTGTTCGTTTAGTTAAACGAACGAACATGAACAGAGGCCGCGTTCGTTCGTTTATGTTCGTGAACGTTCGGTAACGTGTTCGTTTATGTTCGATAGTTTAATAGGGTTTATAATTTTTATAATTTTTTATTTTCTTTTATTTACCCAAATAAATAATATATGTGAGGTAAATATGTTTGGATACTTTAGTTATATTTTGGGTGGATCTAGCTAATATCTTAAGAATTATATTTTATTCAAAAGTTAATATATGTTCGTTTGTGTTTATTTATGTTCATGAACATTTCTTTGTGTTCGTTTGTGTTCATTAACACTTGTTTGTGTTCATTAATGTTCGTTTGTGTTCATGAACAAAACGAACACAAACGAACACGAACACAAGTGTTTTCTTAACAAACGAACACAAACAAAAAATCTCGTTCGGCAAGTGTTCATGAACTGTTCGTGAACACATGATTTCCTTAACAAACGAACACAAACAAGGCCTTGTTCGTGTTCGTTCGGTTCGTTTGCAGCCCTAAGCATGATGTTTAGCTTCTACCTCAGGTTTTAATTTTTTTTTTTTTTATAAAGCTAACTTCAATAGTAAGAGCCGAACAATAGGTTATAGAAATATTTGACTATATAGATAAACTGTGAGAGTTGGGTTCTTGATTATATGTGAGTAGAAGGGTGATAAGCAAGTGTTGGTCAGGTACAACGTGCATTTATTTATCGACAAGTTAGATGTTTTGCTTGACTTTTAGGTTTGTTTTCGTGTGTACCAAGTGGAAATCGCCTTATGTGCGTATATTGAAGCTATACTTGCCTCAGTCTAGTCGTATTGTTATTTATCGTGAAAATACAAAGTCAAAAGCTATACTTGCCTCAGTCTACTCTGTCCTCTATGTATCGAAAGCTTTAAACTTACACAATTTCTTAACTTAACTTGTGTTTTAAAATTATATATTTAATCTAAATACTTAATAATAATGACACATTTAGTTTCTTGAGAATCATTAGTATACTAACTGTTATAATAATTAAAATATCTTTATTCCATTTGTATTTTTTTTATTTGTATGTATTTTCTACTATTTTAATAATCACAAGTTTTTGGAATGTTGTCATGATGCACCTCTAGAAGTCAAAATATCTGATTTCATTAAATTTGTTTTAACACGGGTAGGTTTCATTAAGTCCAAATTTTTCTTTAGTATAACAATATTATACCTAATAAAGATAAAAAACCTCGACTTTATACTATATTTAAAAAATAATATAATGAATAAAAAGTTATAAAAGTTTAAAACAAAGTGAGAATTTGATAAAAGTCAACAAGCTTACTTCTTCTATTTTACCATCCCAAACACTAAGATTGAACCTAGTCGAGCGGTATAGGGGGGTTATAACGCCCTCAACACCGCCCCCTTGGACGTTATGGGGCTTTATGGGGGATGACGTTTTATATATAACGGGCGTTGTAATGTTTAAAAGAATTTTATATTATTATATTTTATTCAGTTTTCATACCCCCTTCTTCTACACCTAATCAAATAATAACACATCAAATCAAATAATAATATTTTAATCCCCATAATGCCTCTCACCCACTACACCATCTTTTACCATAACACCCTTTCTATTACTTTATAATATTTTAATCCCATAACGCCCTATAACCCCCCTCCACTACACATGACCTAAAAGAGTATTCACATCCCCTTCACCAAATCTCCTCCATCAAATTACACTAAAAATAATTACTCCACCCCTAATTCTTCTCTCTCCTAATTAAAATAATAATACTTTTTTCATACTTTTTTCTTTATATTTTCTCTCCTCACGCACAACTACTTACAAAAATATTAAAATATATATATAAGGGTGAACAGTACTTTTATATATATGGGTGAACAGTGCTTTCTCTAATAATTTTCTCTCTCCTCTACTCATATATATGGGTGAACTAGGGGTGTAAACGAGCCGAGCCGAGCCCGAGCCTGACTGGGCTCGGCTCGGGCTCGTTAAGGTTTTGTGAAGCTCGAGCTCGAGCTCGGCTCGCTAGTAAAATCCAAAGCTCGAGCTCGGCTCGATGTGATTTGAGAATCTCAAACGAGCTCAAAAGCTCGGCTCGAGCTCGCAAAAGCTCGGCTATAACTTAGGCTCGCGAGCCCAATCGTTAAGGCTATAACTTAGGCTCGGCTGTAACTTAGGCTCGGGCTTGGGTTCGGGCTCTAGCTCGTTAAGGCTCGCGAGCCCAATCGAGCTTTGTATCTAGGGCTTGAGCTCGGGCTCGATAACTAAACGAGCCATATTTCAGGCTCGGGCTCGGGCTCGTTAAGGCTCGGCTCGTTCGAGCTTTTTACCGAGTCAATCCCGAGCCGCTACGTGTCATTTACACCCCTACTCACAACCACTCACACTCACCCCATATAATTTAGGGAACTCTTCACATAATTTGATTCCCGGGTTATGAATGCTATACCCTATAAAGAATAAATTAATAAGAAATTATGTGATTGGTTTATAAGAGTTTTTTCGTGTTTTTTTTATTAATAAATAGAGAGCACGCTATAAGAGCACATTTTACGAACATGAATCATTGGTTATATTTGGAACAGTAGGTTATCCTTCGGAGGGTCTCGGGATAGACAAACCCAATATGATGTGATAAAATATGTATACTATAAAAGTAAAAGACCGTTTTTCAAAAAAAAATTTGTAAAGAATTTGATATCAAATGATATGTTATGATGATGATAGGCGATTCTAATATGTAAAGTGAGCCTTTGTTAAAGAATAATATACATGTTCAATTTTTATTATGGATACAAAATCAATCATCTTTTTATGTTTCTCGACTGTTTTCTTCACTCATGCATAATTTAAATATCTATTTCAATAATCATCGCATAAAAAGTCGTTTTCGTTTTTTGTATAGCACTATATTACTCGTTGGAAAGAAAATAAAATGCTCGTTAATTTAGTTCAATTGTTTTTCCAAAACAATGCCATATAAAAAAAGTTCTTAACGTTTGAAAAACATGGAGGAAAGTGCATGTGCCATGCACATGAGAGAGAAACATTATTTTTATTTTAAATCACTAATGACATAGCATGCCACATAGCACACTCAAATGAAAGACTGCCCTCTTTGAGTGTCATGTGAGATTTTAGGCTTTGGTTTATTATGATAGATAGATGAATCATCAGTTATATTAATTTAATGGTAAAGATTTACATGGTGACTAGACTGTCATCGATGAATTGTATAATATAGGAAAATGGTGACATTCATTACATGCAGGCCCTCGAACGCCTAAAAAACTCTCTTTCAGAGCTCGATCTTGGCGGATTCTCTAATAAGGACATCGCCCCTCTAAAGCTACAAAAAACTTTGATGAATGCCCTTTTTAGTAAAATTGCTCAGAATCTGGGAGAAGTTTTTGATTTGTCTAGTTTTTTATTTGTCCTCCCACCAAAAAGCAGTATTTGAATGCTTGCAGGGTCCTCATGCCCAGGATTTCCTGATTATTATCCCGATCGAAGGTTTGGGCTAAAGCATGTCCGCGGTTGAATACATGTCAATTCTTAAATATCGTCTGATGGTTCCCATATTTCCCGAGAATGAAGCAAGCCCGATCTGCCGCAAAGCCTACTATGTGCCCAACAGATTTGTTGGTCTTTGGGTGGGCTGGGGGGGACACACTTGTGTTGACCTCACAGGTGTGTCCCCGCTAGTTGGTTTACGAGATAATGGTTTTGTGGCTGGACATGAAATGAGAAAGGCGAAATCTAAGAAAGTGGAAAAACACGACAAAGCCTGCGAAGATAACCAACATGTTTTCGTCCCATTGGCTTTTGATACATTTGGCTCCTTGGCACCAGAAGCTATTCGTTTCCTGAAAAGGGTCCAACGGATTATTCATATCAATGTTTCAACTCTAGGGGGCAGGGGTTTGTGATTGGTAGATTTGGTTTTATGATTTAAAAATGTGTGGTGGCGCAGCTTGTTGCTTTTCCCTCCCTCTGCTCACATTTTCCTCCTCAATCCCTCACTTGATCTCTCTCTCTTTCTCTCTCTCTCTCTCTCTCTCTCTCTCTCTCTCTCTCTCTCTCTCTCTCTCTCTCTCTCTCTCTCTCTCTCTCTCTCTCGCTCTCTCGGAACCACCACCACCACCGAAGGATCGACCACCACTCGCGCACCACCACCACCGAAGGACCATTACTCGAGCCACCACCACTGAAGCACCACCACCACTCGGTGAGTTTATTTTTATTTTTTTTTGTTATTTTTTTTCTTTTTGTTTAATTTTTTTATATTATTATAGAATGAGTTGTAGGGAAGCAATCTACTGAACCACGTGAAGATTCGTCAAATACCGGTTAGTCGCCGCAAATTGTTTTTTTTTATGCTTTATATTGTTAGTATTAGGTTTGTATATATGTGTGTAACTAGGTATGTATGTGTGTATTTTTATTTTAAAAAAAATATATATTATGTATATATATTTTAAAAAAAGATATATGCATGTAAATATTTTAAAAAAATATATTATATAATTAGATTTAAAAATATATATATATTATATGTGTGTATGTATGTATGTATGAGTGTATGTACGTATGTATGTATGTATGTATGTATGTATGTATGTATATGTATGAGTGTGTGTGTGTATGTACGTATGTATGTATGTATGTATGTATGTATGTATGTATGTATGTATGTATGTATGTATGTATGTATGTATGTATGTATGAGTGTGTGTGTGTGTAAGTAGTGTGTGTAAGTATGTATGTATGTATGTATGTATGTATGTATGTATGTATGAGTGTATGCGTGTATGTTTGCAAGCATGTATGTGTGTGTATGTTTGGGTCGCCACTAAAGGGTGTGTCACGCGACTTAGGTCGCCGCTAAAGCCCAACTCTGTTGTAGTGTTACTACTTAAAACCATCATTGTTTTTTTAATTTATAATCATATTATACTTAAGGAAAATAATATTTTGCATTTTATTGTAAAATATGAAATTATAATTTTTAATCACTTGACATCTCTCGGACCACTGCCCTTTATTGTTATCCTTAGTTCTCTCGAATTATGGGTATAAACCATTTAGATGGTACAGTTCGTGGATCTTTCGTGAAGGATGTGAGGACTTGGTTTCTAGAACCCTTATGGATTATAAAACGAACGGCCCTCCAGATTTGGTGCTGACAAAGAAACTCAGATATCTGCGTGTTGTCCTCAACGAATGGAAAAAACGCATGGATACAAAAGAAGGGCCTGATCTAGTGGAAATGAATAAAGATAAAGAGTATATAGAAGAAATCATGGAATGTAGAGAGTTATCTGAAGAGGAAGAATGGATTTGGTCCGAATGCAACAAGGGGATCAAGCAACTTCAATTTTTTCGAATGAGGGATTTATGTCAAAAATCCCGGGTTAGGTGGGCTATGTATGGATATGACAACACCGCTTTTTTCCATGGCGTGATTAATGGTAGGAGGGCTTCTAATTCTATTCAGGGCCTCATGGTTGATGATGTTTGGATCTCTAAACCGAATTATGTTAAGAGGGAGGTTCTTAAATTTTTCAGAAATCACTTTACTGGGAAAGTTAAGAACCGGCCGCCATTTGTTTGTGATGGTCTTAAAAAAGTCCCCTTTGGATAAGGTTGACTCTCTTATAGCCCCGTTTTCCAAAGAAGAAATTAAAAACGCGGTATTTGATTGTGGGATGGATAAAGCTCCCGGACCCGACGGCTTTAATTTTCGGTTTGTTCGAAAATTTTGGAGTTGTCTCGAAGATGATTTCGGTAACATTCTCCATTCGTTCTACGAGACGGGGTCAATTAGTCGTGGGTGTGGTTCCTCCTTTATCACCTTAGTCCCTAAAATTAAAAAATCCTTTGGGCTTAAAGGACTTTAGACCTATTACTTTGGTGGGATTGATTAGCAAAGTGATATCTAAAGTTTTAGGTTCTCGGCTCAAAAAGGTGATTAGCACTATCATTTCGGAATCTCAATCGGGTTTTCTAAGTGATAGGTGGGGGAAAAAATCTTTTTTTCTTAAAATAGATTTTGAAAAGGCCTATGATAATGTTAATTGGGCCTTTTTGTTGTCTTTATTGGAGCAAATGGGTTTTCCCGATAAATGGAGACTTTGGATGAAGGGTATCTTAGAATCTGCCAGATCCGCTATTCTTGTCAATGGTTCCCCAACATTTGAATTTCAGTGTGAGAAAGGTCTTCAGCAAGGTGATCCACTATCTCCTTTTTTATTTTTAATTGTGATGGAAGCTTTTTCTTGTTTCTTTTGTAAAGCTGTCCAAGAAGGAGAATTTAAAGGCATCAAAATCTCGAAGAAGGGTCCTATGGTATCCCACCTTTTATATGCGGATGACGCTCTTATTATGGGTGATTGGTCTTGTGATAATGTTTATAAGACGGCCAAAATTCTTAGAAGCTTCTTCTTATGTTCGGGGCTCAAAATTAATATTCACAAGTCTAGTCTATACGGTATTGGTACTTCTAAGGAAGAGTTAGCTGATATGGCTTCCGTGCTTGGTTGTCGTGAAGGGTCTATTCCTTTTGATTATTTAGGCATTTTGGTAGGTGCCAACATGAACAGAATTAATAATTGGAGAAGGATCATTGACGTATTTCATGCTAGATTGTCTTCTTGGAAAGCCAAAATTCTCTCTATTGGCGGCCGAGTTACTCTTATAAAATCTGTTTTGGAAAGCTTTCCCGTCTATTATTTTTCTTTATATAAAGCTCCGATGGGTGTGATTGACAAATTAGAGAGCCTCATGAAAAGATTTATGTGGTCGGGTTCGAGTGATATTAAGAAACTCCATTGGGTTTCATGGGATAGAATCGCAAGGCCTAAAAATGATGGTGGGTTGGGTATCGCTAGATTGAAAGATGTTAATGATGCTCTTATAGCGAAATGGATTTGGAGGTTTCGTGTGGAGGACACAGCTTTGTGGAAGCAAGTGGTCGAAGCTTGTCATAATAGTAGAAAGCGTTGGTCCGGTATTCCTTTAATTTCGGGTGCTCGGGGATGTTGGGCTTCTATTGTTAAAAACTGTGAAAGACTAAAATGTGGTGATCGATGTTTCTTCGACTTGTTTCGAGTGGGTCTAATTAGCGGTGTCTCTGTCCGTTTCTGGATAGATAATTGGTTGCTTGACAGACCCCTTTTTCAAGTCTTTCCCTTGTTGTTCGCAAAGTCAAGTAACAAACAAGGGTTGGTTTGTGATTTCTGGAAGCGAGAAGGTTGGTGTCCATTTGATTTTTCGAAGCTATTTTCGCCGCAGAAGCCCAAGAATGGTGCAACTTGGCTGATTTGCTGAGTCAGTCTCGGCCTTGTGACAGAAAGGATAGCTGGGAGTGGAATGGCGCTGCGACTTTTACAGTTGCTGAGGTAAAGAAAAGTTTGTTGCTGAATCGAGCGGTTGGTTGTAATTTTAAGTTTAAATGGATCGCGTGGGTTCCCCTGAAATGTAACATTCTTGCGTGGCGAGCGGAAATGGGTAGGATTGCGACAGTGGACGCTTTGGCTTTGAGAAACATCGTGATAGATAATAAAGTGTGCAGATTATGTGAGGTCGACGACGAAACTTCGTCGCATATTTTTTCAGGTTGTGGTTTTGCTTCAGTGGTCTGGGAAGGCATTTGGAAGTGGTGTTGCTGTCCTCCCTTGTCTTCTCCCTCTACTCGTGATCTCCTCCTTCATTATAAACTCAAAGGTAACAACAAATGGGCTAAGCGGATCTATCATGGCATCGTGGTGGTAACTATTTGGGTTATTTGGAAGGCTAGAAATGAAAGAACGTTCAACGGTACCGAAGCCAAGGTTTCTATGGTGATTGGAAGTGTTAAGTCGTTATCGTTTTTGTGGTTAAAGCATAGGTCTAAATTTCAAAATCTCCTTTGAGAGGAATGGTGTAAGTATCCTATGTACCTTTTATAGTTTGCGGGTTGGCGGTCCTTGCTTTGAGGGCGCGCCCCCGTGTTTGTTTTTAATGAAAGTCAATTTCCAAAAATATATATATATATATATATATAATTTTAATGTAAAATGACAAAAAAAAAATAGTATATTTTGATTATAAATTAAAAAAAATGATTTTTTTTTTAAGTAGTATGATCGATGTTGATCATAATGGTGCGCCCAATATGCATACAATATTGAGTCCAAACTTTACAATAGTGTTTAATGATTACATATGGTCATATGGTATTTATAATGATACTGAAAAGAATCCATCTATAGTGGTGGAGTGGTGGAGTGGTGGAGAGGCCTTATGTTCACTTAGGTGATCATGGGTTCAATTCCCACTTCCAACATTTATGGTTTGGTATCCGGGTGAAGATCGAATACGGGTGGCGCCGGTTCGAATCTGACGGGCGGCGAGGTTTTACCAAGTTCTATAACACTGTCGTGCCTTCGGGCGGGTGGGGCTCGGGTTTCCGCGCATTGGGAGAAGGCGGGGGCTGCTGGAGGTCGAGTAGTCGATTCTTGGGCACGGCGCCCCGCAAGGATGGTTGCCACACAGTTGTTCGCCGATCAAAAAAAAATGATACTGAAAAGAATAACATGGAACATTGTAATATCATAATCATCACCAATAAACATGAGAGATTCTTGGTTTATAAGATTGTCCCACCTTTTTAAATCACCAACACATTTTAAGCTTATGAACACGTAAAAACTCCACAATTAAACGCCTTCCCGGTAAGTCTAAAACCAATTGTAATGTATGTAAACTCTTTCCCTAAAACCTCATGAATACAAGTGTCACATCTTGAATTACAATTACATTTTTTTCACATTTATTATCTAAACCATCCCATCCCTACACATACATACATACACACACATGGTGTGTGTAGTATATCTACTACATGTGTCAATGTATGTATATAATTGTATATATATAGTAGTGTAGTATCAAAACACAAGTTAATTAGTGCACACTTTGTCGGCTCTCTCTCTCACACACACCAAAAAAAAAAAAACTACATTCCATTCCATGACTTCCACAACTTTCCGACGACCCTCTCGCCGGAGCCAATCATTCTCCTCATCTTCTTCATCATCTCTAGGCTCAATATCCTTTCTCGACGACTCTTCGACTCCGGTCACGCCTCTTCGATACGTAGGAATACCCTTTTCTTGGGAGCAATTCCCTGGAATACCAAAGAAAAACAACACTGACTACAAAACCTCATCACACAATCTTCTCCCATTACCTCCATCAGGCAATTCGTTTCGTAAATCCTTCGGTAAAGACTCCGTAGCACCGGTGATCAAAAAACACACCACCGGTGCTCATGATCGGACCTTTTATGAAGACCCTTTTTTTGCAGCCTTTGTTGAGTGCTCAAAGGATGAAGATATATCGATAAAGGGATCGAAAATGCGGTCTAGTAGTGGGATTGGTAGCTTATATAGTTCTTGTTTTAGGACATGTGAAGTGGCTCAATCTATTGTTTATATTCCAAGATCACGTTCAAGTTATGTTTTCCGGTGAAGGTTAATTAATATTGTGTTATTAAATGTATCCTATACCGTTAATAATATTAATAAGAATAGCAGGGTAAGGTTGTTGTCATGTGACATGAAGGTTATGGGTTCGAGTTGTGAAAACAACCTATTGCAGAAATGCAAGGTACGTGTAAGGATGCGTACATCAGGCCCAATTATTTAAGTTGGCTCGAGCTTTCGTGTAGCGAGTTTGACCTAGTGAATAGTGAAGTGTTTGTGTATGTGAATTTTTATAACTTTTACTATATTAGGAATGCATATATGATGTTGTTTTATGGTTTTTATGAAACTTTAATCTTATGTGCATGAGTTGTTTACTTTTATTTTTTTTAATATATATTTGATTATCAGTTTATATGTTTTTTGGAGTGAAATCTTTCTTTTGAAAAAGTAGAGCGACAAACTATGATGTTATTGTTTTGTTGTCTTTTGTATATAAAATTTTAAAAATAAACTACTTAGTCTTGTTTTCTATATAATTATTCACACGTTCTACATAAAATTATGTTAATTAATATATATTTTTTTAAAGACATTAGGCCGGTGGGTGTGGTTGAGGACCGGCATCGATGCCCGGCCTCCACGAAATCTGCCCTCCGAGTGCCGGGCCTGAAGTGTGGAACGGCAGGCCTTCATCTTCTCCAACACGTATCCGGCAACCACCATCTTTTCCGGCAACCTCCACCGCCTTCTTCTCCGGCGAGCTCGGATAGTTGTTCGGGGTCAAATTTCTTGGAAAATGTACAAAGGAGGCCCGTCAAGCCCGGAAAAATGATGATGGTTATGCCGTTGCCGGCCCTAGGGGCGGTGTTACCCGGCCCGGCATCAGCAAACTGGCCCTATGCCGGCTGCACACCGAGTGAGTGAGTTATGTATGTTAGAACTACCGAACCTTCGTAGGGTCATCCTTGTAAAACGTTCGGCCCAAAAACGCCAGTGGACAATAGGGAACAGTAGATTAATCATTAATTTTCTTTGTCACTGGATTATGTCACGCATGACCTTAGCATTATGGGCGAAGTTTAAGTTATACTTGGAGGTGCTTGGGTCTCCTCTGTTTTTTTGTTCAGTAGTGTAGTTTTATGCGTTTTCTTTCAAAAAAAATAAAAAAAAAAATTATACGTATTAAGTCTAGGCCGCTCTAATTTAAGGGTTCTATGACTTTCGACACCCTCAAAAAAAAATTCAAGCTCCGTCACTGCTAGCTTGACCAAAAGAGACGAGTTGCGTTAATTCATAGATTGTAGACTTAGGGGGTGTTTGAGATTGATTATTCAAAACAAATTATGCGTTTTGAAAAAAGTAGGGGTGGAGCTGCTTATAGATTATTGCGTTTTGATAGCCTAAAAAACTGATTATCTGGGTTTTTAAAACGCAATCCAAACACTAAAAACTGATTATCTGCGTTTTCAAAATGCAATAATATAAAAATCAGATTCAAAACGTAATCCCAAACACCCTCTTAAGTTCTGGAGCCTGGTTAACGTTTTCTTTGACAATATTCTCTTTTAATATCTCAAGTAGTCATATCCTTAGTTGGGTGTTAACAAAAGCCACAAATTAAAACTATTATTTAAATGTTGGTAACTAAAATAAAACATAAAATAAGACGTTAAATGCGCTACAAGTCAAATTTCGAAATTGCTTATTTTGAATTATAGATGTGACGAGTAACACATGCCGGTTCCTGTATAATGTTAATTTTTCGTGTGAAGGATACAAGCGGTAGTATAATTACGAGTATACATATACATAATCAAACATTAAATTTATATATACGTAACCTAATATATAACAATCATGCAATTTATAAGTACAATAAACAAGCATTCAAAAAAAAAATCATTTTTCGAACTATAACATGTCATATTCAAATCCGAGATAACAAAAATGCTAGATATTATGATATAACTTTTAAAGAACAAATAATTATGTATAATTTGTATATAAAACCAAGGGGCTGTTTGGTTTAAGAGGCTCTTAACCATTCAGTGCTGAATGATTCAGCATTCAGTGTGTTTGTTTCAGCTTCTGAATGAAATGGTTAAGTCTGAATCATTAAGATTTGGGATGTTGCTGAACCATTAAGCACTGAACTATTAAGCACTGAACTAGACTGAACCTTAATGAAGCTCTCATACTAACGTGGGACAAGAAAACTAACCATTAAGAGGTCTAACTTAATGATTCAGCGTTTAACCATTCAGACCTCTTAACCATTCAGACCTCTTAATGATTTAGCACTTAATCAACCAAACAACCCCAAGTGTGTCTAAAAATTTACAACTAACTAAAATTATAGTTAACAATTGCGGATTTTGCTTTTTTTACACTTTTTTACTATCTAATTACTAAACTATTATCGTTTTTATCAGAGCTGATAATTTGTTTTTAACGTACAATAATATATATGTGTGTGATTCTCTCATTCCACTTGTATTTTTCAATTAGCTATATGTAGCTTAATCAATAATTACAAAAATAATAATAAGAAGAAGAAGACTATAAGAGAAACAAAAGTTGACTAGTTGTCCTTTCCATCTTATTAATACTCCTTAATTAGTCTACACAAGTAGATAAAGAGTAATACCTTAATAATAATTAAAATAGATAAAGTAAACAACATAATTTAAAACCTTAAACTTTATTATAGTGGCCACATTGCTCTCTTTTATGATAGTTTGCGTGCTTTAGCCTTGAGTTCGGCAACATTGCGCATGTGGTATATAGTTATTATTGTTGTAAATTATTACAAAATCGCAAGTGAAGTGAGAATCATATGATATCCTATTATATCCATGTGAGACCCATTTTCTTAAAGGTATTGGACCCAACCACAGAACAAACTGTTTACAGCTTAATAACAAGTACTAAGAAACATTAAGAAGCATACTATTACTAAGAAACATTAAGAGTCAGACTATTACTAAAACTTAAATAGCCATATATACCCATATTGTATACGTATGCGTCTTTGATTATTCATTTGAATAATCAAATAAAAGCATAACTTTTATTTTTAATTATTCTTTATGTTTGAAACATTCTCAAACTTCTCGTGATTTTTAAGGCCGGCATAAAGGAGAATATTTTGAAGCAATGGCTTTAGGCCCCCAATGCAGTAGGGGCCCTAAACTTTAAAAGATTTTTTTAAATATATATATTGTATTTGCTTGTAATCAAGATTTGTTAACAAGATGACAAACATTTAGGTCAATACATCCAAGTCCACAAATCTTTTTTTATCGTATTTTTCATTTAAACAGATTTAAACCTGCATTTATTGTTATTTTCACGTTTTATGTTGTATTTTTTTAGTTTTAGAAAAAGAGTCCCCCATTTTAGTATTTGGTTTAGGTCTTCACAAAGGTTGAGTCGTGAATGGTGATTTCCAAACTAATCACTTTATATGTATGTCATAAAAAAAACGAGTTTCTTTCCCTTTTTAAGCTAACACCCACTTGATATGCTTTTTGAATTTTTGTTTTCATCTATTTTTATTTTTAATATTTATATATGTGGTTATGCAAATCTACGTATAAATTAACATTTGTTTTCCGTTTTAATCAATTTTTATACACATATAAATTTATACAATGATTTACACATTCTATAAATATTAGTTCATATGTGATTTGTGAACCTATGTTAGTGAATCGGTTTTTAAATTTATAATCGAAACACAACTTTTGTTAAACTGACTCTTAATCGCTATATACAAAAGTGTAATTATACTATCCACTATTCAAATTCATAATCATTTAGTTAAGTTGAGAGGCACTATATAATGGCCACTATTTAAATTGACCACTGAGTTTGTAGTGTATAGAATTAACCACCTCCAAAATCCACTACCCAAATTTCATCATATTAAATTATGAAACCGCATGAAAATATCAAATATAATTGAATTACATAACTATAATATCACACCACTTAAGAAAAGTATATGAAAGTTAATTGGGTTTAGAAACTAAATAAAATTGTGTTACTAAAGGTGTTATGTGTCACATTCATAAAAGCAAAGCCTTTAGAAAATATATAGGTTGTGAGGTATTTGGTTTAAGTCTAACGTAGCACAGGATAAAAGAAATTAACCTTTCAGGAAATGTGTTGGTACCTTTCATATATAATAATGTCTCTATATATGTATGCACACATCGAGCGTGGACCAAACATGATGAAAAATATCAAACAAGTCAATTTTCATATATGGTACAAGTCAACATCAAGCATGAACACCTTTGGACACTCGAACCACGTTAAAAAAAGGTATTGGATTTAAATAATCTAAAGTTTGGGCCATTGACTAATAATAATCCGAACATTAACGTTGGACCAGGATAATCCCAAATGAACATGTGGGTGTTAAAAATGAACATCCGTTAACTTTGAACTAACTGAGTTAGTTCAAGATGATGTGGCCGCTGATGTGGCGTGCTGACGTGGACCAGACGCTGACGTAGCAACTGAGATGTCATGCTGAAGTGGACCATATGTTGACGTGGCAGGTGAGGTGGCATGCCAAGTCAGTTGCCACATCAGCAGCCACGTCATCTTGAACTAACTCAGTTAGTTCAAAGTTAACGGAGGTTCATTTTTGACACCCACATGTTTCACTTAATCACTTGGGATTATCTTGGTCCAACGTTAAAGTTCGGATTATTATTGACCAATGACACCTTTAAATTATTTAAATCCAATACCCCCATTAAAAATGGAAAGTATGCTATTGAGCAAGAGTAATGATTATTAAATTAACTTATTCTTTAAGTTACATAAAACAACCTCTTTTATAAAACCCCAACTTCATTAAAAAGATAATATCTCTCATAAATAGATAACCAACGTGAATGACAAAAATCAAACCATACAAGAAATACCATGTTAGTATTATGTGAATACGTAAGATGTGATCATATTGGTAGCACTTATGTTATATATTAGCATACTTTAATCAAGAAACAGCTATAATATTCTAGCAGATTTGTAGTCAAATAACTTTGAATCAAGACCATTCTGAATCAATTAGTTGATTTTAATAAACACGAAATTTGACAATGAGTTAGAAGTCAAATACATACTTGTTTATTAGATGAGACCCACCTTGTTGATCACTTCATAAACTTCTTAATCATTCATTTTCAACTTTTATATACGCAATTAAGTACTTATAACCATCCCCCTAAGCTGACTTAAGTTAATACCGTCTAAACTGCCCAACTCATAATCAGCTATGCAACTCCAGTCCAGTGGTAATTTTGATGGATTCCTTTTGGTAATTTTTTTCAAATCATACAAGGTTCTCGCTATTTTTTTTTTCCAAACTGAGTGGGTTCTCACAAAAGTGCGTTGGATCTACCTCTACTCCGGTCTCTAGCTATTTTACTAAGTGTGAGTTGACCAACATAAGATCAACCTAATCAACAATGTGTGGAAGAAAAAATAGATCTCATCATCAAATCCATATATAACACAAATAAGCTAACATGCAAAATGGTCAAACACATGAAAAATCGACGTAAAACTATCTTAATAACTTTCTTAAAATAATATTATTATAATCAAGACAATACGTATTCTGTAACCGTTTTGTCATAAACTTAGGGCAGAAAATACTTTTTGACCCGACAAGACCTGACACGTTAAATTTGGCATGTCTAGTTTTATATCCCAAGTCAACAAAAGAGCATAAACGTATTCAAAAATGCATATGTAGTGCAGAATGAGCTTACTCTATGACACCCACAATTTGTAAATGGCATGCAGCTGACTGAAGTCTGTAGCCTTCAAAGATAACATGTACATGTTTTTGAGTTTGTTGACATCTCCGGTCTGCTGGGAAGGAGCAACAGATTTGTTTGTGGCTGCAGGAAGAGCCACAGATAGCATACTCTTTAATGTCGTCTGCAGCCGACCCCATAACCGCTCATACACACTGCAATCATCCTTTTGTAATGTAATTTTATCTGCAGGCACGTGTCGTCCTTCAAGCAAACTATTCAGGGCTGATTCAAGCATCTGCAATCAGTTAATGAATTGTCAGCTGTGAAAGATTACATGCCCCACTTGAAAACCACTAAAAGCATTCTAATAAATTACTAGTGGCAGTTTTAAACCGTTTACTTGTGAAAGGGTCGGCTCACGTAATGGACCAAATGGGTCAATTTAAAAAAAAAAAAGGCGAAAGCCAGGGGGGAGTTTCACATACACATGGCATCAAGTATTCTCACATGACACTTATAGAGATAAATTAATTATAGATAATACTTTATATTGTTAATCCTTAAGCGCCCAATATTACGATAATAAAAAGAAATGAGCAAAATCTATTAACACGAAAAGCATGGAAAATCTCAATGTGCAACCAAACAAATGTACATTGTTTTACTGTTCTGGCATGTAGTAAAAAAGGCCTGTTTTGACTTGTTACCTACACCACCTAACCAGCTCATCTGGCAGACTGAAGCTAAAGGTTTCCTTTGAACCACAGAGAAAAAAAATCTCAAAGTTCTAATAAAAAATGTAAAGAAAAAGAAAAATGCAACTGAAAGCAAGTACAGAGGCGTGTCTACATACCGCATACGCATGAGATGACTTTGACAATCTACAAGACAAATCTGCCATCTCGATCAAAATGGTCAAATACATTGTAGAATGTGTTTTAGGCCCATAAAACTGCATAGCCTTGTGCCAGTTCCTCTCGGCCATGGCCGAAAATTGTTTAACTCTTTGAAATGTATTGTTTTCACCTTTTGATAGATTACTTTTCTTCGATTCCATCTCCAATAATCTAAGACTACAATCCCTCTGGTAGCAAGCAAGCTGAAAGTACGCATATGCAGCCTCTTGCTTCCTCAAATCCCCCAATAATTCGTACATACACAAAGCCTCACTAATTGCATCACTAGCTGAAATCTCACTCTTCCCAAACTCCTTTTTAGATTTATAGACTTTAGCCGTTGTATTTTCTCTAGCCAGCAGCATTCCAAGCCTCAGATATGTATGAGCAAATTGTGTATATACATCATTGCTAAGATCACCAAGTATTGCATCACTAGCATCAACTTGCTTTTTTGCTGCTCTATAATATCTAAGTGAATCACAATACTGAGTTTTTGCAGCATCTAGCTTTTGATTGAAAGTGCTCTGAAAAACCGGATGATCTCTAAAAGGCTCCATTTGTGATACTATCTCCTCAGCTGCTGACCGTCTTCCATGGCCCAAATTTAAGTTTATTAAGATAACGTTATTGTGATCAGAAACCTTTTTGAATGAAATGATAGCTTCAGAAAAGGCTTCTTCAGCTTTGCTGATCTCTTTTCTTTCCAGTCTCCTACGGCCCAACTCATTGCAGACCCATCCTTTCTTCTTAGCAAGGGACTGTAACTCAGAAGTACTAGGATGACCATCCAAACATTTTATGGCTTTTTCATAACAAATAAGAGCACTGGTAAGATTATGATCTGCGTCGATATGCTCGTAACCATCAATGTATCTGAAAATCCCACCATTATTCGGTAGTTTTTCTTCCTCGGATGAATCACACCGAGTATCTTTACAAGATTTTGCCTCTTCATTTTCATTCATGCTGTTTTGAGAAATCACTTTTGGAACAGTTTTTTCAGTCTGCTTTTTTCCGCGACTAAAACGAGTATTTCTGGTAGTGCTACTACTTGCACTACTGCCGCTACTGACCCGATCACTCTGGCAGCTACAGTTTACCAATGAGCAAGAAGAGCAGCTCTGGTTAACTTTCCCGAGTTTTTTCTTGAGCCTTTGGAGTTCCTTCTCAACATGAGGTGACATTTTTAACTCTCGAGCAGCAGCAGGTGGCTTCTTTTGATTCTCCAAATGGAATTCAACATACACATCTCCAACTAGTGTCCATGCTTTAGCCCAAAAAAGATAATGTGCTACTACAGATTGCGTATCATCGATATCTATCTCATAGGATGACCAACTGGAACTCATTGAAGATATAAATCTTGAACCTTCTAGATGTTGTGGCATGGATCCATACACCAAACATGCTAAACGGACAACTTTTAAGGCTTGGTATGACTGACCATCAACTATGTAGGCCTCTCCAAGGGCTAGATAAGATTCTCCAAGCAAAAGAACGAGTTTCCATAATTTGTCATCTAGTTTTGATGTTGGAAGCCACTTCCTAATGTCACAAACTTCAATGCAATCAGTATCACCACATGCACAAACAGAGAACTCAACTGGTAACCCTGCTGCATGATTATCAGGTTCACCAAGGCAATTTTCAGAGCCTTGTAGCTGCCGTCTCCACCTTAGGGACTTAATAGCTTGTGACACATGGTGTATTGCAGCCAATTTAGAGGAGATGAGATCAGCATTAGCTTCCACTACAGAGTTACAGGTTGGCTGCACTACAACATCTCCTGATTCAGCCTCATTTGACACCAAAAGTTCACTGGATCCGCGCCCGGGTATATCATCCTCGTTTTTCAGGATGAAACGTTCACGGATTGTTAAACTAGAGATCCCATTCAAGCATTCATCAGGTTCATCTTCAGCATCAACCACAATATTTTCGGAGCCCAGAGGGAGCACTTCGGAGGTCAAATCCAGATCCTCATCATAATCTAAAAGTAGCCTTGCAAATTGCTCATGAGCAAATGCACGTACAACCTATTCGTCATAAACAATGCAGTAATATGTAATTAGCTTGACATGTGAAACAAATAGCAGTATATATCTATCAAAGAAAGAGTTGCCTCAGGGTGAAATACCAGTTGATCTGGCTGATCAAGGAAATCAAGACATTTCTTTAACAGCCTTGCACACCTTGCCCTGTTATGAGGAGACTGCAGCAGAAAACATGCATTACAATGTAACTGTCTATTCAAACTACCAACTGGCAAGTTCAACCAATTTATAAATGATTTCATGGATTTTGGTTGCATGTCATATGCTCAAATTAATAAAAACTCAAGATAAGTCCAACACACCCGACCCACCCATTTGATCACCTCTACTATGGAGAGAGAGAGAGAGAGAGAGAGAGAGAGAGAGAGAGAGAGAATGGAATAAATAACCCACCACTGAAAGTGAAAGCCTGTGAGCAACACGATAGAGTAGGGTTCCTAGCGAGAGTAAAGAATCACGTCTCCCTCTATCGATTAGAGAAGGTATATAGGTAATGTCATCATCACAGTTGTTAGTGGCATGACTCTTTGGGATAACAGAAAGATCAAATAGTTGAATGTTATCCTCGCCAGCATTTTTGTAAAGCTGTAGACATCCAGAAAAAAAATGGTATTATCAGTAAAGAAAACAAGCATAATAAAAAGCTAGAAAAAGACTTAACCAGCGCAAAAAGGGAAGAGAAGAAGTACCCAATAAGCTCCAGGGTCTTGCTTGCAATTTTCTTGAAGGAAGCGCAGAACAGAATGGCCATTTTGCCGGACGATATAAGGATGAAAAGCAGGAGTGCCATCTTCGGATACACCCTTAGATACAAAAATATCATCGGTTTTCAGCAGCTCGTATCCCTGAACAACACCATTTTCATGGTAACAGATGGCTATTTCTGGTACACTTGCCATCACATTGTCCAACCATGCATCAAGCCAAGTTAGTGGACCAACCTGCCAAACAATAAATAAAATTGAAGTAAGCACTAAGCAGGTAGGCAAAAAAGAAACTGGATAAACAAAGACAAATGGGTGTATGGCATGTTGTGTAGCGGGTTTGATCATTTTTCAGAACCTGACCCGTCAACACAGCCCACATTGAGTTGGGCAGACCCAATACCACTTTTTGTTCTCTTCTATAAAACAACTGCAGATTATAATGTATTTACTGATAATTATGAAACAATTAATATTACAAAAAATCCGAAGTCTTTGAATATAGGGATTTGAGAAGGTTGTATACCATGCATTAAAAATAGTCTTTGGGCGACTTCCAACCCCCTTCAACTTTGTTCCCTTAAAGTTACATTTTTTATCCGGTCCTTAGGACCCAATTGGGATAAAAACAACCACCCAAATCGACACATTCATGAGTAAATGGGTCGAAAAGGCCATCTGCAAGAGAATAAGCACAAACTCAAGCAAACTAACCTGTCTTGAAACATCCCATAGGTGCAAACTCACTGCAACATGCTTGTCATTACTGAATATGAGCAAATCACTCCCCAAAAACATGCGTAAATTATTAAATTTCCAAAACAAAACTCTTAAGAATCCATCTCGGTTCATTCTTCTATACATATCTGACTCTTTCATGGAGGGTCTAGGCGTTTCGTTGACTTTCGAGACCTTCTTAACAGCATCACGGTCTTCCTTTCTTTGGTTATCCTTCACTCCTAAAAAGAAACTATCATGTTTTGCTTTTGGTTGTGGGTATTTAAATTCTTCCCCTTCACCAATTTCATTATTTCCGGTCAGAAAAGATGTGTTGTGCCGTTCTTCTGATTTGGAATTTTGAGCCGAAGGAATATCACAAGCCTCCATCCTAACAGAATGCATAGCAAAATTCCAAAATAAAGATTTCTCTGCAGATTGTGCCTGCTGCTTATGTCGTCTAACCAAATTTTCCCCCTCTTCCATATCAGGCCTGCAGTGTACATAAAAGCATTACGACATCTGATAGCAAAGGATAGCAAAATGGGTGTGTGATTTTTGGTGCCGATTGGGTTTACTGCAAAATACTTTTGACCAACTCCTTTAATTTTTATAAATAAGAAATGTGTCACGAAACGATTACAGATATAATGATATCATTCAGGTAATAAACTAATAATATAAGTTTTGGAGGAAATGGTGTAGGACTGCATTATTAATATACTTTGGGCTGTTTCCCTATTTAACTAACTTTTTAATTTTACCCATTAAAGGTGCTCAAATTGTACATTAACAAGCATATGAACTAAAACTGGCACCTCTATCTTACGATATAGCAGCAAACCAAATCACCATATGCAGGTGGCATTTACCCTGTATTTAGTATCAGAGACTGTCCAATACGTTGTACTGCTATTGAGAGGCGAGCCCTGGAATATGGGATCTTAAATATTTGTTTGAGAATGTCAGCTGGAGCAATAACATCGATTTCGTCTTCATGCTCTGTCAAACCAGATACCGCTAGGGCTTCTCCTTTTCTTCTGAGGTTTGATGCAATTGTCCCATTTCCATAAGGCAAATCTACCAAATGCATCATCAGAAGTTAAGACGGGTACCACCAAAATAAACATCCACAAAATGCAATTATTATTATCTGACGATCTATGTAAAAATCAGAAAAATCAATGTAAAAATTCACGCAAGCAAGTGATTGTTGGCCCAGTTAACTGGAATGCAAGGATTTTTTGGATTCTTTAGCGAAACGAATGAACTTTATTTAACAGTATATTACAACCTGGATAACATATGATTAACCATGGCCACTGGTAATAAGAGTAAACACTAAACAGGTTTCTAATTTATAAAGTTATTATTATAGTTCAAATGCGAATCCAGAAGCCAAAATACTAAGGCCATTTGGTAGACGGTTCTTTTAACAACCAAAAAAGTTAGAAAACCAAGGACTCGGCCAAAACAAAGGATATAATACATTTTTGGACCCTCATTTATTCATGCACAGGTACAGGCACAGTGTAGTTAGAACAGATTTGATTTTTTAAGCAACCCTCTTTATAACAGCACAAACAAAGTCTTCTATGCGAATAAGTTATGAAGCATAACATGCACACACTGCTTCTTTATATCGTTATACAATACTAATGCAGAAATAAGTAGATACTTTCAATAGTTTAAGGCATGCATTTTGGTAACTTGATCCAAAGTCCAATCTTAGTCCCATCGTCCCAATCGACAGACGACAATGAATTTAAAATGGAAGAACTAGCCAGTGTTGCCAAGTCATACAACTAATGACCCAATTTCTATGATTCGGTTCAATTCATGAAAGAAAAGGTTTTGAATTCATTAACAGAATTCAATCTTCTCCTTGAAATTGTAAAATTAGGACCTTACCCTAATACTTTAACCAGATTTTCGTAAGTCAAGTGCTTTGTTGTCTGTATCTCCATTGTTGCTGGTGCAAGGATTGATGAAAATTAAAATATTGTCGTTCACGTGTTAGTTTGCATCTAGAGAGGTCCAATTAAGTATTAACTTCGGTTCTACCCCCGGTATTCACTTATCTTTACTTATATCATCTTTGAATGAACTATATTTGCAGTTCCCGGGTTTTCATCATCTCCGGAGAATTGCATACTGTTTTTTCCTTTTGTGAAACAAAGAACGGTTCCGTTACCAATTTTATTAATTCTTTAGGACAATGTTGGTCATTTAACTGTTACTATACTGATTTCATTTCAATTCTAAATAGTAACTACTCTTTTCGTCAAACCAAGAACGGTCTCATTACAAAATTTACTAAGACAAAGTCATTAAAAACTATAATGTGCAAGGCAATGTTGTTGGTACTATTACCAGCCTTCAATAAAACTATTAACAAGGACTTCAAAATGATAAAGGTAGCACTTGGGACTTGAGACACGTGTCACACATAATCTTGTTAATTTATTTATTAACAGGAAACTAGGGAGAACCCAAAGTTGTACTTTTTCTTGTAGTAATTTTGCAGTGTGGAAAACACTAACTATATACTATAGTGCGTATGACTCCAAATTCGTTTTGGTAGTACATGGTTCAGATTCTAGGATCCATCACTAAACCTTCTTCATTGCTGGATGTATGTGTATATACAACTGTTTATATACTTCTATAAACTTATGTGATTCTTACCACTGAATATGAATCAGAAGGAATTTGCAAAAAGGTTGTGAGTGACGGTGGGTATTTGAAAAACATATAAGAAGGAATTTTCAAAAGGATGTAATTGAAAAACTTCTATATGTTGAAGAAGACATGTCGGAAAAATACTTAAAGCTTTAAAGGAGTCCCAGGTGAGTGTGCTGCTTCAAAATAGTCATAAAATATTACCAAAAGTATAGATACATTCTATAAGCCAAAAACTCACACAGCAACAGATGATGGACATTAGACAAGCTCTAAATGGCATCACATAGAGTAGAAGTTGTCACGTAATTTTCAGGCATCCAAAGTCCAAACCCAATTAGCTGATCTTAAAAGAACCTCTTGAGAGTTTTAAGAAACTCTAAACAAATAGACCTGATATTTCTAGATAATATGCATCCATTTTCCTAGGTGGGTATATCATCTGGAGTCCACCAATATGTCATAAATGATACAGAAATACAAATAATAATGGTTTCAATTGGTGACTACATTTAGATAATCTACAAGTGTACCAAATATTACCAGTCAGCGTGAACAAACCAAATATATTTTTAAATAATAAGGATGAATATATTTTCCGGACTCTCGAGTTGAAAGATTCCATGCATCCCCAAAAACTCACCATAGACTACTCAGCAACTAATTCAAGAACCATCGAATTAGCCAACATCTTCATTAGGAAAGTATTTCTGCACAAGTTTTACTATAGTCACATTCATGTGCAGAAACTTCCCTTATGTCGGGGACTCGGATCACATGAACTTAATAACTTCACCAAAAAGCTACTACTAAGCTCCATCCAAAAACTTCACACTGTGACCTCGGTTGTGTGTGGCATTCAAGTGCTCAACTAGTAAACCCAGTAACCGCCCTAAGAACTAAATCAGTGCAGGAAGCAGAAAGCAATTTAACAATCATGTGAAAAATTAATGCGTATCAGTATATGGAAGTTACTACTGACGATCTAACTATCAAAGTACTAAAGTTTCTACTGAACAGTAGTATTGCTATTTACTAATGATGGCAACAGTGCTAATATTTCCCACGGACATTGTCGGTTACTTAGAGATCGTTATAATTGGCTAGTCGGTTCACTTATAAAATCCCAATCCAATTAATCACGAATAATCCCTACAAATCCCGATTAATCGCTAGTCATTACCTCACCGACCGATTAGCGCCTAGCGATTCTTACAACACTCGATTGTAACCTATAACACCTCAAGATCTATCTCTATCTCGATTTCCGGTGCATCAAAGTAACAATTCACATCAAATACACATATTCAAAACACACAGAAACCAATAGAAAAAACCATACCTCCACCGGTCCTAGTATGGGCAGCAACCATAGGAAGAACCCGGTCGGGTATATTAGCCCTAAACGGCAGCGTTTTAAGATTAGTCTCAGTAGGAATCACTCGATACCTCGGCGCTTCTTCACTAACAACAACAACAACAATCCATAAATTTAAAATCAAAATTATATGCAAAAAAAGGAGTTTACACTTTAAAATAATATTAAATACAAATTCTAATTAATATAATTTAAAACGTTGTTACGTTGAAGGTGAAGGAACGAGAGCAGAACCGAAGGCAGTGAAGGGTTTATCGGTAACCGGAATAGAGCCGCATAGAAACCCTACGGGTGGCTTTGGTGTAGCGATTTCGAGTTCGCCTACGCATTGAAGGTCTGGCGATCGTTGTTGGTCTAGAGTGATGGGAATTGATGATGATGAAGGTGATTTCTCCATGTTTTTGTTATGGAATGGTTTTGTGTGGGTTTTTAAGTTTTATTAATGGTTAAGTTTTGTGCTAAAATAAAATGGTGGATTGGTTATGAAGAGTAAACATCTAGAATCTCCCAGAAGAAGTATTGGTGATAATGTTAAAAGTTACAACCCTTGATCATCCGATATATCTCCATCCGATTTAATTAATCATGTCCTCGTATGGAAAGTTAAGGTCTAATAGAAACGTTGACAAGGTTTTTTTAGAACGGCCAACAGAAACTTTATTAATCACCGAAAAAAAAACGCTAGCGGGATGCTAACAAACACTCAAAATACAAACTATATTATACATTTACCACCCAACATTTGATAAGCTAAAACTACGTCACTTCTCCCAATCCAAATTACCAAGTTTTGCACGTGACTCAGGGCCGGCTCAAGCCGTTTAGAGGCCTAAAGCGAAACGAAAATCCGGGGCCTTTTTTTATTGTATATATAAATATACACAACAAAATGATCTACTTGAAAAAATAATGTCCAAAATTAAAAACCAAGATTACACTTGAAATCTAGTCTCTACAATCAATAAAATCATGTTTCATTTCACATAATTAGTTACTAACCAAGTGTTGGTGTTCTAATGTTCTATGACTATGAGGGAAGGAAGAAGTTGTGTATCTTCTTAATCCATTATCCATCAGACAATCTTAGCCCAAATCCAGCTTATATCATATATAAACTTAACAAAAATGGGGGCCTATAGATTTGGGGGCCCAAAGCTCAAGCCTCAAAATACTTGGGCTTGAGCCGGGCCTGACGTGACTTCACCCATAACAAACTTAACGTTTTTATTTTGCCAATTATCTTGTGTAATGAACATTGCTTTTGCCTAAACACCACCTCAGTCTGATTATTCCAAATGCACCAAATAGCCGTGAGATATATAACATCCCGCTAGCGAAAACTCATCGTCAAAGGACCACTGTTGTTAAGAGAGTGTTTGGGATTAATTTTTCAAAACAGCTTTTGCGTTTTGGAAAAGCAGTGGTAGAGCTGTTTTTAGATTATTGCGTTTTTGTAGCCTAAAAATTAATTTTAAAACTCAACCCCAAACACTAAAAACTGATTATTTGCGTTTTCAAAACGCAATAATCTATAAATCAATTTCAAAACGCAACCCCAAACACCCCCCTAAATCAATTTCAAAACGCAACCCCAAACACCCCCCTAAATCTCTGACTCACGTATGACATTTTGTAACGAACGAGTCTCCAACCAGCGACCTCCCTAGAGAAGATCATTCGGATATCGTTGTAGCAATGCCTCTTGGTTTACCGGACTTATTATGGTTAGATGGGTTGGGTTGGATTTGAAAATTGGATTTCTGTGTAAATAATATAAATAGTTAAGAAAATACAAGAAAATGTATCATATGTTTATGGAGTGCACATTACAATGAAGTTTAAAAATATACATAAACATTCATTATTGAAAATATACAAATTTATAGGTCAAACAATAATAAAACCAAAATATAATCATATAGCACAATATCAAAAATTAAGTATTTAAAAAACTAAGATTGAAACCAAATGTGATATTTACTAGCTACATAAGTATCATTTGATATAAATAGTATATCTCTTATTTTACTAATTTCGTAAAAAATAGCGTTAAAAATGATGAACGGTTAATTATGCATCATGTGGTGGCGTTGATAGCCAAAAGACAAGGCACTACTAGAAAATTGGGTTATTGTCACCAAAAGTTGCTACCTAGAAAAATGGTAGCAAATTTAGCAACCGATTTTACACCAAAATATGTATTATAAGATAAGGTAACTAATCGGTTGCAAATTTTGACACCGTTTATTTTTTGTGGTAAATTCGTGAGAAAAATAATAAGAAAGAATTAAAAAATAATAATTTATAAAAAATCAAATAAAAGAAACAAAAACACATCTTGTGGATTTTTTATTCATGTGACAAAAACACATATTTTGGAAACTTTTAGCCACACTTTTATGAAAAAAAAATGTGTCATTTAGAAGCCACACTTAATGAAAGAAAAAAACTAATAACTATAAATATTTTATCGTCAATTAGATCCAATGATGGTCAATTAGATCTAAGGATGGTCAGTTAGGCCCAGTGACGGCCAGTTATATTCGATCATTGTCACTTAGACCCAATGAAGGTCATTTAGACTCAATAATGGTCAATTAGACCCAATGTTGGTCAATTAGGCCCGTTGGTGGTCAATTAGAACCAATGATCGTCAATTAGATCCAATGATGGTAAATTAGATCGAATGACGGTTCATTACACCAATGATGGTCAGTTGGATCCAATGATGGTTAATTACACCACTCATGGTCAGTTGGATCCAGTAATGGTCAGTTATACCCAATGATGGTCAGTTAGATCCAATGATGGTCAGTTACACCCAATGACGACTAATTAGATCCAATGATGGTCGGTTAGGCCCAATGATGGTCAGGTAGATCCAATCATTGTCACTTAGACCCAATGATGGTCATTTAGACCCAATGATGGTCAATTAGGCCCAATAATTGTCAATTAGAACCAATGATCGTCAATTAGATCCAATGATGGTCAATTAGATCTAATGATGGTTAATTAGAACCAATGATCATTAATTAGACCCAATGATAGTTAATTAGATTCAATGATGGTTAATTAAACCAATGATCATCAATTGGATCCAATGATGGTCAGTTAGGCCCAGTGATGGTTAGTTAGATCCAATCATTGTCACTTAGGCCCAATGATGGTCATTTAGATCCAATGATGGTGAATTAGACCCGATGATGGTCAATAGGCACAATGATGGTCAATTAGAACCAATGATCAGCTATTAGATCCAATGATGGTCAATTAGATCCAATGATGGTTAATTAAACCAATAATGGCTAGTTGGATCCAATAATGGTCAGTAAGCTCAATGATGGTTAGTTACATCCAACGATAGTCAGTTAGGTAGAACCAATAATTGTCACTTAGACCTAATAATGGTCAATTAGTGTCACACCACGCCAATGGCGGAAACACGTGGCGCAACGCTCGAAAGCATATCAAAGTCAAGATTAACACAAACTATATTTAATTAGAAAAGATCAATTTATTAGAATGTCGAAAATGAGTATCTCGTTCCATTATTGCACAATGCATTACATAAAACGATAATCATTAAGTTTTCAATGTGGGGTATTTCCGTTTATGTTCCAACCCGATGGTAACAAGGAATGAAACCCCGACCAGTATCCGACATTCCGAATTCCACCGCACTAGCCCCATATCTATCCAGCACTTAGTTACCTGAAAGATATGTTTAAAAAGACGTCAATATATAAAATATTGGTGAGTTCACAGGTTTTAGTTACATAACAATAACATTTTCACAACCATCGACTCGACTCACTTTACCGTATAATTACTTTCCCATTAAGTAATTATACTAGGATCTTGTCGATCGATATTCCGTTTTTATAACCTGTGCGAAACCTGCACAACTTGTGGCCTTTGTAAGGAGTAGCTAGCTCCTACAAACTATAATGATGAGCAATCCCTTGAGCCCCATAACCAAACCAAGACTAACAATAATGCCCCGCTCCAAGTCGTTACTCGGTTTTCCCACGACTTAAGTTCAGAATATATGCACCCCAGGCATAACCTAATGCATAATCGACGCTATCGATTAGGGGTGGGCCTTGTCAGGCACCAATAGTACTATCCAAATATTCTTTCGGTTTCATTTCCCTGAATTAATGATTACGGAAGAGAGGACTCAACCCCGAGTGGCGTTCACTGCTCAAGTACTCATCATACCACTTATCACAATTTATCCTTTGAAAACCTTTTCAACATGTGACAATATTTGACAAACATATCTTTCCCCAGTTAAAACAGTAAAATGGGGCCGTGAAACTCACCTGAACACTGTCTGGCTCACTAGGTAGATAGCATAGAGGGTCTCGCACCTACAAACGTCCTGGACGTATGAGTCACTATTCCTATAGTGCATGTGCCTTGGCAAGTTGTACACCCAACTCCCGACCGCAAGTTATTCCAAATCCCGTTTAATTAAGCGCGTATCCTAGGTTTCGTTGGCGTTACATTACCCTTTGTGTTACAAGTTATATATTACTCTTGTTAATATTTCCTTAACTTGTATTTTATTATCATCGACTCGACTTCACTTAACATATAATTATTTTCCCATTTAAATAATTATACTTAAGATCGCATCGCTCGATATAATATATATTTCAATACCCGACCCGACTCACTTTGCCGCACATTTGTTTTCCCATTTAAACAAACATGCTAAGATCTTGTCGTTCGATTGTATATTCTTAACACCCGATTCAACTCACCATACCGTGTATTTATTTTCCCATTCAAATAAATATACTAGGATCTCGTTGATACGGCATACACATATATATATCTTTGTCTTCTCGTCGCGGCTTTCCTTCCCACATATCTACTTTCCCATTAAGTAGATATACTAGAATTTTGCCGAGACGAGCGTACATATATATAAATGTGTAATTTTTCTTGTTAAGTATATACGTTTGTTTTAACGTCTTATTTGTTTATGTTATACTTTTCTCCCACGAATAATTCCCTTAACACTTAGGAAAGTGTTTGTTAGTTTTCACCCATGTATATATATATTTTACTTCCTAAAAATATATATTTTCTCATCTTGCCGCAATGGCATTTTTCTCATGATTTGTCCGTGTACGGTTCGTTAACGCGTCTTAGTTCGATATCTTAACTCGATTAGTTAATTCTTCCAAGTCTTTCCCAACATGTGCTTTATAGAAATATTATCCACATTTCTAACCCATGTTACTTGGAAGGTTTGTATTTTAGCCCAACTTGTTAACTTAGATACAAAAATGCTTCCAATACTTTTATATTCCCATTTATATAAAAGTATTCATTTTGTATAAGTTTCTCAAGTTTGCTTAACATTTTTATAAAATCTCTATTTTATAAAAATCCTTATTTTAAAACCCTTTGTATTTTTATAACTTTCAAAATACACTTTTATACAAAATACCCAAGTATTTCTACTAGTATTTACAAAAATCACCCTTAGACTTTATTACTTACATTTTTGACACCAGACTTTCCATACCTGTATTTTTGGACTAATAGTTTCTAAAATGTTCATTTTAGTCCCTTAACTTCCAAAGTTACAACTTTAGTCCCTTAACTTACAAAAGTTGCATTTTTCTATTCTAACTTTCAAAGTTGGCATTTTTCACTCAAAATAGTTAACTTTGAAGAATCAACTTTTTATTGGTAAGTTATTTTTGTATCAAAACACTTAGGTTAGTCTTATATTCCATATGAAAGACTAATTATATGTGTGTTTTATGTATTTGTCCATTTCCTCAAAATATCATTCATCCAAGTGAGTTAACTTTAATTTTCCATCTTATTCATTTATGAACTTCTAACATGTTTTACCACATATTATTTCTTAAATGATCATAATAAGATGAATTAAAGTTAGTTTTAACATATTCAAGTTCATCTCAAAATATTAACCAAAACATCATCCTACTTAGTCTTATATGTAAACTTCATATATTTTCAAGACTAATATATCATCATCATCATATCCATGTTTTATTCTTATATCTTTAACCTTCCATTTTACACATGAAAGCCTATTAAAGATTATGTTCAAAACCATTTTTAAACCCTTCATGTACAACTTGCTACTAGGAACACATACATGAATAATAACAATCAAAAACAAGATTAAGAAGCTTACTACTAGCACAAGGCTAGGGAAGACAAAAACCTTGGATTTGAGAGGGGTTTAGTGTGTTCTTCCTTGTGGTTTAGCTCCAAGCTCTTGAAACACACAAAAGGGGTTTGGATGATGGATGATTTTAAGTATTTTGGAGATGTAAAAACTTGAAAGAACAATGTGTGTGGGGAGATGGAAACTCACGGCCACAAGGGAAAGAAGAAATGGATTTGTTTTGTTTGGTGATTCAACCTTCTAACATGTGTTATTATATATCCAACTCATGTAATGATGCTAGAGACTTAAGAGATCTTATGGAAGATCATGAGTGTATTTGGGAGATTTTGAATAAGAGGATATGTGTGTATGCATGTGAGCCGTGTATATGTATGCATGTATAGGTAGGTTGCTTGCAATCTTTGGTAAATCCTTATGAATGATCATAATCCATATATAAGACTTAACCTTGCATGTGCACCCTAGTGTTATGATGGCTAGCCTTGGTCTTGGATTCTTATGGCCATGGGCCGAAATTATTCAAGGGAGGGGACAAGACTAAGCATGCTTTGTACTTGAAATCATGCACTTTAACTTTTGTGTCCATGCATGCCTTACACTAGCTTATAGGCTATTATCATTATTAACACAAGGCAAGTAAGGTATTATGGCCCTTAGGCCGGCCCCTTGGTGGGTTTGGTGGGGTCCACCACTTCAAATATTAACCCATTAGTTGTTATGTTTAATCCCCCGTCGTTCGGGTGTCGTTCGGGTGTTTTTCGGGTTTTAATCACGCGTTATCCGGACATTAAATATACCTTTAATAACACTTAAATATAGTCTATTTTAAGCGTTGATTGGTTATTTAGGCCTTTACCGGGTGAAATTACGAGTTATACGCGTATCGGGTGCGATACGCGCTCTTTATTCGTTACCGGGAGATTTGTACAAGACGTTTTCATTTATGGTTTTGGAGTTCCAAAACTCATTATATCTCATGAAAATACTCTTTATTTTATATCCTGGGTGTCCGGGATCCGTTTCGTTTATTTGATTATTACCGGGTAATTGCCAACGTCCATACCGGATAGCTTATTCGCACATGATCCAATCATGTTTTACCATTAAACGTATGCATTCCTATGCACTATTTGGAAATTGCTATCTCCTAAGGCCTTGATGATTAAATCACACATAATTACGTTTAATTACGTTAATCATATACTAATTAATCTGTACGGAATTACCTTATTTTTGCCGGTTGTTACATTCTCCCCCCGTTAAGAGAATTCCGTCCCGGAATTCAATTCAAGTTACCCATCACAATAGTAACGTTGAACAGGGCGGGGTGTTTGCGCTTCATGAGATCTCCTCTTTCCTAGTGAGCCCAAATTCATGCTCGGCTCACGCTTAGTGCTCTATCGAGCACAGTGTCATAGTTCAACTACGACTAAGCTCTTGGTCATCCCACCTTGACACATCTGTCGGATTCCCGAATTAGTAGAGCTTATCGTCAACCGGACTTCCGCCGATCGAGGAGTTGACCAAAACTTCCCCAGGCCAGACTTGCGGGATTCATTAAGAGTCCCACTAAGCTCTTACGATAGTCCGAGCTTAATCATTACGAGACCAATTTCGATTGATATCTCCGTACCACCGAAGTATTAGGAACTTGGCCTACTACAAACCCTAAGCTTATTGACACCTCCTCGGAGTATGACTCTCAGTGAAAACCCATTATTAGACCGAAGTCCTTAAGGCCTACGCCTTGTCTGTATGACTTCTTAATAGGTTCGCATCTCATCCAAATAGTCTTTATTCTGCAAGATCTACTGGCCATCTCTCGAATAACCTAAACCAGGTTATGTATCTATCTCCGTCTGTCAATCGACGCACTGGAGATTTATACGTATGCCCTCCAAGGGCTTTGAGTAGTATACCCCGAACACTGGAATGCTAATTCCTATCACATAGGAAATTTTGGTGAGGAAGCTAATGGATTCGATCTGCCACGAACATCGATCGTGTCAACACGGAACAATTCCGTCAAGTACATTCAATTTGTACGGGAATGACAAGCCATACTCGTCTCAAATTGAGTATCCCATGCTTGTGTACAAAGTTTGTCGAACTAGAGGCAGAGTGACTACTACAATCCGATATAATGTAAGTCGGCAATTCGGTGTCTAGCCACAACTCTCTCCGAGAGTATAGGTAACTGTTCGTATGCCTCATCTCGAAGCCACAGATGAGTACGGAATGAGAGGGTTCCAAACAACAATCGATCATCACTTGGGTCACATCTGACCCCGGGACACCTCGGGTGTCATGGTGATGTCAAACAGGTGATCGCACCACACAAAAGTCCCCTTGGAAACCTTGTCGGGTATTCCATTTTGTTTACCCTTCGGCTCGACTCACTTTACCGTATATTTACCTCCCCATTAAGGTAAGTATACTAGGTTCTTGTCGACCGATCAACCACATTCAAAATGGGACTTTATTTCCGTAGAATCCTCTAGGTACTGAATTGCTGCTTTCCTCCTGAGCAATTGTGGTTAATGGTACTAGGACGCTTAGTATGGACTGATGGAGGTCGAAAGTTTTTGCGTCGCTTTCACCCCTCAGTTCCCTGACATTAAGCAGTGTATACCTGACGCCCGGGCCGTACAATTCCACAATCCGCGAGTAGTACGAGTCGGCTCATCAGCAATGACAAGATGCTTCCAGCACATAGGTCTATACCGAAAAGAGATATATGAAACATCATAAATTGTTGTCGTAATGAACAGCGTATAAGGTTTATTATGACATATCAACGCGTTGGCCCCCATTGCGACAAGTATACAGAACACCATTAGCTACCCAAACCATGGGTATCCGGTACCAGTTCTGTTATATGTGCTTCATGGGCACTAGTGTTCTATTGTCAATAGTAACCTAGTAAATCAATTCCGAATAGTACAGGCCACATGCCCTTATTTTGACCTTCAGATCTTATGCAGAGATCTGAGTGAAAGGAGTCCTGAAACCAAAACCCTCATTCTTCGAAGGTTCCATCCTTTCGGAATCTTTTTTTTTTTTTTTTTTTTTTTTTTTTTATTTAAATGGTGAAATCGGGTCATAGATGCATGCATTTAGCATAGATTTCACATTTGGCTTGACGGCTTCATGCGCTCAAGTCGTTACTTAAACAAGCGAGCGGCTGATATCGCACCACAGGTAATAGTCCTGAGCCTTCCCATAAGGCATCCCATTCAATGCCTCAGTAGCCACACATATGGGCGGAATATGTAAGCCTTCAAGCTCGTTCTGATTAGTCCGGTGCCACACGCCCTGACCAGGCAGTTCACATTACTATGGTGTCTCTAACAGCGTCTATCAAGGATAAAGGGTTTTGCTCTAGTGTGAGCAATGCTATTTAAAGATGACTGGGAACACCATTATCGACTCAAGGTCGAACTGTATTCCATTGTTCCAAGAATCTACGCCACGACACCAAGGTAGGATAAACCTTCCATCAAAGGAATAACAACATTAATCGATGGGTCGAGACGATCAACCATCTTAACCCAGTAGTGTGGCACCTCTAAAGAGTAGATAATGCTGCACGCCCTTCTGGGTTCAGGGTTCATAAAACCTCTTAATCATGTACCAGGGACTTCACCAATGCATGCCCATGGGTGGTCCACGACGGTATTCCCATAACCATCGGTATGGTACGTATGACTCCAAATGAATCCACTGGTGCGAGCAATAAATGATTTGAACCTTTCAACTCTTGCTAGTCCCAAGGGTATGGATCATAATATCGCTCATAAATTCTCGATACCTTCAGGTTCGAGACGTATTCGAAATCCCTTATCACAAAGGCAAGCCTTGCCTTGTCACGTGCAGATCACAGGGTTTCTTCCCGACATTGATTTGCATAACCGGTCGTTCGGCGACCAAATTGCACGTAAAAGGTTAGGGCGGGGCATAGCGTCACTGGTGCCTCAGATTCTGAAGATGTACCGCTCACGAAATGTGTGAGCATATACAGGAGTCGACACATGATTTGGTCAATTACTCAGACGACCACGAGATTCAGACTTTAGGGGAATACACACGTAATCACTAAGGCTAGAGTGTCTAAGCACGACTTTTAGAAAGTCCGTTGGACACCTGAAACCTTACATAATCAATGTCGGCACTACACAATTAAACAAATAGAACAATGACGGCACAAGGGGTTTAGGCGATGTCCCCATTCCGAGAGAAACAAGAGCGATGCAAACGACAAATCATCACGTCATCGAGGTAATCCAACAGTTGTAGCAATACGCCCTCTGAGCAACACGATAGTAGAAACAACATGGCAACGTCAGCAACATATCCACGAAGCACATCAACTAGGGTACACTGTCCGGGAGTGACACGAAAATCGAGAAGCATGACGACAAGGCAACACTGTAACAAGGACCGCATGACACAGAGAAATACGACGGCAAGGCTATACTACTGCAGGAGCAGTAAACAACAGGAATGCATTATTGACAATGCAGCGTAACCACCTGGATACGCAACTAGTAAAATAATGCAACCGCAAGCATGCACAATGGCTGGGGGGGTAGCACAGTAGCATGAATGCATGCGACAATATGACGCTCAACATGGAGAACCCATAGTCCACACCACCATAAAGCTCCGTTACGGTGAGCACGCATCCCCGTGCGTCTTGGATCACTTGTGGAGGTGGAAATTTCATTCGTACCCTCGGCCTTGAGCCTAACCTCCATAGGCTCAATGGTAGGAATGGTTGGGTTGGCCGGCGCACCAATCATCATAACATGAATGGGGGCGACGGGTTCCACAACATTTAGCTGACTTCTCAAGCCGATATTGTTCATGGAGAGAATGACCATAGGCTTGTTATGAGTCACTCAAACAATGGCAACAGAAACATCGGCAGTTTCCACTGAGGCCTGAGAACCATTGACAATGTTAGGCTTCCTAAGAGCCCAAGGAATGATAACTAGTAGTTCAATGAAAGCCTCAAAGAGAATGGAATTAATGACAACACACTCCACAAAGACACGTAGATGGTCATAGCGGCCTGGAAAGGGTCATAGAGACGTCTTCGTTAATATCGTTCACTTCTGCAGGAGCCTCAAATATATCAACAACGTCAACCCGAGCAGAGCCATAGAACAGCATCATCAAGCCCAACCTGGACCGTACAGACAACGACAACAATAAACTCAACAACAAATAAAGAAACGATGGCATCAAGCTCGATAAGTGCTATCGAACCACTGACAACAACAAACTCAGCGAGAGCTACACACTTAATAGCGTCAACAGGACTTGCTCGAGCCATAGGACAATAACAGGAGTAACAATGTCAGGCTCGACTGGAGCCTTAGACTCGTCGTAGCTACTATATGTGTGGTGACTGGTATCCATAGGGCCTGGAAACCAACCTACATCTTTCCCGATACAAGGGTAGTGGTCACAACGAGCATAGATAGTAGCGGTAGAAGAATCACGATTTATCGATACACCACGATAAAAGGGAAAACGATACCGACTCTGGCAACCCAGCCGAGTCATTCTTCTCATTAGGGTCTCCTAACATGCTATCTAGCACCGATAGTAATTAGCTGGAATGCCTCTCTGTCACTCAAGCGAGGCCGGTGAACTTTCTTCCTGATAAGCTACGCCGTGTGAGTATCGAAATATGGCAAGAGGGTAGACAGGTCACCGTGTCCACAACGAATGGACCTTGCAACCTTAGTTTATAAGTCACCGCAACGTCTTAATATCTATGGGGATTGATGGAAAACACTTCGCGTCATTTGCCGCCCCTAATAGATTACTAGTCTCGTCGTCATGACGAGGGTGACGAATGTTATTGCCACAAGAGCAATGGGATTTCCGTCCCATAGGTAAGTTTACCAGATAAACGTGACCGCTTCCAGTAGTCCGTCGTTCGATTTTCGAGGGGGATTTTAATGTCAGCAAAAAGCGTCTTACAACATTCTGACAATCACAGAACACTCTTACGATTACAGTTCCTAAAGTGTGGTTCCACTTTCTAGGATTTATGACGGATTCGGCACAGTACATGTAACGAGCCTACTCTGGCGTTCCCCGAATGAAGCGAGACTACCAACAATCCTTGAAAAACGAACAGGAGGTAGATAGCGGAGTCTTATGATAACCTTTGCACCTCAGGAAGGTAGTATGACATAAGTACCAACATGCAGAGTCCATCACAATTCATCTTCCGAGCATGATCCAGCGCTATTGTAAAGGTTGTTAATCCATACTTGAATACTCAATACACCGAGTAGTGGCTTCCTACGAGCTAATCATATGTACTTCCGAGTGAGTCCATTGCCAAACGCCGACTGGGGCTTGCTGTTCTATTACACGCCGTCATCCTATCACTGGCAAACCATGTCGCAGTCATGATTAGTGGCCGAAATTCTGACATCATCAGGGTTTAACAGAGCACTCATGTCTTATGCAATGCGGCATGCTGCTCTCATCAGCAGTCCATGACTGCATGGGAACAACCAATACTGTTGTTTCAGACAAGGGCTACCGAGCTTTCAGGGTAACAATGATCCAGCTTCCTAATCCCGTAATTTCGATTCTGTCTTCCTACCGGAGAGGAAAAATATCCAACCCTTGAAGACAACCTGGGCATGCGTTAGGTCGAACATGACTTATTCACCATGATAACACCGCAGCACACGACCGCGAGTCTCATATTTAATCCACGCAGGGTCCCGCTCTCTAGACGCACTAGTCTAGCAGGGACGCACCCTAAGTCTTCACTGGGTTCCAAGTTTAGCATTCCTCGCATCGCTCCGGGCATTTAACTCCCAAGCAAGGATGTTTTCGTCTCCCGTCTCTATCCGATGCGAAGATTTACGTCAGATTGCTTCAAATGAGTAGGCGTTCGAGCTCTTCCGTGCTCGTACCTTAAAGGTAATGTCGAAGAAAGCTTATTAGGTTTGCTAGGTTCGAATTCAAGGAACATCGGCGAAACCTCCCATTTAACCCATTGGTCAACCAAAACTAAGACTGAATCTAAAGAACAAGAACAACGAAGACAAGGAGTGATCACCAATCCCGGCCCTAGCGCCCACCAAGGTTACCGTGCACCCCAAACTATTATTACGTGTGCACCCGTAATGATAATTTGTGTTGCCAGGTAATCTTGTTGCCCGCTAGTTCCGAGCTTCCTGATCCAAAACCGAGATTTCATACAACAAGACTTGATCCTCCAGATCATAAACGACGTGGCGACATCCATTAACGCGATAGAGATTAGTCCTTCCGATCATCCCGTCTACAGGCAAGCAGGTAGGCTCCTCGTAGACCACAGTATCCTTCCTCTTGGCTGGTACCGGTGATCGATGCAAGAGCGCGGACTATTGTGAAGCGTGATACAACAACCTTACTGGCAAAATATCCGTACTACGTATATGTATTAACTTAATCTTAGAAAACCGGATTCCTATGCAACATAAACATCTTATCCGCATTTTCTAATACTTCATATATTGACACACATGGCTAGTCGGTCGGAATTTCCCCTTGTACAATCCATGTACAATTTCTTTCTTTTTCTAAAAATATTTTGTTGTGTTTTATTTTTGAAAACTTCGTTTTCGAGCCAAAACCGGTTATAGTCTAGATTTTTCAAAAATGCTAGTTCGCTACAACCTTGGCTCTGATACCACTTCTGTCACACCACGCCAATGGCGGAAACACGTGGCGCAACGCTCGAAAGCATATCAAAGTCAAGATTAACACAAACTATATTTAATTAGAAAAGATCAATTTATTAGAATGTCGAAAATGAGTATCTCGTTCCATTATTGCACAATGCATTACATAAAACGATAATCATTAAGTTTTCAATGTGGGGTATTTCCGTTTATGTTCCAACCCGATGGTAACAAGGAATGAAACCCCGACCAGTATCCGACATTCCGAATTCCACCGCACTAGCCCCATATCTATCCAGCACTTAGTTACCTGAAAGATATGTTTAAAAAGACGTCAATATATAAAATATTGGTGAGTTCACAGGTTTTAGTTACATAACAATAACATTTTCACAACCATCGACTCGACTCACTTTACCGTATAATTACTTTCCCATTAAGTAATTATACTAGGATCTTGTCGATCGATATTCCGTTTTTATAACCTGTGCGAAACCTGCACAACTTGTGGCCTTTGTAAGGAGTAGCTAGCTCCTACAAACTATAATGATGAGCAATCCCTTGAGCCCCATAACCAAACCAAGACTAACAATAATGCCCCGCTCCAAGTCGTTACTCGGTTTTCCCACGACTTAAGTTCAGAATATATGCACCCCAGGCATAACCTAATGCATAATCGACGCTATCGATTAGGGGTGGGCCTTGTCAGGCACCAATAGTACTATCCAAATATTCTTTCGGTTTCATTTCCCTGAATTAATGATTACGGAAGAGAGGACTCAACCCCGAGTGGCGTTCACTGCTCAAGTACTCATCATACCACTTATCACAATTTATCCTTTGAAAACCTTTTCAACATGTGACAATATTTGACAAACATATCTTTCCCCCAGTTAAAACAGTAAAATGGGGCCGTGAAACTCACCTGAACACTGTCTGGCTCACTAGGTAGATAGCATAGAGGGTCTCGCACCTACAAACGTCCTGGACGTATGAGTCACTATTCCTATAGTGCATGTGCCTTGGCAAGTTGTACACCCAACTCCCGACCGCAAGTTATTCCAAATCCCGTTTAATTAAGCGCGTATCCTAGGTTTCGTTGGCGTTACATTACCCTTTGTGTTACAAGTTATATATTACTCTTGTTAATATTTCCTTAACTTGTATTTTATTATCATCGACTCGACTTCACTTAACATATAATTATTTTCCCATTTAAATAATTATACTTAAGATCGCATCGCTCGATATAATATATATTTCAATACCCGACCCGACTCACTTTGCCGCACATTTGTTTTCCCATTTAAACAAACATGCTAAGATCTTGTCGTTCGATTGTATATTCTTAACACCCGATTCAACTCACCATACCGTGTATTTATTTTCCCATTCAAATAAATATACTAGGATCTCGTTGATACGGCATACACATATATATATCTTTGTCTTCTCGTCGCGGCTTTCCTTCCCACATATCTACTTTCCCATTAAGTAGATATACTAGAATTTTGCCGAGACGAGCGTACATATATATAAATGTGTAATTTTTCTTGTTAAGTATATACGTTTGTTTAACGTCTTATTTGTTTATGTTATACTTTTCTCCCACGAATAATTCCCTTAACACTTAGGAAAGTGTTTGTTAGTTTTCACCCATGTATATATATATTTTACTTCCTAAAAATATATATTTTCTCATCTTGCCGCAATGGCATTTTTCTCATGATTTGTCCGTGTACGGTTCGTTAACGCGTCTTAGTTCGATATCTTAACTCGATTAGTTAATTCTTCCAAGTCTTTCCCAACATGTGCTTTATAGAAATATTATCCACATTTCTAACCCATGTTACTTGGAAGGTTTGTATTTTAGCCCAACTTGTTAACTTAGATACAAAAATGCTTCCAATACTTTTATATTCCCATTTATATAAAAGTATTCATTTTGTATAAGTTTCTCAAGTTTGCTTAACATTTTTATAAAATCTCTATTTTATAAAAATCCTTATTTTAAAACCCTTTGTATTTTTATAACTTTCAAAATACACTTTTATACAAAATACCCAAGTATTTCTACTAGTATTTACAAAAATCACCCTTAGACTTTATTACTTACATTTTTGACACCAGACTTTCCATACCTGTATTTTTGGACTAATAGTTTCTAAAATGTTCATTTTAGTCCCTTAACTTCCAAAGTTACAACTTTAGTCCCTTAACTTACAAAAGTTGCATTTTTCTATTCTAACTTTCAAAGTTGGCATTTTTCACACAAAATAGTTAACTTTGAAGAATCAACTTTTTATTGGTAAGTTATTTTTGTATCAAAACACTTAGGTTAGTCTTATATTCCATATGAAAGACTAATTATATGTGTGTTTTATGTATTTGTCCATTTCCTCAAAATATCATTCATCCAAGTGAGTTAACTTTAATTTTCCATCTTATTCATTTATGAACTTCTAACATGTTTTACCACATATTATTTCTTAAATGATCATAATAAGATGAATTAAAGTTAGTTTTAACATATTCAAGTTCATCTCAAAATATTAACCAAAACATCATCCTACTTAGTCTTATATGTAAACTTCATATATTTTCAAGACTAATATATCATCATCATCATATCCATGTTTTATTCTTATATCTTTAACCTTCCATTTTACACATGAAAGCCTATTAAAGATTATGTTCAAAACCATTTTTAAACCCTTCATGTACAACTTGCTACTAGGAACACATACATGAATAATAACAATCAAAAACAAGATTAAGAAGCTTACTACTAGCACAAGGCTAGGGAAGACAAAAACCTTGGATTTGAGAGGGGTTTAGTGTGTTCTTCCTTGTGGTTTAGCTCCAAGCTCTTGAAACACACAAAAGGGGTTTGGATGATGGATGATTTTAAGTATTTTGGAGATGTAAAAACTTGAAAGAACAATGTGTGTGGGGAGATGGAAACTCACGGCCACAAGGGAAAGAAGAAATGGATTTGTTTTGTTTGGTGATTCAACCTTCTAACATGTGTTATTATATATCCAACTCATGTAATGATGCTAGAGACTTAAGAGATCTTATGGAAGATCATGAGTGTATTTGGGAGATTTTGAATAAGAGGATATGTGTGTATGCATGTGAGCCGTGTATATGTATGCATGTATAGGTAGGTTGCTTGCAATCTTTGGTAAATCCTTATGAATGATCATAATCCATATATAAGACTTAACCTTGCATGTGCACCCTAGTGTTATGATGGCTAGCCTTGGTCTTGGATTCTTATGGCCATGGGCCGAAATTATTCAAGGGAGGGGACAAGACTAAGCATGCTTTGTACTTGAAATCATGCACTTTAACTTTTGTGTCCATGCATGCCTTACACTAGCTTATAGGCTATTATCATTATTAACACAAGGCAAGTAAGGTATTATGGCCCTTAGGCCGGCCCCTTGGTGGGTTTGGTGGGGTCCACCACTTCAAATATTAACCCATTAGTTGTTATGTTTAATCCCCCGTCGTTCGGGTGTCGTTCGGGTGTTTTTCGGGTTTTAATCACGCGTTATCCGGACATTAAATATACCTTTAATAACACTTAAATATAGTCTATTTTAAGCGTTGATTGGTTATTTAGGCCTTTACCGGGTGAAATTACGAGTTATACGCGTATCGGGTGCGATACGCGCTCTTTATTCGTTACCGGGAGATTTGTACAAGACGTTTTCATTTATGGTTTTGGAGTTCCAAAACTCATTATATCTCATGAAAATACTCTTTATTTTATATCCTGGGTGTCCGGGATCCGTTTCGTTTATTTGATTATTACCGGGTAATTGCCAACGTCCATACCGGATAGCTTATTCGCACATGATCCAATCATGTTTTACCATTAAACGTATGCATTCCTATGCACTATTTGGAAATTGCTATCTCCTAAGGCCTTGATGATTAAATCACACATAATTACGTTTAATTACGTTAATCATATACTAATTAATCTGTACGGAATTACCTTATTTTTGCCGGTTGTTACAATTAGGCCCAATGATGGTATGGATACATATGTATTATGTTAAAAATGTACATATGAACACCCCCCCCCCCGTGTGAAAGGGGCGCTAAAGGCCCTCAAGCGAAAATTTTCGTGTGGGTTAAATTTTGTTTCATCCAATCAATGATTGCCACGTGTAAAAACCGTTTGAAAAAAAAACAACTTTCAAAATAATGCCCCATTTCACTCACCAAATTTCACCCACCAGGCCACCATTACACCCATTTTTTATTTCAAGCCCCTTTCACCCACCAAAGTGGCCCCATATGCTACATGTTCCCCTTTCACCCACCAAATTTCACCACCATTACATATGGTCTTAGGTAAACAAATATTTAATTTGTTTTTTGAAAATGATGTGGCAAAATAAATACCAACCCGCTAACGTTCCGTTTTAACACCTCTAAATTTACCGAAGAAACACTAAAGTAGATATATCTTAACCGAAGAAACTATATAAAAAAGGTAGATTAAAAGTGGATTTTCTCTAAAAGGGATGTGATCTTTTGCGTAAGTTAATGGAGAAACTTGATATATGATGTAGAAAAAGCTGTAAACCATCCTTACAATTGATAAAAATATAAACTCCAATAAAAAAACATAAGAATCCTTCACATCTACATTTTTGCTATCCATCTCTGTTTCAGCGCTTGCGGAGAAGGTACGCAGATCTTCATTGTCCTTTTCTTCTTTATATATGTCACTATTTGTATGTTACTTTGATTAATCAAATGCCTTCGACCTGTTACTAACTTCATATGTGTAACATCACGAATTTCCCCTAATTTTTTTTATGATAAAAAGAATGTATTGTTTTAAACAATATATGTTTTAAATACCTTAAACTAATAATTATTTGTATCTCGACACTTTTGTACGTTTTAAAAATATTTCGAGTCACTTTCGGGCTTATATAATCATATTATGAATTTAGAATAATATAGTTTTAGGGAAATAATTGCCAAAAAAAGATTTGTGTGGACCGGGACTCGAACCCGCGTCCACAGCCAACCAACACACAGTGACAACCAACTGAGCCAACTATCATCTTGTGTAGTATTTCAGAAGAAAATAAACTTAACACACTCCTTAAATTGATTAGTCAAAGTCTTAGTCAAACAGTCAAAGTCTTAGTCAAATAGTCAATTCATCATAAAACCTTACTTTATGGTGTTGACCAATTTTAATGGCTAATTGACTCCAAAACTAGTATAAAAACCCACCTATGACCCATTATACTTTGCACCTCTAAATCGATTGTTTCAATCCGATTAAACTTTCCCTCATACCTTTCTTCTATAGTCTATTACTTCTACAATTGAAGCTTTGATTATAAGCTCTTGTAATTGGCGAATTGGAAGCTTGATATTCTTTCTTTTTCGTTTTCTTCAATTTGGACTAGCTACGTTGTTGAGTCTTTGGGATTCGCCTCGCATACATTCACAACACTTAGAGGATAATTCACCTTAGCCAATGTGAGTTTACATAGCCCCTTTTCTCTATTTTCACTATTTTTGGGGTGAAACATGTTTAAACATTTTATTTAATCATTTACTCATATTTACTTGTGATTCAATTACAACATCATTCTATCATTTGACTGTAACAAAAAGACACAATACAATCATTAACATTGATAAAGCCGCCTGTTTAGATTATAGCGCTATAGGTCTGACAAACCCATCCCCCCGCATAAATTCAGGGATGATCGATAACAGTAACAACATTTAACTAACTTGCGAGTTAGTCATCAGTCGACACAAGGTTTGATTGTACAAAGACGCATTGTTACATGTCGGAATCATACTCTATCATCATACAACTGTGATTGTTGTACAAACTATTGTTATCAATTATATTCAAAAACGTATGTATTCTCACCAACTTTTGTTGACCCAAAATATTTTCAAACTTAACATGTTTCAGGTTCTACTTGCTTGAAGATCTGAATTAATGCTTGAAGATGTGTGCATAGTATTATTCATTTTGATGTACGAATTCTTATAGAACAATTGTATGTAATTTATTTAAATCATTTAATGAAATTTATTATTCACCATGAGCTACTGAACAATCATCAATACGTGACATCCCGATGTTTCCGCCATCGGTTGGGGTGTTACAATATGTGTCTTTTTGTGGCTATTTATGTTATGTGGTCTGAATGAGAGAGAAAGAGGGATAGAATTAGAACCTTTGTACGGTTAGGTGGTGACACTGTAGTGGTGAAGGTTAGGTGGTGGCATAGTTGTGGCGGTTTTGTATTGACAGTAGTGGGTGTGGTGGTTTGACCAATGTTTTGAAAATCGGACCGGCGACAACAGCCTTAGCCGGTCAGGTCCATGCTGTTGGGTCGTTTCAACATGTAGCCGGACGGTCGCACCGGTGACCGGCGGTCAGACCGGAAAACCGGTGAAACATAGCGGTCGAGCCGGCTTAAAAACGATAAAAAGACCATCGTCCATAGCTACATCAGATGAACTGAAATAGAAGATGAAATGTTAGTGATAATTTAGAAAGACAACAATGTTGGTGCTTGGATTGGTAGCTGCAAAACAAGAATGATATTGACTGCTTTATCAAATATGAACGAGAGGGAAGAGACATGATGGTGGCAGAGATAGGTTTATGGAGGAGATAAAAAGGAAATCAAAATAGTTTTTATGTTTAAAAACCCAATGCTTGTACACTTCGGTACAGCTATATCCAACTACTTTACTCAAAATAATGAGTTTTTTCCCATGGTGGTGTTTAAGGGAAAACTATTTACCATTTTAGTGTTCCTTTAAAATTATTTACCAAATTAGTGTTTTCATTTACTTTTTGTTACCTTTTTATTGATTCATCCATTTAAAAAATAGAAAAAAGGGACATAATCCTACGTTGTTTCAGTTTGCTAACTTGCTTCATAATTTTGTTTTATTATATACTTTTTTTTTATCATTCTATCCAATTAATCTATGTATTTTGTTTTATTTTTCAATCTACTCAAATTTAATGTTTTCTTTCTTTATTTTACATGTTACCAACTCATTATAATTTATTTATTTTTTCACTCAACCCATGTCAAATAGACATTTTATGATTCATCTTAAATAAATTTTAACTATGAAATAACAAAGATAGCAAACCCAATCTTGAAAATAAATATGTCAAATAAATTCGAGTCACTACTGATTTCAACATCAAACAAAATAAAAGAAAGCATGTAAGATATCGATCCGCTCAGTGATCATTATTCATTCTTCTAGGCTTAGCTGAACATGTTGCTCGATTATGGCCAGTTTGCCTGCAAATTCCACAACGCAAAGTCTTTTTCGTCTCTTTAATATCCATTCCATTCCGTAGCCTTGTTGAACGAGGACGCCCCCTTTTATCTCGTTTCAGATCTGAATTGGGAAGCAATTTTGTAGTAGATGGTAGTTGTGGCCAATATGCTTCATGAGGAAGTGGCGAGAACTCATATGACCAAGTAGCACAATAATCAACGATCGAATAACATTTATGAACATATTGCCAAGTGTTTAAAGAAAGTTTGGCACATGCACTCAAAACATGAGAACACGGATACTTGAATATCTCCCACTTACCACATGTGTAAGTTTTTTGTGCCAAATCAACTACTTGGACATTTTTCCCCTTTTGAGTTACCACCTCAAATATTCCTTTTTCTTGGTTAAAAGATCTTAAAGAATGTGCACTAGCTTTTGACATCAAAGCTGCTTGTTTTGCAGCAACATGGGGAGTATACACATCCCCGTTAGCTTGAGCACTAGATCCCATAGGACGTCTCACATCAAAATAGTGAACCAATCTATAAAATGTAAGTTGAACACATGCTGTGATCGGTAAAAAACGAGCACCTTTAAGTACACTGTTGAAAATCTCTGACAAGTTTGTAGTGAGCAACCCATATCGCTTTCCACCATCATGTGCAAGTGTCCACTTATCATGTGCATAACTTTCAAGCCAACGACGAGCTTGTGGATTTATTTTCTCAATTTCTTCCATAATGGCGTTGAACTTTCGAATTTGATTTTGGCTTCCGGCACGGTAAGCTAAAGCTTTCAGTTGTGAATTGTGAAACTTATCATTAAAGTTGTTGATAAAATGCCTTAAGCAATACCTATGAAAGCTTTAAATTATGAGTTGCAAAATCAATATGATGAAGGTTACTAAAATAATAATAATAATAATAATACCTGTGAAAGCCACGTGGCTCCAACCAAGGAGATCCTTTCTCTTTGACCGCCTTTAGGATTCCCATATGACGATCGGATATTAGACATATCCCTTCACGATCTTTCACCACATGTTTCTTGACATGAGAAAGAAACCAATTCCAGCTAGGATAAGATTCATTTTCAACAATAGCAAATGCAAGCGGCAATATTTGATTATTGCCATCAACGCCCATTGCAATCATCATCTTGCCTGTATACTTACCATACAAATGTGTGGCGTCAATGCTAATAACAGGTCGACAATGCTTAAATCCTTCGATAGAAGGTGCAAATGCCCAAAAAACGCGTCTAAATTCCACTTGATCTACATTAGTTTGTCTCGAAATGCACCATTCAACCATTGTCCCTGGATTAAACATTTGTAATGCATATAGAAACTTGGGTAAACGAGCATAAGATTCTTCCCAATTCCCAAAGATTTCTTCGATTGCCCTTTGTTTTCCTACCCAAACCTTCTTGTATGAAGGAGTATAGCCTAATTTATCAATTATTTCGGCTCTCAATGCAGTAATACTAATAGATGGTTGCTCTTTTATTAGGTGTTGAATTTCTTGAGCAATCAAGCTTGCATCTAGATTTGGATGGTCTTGGGTAATTTGATAATGTAAACAACTATGCGGACCTGTATACTTTACTATTTCGAAAGATCCATTAGATTGTTTACTTGCACGAAGTTTCCATTTACAACCAGATTGTGAATGTAACGTACATCTTATACACCATGTACCTGGGCGTGATTCAACCACCTTAAAATGCTTATGTGCCTTGATACTGTAAAGCTTGTTTGCTCTAATAAGTTCTTCCTTGTCACCAAAAGATTCTTTTCCCAACTCACGAGTCAAATCAATTTTACTATGAGAATGTGATACCATCCAATTCTGATCAGCAGTCACACTTATTTCTTCTAAATTGGTGTAAATTGGAGGGACTTGATCATTATTGTCTAATGTTTCATCTCTATTTACTTGAACTTCATCTTCAGTCTCATCTTCTCCTAACAAATCATCCACATCAATTTTAGTTTCATCGACATCCGCATTGTTCACAACAGCAATTTGAGATATTGTGTTGAAATCCTCATTTTGAATCATATGCGATACTGCATTAACGTTGTTCATTCTGTAAAACAGAAAGGTATTCTAGTTGTCAAGTCACAAACAAACAAAAACTTCAAAGTCAAACTCAATATGTAGATGTACTAGATGTACAGTTAATAGAAAAAAAGAATTCAACTTTACTTTAAAGTCACAAACAAACAAAGTGTCAGTGTTGTAAAATATTAAACAAAAGAGTATTCTATAGAAAAAAGAATCCAACTTTGAAGTCACAACAACAACAATGGCGAACCCTCTTTATTTGTCTTCAATAAACATTAAAAAATTGTTGTTTCAGTTGGCTTTAATAAAATATTTGTATCGATTATGGAGATTACCTGTTTTGCGATTGAAGTTGACCTGTAAATTAGGGATGTCTATTCTGTGTCTTTGATGAGGGCTGAGAACATGGAAGGGTTTAGGTAGTAGGAGGATTTGTTTATGAAACGTCAATGCCTTTTTTCTATTTTTTTATTCTAATAGATAAATGAGTAAATAAAAAAACAAAAAGTAAATAAGAACACCAATTTGGTAAATAGTTTTAAAGGAACACCAAATTGGTAAATAGTTTTCCCTTAAACACCACTATAGGAAAAAAGTCCAAAATAATTTATTATATATAACATCAATTATAAACGTAAACACTCACAATTTTTAATTGGTCCAAATATGGGACAACAATAGTACTATTTTTTTTCTTTAGTTAAGTTTAGGTATTGCTTTTTTTTTTGGTTAGGTTTGAGTTAAGTTTAGGTATTGCTTTTTTTTTTCTTTAGGTATTGTTTTTTTTTTAGTTAAGTTTAGGTATTATGAGTTTTGGTCCATATGTTTTTAATTTATTAAGGACAACAACAGTAATGTTTTTTTTTTCTTTAGTTAAGTTTGCATATTATTATTATTTCTTTTTGGTCAAGTTTGTGTATTATTTTTGTCTTTTTTTTTTTTTTTGATTAATTTGTGTTTCTAACCCTGAATTTGAAGAAGTTGAGTTTGAAGCTACACATTTAGCTAATGATAATTTTGAGGATAATGCTGAAGAAGTTGATTTTGTCGATGAAAATTTTGAAGACGAATAATCAGAGTGACATGTTTGTTTATTATATATAAGGGTTAGCTTGTTATTTATAACTAGGCATAATTTATTTGTTCTTTCGAATAATGTTTTTGTTTCTAATTAGTAGTCTAACATTCAAAGTTATAGTAACTTGTTTTTTGTTATCTAATGGTTTTTCTAATTATTTGTTATTGCTTTTGTTGTAGATATCATGGCATGTACTATGGGTCAAGGTAGTGCTACAGTTAGTGGTCGAGGTTTTGGTCGGGGACTTGGACGAGGTGTTGGGCGAGATGGTAGTCAAGTTGGTGAACGAGGTGATGGGCGAAGTAGTGGTTAACATAGCGATCTAGCTTATCGTCGAGGGGTTTAGCGTAGTGGTAGTCGAGTTGTTGTGCGTGGTGGTGGTCAAGCTGGTGATCGATCTGTTGAGCGACGTTAGGGCTGGCAATTTCAGACACGAACACGAATACCCGACACGAACCTACACGATTTTAACAGGTACAGGTATGACCTTAACAGGTTTCGTGTCCTAAACAGGTAGACACGAAATATACCTGTTAATTTTCGTGTCTAAACAGGTTAAATACTTGTTTACCTGTTTAGTACCCGTTAAGACATGTTAAGGATTTTTTTTTTAAAAAAAATATAGGTTGTGAGGGTGGAATATTGGAGTTATAAGTTTTTATAAATGGAATTCTACCCTTTTAATTCTTGATGATACCCATTTAATGTGTCGGATTTGGAAAACATGTTCGTGTATTATCGTATTAACCTAGTATAAACAGGTATTATCGTGTCTTATCGTGTTAACTTGGTATAAACTGGTATTATCGTGTCTTATCGTGTCCTATCGGGTAAACCAGGTATAAACAGGTTCGTGTTCAGGTTTAGAAAAAAGTACATGATAAGTTATCGTGTCGTGTTCGGGTATACATGTTTCGTGTTCGTGTCTTAACATGTTCGTGTCTTAACAGGTCGGGTATACACGATTTGCCAGCCCTAAGCGACGTAGTGGTATAAGTAGCCATCAAAGTAGTGGTCAAGTGGGTAATCGAGGTATTGGGCGTGGTGGTGGTATAAGTAGCAATCAAAGTAGTGGTCAAGCAGGTGATCGAGGTGTTGGGCGAGGTGGTGGTCTAGCTGGTGATCTAGGTGATGGTGATGATGAGTCTGCTTTTCTTATGAATTCTCCTATTGAGAGTAGTGTCGGTGATGACGAGTCAGCTTCTCATGTTGCTCAAGTGAGGCGGGGAAGCGCTTCCCAAGTCCAAGTACATGAACCAATTAATCGCCATTGGATTCGAGTTGTAGAAGGAGAGTAAGTACACATATACTGTTTCTATATGTACATAAAAATGTTACTAATGTGGTTCCATTCATTGCTTTTATTTTGTAGATTTAGCAATCAAGGGTCTGCTACTCGAGTTATTAGATCAAACTTAGAGACTTTGTGGTCCGGTCCATGGGATAGTTGGAGAGATGTTCGTACTGAAGATAGAACACGGTTGTTTGAGCGATTTCAGGTGTGTAAACAATTTCATTTAACTTCTTAGACCATTTGTACATTTAGTTAATTTTTTTTCCTTTTTCATAGATGTATTTTCAGTAGGAGGAGAAACACAATGCATCAATTTATAGGTGTTGGGAGAAGTGCATTGCTGGTAAATTCCCTAATTTGTTGCAGGGGATAAGAAATGCGGCTATAAAGACAGCGATACAACAACATTTACTTGAAGGGGATAAAGAAGATATAGATATGTCTGTTCTTCTTGACTTTAAACCAGCATGGATAAAATCTGAGATATGGAAAAAAATGGTTGACAATTGGAACACACCAGAGTGGAAAGCAAAGTCTTTAAGAAATAAAGAAATTAGACGTAAGGTAACCGAGGGCAAACATACCCTTGGATCTCAAACCTATGTGACTGCGCAAAGAAAAGCGGTAAAAAATGTTAATCGCCCTCTTTTACTACATATACCATGTCAATATTGTCATCTTTATTAACTTCTAAGTTTTACATTTGCAGGCTAAGATAATTGGGCGTGAACTGTCACCTCATGAGATGTGGAAGCAGTCACATTGTAGGAAAGGAAGCAGACCATTAGATAAACATCTATGTGGTAGCAGTTCACTACTTTTGGATGTTGATTCAGAAGGGGATGATGAAGAAAATCTTGTGTGGGTTGATGATAGGGCAAAGGAAACCTGGGTAAGTTCACTAATTAGTAAATCCAAACATATTTAAAAAAACATTGAAATTTGAATAATACAGTTACATGTTTAACCCAACAGGTTAAATATAATGATTATGTTGTGGAGAAGTACGGAAATGAGCGTAGAGAACATCCAATATTTGATGACGACTTGTGGTACCGAGCTTCCGGGGGTAATAATAAAGGAAACGTTTATGAGTTAGGCAATGTGAGAAACTCATATGTACATGACAAAGAAGACCCTGAGGTATGTTTATTCCTTTTTACCTTGATAGTAGTTTAAAATATATAAAAAATCATTTGCTCTTTAACATAAGTGGAATCATATACATTTGTAATTTATAGTAAGATGACAAAGCTTTCTCATGATTTATGTTCGCCTTGATTCTTGTAAACATGAGGTATATATGGAGATTGTGATGTAGATATTATATATATATATATATATATATATTTATTTCAACTTGAGCTTCGAATTATAGGTCAATAATGAGCATAGGCACCCTAATTTTTCACCAATACTTGACTTCTTTGTCTACTTTTATGCATTTTAAATGTTTCCCATGAATATTGTAATTGTTTGGTTTGTGTTTGCTTTTTTATTGTCAGGTTTGATGCCTTTAATGTATTGAGAATGTTTAGGAATTTCTTATTGAGTTGATTAAACAGTCTCGGCTGATCGTTTAAGTAAAATTTTATTCTTAGTAATAGTATGTAAATATATCTGAACATGTTATTTGGCTTCTAGCACTAGAATTGTAACTCACAATTGGATTATGTTATTGTGCAACTTACTTGACCCGTTATTAATTTTTATTAATTCTGACTTCTTGATTCTATTCATTGCTTGTTTTGTATATTGAAAAATTGAATTTGGTTATTAAAGAGTTTGTTAAGGAAAAAGATGAAGATAAAGAAAGGTTCGAAGGAATAATTGCGAGCTTGGTGGCTGAAAAAGAAAAATATAATGCAGATAAAGAGGCTATGAACAATAGAATGGGAGAATTTGAAGCTAGGTTAACAGCTATGGGTGAAAAATAGGCTATAAACACTTAGACATGAATATTTTGAAGTTTTTTATGGATAATTTCTGTTATTTGATGTTTTTTTTGTGTGTCTATTAGAGTCATTTATATGATTTTGAAGTTGGAAAAATTGTAACAAATTTGTTTTATATAATTTGAGATTTTGTATTATTTGACTGTGTTATATAATATAGTTTTCTTGAAATGTAATAGAATTAATAAAGAAGGAAAAAAACTTGTAGAAAAGCTAAATGGTAGCAAATTTTCAATGAATGTGGTGGCTAAATGGTTGCAAATTTTCATTGAAAATGGCGGCTAAATGGTTGCAAATTTTCAATGAAAGTGGTGGCTAAATGGTAGCAAATTTTCGTTGAAAATGGTGGTTAAATGGTAGCAAATTTTCAATGAAAGTGGTGGTTAAATGGTAGTTAAATGGTAGTAAATTCTCAATTAAAGTGATGACTAAATGGTTGCAGACTAAATGGTACCAAAACGGTTACAAAAAAAAGTGTACATTTTCAATAAAAATGGTGTCTAAATGGTGACAATATCGGTGGCTAAATGGTATCAAAACGGTAGCAAATGACCTTACTAAAATATTGTAGGAGCGGTGGCAAATATTTTAACCGTTTTTGTAGTGACAAAAATATGGTGGCAAAATATAAAAGTGGTAGCTATTTGGTGACATTAGGGCAACAGTGTGTTTTTGCTACCGGATTCTCGGTTGCAAAATGGTGGCTACAGAGCAATTGCTACCGTTATGTAACCGAAAATGTGGTGACAAAAGCCTAATTTTCTTGTAGTCGGGTTTGTCCCGATTGCTAAGCAATATGTGCCTTATGTCCAATGCTTGATACAAAACCACTATCGAGTCGGGGGTCTCACTGGAAGCAACCTCTCTATTCCCAATGGGTAGATGTAAGGCTGTTTACATCTTACCCTCCTCAGACCCTACCTTAACTTTTGCTATTGGTGGGATTAACTGAGTATGACGATGATCTCTTCTTCACAAAGAACAGGTCATTGTTAAAATCTTGCAAATGGTAATTTCTTATATTTTTTTGTCATCTCAATTTCAAGTTTCCTGTATATATGTGGAGAAAGATTAAGATACAAACGATCGTTAACGTGCGAAGTGTACAAAGGTGGTGTATAGAGTGCATGGAACCAGAAAGGTATATGTGCATGAAACCAGTTCCTATATGAAGTGATATTTTTATGAGACAAATCTTAAATACAATACGTGATAGTATATGCATCTATTAAATTATAAGTTGTTTTTTAGATAAACCACTATAAATAGTTTAGATGCATCATTATAAATTGACAACCAAAATGTATTGTTGATACTACTTTTAGATTTCTATTTGGACATAAATTATTTTACACCTTAAAACTATCTAACATTTCACTTGTAAGAATTCAACTACGTATCACTTTTGTAAAAGGACAAACACTATACCACTAGACCATCATATCATTATTGTTATTAGTTCTAGATGCAACGTTGTAATAAAAAAATGCATCAACCTTTTAAAAACTGTCTTCTTCACATACAAGAATGCTATTCAATATTTAAGATAATATAATTCTCAATTTTATGGCACAAGTTAAAAAAATAAGTGTATAATAGTTATTTCAGTTCTCTATTTTGACTACGTATGTTTAGTGGTTCTAGTTATGTTTCGCATTGCACTCAACAATTGCCCTTGTGACAATCTAGCTAAAACGTATCGCATGTCAAAACAAAATGTCCATCACATTTATCTCATATCCGAGGATACAAAAACATTACCATTTTCAAATCTACATATACCATGAAGTGATTTTAAAGGCAGTAAGGGGCGTTCGGGTGGAGTGGATAGCGAGTAGGGACACCGGACACCTCCGCGGGTATACCGCTGCCGGTAATAGGGTACCCATAATCATTCACCGCATGGAGGTAGAGGAGATATGTAGAGAATGTGACCCCTCTTCCATCCCCTAGCCAATTATCTCCCCCTTATAAATTTATTGCTTAAAAAAAATATAAAAAAGGTACTTAAGTGAAGTGTTGCTAGTTATTAATTTGTTTTAGGGTAGTTAAGGCCTTGAGGGGTATAAGGTATTAGTGCAAGATTAGTGTATACAGGGTAGTTGAGACTTGAGAGGGACACCCATTCTACCCTAACTCATAATTTTATTTAACAATAACGATAAGAATAAGTAAAAAAAAATATTAAAAATCAAGTTATAATATGTTGTTTTTCACACGCCTTCCACATTGACGATGGGCAACACCATTTTATGTAAGCTCGTTGGCCGTCCTAGCCGTGTATCACAACTACAATCACATTCTTCTATACCAAAGGTAACTACTATCGAATAACCCATTCAGTTGATGACTCGGAATGTCCCAAATATTGTGTAGAATTATTAAAACAAACTTGATTGCTTGTGAAGTTCAATAATAATGCTACTTAAGGTTGTTGTTAGTTGCTGTTAAAGTCTAACATTGCTACTATATGTTATGTTTCCTGATTAAATTTATTGTTGTTGCAGATAGAGTCAATTTCTATCTTCTGGGCTGCTATTTATGCAGCAATCATCATCATCATCATACTCAGTTAATCCCACCTATAGCAAAGCTAAAGTAGGGTCTGAGGAGGATAAGATGTAGACAGCCTTACCTCTACCCCTAAGAATAGAGAGGTTGCTTCCAATGAGACCCCCGGCTCGATAAGGGACAGAACACTTAGCAATCGGGACAAACCCGATCGGTGCATGTACCCCTTTGTTTTTTGGCTATCAACGCCACCACATGATGCATGATTAACCGTCCGTCGTTTTTAACGTTATTTTCACGAAATTGGTAAAATAACGTTAAAACTAGTGCAACTTTACTTTTGCCCCCCAATGGCCACACATATACATCATATGCGCACACCGTAAGTGGGGCGTATTTATGCAGCAATCATATTCATAATACCAACTACCAAGGACCTGGATTTTTGGTAATCTTCAAATTTTCTGCGTGTCGGTTTCAGTAAAAAGGCCGCTAGTTGTGGCGTTGGGGACAATCGCAGTGACTTTACTGGGAAGGTAAAAGCTCTCCGAGGCACATTCTGGTCAACAAGTGCTCATGGAATACATATTACTAATCCAGACTTACATTTTGTTCTCAAGACCATCAAGCTATATCAGGACAAATATGATCGGGTCAAACTATGTTTCTCTCATTCTGCTGTTGATTATGGACTTAGGTCGGAGTGGTATTGAGGTCTACCTAGGTCCTTGACTGACTGAGCCTTGTCCCTAACTGACCCATCTAGGCTTTCTTCGTAAAAATATAGGAACAAGATCACGACTGGCTGATCTAACCAAATTCAGAACTATTCCCACCTGGCTAGGGAATCAGGTCCCAGTCTTAACCGATTGGTGCATCTATAGCAGCATTAAGTCTCAAACTAGAAATAGTCTCAGATACTATGTTTCAGAACAAGACAGTTGACAGTACACATTAAAGAATAAAGATTATGGCACGTATAAAACATTGAAGCACAACCTGATCATGCTGGAAATCTTAGTTGAGAGGGAAAATATGCGACTAGACTAATTAAGATTAAAGTATTTCTCAATTACAAAGATGTAAAACAAACCGCAAAAGAACAGCACAAGTTCCTAGTCGAAACTTCATAGAAAGTAGGTAACATATCAAGGGAGAGTAGATGCCGGGGAATCTTGATAGCCCGTGATGCCCAAGATCCGAATTCGAGTGTTTGGCTGCATGGTACAAAGTAGAAACAATCAAATACAAACTAGGTCTTCATCTCATTCTACAAGAGTACAATTTTGAGTTCTGATCAAACATTATTTCACAAATTCTGTGGATTTTCTTTCATGATTTTTGGTATTATGGTCTTACAAATTATGTTCTTATTTGTAGAAATATCACTGAAACATTAAGATTGTCAATAGATCATATCAATTTGATTTTCAAAGTAACTATTTTTACCCAAAATAAAAAATATGCATCCTTTTCTCTAAATAGGACAACGAAACTTGAGATCTTAAAAGAGAGACGCATGAGAAAGTTACTATATTGAACGTGCTCCCACACACACACACGTATATATATAAATATATGTGTGTGTGTGTGTGGGTTCAAAAGAAATCAAAACTTCGAGTAGAATACCTGTCTGTGACCAATATTCCTTCTGTAATTTTTCTTCTTCTTGTACTTGAAGACCACCACCTTCGGGTCAAGCCCCTACACAGTGCACAATAAAAGCAGTGAGCAGTATATGACCCAAGAATGTTAAAAGTAACATAATGGACAGGCATAGACGCATAGTAAAGGCCCAATCGGGTTACTTTTGGTATGAATCGAAATGCGTTGATCCAAAACACTGTTTGTGTGACTTTGTGCCACTTCTTAAAAATTTTAGTAACAAAAGTAACTTCATCTTTTAAATAAAGTAACTTAAGAGGTCGTAGGCGCTATCTATAAATACACTTTGGGAGACACTTATTTGAGATGTTTCATTTCAAGCCAAGTTCAATTTTATTTGCGATAAAACACAATCCAAATCTACACATTCATAATTGCCTCTAGCAACAATAGAAACAAATATAACACTGAGTGAAGAAAAATGAAGTACCTGCTCCTCCACTACTGCATGTACAGCAGCATTAGGCACTATTGGTTTACCAATATATGTGCTGTTCTTGGTGCCAACAAGTAACACCTTGTTCAAAATTATCTACATATACCAACTTGTGTCAGAAGTTAAAAAGCAAGAAAACATAAGAGTCAAGTGCTGGTTGATTTTAGTCTGATAAAAGAGTAATAAAGCATATGCTGTTGACCTTTATTTAATTACATCATCCTACATATGAGCATATCCCATAGCCATGACACAAAAGCATATTACCAAAAATAAAAAAAAATTAGATCTTTAGTAGGGAGTAGGGGTATGAATTTCTAACACGAACCTAACACAAATTTTGCGGGTTTGGGTTTACTCTAAACAAATTTTGGTTACTTTTTGGTAAAAATTTGATGAGCTAAACCGGCTGCGAGTTCACGGGGTGACCTCTTTGTTTTTATTAGTTTAAAAAAAGGCTTTATGTATTGGGTATTTTATGTCAAAATTTATACCGTAAAGAAAAATGAGCATCAATTTTTTGAATTTAAATGTTGTAAACACTTTTGTACTTTTTGGTTGTAAAATGTAATTTTAGAGTATTAATATGCAAAAGAAAAAAAAAGATTATTTTTTTCCAGCTTAAACAGACAAGGTTCGTGTCAATCTACAAATAATCAAATATAAGTGTCATGTTCAGGTTCCTATGTCCGACTCTGACAAGATATTCGGCTTCCGCCCGTCCAACCCGCAAACACAACCACTTTAGCACCCCTGATGAGCCCTACCTTGTTATTTGTTAATCACAAAATAACATTCAACCTTCTAATGTAACTACATATAAGCACAAACAATCCATATGAAATTGAGCTTAGTTGCTTACTTTATCATCAACGTTAGCACCCTTAAGCCTCTGAGTGTACAGAAACCGCCCTGGAAAAACTATATACTGTCTGCCCCCAATCTGAACAGCAATCAAAACCAAAACAACAATCAATAATCCAATTAATATTATCATCATCAGAATCAGATAATCACATGATAACATTCGCAATCAAAATTACTTTGAAAGCACAAGGAACAATTAGATTTTATTAAAATTAATACATAGATAACATAATCAACTAAGCAGTTAATGTGGTAAAATATCGGTTATCGGTCAAGGACCGATATTTAGGATATCGTTTATTGCGGTGAGATATCGGTAATTACAGAATATATATATTATAATAATAGTAAGATCAATATATAAAACTTAAAACATTTTGTAACAAACTAAAAAATCTTTAGGGTCAAATCTGACCAAAACCGTAATATTAAGGATTAAAATATTATTTAGATAAAAAGAATTAAAGGAAATCATATGATATATGTTGATAAACCCTAAAAACAAAGCAACCGTCACTTTGTCTTCTCTCATTCTCCATTGCAGGTCTCTTCTTCCCATTTCTAGCATAGGTTCATCTCTATCTCTTTTTCTTTTACAAACTTTCATAGTCATGTTCATCCCTTTTACATCTCTTCAGCCCTATTACATCTCTGTTGTAACCTAAATGGTATCAAAATGGGCAAAAAAAAACACCAAACCGATATTATCACCGATACAACCGATATTCCCACCGATACAACCGATATTTTGGAAGGCATCGGCAGATATATCACCGATATCGGCCGAGATTATCGGAACCGAGATAGGGACCGATATTTGTGACCGAGATAGGCCCTTATGGCCGATAACCGAGATATCACCGAGATATCACCGATATTGACTGCTTAGATAATCAAAGTAACCTAGAGTCGATTCGTATTCATCTTCCAAGCCTATTCATACTTCGAGTCTGGGTTTTAAGCGCCTGAGGCGCGCCTAGGCACGAGGCGCAACCTAGGGCACCTTAGGGATCTGCACCTATTCATTTTCCCAAAAGCGCAAGAAAAGCGCAAATTTTGACCCTTTTTTTCGTCGCTTTTGGCCCTGAGGCGCACGCATCTCGTACACCATGTATTTTTATGCATAAAAATGTTGTACCTTGGTGTTTTTTGCTTGTACATATAGGTAAAATCATATAAAAACCTTATTTATAGCTATATTTTGGGTAAATGAAGCTAAAAACCTACGGGGTATATATGAGATATATAAAAAAATTATATAATTAGTGCGCGCTTCGGGTACGAAAAGCCCACCGCTTTTGCGCAATGCGCTTAGACCTCGTCGCTTTTGTGCACCTAGCGCTTTTTAAAACCAAGCTTCGAGTCTATTCATATCCTATCTAAAACTGTCTAAAAATTAAAATGCAAGAGTCGCGTGAGCAATGTCGTAAAAACCGGGACTCTTCATCAACTAGTCATCAAATAATCGCTAGTCGGCCAATCACCGAGTAATTTATCGTTAATCGGTAGTCTTCCATACAAAACCTATAAATTTCGGCCGGATTCCAGCCAAAACCTGAAAATTATGTCAAAGCGTGTAAATTCCGGCCAATTTCCAACCAAACCATATAGATAATATGTATTTAAAAAATAAGTCGCGATAAATATTTACCTATAAAAATGAGTCTAAGGGTTCGAGCCTGGCCAAAAGAGGATTTAATGTAATTTAAGCCGTTAGAAAAAAAATTACATATAAAAGTTGTAATCCGATTAATCCTGATTTTTACAACCATGCTTAACTAACCATAACAACGGCGAATACATCTTCTCCTTTGGATTCAGTAGTGGTTAGGGTTTGTTCAGCCTGCTCGAACTCAACAGCTTCAGCTTCAGGTTCGGGTTCGGGTTCGGGTTCGGTTCCGGGTTCGGATTCAACAGACGGAGCTTCGGTTTGTGAAAGTTTAGGAACAAATGTGGATGAGGATAAGGGTCTGGTGGACGATTGAAACAAAGAGGTTGAAATTGGAGGTAAATGAGAGGGGAAGTTGAAGGTTATTATTGGTGTCGTTGTAGGAGAAGGTTTGTTTGGGGTGAAGATGGATGTTATGGAGGATGAGGCGCACGATAAGCTCATCGCCATTGTTGAAGCTTTGTTTGCTCTCTCTCACTGTGTTGTTGTTACAGGGCCTATCTTATCCTGCAACTACTGCCTATGGGTATATGGAAATGGAAGTCTCTTGATTTACGCTTTTAGTCCTTTAGTTCTGGTTTTTTGTTTTTTTGTTTTTATAACTAATATTAGTTTCCATGCTTCGCTGCGGGAGCTCCTGTTTTGTTGAGGGTTTGGTGGACAGTAGAGATAACATTAGGGTGACTGTTATTCTCACGTGGGCTTCACAAAAAAACTCACGGCCCATTAAGTTCCAGACCAGCCTTAAGATTACAACACTTGGGTTGTCTCTTGTTTAGCTCACAATTTTTCGATATAGCCTGGTGGTTTTTGTGTAAATAAAGTAGGCATGAGATGTTGACTATTTTTTTTACTCTGTCTCATATTACCTGAGGTGAGTACATGCTAAAAGCATAACATTTATGACTTATTTTAGCCATTCACACCGTAGAAGTGTCGTATATTTAATAGTATATATAATGTACAAAAGTGAAGAATGGTTACACTTTGATCCTACATATTGAAAGTGGTGGACATTTAGGTTGATATAATAACCAATGAGTTGTTAAGTTAAAGGTTTTCAAAAGGGGTTAACATCTCATTCAGTGCTTGGTTTAAAAAAGCGCGAGGCGCTCCGAGGCGTTTTGGTTTCAAAATTCGAAGCGCGAGGCGAGAGCTTCACGTATAGTATTAAAAAATTATAAAAAAAAAATATTTATATATGTCAATATGACATTTTCTACATGTTAATTAATCATAAGCACACAAACATGATTATAAAACACCCATGAACGCTAAAAAAGCATATTCAATACATAAAAACGACGAGGCACTACTGTAGCGGGCCAAATAAAGCAGTTTAACTTGTCAAACTGTATTTTGCCAGAGGAGACATTGCCATATCACACATTTGTGACACACTCAGCAAGTTGTATTCAAGGTTTTCCACCAGATTGACCTTGTCAAACTGTATTTTGCCAGAGGAGACATTGCCATGTCCTAGCACATATCCCTTAGCATTGTTCCCAAAGGATACAGATCCTTCTCTTTGGCTGATAAAATTGTTTATCAGGTATCTGCATCCAGTCATGTGCATAGAGCCTCCACTATCAACATACCATATGCTGTTTAAGCCCCTGGAAACTCTCTGTGACAATGCAGATTTTGAAGTACAGCCTTCAAATGCCATTAAGGCAAAGTTCTTTCTGCCATTGTCTGGTTCTCCCCAGTTGATGTCAAACATCTTGTTGTCTGCATCAGGATTGCACTCTGTGGTGTCAAAAGGAAGACTGCTCCAGTCAACATACCCTGAGGTGAAAAGACTTTGTTGAGAGGGTTGTTGAGGCTGTGGAGGTTGTTGAGCAGCTGGAAAGGGAGGGATTGATTGTTGGCTCTGCATCTGTTGAGCAGGCATTTGAACATATTGTACTTGTGGCATGTATTGCTGTTGAGGAGCTTGTGCCTGTACAAAATGAGCATTCCCTTTAGTTCCATTATTCCTATTATAATTGGGGTTAAAGTTATTTCCAGATTGTGATTGGTTAAAGCTAGAGTTTCTACACTCTCTAGCAAAGTGTCCCAACTTCTGACACTTGTGACATCTCAGTTTAGATTTGTCAAAACCAATTTTTGTATTACTGGTCAATCCTGGAAATTTCCTTCCTGACCTTTTATAAAACTTGTTAGTTTTAATGCTTAGCATGGCCAGTTGGTGTAAAATGTCCATTTCTTCTAAGTCATCACTGCTAAAGTTTTTCAAATCATCCATGATAAAACATAGATTATCAGCAGTTTGACTTTGGTCATCATTGTCATAACCTGGGAAAGATCTTTCTGATGAGATCCCAGTTGTTATGTCAATGTTGTCATAAGATCCATAGGAACAAGTTGGTGAGTCTTGTCCCAAAAGTGCTGTACTACCTGGTAGGTAGTCATCAGCAGTTTTACCAGATGATTGCAATTTCTTCTTTTGATCAATTTCTCTCTCAAAAGTAAGTAATCTCCCATGGAGTTTTGTAAGAGTGAGGGAGCTAAAATCTGGTGAGGATCTTAAAACAATGGAGTATGTTTCCCATTTGTCTGGTAAAGACCTTAAAAATCTATGTAGCATAGATACTGTTGTATAGGTCTGACCATTTAACTTTAGCTCAGATATTAATGAGGAGAATCTTTCAAATTGTTGAGTTAAAGTTTCCCCATTAATATGAGCAAATGTCTCATATTGTTGAGCTAAAATCTCTCTGGTGTTGGCAATCACCTCTTCAGTTCCTCCAAACTGTTCTTTAAGACAATCCCAGAATTCTTTGTGTAACAACCGGCAAAAATAAGGTAATTCCGTACAAATTAATTAATATATGATTAACGTAATTAAATGCAATTATGTGTGATTTAATTATCAAGGCCTTAGGAGATAGCAATTTCCAAATAGTGCATAGGAATGCATACGTTTAATGGTAAAACATGATTGGATCATGTGCGAATAAACTATCCGGTATGGACGTTGGCAGTTACCCGGTAATAATTAAATAAACGAAAAGGATCTCGGACACCCAGGATATAAAATAAAGGGTATTTTCACAAAATGTAATGAGTTTTGGAACTCCAAAACCATAAGTGGAAACGTCTTGTACAAATCTCCCGGTAACGAATAAAATGCGCGTACCGCACCCGATACGCGTATAACTCATAATTTCACCCGGCAAAAGCCTAAATAACCAATCAACGCTTAAATTAGACTATATTTAAGGGTTATTAAAGGTGTTTTTAATGTCCGAATAACGCGCAATTAACACCCGAAAAATACCCGAACGACACCCGGACGACGAGGGATTTAACTTAACAAATATTGGGTAAATATTTGAAGTTGTGGACCCCACCTAGACCCACCAAGGGCCGGCCTAAATGGCCTTGTAACCATCTTGCAAGTTGCTTTAATAATAACCTACTAATCTAATAAGCAAGCATGGGATATTAAGCATGATAATGTGTAAGATCTCACAAGTACAAAGCATGCAATAAACTTGCTTTTGTGTAAGGAATATTTCGGCCATAGGCCATATAAATCCAAGACATATGCAATCAAGCTAAACACTAGGGCACACATGCATACATGCTTCCAAAAGATCTCATATCCTACTAAAGATTTTAAGTATGATTACATGATATCTTGGAAGAGTTATAAACCTCTTTTCCTTCTTAAAAACCCACGGCCAAACACCCCACCATATCCATCCAAGATCACTTCCTTGTACTTCTTAAATCTCCTAAATCTTTAGAAAGATCATGTGTAATCTATGGAAGTTATGGTAATGATATATAACATGTGTTAGATGCATGAGTTAACAAGCCAAAAACAATCTTCTTCTTTCTTCCTTATTGTGGCCGTGGGGTATTATGCACACACACACACATTTCTTCAAGTTCAACACTTCCAAATTACTCTTGAACATCCATCCATCAAAGCCCCATTGTGTGTTTCAAGCTTGGAGCTTAACCATTAAGGAAGAACACACTAAACCCCTCTCAAAATCAAAGGTTTTGTCTCCCCTAGCCTTGTGCTAGTAGTAAGCTTCTTAACCTTGTTTTTGATTATTATTATTCATGTATGTGTTCTTAGAAGCAAGTTGTACATGAAGGGTTTAGAAGGTGGTTTGAACATAATCTTTAATAGGTTTTACATGTGTAAAATGAATGATTAAAGATATGTAATTAAATCATGGATTTGATGATGATAATGTAGTGTTCATGAGAATGTATAAAATCTACACATACATTAAGTAGGATGATGATTTGAATATGATTTGTAGAATAAACTTGAATGTGTTAAAAAGTAACTTTAATCATCTTAACATGATCATTTAAGACATAATAAATGATGGAACATGTTAGAAGTTCAAGAATAAAGAAGATGAAAAATTAAAGTTTACTTACTTAGAAGATTGATATTTTGATATAATGGGCAAATACATAAAACGCACATACAAGTAGTCTTATATATGAAAAATAAGACTAATAGAAGTGTTTTGATACAAAAATAACTTACCAATAAAAAGATGGATCTTCAAAGTCTACTATTTTGAGTGAAAAATGTTAACTTTGGAAGTTAGAGTGGAAAAATGCAACATTTGGAAGTTAAGGGACTAATATTGTAACTTTGAACGTTAGAGGACTAAAATGGATATTTTAGAAACTATTAGTCCAAAGATGCAATAATGGAAAGTTTGGTGTCAAAAGTATAAGTAATAATTTTCCAAGGATGATTTGGGTAAATACTAGTAGGCACACTTGGGTATTTTGGTATAAAAAGTATATTTTTATAAAAGGGAAAGTTATAAAAATATGGATTGTGTTAACATAAAGATTTTTATAAAATAGAGATTTTATAAAAATGTTAAGCAAACTTGAGAAACTTATACAAAAATGAATACTTTTATATAAATGGGAATATAAAAGTATTGGAAGCATTTTTGTATCTAAGTTAACAAGTTGGGCTAAAATACAAACCTTCCAAGTAACATGGGTTAGAAATGTGGATAATATTTCTATAAAACACATGTTGGGAAAGACTTGGAAAATTGACTAATCAAACTAAGATATCGAACTAAGACGCATTAACGAACCGTATACGGACAAAACATGAGAAAAATGCCATTGCGGCAAGGTAAGAAAATATATATTTTTAAGAAGTAAAATATATATGCATCATGGGTGAAAACTAATAAACACTTTCCTAAGTGTTGAAGGAATTATTCGTGGGAGAAAAATATAACGTAAACAAATAAGACGTTAAACAAACATATATACTTAACAAGAAAAAACTACACATTTATATATATGTACGCTCGTCTCGGCAAAATTCTAGTATATCTACTTAATGGGAAAGTAGATATGTGGGAAGGAAAACGAGACGAGTAGACGAGGATATATATATGTGTATGCCGTACCAACAAGAACCTAGTATATTTATTTGAATGGGAAAATAAATATACGGTATGGTGAGTTGAATCGGGTGTTAAGAATATACAATCGAACGACAAGATCTTAGCATATTTGTTTAAATGGGAAAACAAATGTGCGGCAAAGTGAGTCGGGTCGAGTGTTGAAATATATATTATATCGAGCGATGCGATCTTAAGTATAATTATTTAAATGGGAAAATAATTATATGTTAAGTGAAGTCGAGTCGATGATAATAAAGTACAAGTTAAGGAAATATTAACAAGAATAACATATAACTTGTAACGCCAAGGGGTAATCTAACGCCAACGAAACCTAGGATACGCGCTTAATTAAACGGGATTTGGAATAACTTGTGGTCGGGAGTTGGGTGTACAACTTGCCAAGGCACATGCACTATAGGAATAGTGACTTATACGTCTAGGACGTTTGTAGGTGCGAGACCCTCTTTGCTATCTGCCTAGTAAGCCAGACAGAGTTTTCAGGTGAGTTTCACGGCCCCATTTTACTGTTTTAACTGGGGGAAAGATATGTTTGTCAAACGTTGTCACATGTTGAAATGTTTTCAAAGGTTAAAATGGGATAAGTGGTATGATGAGTACTTGAGCAGTGATCGCCACTCGGGGTTGAGTCCTCTCTTCCGTAATCATTAATTCAGGGAAATGAAACCGAAAGAATATTTGGATAGTACTATTGGTGCCTGACAAGGCCCACCCCTAATCGATAGCGTCGATTATGCATCGGCGTATGCCTGGGGTGCACGTATTCTGAAATTAAGTCGTTGGGTTCCGAGGAACGACTTGGAGCGGGGCATTATATTTGGTCTTGGTTTGGTTATGGGGCTCAAGGGATTGCTCATCATTATAGTTTGTAGGAGCTAGCTACTCCTTACAAAGGCCACAAGTTGTGCAGGTTTCGCACATGTTGTAAAAACGGAATATCGATCGACAAGATCCTAGTATAATTATTTAATGGGAAAATAATTATACGGTAAAGTGAGTCGAGTCGATGGTTGTGAAAATGTTGCTGTTATGAAACTAAAACCTGTGAACTCACCAATATTTTATATATTGACGTCTTTTTAAACATATCTTTCAGGTAACTAAGTGCTGAATAGATATGAGGCTAGTACGGTGGAATTCGGGATGTCGGATACTGGTCGGGGTTTCATCTATTGTTACCATCGGGTTGGAATATAAACGGAAATACCCCCGCCTTGAAACTTAATGTTCATTGCTTCATGTAATGCTTCGCGCAATATTGTAACGAGATACTCATTTTCGACATCCTAATAAATTGATCTTTTCTAATTAAATATAGTTTGTGTTAATCTTGACTTTGATATGCTTTCGAGCGTTGCGCCACGTGTTTCCGCCATTGGCGTGGTGTGACACTTTGGCACTTTCACAATGTAAAAGGCCAGAGTATATCTCATTTGGGAGAGCCATTGCCAACATAGAGAATGCTTTTGCATCTAGCTCAAGTTTTAGGAAATCATCATCTGTATAGTCTTTTGGTTCTTTAGGAACCTCAACTTTAGTTTCAAGATTTATGTTTACTGGTTTGTGAGGACCATATATCACAGATCTCCAACAACCTGTGTTGGTTTGTGACAAGGTATGTGCCATTCTCTTTTGCCATATGTTGTATTCATTTCTTACAAGCATGGCAGGTTTAGTAGCAGAACCAGTATTATGTGGATCCATTTTAAAGAGTATTGATTTGTCAGATGACTCTTTTAAGTGATGGATGTTGATAAAAAGTGAACTTTTGATCTTTTATTGAGTATCAATAAGAGCTTTGTGTCTGATTCTCAATTTGTTAGATTGATATGTGATCAGATAAACCAAAGCTCTGATACCAATTGTTGGATCAGTTTGCTCTTTGTTTAAGTAAGAACTTGCTATCTTTGACACTTAAGTGTTTAGCAAGCTCTTGTATATCAGATTATAAGCACAGCGGAATGTATAAGTTAAAGCAACACTTTTTACACTTAAGAGGAGTTATTACTCCCCCTTGATGATTGAAACTAATAATGACAAGTATTTATTATGAATCTAAGCAGTAAATGAGAATTAGATACTTAGACAGATTCACAATAAATACTGAAATGGAATAGAACAGTGAAAGTGTTTGAAGGATTTTTCTATTAAAATCAATGTCTAAAATAGAAGGTTGAAGCCTCCTATTTATAGACGTTTACATACATGTATCTTGCCCATAAAGCAAGTACAGAAACATCAGAAACAAGTTGCACAAGTTGCAACATTGAAACTAACAATTACAGCTAAAAGTAATAATAAACAATAAACTACTGATACAAAAGGCGGTGGAAAATATCTGATGCTAAGTGCTGATGAATGACAAACTACTGATGAGTAGTTTGTCTTCAGTACTTCTGAAGTGAACTTGTCTGGTTTGGACTTCAGAACTTCTGATGAAGTTTCTTCTTCAGCACTTCTCATATCTTCTCTTCAGCAGTTTCTTGTCTTCTCTTCAGTACTTCTATACTTAGCCAAAATGACAGAAGTGAATTAGACTAAGGTTTCCAAAAGTGGTTTCACCAATCCTCTTTGTCCTAACACTTATTTTTTTTTTTGATCGGCGAACAACTATGTGGCAACCACCCTTACGAGGCGCCGTGCCCAAGAATCGACTACTCGACCTCCAGCAGCCCTGCCTTCTCCCGATGCGCGGAAACCCGAGCCCCACCCGCCCGAAGGCACGACAGTGTTATAGAACTCGGTAAAACATCGCCGCCCGTCAGATTCGAACCAGCGCCACCCGTATTCGATCTTCACCCGGATACCAAACCATAAATGATGGAAGTGGGGATTGAACCTTTGATCACATAGGTGAAACAAAAGCCACTCCACCACTATGGATGGATACTTTTCCACCCTTATTGAAAAGCCAAAACCAAAAGTGCATTTGGTTTACACAAACAGCTTATTGACTTATTGGCTTTTGGAAGAAGCCGATAAGTCAATAAGTTGTTTTGTAACTCAATCTCAAACACCCTCTAAGAAAAAACTCCTACTAGCTATAAACTTTTAATGAGTAAATGATACAAATACCCATTCAATCATAAAAAAAAACATGCATATAAGCTTTTAGTTAATGACCATTTTATACATTTTATTAAAAGCTCCAACTACTCTGCCAAACACCAAAATATATTTAAAATACTACAGCTACCAACTTCCAGCTAAAGCTACTAGCTTCCAACCACCAGCTAATTTTGCCAAACATACCCACAATCTAACAATATGTCTGCACTTATACATGTAAATTGGTAGCTAACACCTTTTCAGGAGTCAAGCACCACGTCATGGAGGTAGTGTGTGAACTTTTATGTCAGCCTACGCCCTACAGGCTAATGAGAACCTTTCAAATTGAATGGAGCGTCAAACCACAACATTTAGCCAATAGATTAGGGATGAGCATACGGTACTTGATACCAAAAGCAAATTGATACCGTAACAATTCGCACTGCACCTAACAATTTTCATTAACAATTCGGTACCCACTTTTGCATAATTCGGGATCAATACTTTCGAATACCGGTATTATACTGTACCGTGCTGACTACTTTTGATACCGATACTCATTTATTACTTTTTTCATGATTAATACGTCTGGTAGCCAAAGGCATTACAGCCCAACAACATCTTGGTGATGTGATAAGACTTAGGGAGTATAAGGTCCTGGGTTCGAATCTCACAAGGGAGTTTTCTCATAATTATGATTTTCCTCATGAATTGGTGACTTGGTAGTGGAATATGATCGCGCACTAGTTACACAATGATACTCCAGTGATCCGTGAGTGATTCTAAGGCTATGGGGTGTGGAGACATGAAAAAGGTCATGTCTCCATGCCATGTAGGATGCCACATCATCAAGGTGGTGTCTCAACATTCTTGAGACATGGGTGGGGTGTGGAGACATGAAAACCCATGTCTCAAACATTTAATTACTTTGTACCGTTACCCAACGTTTAAAAAAAAAACCAAGAAATGATCTGATTAGGCCGTTCTTTATGTTTCTCCGAGGACGGGTGGGACGGGGCTGGGTTGGGACGGGGCATAGGGGCGGTGTAGAGGTGGGGGACGGGCAGTGGCGGATCCACTTGAGAAGTAGGGTGGGCAGGTGCCCACCGTACAGTTCACCTGAATCAACCCTTTGTGACGCCTTACTCCGCGGCCGCAGTCAACCCCGACTTGAACCATCGTTAAACTAGGAGACCATTCAAGGTAGCTTTGATACCAATCAACGCGTATGTAACTACTGAATAAAAGCCCTATGTTATTGTTCCTAATCTGTACTCATATAACTCCAATTTTTGAATTTAAATGGTTGCAATAGTAGTGTTTGTTTGGAGAAGACGATGTTAAGTTATAAACCTTTAACTTAGAGTATGTGTAGTGGGCACGTTATAGGGCGTTTTGAAGCCCCATAGCGCCGGGGAACACCGCCCCCGGCGGCGCTATAGGGCGTTTTGGTTCAATCCCGTCATGTAAACAACGAGCGCTATGCTCTGCTTCTTGATTTTATTATTATTATTATTATTATTATTATTATTATTATTATTATTATTGTTGTTGTTGTTGTTGTTGTTGTTGTTGTTGTTGTTGTTGAAGTGTGTGTGGAGAGGAAGAAGAAGTGAAGAAGATGAAGAAGAAGAGATGAAGAAGAAGTGTAGTTGAAGAAGAAGATAGTTGAAGAAGAAGAAGATAAGAGAGAGAGAGAATAATAATAATATTTTTTTTGAAGTCTTTTTTTTGTTTTTTGTTTTATTACTGAATAATAATAATAATAATAATAATAATAATAATAATAATAAAAAACAATAAAAATCAATTATTACCCAATCATTTATAACCCCCACATAACCCCCCTTCCCACTACACCCTCTTTTTCCATAACCCACACATAACTCCCTCTATTACTTTTTAATATTTTAATCCCATAACCCCCACATAACACTCCACCACTACACATACCCTTATTGATGTTTGATTACATCGTGGGCCCAACCAATATGTTTTCACTTTGATTAAATAAGGAAGAAGATTTCTTTTCTTATTACTTTAGACTACAATTGTTTTTTTTATTTTTGTGCGTGTGCTTTTAAATTTTCTAAAATTTATCCAGTCTCTAGGTAAATAAGTATTTAGATATTTTTCCAATATAATTGAGTGGAGAAATATGAATTGGTTTTACTTGGCTTGTTTTGACTCATATTTTTTTATCTCATCCAATCTGTGCCCCCGTCCAAAAAAAATTCTGCATCCGCCACTGGGGACGGGACAAAATTTGAGAACGGGTGTGGGCTGGCGTCCCCATACCGATCAGCCTAATTGACCATTAAAAAAACGTCCAGTACCAACCGGTGGTCCGGTAGTACCGAGCTAAACTCAACAACACATGCTAGCTAAATGATCCTCTTTCACACGTTTTATAAAAAAAGAGCGTCCAAAATCTTAGATCCAGAAAATTATAAATTCTAAAAAATATTATTCCATTTGTAGATTTAAACATTTGTGATTTGTGTAGCAGTCTTCTTCCATTATCAAACTCCACATACATCATACGATCCACAATCCCCATTTAAATCCCTCTTCCTCATCCTAGGGTTCCGCTAGTTGTTTCAGACTCCCTATCTAAATATCCAATCCCTCTCTCTATTTACTCAAATCAATTCCAATAACATTCAATCCGATCCTATTTATGGCATCATTATTATTATTATTATCATTCTACAATGAATATTGAATCTCCTTGTTCAAATCCGTTGTGTTTTGGTTCAAATTCGTTGTTGTGTTTGTTGTTTTATTCGGTTCGTGATGGCGGCACCGAGGATTGTGGTCGCGGATCACGACAGGTTGACGAGGGATGTGGAGGCAGGGGAGGATTCGCCTACTAGTAAGAAGCCGGTAGGTGTCGAATTGGAGCGGAGGTTTCCGTTGACTCGGTTTGAGTTTGTTGTGGCGTTTGGTGTGTTCTTTGTGTTTGCTGTTGGTTTGTTTTGTGTTTATCAGACAATGCCAGCTGCTGAGTATGGGAATCTTAAGCTGCCTCGGTCGATTTCGGATCTGCGGATCCTTAAGTACGTTTTTCGGATCTGAATTATTAGTAACTAGTCAGTTATTGAATTATGCTTCTAGTGTGATTTTTGTGCTTTGTTTATATTTATGTTTATAAAATTATAGGTTTGTAGTTATGTGACTGTTGAGAAATATAGATTCTATTTGTAAGTTTGTACCTAGTAATAATATATACAGAAATGATAAACAAACAAAAGCTACTCATAGGGTCTGCGGGCAATATATAGAAACAATAGGGATATAAATATGAAAATATAGGAGAACACAAATAGATCTAGATTTATGATTGAAATTTGGAAGTGTTTAGGGTGTAAATTTATGGAAAGAAAGAGAAGCTTGAGAATGGGATTTTGTATTTGCTTATGTTAGGTTTATATCTGTTACGAGATGGATAGAGCTATTGGAAACATAGTTATTAAAGGCACTAGGCGCACTCAAGGCGCATAGGCCTCGCCTGGGGCCTAGGCGCGAGGCGCAAAAAAAGCGAGGGTCTGAGATAAAAAAAATGTATAGTAGTTTTCCTTAGATAAAAGTAGAAATCTGGCTGGAATCTAGCCCTAGTTTAACGAATTTAGTTGTAAACTCTCTGGAATTTGGGAGTCTAGCCGAAATCTGTGCCTAAACCATCACCTGGAGAATTAAAGCGCAAATGCATCGCCTCGCCTAAAAAATGGGCCTAGGCGCAAGAGGCGATGGCTTTTAACAACTATGATTGGAAATGAATGTGATAACTTTACATAACAGACATTAGTTGGATTATAGAGGTTTACTGCATATCAGTTGCAGTATACTGCATTCTGAAAGTTGGTGAATGGATTTAATCAAGTTAGTTAAAATGTTTTGTTTGCATGTTGATGGTCGGATTTCAAATGAATAAAACATGAAAGATGTACTGACCATGTATGATGGTAAAACCTGCCCAATCAGCATTAGAAAAGGTGACCATGTTTCCAGGTCCGTCTTTAGTGAACCCTCCAACCCTGCCCCCTATTGACAAGGTTCCATTGCCCATTGATCTTTTTGAGATGTCTGATTGTGCCAAGAACAATATTCCAGACTTCCAGTGTCCTGTGAGTCTGTGACTAAAATTGACTAACCACAACTATGAAATTAGCATTCGCCTGATGACCTTCTGGGGTGGGTGATTGAAGCTTTACCAGAAGGCCAGAACAAATGTATGTTTTGGTCCCTGTAGAGGCTTGGAATCTTGCATTCTTTGGCATTAGGTTTATGGTTGAATTATAATTCACACTTTAGAGACAAGATCAAGAACATACTTAAGAAGTTTCTAAGTAACCTAGACAATGTTCATAGGGTAACGCTGAACTTCAAACTTGAAGTAGATGGACTGGGAGTCTCTTACCGACAAATCTTTGTGCATCTAGGAGTTTTCCTGATCTTTCTGTCTAGTACATGATTTTGCTTTAGATATTTTTGCATTTCAAAACTCTTATTATGGTCTTTTGTGCTCTTTTTCATCAACTGTAATGGCAACCTTTTATCATGATCGCATTTCTTTCATGTAGTGTTACGCATTCCCAGTAGGATTCTGTCAATTTTTAAATCTGGGTTTCATTTAGAAAAGTTGTGGATATTTGTTGTCCTCTCATCTTACTTTAAGTTTTTGTTCCTTGCACTTGCTTCTAATATATAGGAATAAGCCAGTCAAAAAAGCCCAAAGGTCAAATAAGAAGGTAGTGAGAATTTGTCATGTTGGAAGCATCAGTCTAATTTTGAGTATAATGGTTTTGAATTTTTGTCTGATATGTCAAGATTTGCAGCGTCAAATATGTTTTTCCAATTCATACCAAAGGTTTCTTAGAGAATATCTACTTAAAATTCTTTATGTTACAATCTTATATTCTGTAAAAAGGTGCATGGGTATTTAGCATATCACTAGATTTGTTTATGTTGAAAATCAGGGATCAGGGTGCTTTTGTGTGTATACATAATACTGTAGAAAGTTATAGTGGTGTTCACTATTCAGCCAACATTATTCATATATTAAATAATGTTTTATAGACTAGTACACCTATAAAAGCAATAAGTTATCATCATAGTAATATCACTGCAAATGTGATATGTATACAATAAAAAATTATGGCAACATTATTCATACATTAAATGAATGATTTATCGACTGATAAACCTATAAAAGCAATAAGTTATCATTGTTGCTAGAAATATCACTGCACATGTGATATGTTTAAGAAGAAAGTTACCAAACCAGTGAAATGTATAAAATTTCCACAAACATGCACTGTGCTGTCAGCTGACATCCTTTATGATGTGCAGGGATAGAAGTACTTCATTCTCATTACAGTCCTAGTTCTGTAATATTATAACTTGTGAACGCTTGTTTACATTTTTTGTTTCTAGTTTATCAACTATCATCGCTCACATATACAGGTCTCTGCAAGTTTATAAAATTACTTTAGGAGTCCTAAAAGAATCGTTAAAACATTAAACACATCAAACATTTCAGCAATATGTAAATGAGTGAAATTCATGTTTTTGTGATTGGTTTTTGCAGAGATCAGCTTGGAACATATGCAAGCATTCATCCAACAAAGTTTATTCTGGGTTACTGTTCCACTTACATATTCATGCAGACATTTATGATTCCCGGGACCATTTTCATGTCATTGCTTGCTGGAGCTCTTTTTGGTGTCATTAAAGGCATCTTCTTGGTTGTCTTTAATTCCACTGCTGGTGCATCATCCTGCTATTTCCTCTCAAAGCTAATCGGAAGGCCTATAGTCTACTGGCTATGGCCAGCAAAGTTAAAATTGTTTCAAGCAGAGGTATGTATAAACATAACGCTTACAACTTCCACTGGATCATTTATGTTTCACTTATGTAGAGGTGGCATTTTCCCATTACTTATGACTGGGTCAATCGGTCAAACAAACAAGTCAACAGGTGCTATGTATACTTGAAACATAAAATCTCTTAAATCATTCTATTAAAACCATAAGATTAGTTTAAAAAAAAACATTGCTGTGATCATATTTGGCACACAAATTACCTACATCTAATGTTTTAAGACATGCTTGTTGCTTGTCAACTCAACCCGACCCGTCTTGTACAAAAAAAGCAACCTTTATGACCTTCCCACCTCAACACTTATGCTGTTTGCTAACCTTTTAGTTTTAATACCAGATAGCAAAGCGTAGGGACAAGTTGCTGAATTACATGCTCTTTTTGAGGATAACACCAACTTTGCCAAATCTTTTTATTAATTTGGCATCACCAATTGTTGATGTACCATATCATATATTCTTTTTGGCTACAGTTGTTGGCCTTATTCCAGCCGCGTATATTACTGTCAGAGTAAGTGATTATATTTCAAATTGAATATGCTTCAATTCTCCATTTTTTTATTTCTACTTAAGTCTTTGTGTTTGACTTATTGTTATGTGGTAATTTAATCTTGCATCAATATTTGCCACTCATTTGCTTTCTTTGGCATCCTTTTATGTTTTCCTGACAACACTATTGCAGTTCAATATAATTTCATTGGTCACTGTCTGATTTTGTATCATATGAAGCCAGAGGATAGATATATAGGTTCTTCCATTTATAAATTTCTATTATGAAGTATTTGTTATTTGTTAGGTGGAATTGCTTGTCATGCATTTATTAGTCTCATAAAAAACCACTATATTCAACTTGTTAAAATTACATGAAAGAACCACCATCCTAATTTTGGTATATTAAAGTCCCTAAACATGTCTGAAATACACACACACATTTGTGTGGTTTTTGTTAAAAAAAACGACTTGTTATCTCTTAAAATTGATCAAAATTTGATAAGTGATTCAACATATGTGCAAAAACAGTTTATACCATCTTATTTTGATCAACTTAAGAGTTAACAAGTTATTATTTTTTTAAAGATCAAAAGTATGTGCACTTTAGTGACTTAAAATACACATATTCGTTTAGTCGCTCTTTTTTTATCTTTCACAAGTTGAGGGACTCCTTTAATATACAAAATTAGGCTGAGGGGATTTTCTTGGAAAAAAAATAAGAAAGTGTGTCTGTGTGTATTGTGTGTGTGGTATTAGCCCATTGCCCCATTGTAGTATTATTTTAGAGACAATATTTGCTGATTTGTGATTTTCCCATAAATTTGGCGGCCTCTATTGCACCCTTTGGTTCAATCATTTAATGGCATGATAGTAACCCTTTGATTCAGTCATTATCGCACTCTAAACTCCATGGAAGGTTTCATGAATATTAAACTGCTCAATAATATTAGCATATGTTGAGCTTTGACTTGTAATTTTCTTACGAGTTGACTTTCTCCATTTTTAGGCTGGGCTCGCTCTTGGGGATCTGAATTCAGTCAAGGATCTATATGGTTTCAAGACATTATCAGTGCTTTTCCTCATCGGGTTCGTCTCTATACTGCCAACCATCTTGAAGAGGAAACGGATATACGAGTAACTCCTTTCCTAAGGTTGTATTATAATTGCCATTATGAATTATATCGCGGATATAAAGTGTTGATATGATGCCGAGCCGGCGTTCTAGTTAGCTAATAAGCAAAAGAATAGTTGAATCCTTTTCATGTTTATATTAAAGCAGATGAATCCTTGATAGAATCAGAAATATAGAGGGGGACATGTACTTGTTAGAAGACTTAAATCAGGTTTGGACAAATGTATTTCATTGCAAAGAACTAGTTTTCTAACTTTATGGTATTTTTATTTTTATTTTTATTTTATGACTAATTATAATTACAGAATATGTATTTTAGCATTTATCTCAAATAACTAATTATAATTGATGTAAGTGTACAAGTTTGAATGTGTTATTGATTAACCTTCTTATTTAGGTATGTGATTGAATATACTTTTTTAGCAATTTAGTGATCGTTTTTATTTTGGTCTGGTACTTAGCTCATTGGATTGTTCACCTTGAGGGCTGGGGCTAACAATTTTCAAAAAAAAAAAAAAAAACATCACGAAAACGATTAGGTTTTAGGTCGATACTTGTTGTAAAAATCGGCCTAGGCGCTGGTCGGTGAACAATATAGGAATAAGGACATAGTCGATGAACTAGGCGTTTTGGCCATTAGGCGGGCCTAGGTGGTGGTTTTTTTTAAATTTCTAAGTATTTTCTTAGTATTATGTGTATATATCTAAGTATTTCTAAGTATTATGTGTATATATTTTAACATATTTTCAAAAAACAACTAAATTTGTGTGTAGTGTGTGTGTATAAAATACGTATAAAAATACCAAAACGCCTAATTTCATCTAGTCTCTAGGTTGGACCTCACTGCGCGCCTAGCGCCTTCTGCAACATTGCTTTTGACACATAAAAATATGGGTCAACGAGCGGGTTGAATTGTATTTTGGTTGAACAAATAAACCCACAACTCGTTAAGCCGCTAGCCTTGCTAGCCTGACATGATTGACACCTAATTCACTTTCCATGTGAATCGCTAATACTTGTAGTTCGAATTGGTGGCAAATAGTGAAGAAATATTGGCATCAATGGGACTTAGTCGGACAAATATGTTAGATTAGATGGTCATTAGGAAAGCACCATGGTACACTATTTCCCCTTTCGACTCATTTACACCCCTACTTTAATATTTTAACATCCCAGAGTCCGTTTTTTTTTTTTTTTTTTTTCATAGAAGCCTCTTAAAAGTTGAAATATAGACAAACATGTATAATAAAAAACTAAACTACAATAATACATTTAACGTACAACCTTTTTTCAAAAGCATGAAAAACTCATTTATCTTTTCAATATTGCACGATCGGATCAATGTTGAAACTGGGTTATGTTTTATAGCACATGTAGGTTTTAGGATTTTGTTTCAAACAGACTTGGGTAACTTTCTGCAACTCGTTTTCATATTAAAGTATATTGCGAGTGCACGAAATCAATAATCAAATAAGACAGAAAGTGTTTCTAAAAAACGCAATGCTCTTTTATGTAAAAAGGACTTTATTAGAGTGTGTGGTAAACATACCAGATTATTCCTATAAATAGGCATCAACCCATTGCATTGGTTGGGGTGAAACATTGCAACCCTCTGTGAAGGTTGCAAAAGATGACGGATATAAATGTTGACGTTACATAGATACTTCACTGAGAAAGTATTGATCACCCAATGGTAAATGTTCGAAGTTGCGAGTGCTTGATTAGTTGCCAATGATATTCTAGTTTCTCACTTGGTCCCTAAGGAAATCCAATTACCCAAAATAGTTTGATGACACTAAGATTACCTTCAAATTTGTACTAGTGGTTGTTTGTATTTTGTAATGAGCAATAATAAAGTTAATAAGTCAAAAGAATTGGAGAATGTGATATAAACATAGAAAATAGTTAAGTTTCCAACACATGATTGATTACAAAGATGTTTTACATAAAAGACTCAAATGAGTGACTACATGCATCACCATTTCCAGAAAACATTTGAACCACACTTGAATTTGTCCTTCCCTTTGCACTCCAACTCTAGATCATCTGATATGAATGGCACTTTCTGCATTATACCATTAACACAATTAAGTTATACTTGAATCAACAAAAAAAAAAAAAAAAAAAACGAAAAAAAAACATACATTTTCGATCTCTATAACTGATTTTCAATTGCATAAGTAAAATGTATGTGACTTGACAAAAGTATAATCATATACAGCGAAATGAAATTCTTTTTTTTATTTTTTAGTTTAATAAACTTTGAGAGAAAAAACGTTATTGCATTTGTGCGTGTTTGGGGACCTTACAGTAGCGGCTTTTTGGGTCAAGTTTGAAACATTTTGATACAGTTCGTTGCGCACAATACTAGAAGACGGATTTAGGTTTGGTACAAACCTTTGTCTTAGCAAGATCTTGGCAGCCAGTGAAATTGTAGGGGAAGGTGCATGTTCCAAATTGAACTGTGTATGCTCTTGCAAAATTTGCTCCACTTGTAGCCAATCTCTTTTGGTCATTTAGTTCCTAATACAAATAATACATAACAAATTCAATAAGTAAGCTAAAACTAGAACGATTAAATAACAAATAACCAAAAAATATATAATTAGAATCTAGCAGGCCTAACTTGTCATGGTTTTTATTTCACAGGACCAAAACTAACTGGAATTAACCCCGTTAATAAAACCAACACTAAAATGAACTTTTATATTTTAATTTTTATATATATATAATGGAAAAGTTTTTGTAGTTTATGACTTTATTCTACTTTATCAACTAAAAGAATCACTAATATTTTACTTGACTAGATCTAATACTAAAAGCATGTGGTTAATCGATGGTTAACCGAACCATCATTTAATAATAGAATTAATAAACCATTTATAATCAAAATTCAAAACGGCTCAGTTATAAAGATGAAAAAACAAATTCATTGGCTATATGTTCGGTTTTAGCTAATAACCGAACCAAACCGAGCCATGCGCAAACTACTATCATGATTTATATGTTAAAACGATATAAAAACATGTTGAACAAACAAATCTAACCTTGTTAGCTTTGGACTTCTCAAGATAATCATCAATAACTCCAGCATTAGCTGAGGAGGTGGCGGTCGCAAAAAGCGCCGCCCCAAGGCACAGCAGAGCCGCTCTTCGGCCCTGCTGTGACTCATTGGACACGGTCTGCTTGGCCTTGATGACCGGCAACTTGTAGCTCACGGAGGATGGCTTTGAGGTGAGCTCAGGTGCAGCAAGACCACTAGAGACTGCATAGTTGCATGCCAATACACTTGAGTTCATTGTGGCCATATTTTTAGTGATGTGTTATTGTGTGAAAATGTTCGTTTATTGGTTGGTTGTTAAAAAATGTTGTAGGAATATTATATAGAAAGAAATTAGAATTTTGTGGGTGTGAGTGATCCATATAAAATGGTTTGTGGTGAGAGTGTGGATAAGGTGAGATTGCTTCTTTCCTATTGGCACAATTGGGTTCTTTGTTGATATGCAATATTTTCCTTTTGTTTTTTGGTATTTTGTTAAAATGCAAAATTAATAAGTTGGTGACAAAAGTTCAAATAAAATTGTAAGTCACATATCTTTTGTGAAGTTTGAACCACTAGACTAAATGTGACATTAAGTGTTTAGTTAAGAATGAAACAATAAGATTTGTTAGATACCACTTAAAATGTAGTACATGTATTATATGTAAACTAGTGAGAAAAGTATTTGGTCGGCCTTGGTTCGGTTTATTACAATACTACTTGTATGATACCGACACTCGGTATGGCATCCAAAAGAGACATGCCCACGATGATATCGACACGTGTTTTACATTGATCGAAAATCATAAAATGATACCGGTACAGTTCAGATAATACCGGTAACGGTACCAATATTCGGCCGGAATCGGTTTGGTTCATCACGGCGTCGATAGAAACGTTGAGAAAACCATAAAAACAAATAAAGGTACCTTTTACAACATAGTGTCTTATTTAAGTTCACATCCAAGCATGAAACACTTCTCGTATTAAAATTTTAGTTTCATTGTAATCTATTATATCGTCATTGTGTCTTTTCTTATTTTTACATCATATACAATTGGCTCAGTTGTGTTTCTAACAACGCAATAGGTTTTACAAAATTCTTTAGTATCACAAGGGTAAGACATATGAACAGATTTGGTTATTAGAATTTTGGTAATGTTTATTTTCATTGTAAGTATCAATTTAATAATCAGAATATTTTATATCGTATCATAGTGATAATGTGATATCCATGACATGTTTATGCATAGACTTGTCTTGGATAGTAACACTTATTTCCACTTGTCGATGTTTACAAGACCAAGTAGATAAAAAAAAAAAAAGATAAGATACATGAGATGAGTGAAGCAAGTTTATTTCTTTTGTTATCCTAATACCTTAATTACCTTAACATTTTTCATGTTCATCATATTAGGGAAAACCTACTTGTCCAAATGCCACATGCTAGGTATTTCCCACATACATCGAAGAACCGAGAGAGGGGAAAGCCCGATATCACTGGCTAGGGAAAGAGCACATAATTAGTTTAGCATCGTTTTTTATGGAGAAGGTACCGCCTTAAGCAGTTTAACTATAGAAAGTATTACACGTACTCCTTAACGCTACAAACCACACCCACAGTGCAAGTTAATGCACTCTTGATGACACCACACTAACAATGTCTAGAATATCATGTGTAAATCTTTTTTTTTTTTTGAACAGCAAAACGCTTTATATATAAATATAAAGAGCCAGCCAGAGGCTGAGAATCACCATAATACAACTCCAAATACACCAAAAACAAAAGACAATTACAATAACATGCCAACATTAAATTCAACCCACTCCTCCCAGGACACATTCTGCAACTTCGATCTATGAGAGAGCCACAAGAAAGTATCCTCTTTTATGATATCAAAAGTAAATCCTTAAGTTCAATATCCAGGTAATGTAATTGTTAGCGAGTTTGTGTAATCGTGATTGTGTCTTAATCATATTCGTGGTCTATTGTCACTAGCTCTAATCATCCCGTTCATACAAGTCATACAATATCAGGCGCTAAATTTACTAAAATATGTCTCTATGCTTCAAGTATTTAATATATCATAGACTTTATGCTAAGGAGATCAAAGTTTTAACATAAAACTAGCCTAAAACGAAACCATAATATTTTTTATCTAACGAATCCACAAAACAACGATGAAAAATGCCGAATTTGATACAGTTAAGTAAGTCGAAAGTCATCCGTGTTCATTGTTAACCAACCAAATATGACATATTCAGAAGGATAAATCATTATTGTAATAATATAGTTTTTAATGATCATATTTTAACACACAACTATAAGACCATGCGTAGTGGGGGCTTTATATATAAAGCTCCCCTTCCTGATTGGTCAATGTGGCTGCTGAGTCAGCGTGGAGAGAGAAACTGAAAAAGGGGTGTGACATCCGTCACCTTTTATTCTTTTATATAATAATAATAATAATAATAAAAAAAATTCAGATTAGATATATATATATATATTTTTTTTTCTTTCTCTTTTTACCACTCCCAAACCATAACTAACCCACAACCAAACCAAGCCCAAATCCCTTCTCTTTTAAAGCCTTGAAGCCCACAAGACAGACCCGGCCCAACAGCAGAAGCCCAGCCCACTTCCCCTCCTCCCTTTTCAGTTTAAACAAAAAAAAAAGGGGTTGCCTCTCCCAGGATTCGAACCCGGGTAGACGACCGGGTCAACCAAACATATACGCGTCAACAACCACTAGGCCACAAGAGGCTTTTGTTTTTTATCCGGTCTTCCATTTATTTATACACAAACAAGAACTGAGCCAACTCCTTTCTTCTTTCCCTCATGCTGTTCGATCAGCTGTGTAAAAAAAAAAAAGAAAAGAAGAAACAGTCAACCACGAATTTGACCCCTTGATTAACCTATGTTTGGCAACTTTTTTTTTTTTAAATCAATTCGTTATTATGCATTAGCGTCCATAAGGACGCGTCATCAACTCATAAATTGCATGATTTTAGGGCCTAATTAACTCGTTTTTGACCAAGCCTGGTCAACCTTCCATTTCGTTCGTCTAAGCTTTTCACTATAAATTGAACGCGTCTAGACCATCATTACTCGCCGATAATCTTCCCTTTACCTTCAATTTCTGTTTTTAAACCCGTTAATCAAAGCTTATTGAATCGAGTTGACTTTCGTTTGACTCAACTAATCGAGCCGTATACGTGTCTGTAAGTTTCGTTTTCTTCGTGGGTTTTGTTAATCGGATATACACGAGCAATAGCCCAACATTACAGGGGCTATTGCTTGTTAAATCGACTAATTGATAAAGCTAGGGTTCATCATATTGAATTGGGGAAGAACACACAAAGGGTTTATGTATATAATTATTTCAAAACTGAAACATATACAAATGTGAGGTACAGATCAGTTGGTTTACATTCGTTGAGATGGAACCTGAACCGGCCTTGGCCAAGGTTCGATTCCTAGCATCAACATATATTTTTTTATTTTATTTTCTTTTAACCTTATACTATTCTAATTAACCTTTAAAAATACATTTAAATACCAAATTTGATTTATAAAATCTACAAAATTTATCCTATGTTGCTGAAATGTTAAACTTTATTACCCAACTTTTAGTTTTTCAAAAATCATTTATTTATTATATATAATAAATATTACAAGTTTATTCATTTATAATTATAAAATTCTATAAAAATATCTAAACAATTTTATTAAATCTCACAAAAATTATCCTAAACTTGTATATTCTTAAACATTCCAGAAAATATTTTTATTTCAGAAAAACCGTTTATTTTATATTTTTAATTAACTTTTGTTAGTTTTAATCATAAATAAATCATAATAAATTCATTTTTCAATATTTTTGCACCAAAATTTTATATAAATTATTTCTAACTATCTAGAACTGAAATACAATTTTTAATTCAGAAATTCTTTGATTTTAATATTTTTAGATATTAAAGACATATTTTGACAATTTGAAATAATTAGATTAAATATTCTATTTTCAAGAAAATAATTTTATAAAAATTATTTTCATATTTAAAACCTTATGTTGTGACTATATTCAACTTAAAATTTTACAAAGAGACTTTTATTTATTTATTTATTAAATTTCATATATTTAATAAACAATTTATTAATTAATCAAATAAACGTTTATCCCCAATTCGAAGCCCTAAAAATACATGTATTCTAGAGCCATTTCCCTTACACATTATCAATTACTTTAGGTTAATCATTTGGGAGCAATCTCAATTCATATTTCGTTGTCCAAGTTCAAATTCAAGTTATTACGTGAACTGTGAGTATTTCCTATCCCCTTTTTGCCTTTATACATTTTTGGGGTGTTACATGTACACTATTACAAATTCAAATTCAAATTTACATTTTTACAATACAATTCTAGTACTATGTGCATTGCTTACAACGTGCTTTATGCTTAGACAATACATGTGGAATACATTTGTACTTAGTGAAATCATTAACATGGTACAAGCCGACCTTAACATTGGATAGCGCTATTTGGATTGACAACCCGCCTAGATTGATTCTCCCCCTTTTTCATCGGAGAATCCGTGGCCAGTGTTAAGCTTTTATCCATTTATTGGATAAGTACACTACAGTTCATACAGTACATTATACAGTCACAGGGTTGATTTCGCTCATTTGTATGATACATAGTTTACATAATTGCACTGTAGCTTGCACTTGAATTGTATAACTTTTTAACCTACTATATATATCAAAACTAGGAATGCTCACCAACATTTCATATGTTGACCAAATCTATTTTGTACATGTTTCAGGTGCAGTTTGATCTAATGCTTTAACAAGAGACATTTAGTGCTTTATTTTAATTCAGTTATTTCAATATTTACATTTCATTTAGACAATGTATTTCCATTTCCATGTAAGACAAATTTTGGTTTATTCAATAATATTTACATTTTAGTACCATGGGCTTTTGAACAATCGTCACTACGTGGCACCTCGATGATTCCGCCATCGGTTGGGGTGTTACAGATTGGTATCAGAGCCATGGTTATAGGGAATTAGGTTATTAGATAAAATGGCCTAGACTATAACCGAACTTTAACTTGCATGCATAATATTTCCTGAATTACCCTACCCCTCATTTCTCCCTACTTTCCTCCTTCTATCTTTCCCTTCTTCCCTCTCTCCATTCTTCTTATCTTTCATCATGGTGCATAGAGATGGTGTCCTACAGAGAGTGGAAAGTTTACATCATCATGGAACGGGAACATTACCTTCTATGAAGACACTCTTAGACATAATACCTACTCTTATTTTACTCCTTCAAAGTTGTTGAACTTTAATGAGTGTGATAAGGACACGTGCAATCTGGAAGGGTGGACGCCTGTACACTGGTTTTTCTGGCATAGGCAAGCATAGCGCATAAATCCATTTACGGACCTGTTATGCTTACCTGGGGATTCCTGGAGTGAGTGTCCACTTATAGGCTAAAGCATGTCTCCTTTGATCACCATTGGGTTCAATTCCTTTGAAAAGTCAACGTTCTTGTTGAGCTTTACAGCTAGACAAGGGCACTCCAAGCATTTGTGCAAGCTTTTCCAATAATACCCTCCCGTTTCATATACAATACTTTGCATATCAAGATTGCTTACAACATCATATCTTCATAATCATCTGTTTATACATTTACATTTTCTAATCTCATGATTATTCATTGACTACCTCATAGATGTCTGCTCGCCGCATACTCCGTGATGCCAGCCAACGCCCTGTTCGTGCTTCTGGACGACGTTCTGATCGTCGCCTCGCATCTTTAGTCGCCGAGCAAATTGCTGCAGTGATCCCAAACCTTGTCAGTGAGATAACCCAGAATAGTAACAGTGCCAACACAGGGAGTACGACTCAATTTCGGTGCACTTTCAAACACTTACTGGCCTCCTCCAATGGTTTGAAAGCATGGAGAGTACTTTTGTGAACAGTGAATGTCCTGATGAACTCCGCGTTCGCTATGCTACTAGTGTCCTTCAAAAGGGGGCGCTAACCTGGTGGAATGGTGAAAAGCGCAATCGAGGAGCTGATATTGCTTTATCATTATCTTGGGCAGATGTTAAGGAACTCATGATCGCCAAATTCTGCCCTAGGAACGAAATTAGGAAACTGGAGGAAGAGTTCCATGGACTGAAACAAGACAGTGGTGAGAATCTTGCGTATAATACTCGATATCACGAACTTAGCATACTGGTTCCACACATGGTCACCCCAGTCTCTCGAGCAATCGAAAAATATATTGAGGGATTACCTGACCTGATTCAAGACGTTGTCACTGGAGGCAAAGCCACTACGGTAGAAGAAGCCATCCAACTTGCAGCCACATTAACAGACAAACACGTAAGGAAAGGAAACTTGGTTAGGAAGGGCACCAAGACACCTACTGAGAAAACCACCAATGTTGTTGAACAATCTAAGACTATTTTAGCAAAGGCCGCCACTACTGCTTCAAACTCTAAGAAACGAATGGGCAATAATCAGAACCATGCCGTTGTTGATCCGGTGGCTCAGCCTCCTATCAAGAAAGCCTACACGGGAATCCATCCTCAATGCAACACCTGCAAATATCATCACCCTGCGAATGTTCCATGCCGTCAATGCACTAGATGTGGAAGGTTTGGACACTTTGTTACCACTTGTCGAGTAATGGTTGGGACACGGAGTAATCATCAAACAGCTGCCCAGGGACCACTACAGATTACTAACGGTCGGGCATGTTATCATTGTAGAGACCCTAATCACATGCTACCTCAATGTCCCAAATTGAACAATGTAAACCTGGTGGCACATGGACGAGCTTTCAATATCAATACCAACGAAACAACTGATCAGGATGACGTTAATCCCACTGGTTAAGCCATGGATGAAATCTTCTCAAGACTCGAGAATCCAATACTCGTGTTTTCATTTTCTTGATCCTATTATCATTGTACCCAATTTTGTCTCACTCATTAGCATACAACATCTAGAAAATTTCCTTGCATACTATTGTGTACGAACGCAGATTGGAAATTTATCATATTCGGTTACGTTTATTCTATATCGTATAAGTTTCAGACTTTACTTTACATTTCATTGAAACATTTGGACTTGATTTCCAAACCTCGATACTTGGTTCCACAGAGCATTTCTAAAAACATCATTGGTTATTACATGAAACTTGATTTTTCCCTTAATTTGACTATTCATTGAACATTTGATTATTCATGATACTCGTAAACTATTTCTATAGGCCACAAACATAACACTTACACTTAATGGTTGTAATACTTACAAACTTGCTTGTGTGTATTATCCACGCAACTTAGATAAACATTTCATTTAAAGGGCTCCTCGGACGAGTTGTAGCCCATACTTAAATACTGTTATGCTTACAAGTCATTGCAATTGACCTCATTATTACATGGCCTCATTACATTGATAACTTCTCATTGTAACTCAACGTGTTGTTGTGTCATCTTCTTATGAAATTTATTTGCTTTGATGTGTATTAGATTAGGATCATAGAAGGACATAAAACCCTAATGTAAGGTAAATTGATGATTCCGGTCCGGAACGTAATCATGAATTTACAGGTGCGTTAGGGTAGTGTGAAATTCTATTAGAGTTTTTGGTAGGCGTCCAGTACGTTTTCAAGGTATCAAAGGTGTGGTGGGTTAGCTGCGGTACACCCTGTATACAAACACTAATGATGCATTGAAAGTGAGACTGGAAGTCGGACCAGGAACAAACTCTGTTTACTTGGTAGTTCATTTAATCTTTTTGTAGTCAATCAACTCGTACATTTATCATAGGATTCCTAAAACTTGAAACTTAGTGAATTATTAAATCCTTATTTTCCTTATTATTCGAGACGAACCTAACCCAATCCTTAACTCGCATCTACCAAACCTCTTACCCAAATCATTCGAGTTTTCCAAACCACTGCTACCTTAATTTCTACCCAAGCATCCATAACCCTATGTTTCTAAATAACTTCGGGACGAAGTTTCTAAAAGTAGGGGATGCTGTGACATCCGTCACCTTTTATTCTTTTATATAATAATAATAATAATAATAATAGTAATAATAATAATAATAATAATAATAATAATAAAAAAATTCAGATTAGATATATATATATATTTTTTTTCTTTCTCTTTTTACCACTCCCAAACCATAACTAACCCACAACCAAACCAAGCCCAAATCCCTTCTCTTTTAAAGCCTTGAAGCCCACAAGACAGACCCGGCCCAACAGCAGAAGCCCAGCCCACTTCCCCTCCTCCCTTTTCAGTTTAAACAAAAAAAAAGGGGTTGCCTCTCCCAGGATTCGAACCCGGGTAGACGACCGGGTCAACCAAACATATACGCGTCAACAACCACTAGGCCACAAGAGGCTTTTGTTTTTTATCCGGTCTTCCATTTATTTATATACAAACAAGAACTGAGCCAACTCCTTTCTTCTTTCCCTCATGCTGTTCGATCAGCTGTGTAAAAAAAAAGAAAAGAAGAAACAGTCAACCACGAATTTGACCCCTTGATTAACCTATGTTTGGCAACATTTTTTTTTTTAAATCAATTCGTTATTATGCATTAGCGTCCATTAGGACGCGTCATCAACTCATAAATTGCATGATTTTAGGGCCTAATTAACTCGTTTTTGACCAAGTCTGGTCAACCTTCCATTTCGTTCGTCTAAGCTTTTCACTATAAATTGAACGCGTCTAGACCATCATTACTCGCCGATAATCTTCCCTTTACCTTCAATTTCTGTTTTAAACCCGTTAATCAAAGCTTATTGAATCGAGTTGACTTTCGTTTGACTCAACTAATCGAGCCGTATACGTGTCTGTAAGTTTCGTTTTCTTCGTGGGTTTTGTTAATCGGATATACACGAGCAATAGCCCCAACATTACAGGGGCTATTGCTTGTTAAATCGACTAATTGATAAAGCTAGGGTTCATCATATTGAATTGGGGAAGAACACACAAAGGGTTTATGTATATAATTATTTCAAAACTGAAACATATACAAATGTGAGGTACAGATCAGTTGGTTTACATTCGTTGAGATGGAACCTGAACCGGCCTTGGCCAAGGTTCGATTCCTAGCATCAACATATATTTTTTTATTTTATTTTCTTTTAACCTTATACTATTCTAATTAACCTTTAAAAATACATTTAAATACCAAATTTGATTTATAAAATCTACAAAATTTATCCTATGTTGCTGAAATGTTAAACTTTATTACCCAACTTTTAGTTTTTCAAAAATCATTTATTTATTATATATAATAAATATTACAAGTTTATTCATTTATAATTATAAAATTCTATAAAAATATCTAAACAATTTTATTAAATCTCACAAAAATTATCCTAAACTTGTATATTCTTAAACATTCCAGAAAATATTTTTATTTCAGAAAAACCGTTTATTTTATATTTTTAATTAACTTTTGTTAGTTTTAATCATAAATAAATCATAATAAATTCATTTTTCAATATTTTTGCACCAAAATTTTATATAAATTATTTCTAACTATCTAGAACTGAAATACAATTTTTAATTCAGAAATTCTTTGATTTTAATATTTTTAGATATTAAAGACATATTTTGACAATTTGAAATAATTAGATTAAATATTCTATTTTCAAGAAAATAATTTTATAAAAATTATTTTCATATTTAAAACCTTATGTTGTGACTATATTCAACTTAAAATTTTACAAAGAGACTTTTATTTATTTATTTATTAAATTTCATATATTTAATAAACAATTTATTAATTAATCAAATAAACGTTTATCCCCAATTCGAAGCCCTAAAAATACATGTATTCTAGAGCCATTTCCCTTACACATTATCAATTACTTTAGGTTAATCATTTGGGAGCAATCTCAATTCATATTTCGTTGTCCAAGTTCAAATTCAAGTTATTACGTGAACTGTGAGTATTTCCTATCCCCTTTTTGCCTTTATACATTTTTGGGGTGTTACATGTACACTATTACAAATTCAAATTCAAATTTACATTTTTACAATACAATTCTAGTACTATGTGCATTGCTTACAACGTGCTTTATGCTTAGACAATACATGTGGAATACATTTGTACTTAGTGAAATCATTAACATGGTACAAGCCGACCTTAACATTGGATAGCGCTATTTGGATTGACAACCCGCCTAGATTGATTCTCCCCCTTTTTCATCGGAGAATCCGTGGCCAGTGTTAAGCTTTTATCCATTTATTGGATAAGTACACTACAGTTCATACAGTACATTATACAGTCACAGGGTTGATTTCGCTCATTTGTATGATACATAGTTTACATAATTGCACTGTAGCTTGCACTTGAATTGTATAACTTTTTAACCTACTATATATATCAAAACTAGGAATGCTCACCAACATTTCATATGTTGACCAAATCTATTTTGTACATGTTTCAGGTGCAGTTTGATCTAATGCTTTAACAAGAGACATTTAGTGCTTTATTTTAATTCAGTTATTTCAATATTTACATTTCATTTAGACAATGTATTTCCATTTCCATGTAAGACAAATTTTGGTTTATTCAATAATATTTACATTTTAGTACCATGGGCTTTTGAACAATCGTCACTACGTGGCACCTCGATGATTCCGCCATCGGTTGGGGTGTTACAAGGGGTGTAGTGGTGGGGCTTTATTTATAAAGCCCCTGATTGTGATTGGTTGATTTTTTTATTATTTTTTTAATCTTTTAACTCAAAATAATTAAAATAAAATACAAATAAATATAAAAAAAATTACAAATAATATTAAAAAAAATTACAAGTAATATTAAAAAAAAAGTTACAACTAATATTAATTTTCATCTTCGGATTCTTCATATTCTTCGTCTTCTTCTTCTTCTTCTTCTTCTTCATCTTCACCTTCTTCTTCATCTTCGTTTCCTCCTGTGTTTAGAATATACCGAACCGACCACGCTTGTTGGACCAAATCCGCCGTTAACGCGTCATGTACTTCATGGTCGCGAAGTTCATGTGCGTTGAGCACTCTTTCTTGCATATTAGCTTGCGGTAGATCCTGAACGGCTTCCGGTACATAATTTTGGCATATCGTTTTACCTTCATCTTCTAATATCATATTATGCATGATTATACATGCATACATAGCATCTCGCAACTTGTCTGTGGTCCATGCACGAGCAGGGTTTCTTATGTAATGCCAATGCTGTTGAAGAACCCCAAAACATCTCTCTATGTCCTTTCGCGCCGCCTCTTTGACCTTTTTAAAGTGTGCCCTTTTTTCATCGTACGGGTTACTAAACGTCTTAACGATAATGCTATACCTCGGATATATTCCATCAGCCAAATAGTATCCGTGTGGGTAGTAGTTTCCATTAGCATAAAAACACGCCTTTGCTACCCTGCCAGAAATGAAATCCTCGATAATAGGCGACTGCTCAAAAACGTTTAAGTCGTTGCATGACCCCGCAACACCAAAATAGGCCGACCAAACCCAAAGATCGACTGAAGCCACCGCTTGAAGAATAATCGATGGTCCTTTTTGGTCACCACGCGTGTGTTGACCTCGCCAAGCGGTTGGGCAGTTATACCACCGCCAGTGACGATAATCAACGCTACCCAGCATTCCTGGTAACCCATGTTCATTCGTATGCACCTCGTAAATTTTTTGTAAGTCGTACCAAGTGGGCCTTCTAAGATAACGGGCTCCGTACAACTTTATTATTCCTAAAAAAAATAAATACAAACATATATAAAAAATAAATACAAACATATATTAAAAATAAATACAAACATATATTAAAAAAATTAATCTAACTTTAAAAAAAGTAATGTACCTTGGCAAAAATACTTCAAAGAATCGCGTGTTGTTTTCTCGGCCATTTTTAAATACTCGTCGTTGATATCCGTCGTGTTGCCGTATGCGAGTATACGCAGTGCCGAGGTACACTTTTGAATAGACGTGAATCCCATCAACCCCCTAGCATCCGCTTTTTGTTTAAAGTAAGGAAACGCGTTTTCAAGATCTCCGGATATGCGTAGAAATAAACGTTTGCTCATCCAGAAACGACGCCTAAAGATCTTTGGGTCGGGGTAAGTCGGGTTTTCATCAAAGTAATCATTCATCAATCGAGCATTTGCCGATACACGATCTCGTTCGTAATACTGCCTAGTTTGTTTTGGAGGTGTAGGCGTACTAGTTTCTTCAAGATACCGCGCTGAAAGCGCTAGCGCACTCGTAATGGCATCTTGCTCCAACTCTCCGTCTGTGGAATAACCCTCGTCGCCTAGAAACTCTCTATAATATTCTCTCGCAATAGATGATGACGTGGGGGAACCCATTTTTTTCAAATATTGGTAAATATGTGTTTTGTGTTTGAATATTTTTTTAAAGGTATTATGTTTGTATAATATATATGTGTTGTATTTATAATAAAAAAAATAGCCGTTTAAAAAAACAAACGGTCACATTACCGTTGCCCAAGTCCACGTGCCACATTCTGGTTGGATCTTGCATGATTTCATCGGCGTTATATTTATAAAGCCCCAGCCATTTTTACACAAATAGCGCCCCCATGTTTCGGTGTGGGGGGGGGGGGGCGCTATTTTTACAAAATTTTGAAATCTCACGCCCCACTACGGGGGTCTAAAAAGATCAAACAAGCAGTGTTTCAGTTTAGTTGTACAATAAATCACTTGCTTTTGACCCGTTACTCGTCATCTTGAACCATATAACTTTTTTTAACCGCAAGCTAACATACTCATAAATACTCCATTTTGTCCGCAATTGGACTTGAATCCTTTATCTAGTGTTTGGTTATGTACGTCCAGTGTTCGCTAGTGACCCTCTGACCTCTGTCCGCATGTTCAAGATGTGTACTCTATCTCCTCTCAAATATGAATTAAGAAACATATAGGAGAGCGCTTGAATCTTCAATCACGTAGAGTAACATAATATAACATAACAACGTTCAACAATCGAAACGTCAAGTAACACTAAATTGATATCTAGAAAGCTAAAAGGGTATCACCAATGAAACCTGAAAGTTATTACCCCACTTGCAATTACAATGCTCTTCGGCTTTAGCTAATTAAGATCCCGAGTCTATAAAAATATATATGGAGGACTAATCGCTGTCGAAAGTTTCTGCAAAAAAAACAGAGATAATGTTACTCTTTAAGATAACAAACTGGGGATAACAAGAACCACTTTATCATCATAAGATCAGCTTGAAGAACTTTTTTTACAAAGTAACACCTTTGTATCAAGTTAAAACACTTCGGATAGTGTATTCACCGGTGTTTGCTTGTATGCAGTGATGGTTTCTTGTATTCGTTGTTTTCACATTAATTACAAAAATGCCACGCTGTAAAAAATCTTCATCAAGCAAATTTGATATGGTGGCTTAAAAGTGGTTCTCGCTTAAACTCTCCGCTACACACACACACACACACACACACACACATATATATATATATATATATATATTATTAAGAGAGTGGGAAAGAGATTCTTACCTGCATGGACCTCCTCTCCACTCTGAGTGGCCTTGACATCTTCATCTTGATCATCTCCGCTCTTAGCGGCCTTAACATCTTCATCTTGATCATCTCCGCTCTGAGCGGCCTTAACGTCTTCATCTTGATCATCTCCGCTCTGAGTGGCCTTAACATCTTCATCTTGATCATCTCCGCTTTGTGTGGCATGAACATCCTCCTCTTGATCATCTGAACCATCTGCATCCTCGGAACCGTCTTCATCCTCCGAATCTTCACTATCACTCTCAATGGGTTCTTTAGGTTTTGGTGGGGGTGGGGGGAATGATGTGGACCTTCTGCGTGAACCTTGAACGATGTTGCTCATGTCAATGCCTTCCAGCTCTTTTGCTCTTTCCTTTCTCCGTTTCACGTCTTTGATTTCTATTAAAAAACAAACAAATATATAAATAAAATAATATGTATATGGGCGCATTTGTCTTAGAACCAAAAATTTGTTGAGAACCGCAAAAAAACGCATAATGCGCTAGCATGTAGAGCACACAGGATGATCATAAGTAGTTAGAGAGGGAAATAGAGGCAAACACACCATCTTGTGTATTACATTTAAAGCAACAGCAAACAGGTACAAATGCATTATGCGGTTCTCAACGTATTTTTCTGTAGAAATGAACGCACGTCTCTCTCTATATATACACACACGCACATATACATATATCCGTGTGTGTATACACACACAAATATGCAAATATATGTGTATGTATGTATCTTTCCATTGATACTAATGACATGAATAAACATATGGGTGGGTTGGGTGACGAGTCAAAACCGCCAATTTGGGTAGTTATTTTATCCAATCCCAAAAAGAAAACAGAAGTCAGAAATATATTACAAAAACAAATTTAGGACAATATTCAAAATCTTTGAATAAAACAATTTAGGAGGTCGTACGCGTAAAAGAGGGTAGATAACGTTCAACTCACTTGGCAATTAACTAGCTAACCTTTTTCGGAAGGATCGGTAGATAAGCCTTCTTTTGATAGAATCTGTTGCAGTTCCTTAATCAAGACGGCCTCACGTTTATCCTCAGGAGCTTGTTTGGCTTTCTTGTATACAGTAGGAGCAACACTGTAGAAACAAGGTAAAGTTATAAAAGTAAGCAATTAACATTAAAAATTTGAGAGAATGGTGTTACGTACGTCATCCCGCAAGCCTTAATGATTGATTTGAGGCGCTCCACTTTCTTTCCATATACGGGTGCTACCACTTCCTTCTGTATGAAATCGATTATATTAACAAAAAGAGACCAATTATCAACAGAGGTAGCAAAACAGGCAGACTCAAAATAGTTTTAGCAGCCACCAAAACTTTTTCTATGTACTTTACAGTTTTTGGGAAGGATTATTGTATTAAATATGATTAGAAAAAAACTATAAATGGTAGAAGTTCTTTTAAATTAAGAATTTAGAATGTTGAAAGCACTAAGGGTGTCAACGAGCCGAGCCGTTCGTAAACTACTCAAGATTGGCTTGGAAAAAGCTCGAATAGAGCCAAGTTTAAACGAGCTAGAGCCGTAGCTTGAATAGGCTAACGAGCCCATTATTTATGTCAATATAGTACTTTTATTTAATATGATAAATACATAATTATGTTATGTATAGAAAGAATTATAAGTGATCATTAATTATATATGTATATAGATAAAACAATTAAATAAATAATGAATGACCCGATCTCGAGCTCTCTTTAGATTAAACGAGCCAAGCTCACACTCAGCTCGTTTACACCCCTAGTAAGCACCTTCTGACTACATGTTTGATATAATTTAATCCACTTTAAAAACCCAAATACAACCGTACTTGACCCGTATTAATATAAATTTGCCAGCTCAAACTATCATAGTAATAAAAAGACAGATATACTGACTTTCACAGAATTTCCACCAGAGGATTCATCAGAAGATTGATCTTGTACATTTTTCTTTTTAACCGACTCTTCAGGATGCTTGATCTTCTTTTTCCTTGGCGGCTCGGTTTCTTGAGCAGGTTTTTTACGTTTCTTTGTCTCTTCGGATTTTTTTGCTTTTTCTTTCACGGCCACTTTCTTTTTCCGCTTTACTTCAACTTGTACATCCTCATCTTCACTATGTGAAGGTGAAGACTTAGCATCCTTGTTACTTTCAGAATTTAAGACCTGTGAAACGATAAATACGATAAGATGTAGTTCCCACACACAGAGCACCATTCGGTATAACAGATCATCTCACCTCGTCTAATTGCTTACTTATTAGTTTCTTAAAGGGGTCAAGTGAAAACTTTTCGAGTTCAAGATCTTCCTCTAATAGTCGTCGGACGCTGGCCAAAGTAAGTTCTCTGTAGAGAAAAACAAAAATTTCCTATACAAGTCAAAGGGTGTGCATAAATCATGCAATTAGCACAAAATGTCAAAAACAACATGAAAGTTACTGAACTTTAAAGGTGTCAAATGGGATAGATTTTGGTATCGGTCAAACTGCGCTGTCCAGATCTTGGTTTAAAAAAAAAAACATGCCTGAGACGCAACACACAAGGCGATCTAGAAAACGCCTTAGGGCCTTGAGGCAGAGCCTCATGCAAATCTGAGACAAAATTAGGGTCGTAGGTGGCTGATGTGTATAACAACCAAACGGCTGAAGAAATTATGAATGGTCAACTTAATAAAAAAGTTGATATGTAAAAGAGATGCCGTACATAAAGCTTATTTGGGTGTCCATAGAGCAATGCCTCGTGCCTCGGCTTTTGGGACCTTTCGTTTTTTAAAACCAAGGTCCAAACTTCTTTAAAACATAACCAAGTGAGATAAAACATGACCCATTCATAAGTAAATGGGCCGCTCAGAAAAATGTAAAAATCTGAAATAATTGAATTTACATACTCAGATTTGGATCTGAAATAAGTTGCCTTGTTCCAAATAGCCTCCTTTATCATGTCCTCATTAGGTGTTTTGTCCTTTGCCTCGTCCTGAGTTTCAGATTTGGCTGATGAAAGGTCTGTTACAGATGAGTCCTCAGCTTTTGCTTCTTTAACAGACTCTTCTTCTAACTTAGTTTGCCCCTCACCCTTTGCCTCGTCATCTTCTTCTTCTGCACCACTCAAGAACTACCATGCAAGAGTCAATCACTTAGATTACTACAATTTTAAAAACTTGAACAACTTCTCCAAGTTTGTATAACAAATTCATATACCAATCATAGTTGTTAAAAGCCATCGCCTCTTGCGCCTAGGCCCATTTTTTAGACGAGGCGATGCATTTGCGCTTTGAGTCGAGGAAATTGCGCTTTAATTCTCTAGGTGATGGTTTAGGGGCAAATTTCAGCTAGATTCACATACTCTGGAGAGTTTCCAGCCAAATTCATTAAATTAAGGCTAGATTGGCTAGATTTCAGCCAGATTTCTATTTTTATCTAAGGAAAACTACTTCTATACACTAATACATCAATATTTTTAAAACTTTTGATACTAACTAGATAAAAAATAGTATTATTTTAATATATTTTACATTATTTTTTTTTTTTTGTTCGCTTTTTTATCTCAGGCCCTCGCTTTTTTTGCGCCTCGCGCCTAGGCCCTAGGCGAGGCCTAAGCGCCTTCAATAACTATGATACCAATAGCACAAAATGAGAAGTAGCCCCAACTGTTTTGTTAACAGTTTCATGAAGAGATACACCACCACAACATTTTCTTGTTTTCTTATTACGTTATCATTTTATACCAAGGAATCTTTTTGTCCGCGTATGCCCCTAGTAAAACAGATGTGATTCTGAGCCCATTACAATTAATATATAAAATATGCTTAAATGTGACAATTTTAAACTTTCACTATAACTTTATAAGTAATCATCACCTTCTTGTATGTGCTTGCAATTTTATAATGCAAATACGTTGACAAAACATGAGCTTAATCGAATTCATAAAATTTATTACAGTAGTAGTACACATAATTCTTTTAACTAAAATTTGGCCATGGAATCAATTTTAGGTAAAACTTAACTTTTTATTTTGCAAATATTTGTCATATCGGATAAGTATGAAAACATGGACGTCTGTCGCCTTTTTTATCACATCATTCCATATAAAAGGTGATATTATTCAAAACAAGCATACAATAAGCAGAGATATTCCAAGCGCAAGGGGCCTCTGGAATGAATAATCATATTTATTGCTACCTAAAGTTGAAATAAATACAAGTCTATAAGAATTAAGAAGAAGTACCTTTTCCAAACATTGTTTAACAAATTTTTTATGTGAATCCAATGCATATGTATCTAAAACCATGTCTTTCTCCAATAATCTTCGAACTCCTTCAAATGTTAAAGAACTGTCTCAGGAAAGAAAAGAAAAACATAGATATTAGAGATATTTAACACTTACTTATCATAAGTTTTTAAATTTTACAAACAAGAAAAAGGAATACACACGTAAACAAAATGATGTCCAATGCTTCAATTATCGTTCTAGTTCTTAATTTACGAGTAAAAAACAAGAATTTTTAAATATCCATGCAACGCATCAAAACCTAATTTTTTTTTTCTTTCTGCTCGTTTATTTAAGTCCGTAAGACGACTTTTTGCAACAAAACCTTTACTAAATGATTTACTTCCCAACCTTAACAAAGTTAAGGAGCCCTGGTGGCATCCATCTATATGTAGCAGGGGTGGCGTAATGGGTGGGTAAGGTGACTGATCAAACAGGTCCAGCCGTACAGGTCAAAGCATGTATTTATCTAGCTAGTATGAGCCAAACGGGTCAGCCACAAACACTTGAATCTTTTTTTCAGAACTTTTTAACTAAACGATGTGTTAAATATGATTTAAAAACAAAACTGCAATAACAATCTTCACTTAGTTTGACTGAGACAATTTATGAGATGTTATGCATGTTGGTACAATTCATATGGTATTATTTGTCCCTAACGACCCACTCGAACGTAATGCACATATGGCCCATTAGCGAACCCAACCAGCCCATTTGTAAGAATGAGGATTGAAACAGCCATGTGCCATCTCTACTTAGTATGCATGTATGCATATATGTATGTACTGTCAACTGTGTACATATATATGTAGTATTTCAGTAGAAAAACAACAGATGAAGCTGTAATAAAAGACCACAGAAGCAAGTAGCCAACATCTAGGTGACTGGCTTTAAGTCACACCCTTATTATAACTCAACAAAAGAAAAAACCCTAGTTATGGGAAGATGACCAATTAAGACAATCAGTATTGAAGGGTTCATTTCAAAACTACTCTAAAGTCTAGAAACAGCCGATGAATTCGGACACAAAAATGAAAAACCATACATAGCAAACTTATAATACCAAACCAATTTTGAAAACCAACAACTACCCAACACAAGCAAGCAAGCATATCACTTTATTATCACAAGAATAGTGAAATACCCACGTGCTAAAAAGCTAAAAGATTAACAATTTTGTTATATATATACTAATAATAATAATAAATGAAAAGAGAAGAGAAGAGAAGAGAAGAGGAATAGAGATTCTATTAATACTCTGATTGGTCTTTGAAATGTTGAAGACGAGACTTCATGGCTTGACGTATGCGCGACTCCATGGTCTCCTCCTTGTCTTTGATTGTTGGGGTTTCCATGGAAGCTCAATAGTAAGCAGCTTCACCTGTGAAGTGAATAATCAATCAAGTGATGTATGTATGTGGGTTGGTTTGTGGGAATGCTCCCCTGCTGCTGCTTTGTTGACCTAGAACTTGCTTCACCCTCCTTATTTTTTTATTTTTATTCGTTGTGGATGTGTCAAAATATTAACTATTCACATATCAATAAAAAAAAAAAATTTAACGGCAAATCGGCAATTTCTACTCATTGTGAACCTAAACTCATGATCTCCACAACGTAGGTGTTTCTAAAAATTTTGCTTCTACCCATTGGGCCACCAACCCCAATGACATATTAATAAATTATTAGGTGAAGTCCCGTGTGAAAACACGGAAAGACTATATCTTTTTTTTTTTATCAATTACTCCTCAAAATATAAAAAACATAAATAGGGCAACTGTTATGGTCTATTTAGTAAACACCAAATTAAAAAGTCAATCATCTGTTACAAAAAAACCGTGTTTGGTAACGTCTGTTCAAAGGCAGTGCGTGTGTTAATGAGATCTTTCTAAAACAGTTGTTAATAAAAACCAGTTGTTGATTCAAACAGATGTTACTTCAACGGTTTCATTCAAACAGATGTTGGCTTAAACAGTTGTTACTAACAATGACATCACATTTACATTTTTAACGTCTGTTTACTAAAGACCAAATAAAGAAGTCAATCATCTGTTGTAAGAAAAATTTGTTCAGTAAGATCTGTTCCTTTCATGTTACCAGTTGATAGATACTGATCTGATGTTTTAATACTGGAGGGTGTTACAACCACGGAGAGATAAATCATATTTTAAGGTCTGTTTACTAAAGAATCTACTATCTACTATCTACTATAATCTATAAATAAAAACAATTGTGGGACACTTGGCACAATATAAGGGCATCTCATTTTGTTTTCCCGCTCATTTGTTCATGTCCACATTTTTTGCGATCTTCCAACAAACTCTCCGTTTTCATAGAGATTGTGTTACACACGGTTTCACTTAAATAATCTAACCAAATTTTCACCTTGGAGTTACATCCAAATTGATTACCGTCTCTTTCATTTCCATTCTCTTTTTCTTCATCACAACCCAAATGTCAATTGTTTCATTGTTGCCGCGGGATTGTTCCATTCATGTTTGTTAACAATTTACACTCTTAGTGGGGATTAATCTACAGGTTCTTGCTACGTTTTTTTGTTATTATATGTTCCTTTTTTCTATGTTCAATCAAATATGTAAAGATACTCAATGAAATTTGTTAAAATTAGGGTTTTCAATTTTGAAGCCGCAAGACGATAAGTTAATATATTCATAGCTTTAATTTTTTTCCCATCATACTGCTATCTATGATTATGCCTATCCTTGAATAACTAGGGTTTTAATTTCAGTCTTATTTTCCATTGCTTTAATGAATATTTATTTACGTTTATTGTTGATATTTGTGTAATGTTTTTACTTATTTGATAAACTAATACAATTTTTTGGGTGTATGATCAATTACTAAAACTGTTATGTCGTTTAAATTTTAAAATATTACTTTTTCAAATTACATTTAAACATGTTGTATTTTTTTGTTGAAATGTGTTCAGCATAATACTAAAAAGATTTTGATGTTAAAATTTTAATATTTTTGCATATCAGTAGAAATATGCTCATCTTTGAAAATTACGTATTAATTATTTGTAGAACTGGTTAATTCCATATTCCTTGGGTTTTAGAAAAGATACACAATTTGAGGCACTAATCTAAGTGTTTAACTTGAAATTGGTATGGATTTTGTTAGTTTTGATATAAATTTTGGTTATTATAAAGCTGAATTCAAACTTGAATAGTGCACCAACTTACTACTTGATTTTGATTTATCCCTTTTTAGTCAATGCTTTTCCGCAACCATCGATGTAAACACCACCATAACTTTCGATCAAGGCTACACTCACTGTTTACCAAAAATCGACCTGAAGATGACACAAGCGCCACTCTCCCTAATTTTTGTTCTGGTATGTGTTACTGTTTTTCATTTTTCATTGATGTTATTTCAAATTATTCATTTAATTTACAATGATAATAAACTATTTACTTACATCAGATTTAATTATATGAATGATTCCTATTACAGTTTTTGTATTACAAGTTTGTTCATTTTAAAACTAACAATGCTTTTAATTTTTTTCATATTTCTATTATATTTTTATGTCTTATAAGTTGTTCAAACCCGTGTATTACACGGGGAGATAACCTAGTTATATCATATTTTAAGGCCTGTTTACTAAAGAACTAATAAAGAAATCAATCGTCTGTTGTAAGGTCCTTCACGGGTAGCTCAGTTGGTGAATGGACCAGGGATCTCTCTTAGAGGTCTCAGGTTCGATTCCCACGAATGACATAATGAGAAATGATGGATGACTCATGGCTTATGGTCATGAGTTCGAGTCCTGATCTCGCCAGGTTTTACCGGTTCACTACTGTCGTGCCTTCGAGCGGGTATGTGGGTCGGGTTTTCCCTGGAAGCGGGCTTTCGGGTGGGCTAGGGGCTTCGTGCGTCCGGGGTGGGCCGGGTTGTGCCCCTGTCTTTGCCACTGGGGGGCCGCGTACGAAGTACCCGGCGTTGTTTAGTTGGTCGTTCAAAAAAAAAATCGTCGGTTGTAAGGAAAATCTGTTTAGTAAGTTATGTTCCTCACACGATATCAATTGATAGTACTAATCAAATGGTTTAATACTGAAGGGTGTTACAACCACGGAGAGATAAATCAACAGACGCATGAAATCTATGTTGACATAACAGATGTATTAAAAAGAAACAGACAATCTTAATCTTCAACTAAGAATTCGTTACTCTGTTTACTCTCTTTACTAATATATCTGTTAAAGTGTTAATCTTCAAACAGATGTTCAGCAATTTTGTTAACATATATTTTTAGCAGTTGACTTTAACAGTAGACAATTGATTTTCACTCGTTTCTCCAACACTAAGTATACAAGAAATTGATATAACTAATCGGTATTATTTTACTCAAATTAGTATTTTTCATCCAATAAACATAAATCAATATATAATGATGACATAATATGTAAAATCAAAAATTCAATATATTTAGACCGGTAATAATATCAAATACATTTAAATAATTAGTCGGTGGTCTTCAACAGTTCGTTCAATCTTTTATTCTTCTCTTGAACATGGTTTCTGTAGGACCTACAGATTTTTTGTATGCCTTCACTGAACTTTTCATTTGACCTTTTGTTATCCAAAAGAAATGAAGAGGCCATCCATCGTTCACTTGATACCTTGGTAGCAATCACCTTATTAATTTTCAGGTTCGTCTTCCAAATGTGATGTTCAAGCACTCATGTAGCACCTTCAATTACTTCAAGAATCTCCTGTTTTTCGTCCTCTTTAAAACATTCCAAAAGAAGTTTCTGAACCTCTGTCATTTGTGACCATTTGCTGTTGCTGGAATCCATCTTAATCATATTTTTATTAGATTGCTAAAGCTATGCAAATGTAGATGGTAATGTTTAAATGGTGTGCTATAGGAAGAGGTGAAAATTGTATTTTATAGTAAAAAAATGCATTAACTATAATGAATCTATTAACTACAATGCATTAACTATAATGAATCATTTAACTACAATGCATTTTTATTAATGTTGAATATATACTTTATTAATTTGGCTACTTTCCCACTGAAGCAACTCTTTAAATTCTATTTTCTTTACATTCAAATTTAACAAATACAAATACTATTTGCCAATATTTGTGCAAATATGAACATGTGTTGTTTTTTACGTTTTTTATACTATAATTGTGTAACTTCTGTTTTATCTAAATGTGAACATGAAAAGTTTGTTTTTTTTGTTTGTATAAGTGAGTAAAGAGAATAAATATAAGTATATTATTTGTGTATATGAATTATTAATCTTAGGTTTAATTGCAAAATATTAAATTCTTACACTTGAGTATAATTGCAATATATAAATTAAAAAAAGATGTATTAGTACCTCATTTGGCAAAAAGACTTTGTGATTAGCAATGGTTACCTAATAACCGTCCCTTCGAAATTTATTAATCGTCTGTTAATTTGTATTTAAATTAATTTTGAATTTAAATTATGTTGTTATGAGTTTAAATTTTTACTATTACGTCTAATTGCAAAAATACACTAAGTTCAAAATCGCAATCATTAACTTTGGAATTCGACCCTTTGAGGCGTGTTACAATCACGAAGAGAAAAATCAACAGGCGCATGGAATGCTCTGTTGGGATAACAGATATTAAAAAGAAACAGTTAATCTTAATCTTCAACTGAAGTTTCATTACTCTATTTACCAATATCTGTTGAGTTACCAACAAATTTGTCAAACAACTGTTATACGATTCAATCTTATTATTACAATTCAATAATTTCAATGAAATATCCGACTTAAGAAAACTATATAAAAAATGGAAGACTTATAAAAGAACAAATCCAAATATCTCTAAAACACTGCTTTAATGACAAGTAACACATTTACAATATCTGAGTTAACAAACAAACCCTAGAGAATGATCTTCCTTGCCATTGTCATCAGAACAAAAACACAAACACAATTAAAAGCAGTACCACGACAACAGTTCGTATATAAACATCATCAAGTTCGAAAACCCTAAAGTTTCTAAACAGGCTCTATATGTAGTAATGATGGATTGATGTTTTTCTTTTATCGTAAGAATCGTCAAAAGCACCAATTCCAAATTGATTACCAACGGATTATTGGTAATCCATTTTTCTTTGATTATAAGAATCTTTGAGAAGATTGGTAGAAGGACATTTGAACGTAATATCATTATGCATATGAGATGGAGAGTTGTAAAGTGAAAATAGTTGAAGGGATATAAAGTTCGAAAATGAATATCGGGAATTCCTCCCCTTTTATAGAGTGAATAAACTAAGTATCCGTAAAGTTGATTTTCAAGTATATAAGTTGTATTTCAAGTAAATATAAAGTTGGGATTTACTTATGGGGCATTTTATAGAGTGAAAGACAATTGCAACACAAAAATAATAAAATAATATTGTTAATAAACTAAGTTCAAAATCGTAATCATTAAGTTTGAAATTTGAGCTTTTGTTGACATAAAATAAGAATCTCTTTGACCAATTCTACAGTATTGAAAGATATACTTTGTTTTATAACATCTGTTGACTTGTCAACAAATGTTGTCACACAAAAGTCTCTCAGTGTTTACTAACGGATTGTGTAATATGTAGAAGGAAGTAAAATCGTCAAAAGTCTCACTATAACAACATCTTTTATTACACGATTAAATTTGTTCTTAAAGAATCACTATATAGTTAAATTACAGAAACCTTTTCAACTTCATAATTAAAATCTTGATATGTGTAATAAATGATGAAACAAAACTTCCAAAGCATTGGTAACTATTACTCACAGTTTTACATATAATAAACTTTATTTTAGTTACTGTTTTCTCAAACCACATATTGAAACAAAAGATAGATATATAATAAGCATCAAGTTTAACATTAATATTTTTTAAACACAAACCATAAACATTATAAGAAAAATAACTACATTATAATAATATTCATATTTGAAAATGCAAGCATATAAAAACATTTAAATTTCATCATCTTCATCACTTGAACTCCACTAAGAGAATGACTATTCCATAACTTGTTCCACCTTCTCCTTCAAATATATTATCCTTGCCCTGATCATTTGTTCTAGATTAAGATGAAATGCGTTGCGATTAATGTTACTCATTCTTTTGTGGTCCGGTTCTTCAAGAAACTCCAAATCATCGGAATACTCTATGTTCTCTCGGAGGAATAATTTTTCAAAACCATTTTCATAGTTAACTATTGATATGTCAAAGTCATGAGAGTAAAACCAACTTACAACATGAAGTGACTTAAGCAATTTTTCATCAACGACAGTTTGCGCTAAAATTTCCATTAAGAACATTTTATCTGAATACCGAAATGTAAATCCATCTGGACTATTGTTTGAATTGATAATTAGTAGTGATAACATAAATTATTTAAATACAAAATATATAAAAAATAAGCGGTAAATTTAAAAATGGAGTTTTAAGGTCGTAATTATTATTTGGCAGTGACGACAGCTAAAAGTCTATGAGACCCACTGTAGAAATGAATATAGTGTAGGCTCTACAAACCGTTTGTCTTCATCCAACATAGCTATCATGAGTTTGTGAGTAGTTGATCGTTCCAGGCTTTTTGGAATAGAACAATATGATAAATAGAGTTGTCTTGCTCTATCAAATGCATATTCTAGCGACACTATGCTGTATAACGGCCACAAAAGTGAAACTTTACTCGACCATCCAATATAAAAAAAATTTAATTAATAATAAAATGTAAAATTGGTTGAGAGAAGAATAATATATATATATATATATATATATATATTATTTAGTATTTACCTCAAGTACCATATGAAGCAATTGGAAAGCAACACGCATTCCGTCGTCACGTGTAGTAAAATGAAACTCCATACAAATAAATTCTTCTGTGGTCTCCAGTGAACAAATAATAACATTAAACACAATTACTTGTATGTCCACACATAATTTATGCATATTTATAATACATCAAATTATTAAGTACCAAAATGTTGGTAGATAAGTGATGTATTATTACATGTTCCCTTGCATAGTTTTTTTTTTTAAGGTGAACTTCATTAGAAAACGCTACCGACCCTTAAAGCAAGGACCGAAGCAAAACAACGCCTACAACATATACAATGGATACAAAGCCCAACAAGTCCCCCTCCACTCAAAGTTCTAACACCCAAAACAACCGCTCCCTTTGTTTCTGGTGTTTTTGCCGCCCGTCCACCGCCTACTATTAGCTGCATTACCCCACCACATTTTTCGGTTTTGGATATCTTAATGACATAAAATAGAAATTACTCATGCGACATAGACAAAATAAACGTAAAATTAAAAAACATAACTAAAAAACAATATATATACCTTGTAGTTAATAGAAATACCATTTGAGAGACGACATTGCGTGATACCTGTTTCTTTGTCATAAACTTTAGTACCATTTGAATCTAAACCTGTATATATAAAAGACGGTTTAAGTTGTAACTTCAAATCATCCAGCTATGTTGAGGTTATCAATTCCTTTGGTACCTCAAACTATATATAAAAGATGATAAAAGAATTCGGTTAAAAGTCTAGAGTTATAATTGTCACAAACGGAATCTTTTAAAGAGAAGAATATAAACCTCTGCCTCAGGCTCTATGGGTTGCTTCAGACCTTCTTCAATTGCAGCAGTTATCTCACTTGGGGAAATCTTGAAATCAATTTCACCAACTCCATCAACATGTAATTTGTTTTGGAACACATGCAACAATGGTTGCAGGTTCAGGCGCAGATGGTTTTCCCAAATCTGATATGTACTCCAATACTTGCGCACCAATGAAATTCACCTGCATACAATAAATGTTAAAAAGATTCACCCCACAATGAGGATAACACAATCACTTCACAACTATCAAATTAGTTCAACTATTAGAAGCACATGAAGAACATGTAAACAATATTTTCATTAAAAACAATGCCATATGTCCCAACACCAACGGCCACTTGTAAATAAAAACCTTCCATAACTCCTTATAATGAGCAGGTTCAAAAAGGATTAAGTGAAAACAGAATTAAAACAAGAAATACACAAACTTGAGTCAATCGATGTTGTCAGCATCATTCTCACCGGTTTTAACACGGTAACCTAATAACCCCGTCACAATCCCAAATCTGATTATAACCCTATCAATGAAGAAAACAAATAAGCAATCAATTGTGAAACCAAAGTGTAATATATGAGAATCATTTACGTTGTTTACCTGGTTTATATTAAGGACTTGAAATTCGCAATCAATCTCATTCTAGGGTTACGGAACTTGAAAGGTTGAGGGGGTTATTCATGCGTTAATGTATTGATGAAGACTGAAGAACAAACGATTGAAGGATAGGGATGGAAGAAGGAGGGTAGTATTGTAAAAGTGTAGCACGACTTATATGAGTGTAACGTGGTTGGAGAGTTTTTTGAACAAGGCGCGTATAACTTTGGTTGATCCTTTAAAAAAAAGATAAAAAACGGCTTATTCTTTTTACAATACACATTTTTATCACTTTATATTAGATTTGTCTATCACCCCCGGAAAATAAACAAGTAATAATAATAACAAAAAATGAAGCCAAAGAAAAACTCTTGTGAAAAATAAACCCCTCTCTTTCCCCTTCACCAATACGGCAACCAACCGTCATGCCTAAACCCCAAAACCCCATATTACTAACATGGAGCCCAAACTCAGTGTCGAGCCCAAGATAGCACAAAGTTGTTTTCAAAATTAGTCACTGATCCAAAGGTAAATTTAATCGAGAAGTTTTGTATGAATAGCTTAACAAAACTTTCAGGAATTGTAGTCATTGTTTTTATTTTATTCGGTGTTGGGTCTGCTGACTTGGAAAAGAACAGATGATTGGAAAGCCAAAATATGCTAACAGTTGATCCTTTCAATAAACAGTCTTTACACTTACTTCTCCCAAAAGACTGCTGACTCTAACAACTGTTCTATCCAAACAACTGCTATGACAACTGCTGATACAAAGAACTGCTGAATAAACAATTGATGAAGAACAACTGCTGACCAAAGGTCTGATGAAGAACAACTGCTGATTCAAGTACTGAAGATCAAAGCACTGCTGGAACCAACAGCACTTAGGCTCCAGCAGTGGATACAAGACCATCAGAGTTTTCCTACAACAGCTGTTTACTATCAGTGCTTTCAATGTAACAGTAGTTTGTAATAGGTAGATGTTTATGTTTGTTATTCTGTTAGAGGTCACTGTCTTAGGTGACGTCAGCTTAGGTCATCAGTGGTTTAAGTCTGTCTATAAATAGAACAGTGCTTGTACTGTTCTATTGCATCACACACACAAACATTCTCTCAGACAAACACTGTGTGATCAGGCTGAGGGGGAGTAATTGTACGATTGTAATCTTTTAGATAAATGAAAGCATTCGATCTGAAAACACTTACTCTCTTGTTTTGATTAACAGTTTATTATTCCGCTGCACTTTCATTCTATTTTCGTTTCACATATATCATATTTAGTTAAACATAATCAAAACAATCAAACTCAGATCCTAACAATTGGTATCAGAGCCTGGTCAATTAAATTCGATCTAACAAATCAATTTAATAATCAGCTCACAATTACTGATGTCGTTTGTCTGTTGGATTGAAAACAGAGTAATAGTTTAATTTCGTTTCAACCGTTTTTAAACAGACTTTGTTTTTTGAAAAATCAGAGAATGGCTTCAATCAATCACGATCCACATAACACTGGCACGAACAACAAGCCACCGATGCTTGTCAAATCTGAATACAATATCTGGCAACGTCGGATGAGCCATGTTCTAGCTCAACAAAACACTGGGTGTTGGAAGTCGGTTATCTTCGGACCACATGTTCCGACTGTGCCGAGTACTGAAGATCCCAAGGTGTTTGAGCCAAAGAAACTTGAAAACTACTCCGACCAGGATTTTCAGAAAATTGAGTTAGATGCTAAGGCCTTCAGTATTGTGGCCATGGCTCTACCCAATGATATATATGCTGGGTTGTTACACTGTAACAGTGCAAAGGAGTTGTGGGATGCACTGAAAGAACAGTTTGGTGGGACTGAGGAGGTTATTGAAAACAATCGTGAAATACTTAACCAACAATATGAAACATTCAGTCATGTCAAAGGAGAGTCATTAACTCAACAGTTTGAGAGGTTTAATTGTTTAATTAGTGAACTAAAATTGGTTGGTCTTACTTACCCTCATTCAACCTTGAACCATAGGTTTTTAAGATCACTACCAGACAAATGGGACACTATTGCTATTGTGATGAGAAACTCAATTGGATTTAAAGACCTATCACTGACCCAGCGTCATGGTAAGCTCTTGACCTATGAGAGAGAGCTTAACCAGAAAAAGAAGCTCCAGGACTCTGGAAAAGTGTCTGATGACTATGTATTTGGGAATACAGCACTTTTGGGTCATGATGAGGTGCCTGGAAACACTAAGGATCAGAGTTATGATCATTTCATTGATATAACTTCAGGTTTTAACTCAGGTTTTAACTCTGATTCTTATTCACCAAACTATGCTTTCACAGCAAGTGGTGGTGATATCCAGGCATCTGACAATATATCCTTTGAGTATGATGACCTGAAATACTTTGACCCTGATGATTTGGAAGAAATGGACATTATGCACCAATTGGCCCTTCTCAGTGTAAGAACTAATAATTTTTACAAGAAAACTGGGAGAAGGTTTCCAGGGTTAACTGGCAGATCTAAGGTTGGGTTGGATAAATCAAAGATAAAGTGTTACAAATGTCATAGACTTGGTCATTTTGCTAGGGAGTGTAGGGGTCAACATGGTACACCTATGATCACCTATCCAAATCAAAGACCACAGACCAACACTTATCAGAATTCCTATAATGCCCCTGGACCAAATGTGCAAAACACTGCTCATTTTGCACAGTCCTCAAACACTGTTCCTGTCCAGTATGTCCAAACCACTGTTCCTCAGATCCACTATGTGCAAACACCTGTTGCTCAAGCACCTGTGCAAACGACTGTTGCTTCATCCTCTGCTCCTGCAGAGACCAGTCAACAGAGCTTCTTTACACAAGGCTTTGTTGATTGGAGCAATCTACCTGATGAGTTAACAGATGAAAATTTTGCATTAGTTGCCAAAACTGAAAATGAACCAGAAAACTTTTGTTTCATGGCTATGGTTGATGAGATTGAATCTGAGGAGGTGGTGACTGAATCTGATGTTGTGACTGATGATGTTGTTAGTGAAGTTGTTACAGGTGAAAAACCTGAAGACGAGGTTGTGAATCTCTCAGATCCCTGGGGTGCATCTGATGACTGTGAGTGCAAGTGTGATAGTGCATTGATGGCTGCTGCTAAGGTATCTCCTCAAATTCTTAAAGAGTTGTGTTCTGACAAATGTGTAATTGCATTTGCTAACATCAAAGAGGTGAATGAAAACCTTAGAAAGAAAATTTTGGATGATGAAGTTAAATTTGAAAAACTTTCAAAAGATTTAAAAACAAGTTTAACTGTAAAAGAATCTGAAATAAGCAGATTAAAACATGAAGCAACCATAACCAAAGACCAGCTCCAAACTATGATAGCAAAATATCAAAGTTGTAAAAATGAGCTTGAGTCCACCCAAGTTGAATGTGAGAAATGGGTGGAATCATGTAGAGGTTTTGAGATGCTACTCAACAAACAAACTAAAAATCATGTGAAGTTTGGATTTGGTTTTGAAACCACTGCTCCAGCTTTTGAAAACACTGACAAAAAGAGTCAAAAGTCTGTTGAGATAGTTCCAACAAACCTACAGGGTCAAGAGATTAAAATCACTGAACCAAATGGTAAGAAAATTGTTCTTGAAAAACCAGAAGGTTCCTCATCTTTTACTGAACTTGAGAAGTATGAATTTAAACCTACCTGGTCTGATGAGTGTGATACTCTTGAGAATTTTAAACCTGTTGATTTCAAAACACCTGAGGGAAAGACAGCTCCTCAAGCAAAAGTCATTCCCCTGGCAAAAGTCATTCCCCTGAAAAATCTTCCAGCAGATGCTCAAACATCTGCTGAAAAGAAGGCTGAAAAGGGGAAGAAGAAAGAAAAGACTGTCAACTTGTTCTGTGATTTCTGTGAAAAGAAGAATCATGTCACTAAAAACTGTTTTCTTCTAAAAGCATATGACATTAACAAAGGAACAAGTGAATGTGATTCCAAAGCCACATGCTCAATATGTGGGAAAAAGAATCACAAGACCAAAGAGTGCTTGTATCTCAAAAATTTTGATGTAAAAATACAAGAATACAAAGCTAAAACTCTTGCAAACCCTGTGGTTAGTACTTCAAAAGGAAAGCCCAAACAGACCTTCACCCCTGTCCAAACACCTGTTACTAAAAGGCTTGAAACATCTGCTTCTAGAGATGTCCAAGTAACAGATGCTCCACCCACAAGCAAATACCCAAGAGGCTATGGTCAACCACCATGTCACAATCTGCCACATGTTTATGAGGAGCCAAAAAGACCCTCTAAACCAAGAGTGAACAGAAATCCATATGGGTATTATCATCTGTCAGGAAGTGATCAAACAACTGCTGCCCCAAGTGTTGACATTCAAGCACTAGCAAATGGTCAGCAGCAGTTGTTGAACTTAATTCAGAAATTAGTCCAAACCACTGATCACCTTCCAAAGCTTGAGTCTGAAAGGTCTGAGGACCCATCCAAAGCCAAACTGGCTTTGGACACTGACCAAAACTAATCATTTACTGATGTGCAGGGAGCTTCTGCTTGTTTAGATAGTCTTTGGTATGTAGATAGTGGAGGCTCCAGGCACATGGCAGGATGTAGAGCCCTTCTTCTGGACTTCTTGGCTCATGGAGGGGGTGGTATATCCTTTGGTAATGATTCAAAAGGTAAGGTGTTGGGTTCAGGGACTGTACAAGCTGGTAAACTCAAGTTTGAAAATGTCAATCTTATTGATAATCTCAAGTTTAATCTTCTGAGTGTTTCACAAATGAGTGACAAAGGTTATGGCTCATTTTTCACAAAGAAAACTTGTAAGATTATTGGGCCAGAAGTGGTGAAAAAGATTGATACCATCATTGCTGAGAGCAAAGCACAACTTGTTGCTCATAGAAGTGGCAATGTGTATGTTGTTGATATGTTAAAGGACAATCCTATGGCAAATGTCTGTCTGTTTTCTGCTGCCTCTACTAAGGAGACAGAATTGTGGCATAGGAGATTGGGTCACACCAACCTCAACACTATTAACACACTCTCCAAACAAAGCCTTGTCAGAGGTTTACCATCAAAAGAATTTAAATGTGATGAGCATTGTGTTTCTTGTTTAAAAGGGAAACAACATAAAAGCTCTTACAAATCCATTGATGAGTCCAAAACTAGTCAGTGTCTACAATTGTTGCACATGAACTTGTTTGGCCTTGTTAAAATCATGAGTCTAAGAAGAAAGAGATTTTGTCTTGTCATAGTTGATGATTTTTCTAGGTTTACATGGACTTACTTTTTACATTCTAAGGATGAGACTGCAGGTATATTGAAGGACTTTGTCACCAAAGTTGAAAAACAGTATGACTTGCCAGTAAAAGTCTTCAGGAGTGACAATGGAACAGAGTTTAAGAATAAGGAGTTGGATGACTTCTGTGTGTCAAAAGGGATTGTGAGGCAGTACAGCATCCCAAGAACACCAGAACAAAATGGGGTGGTTGAAAGGAAAAATAGAACTCTTATAGAAGCTACAAGAACCATGCTAGCAGATTCTGGTTTGCCACTGTCCTTTTGGGCAGAAGCTGTAAACACTGCTTGCTATGTTCAAAACAGAGTTTTGATCAACCCCAGACATCAAAAAACTGCTTATGAAATTTTGTTCAAAATCAAACCATTAATTTCATTCTTCAAAATCTTTGGCTGCCCATGTTTCATTCTAAATCTCAAAGATTCCATTTCAAAATTTGCAGCCAAAGTAGACTGTGGTTATTTTCTGGGATATTCTTCTACTGCCAATGTAACATCGCGAAATTTTTCCCCGAATTTTTATAAACACCCTTATTTTTGTTACATTTTAAAAATATGGTAAAGTCTTTATTTTTTTCACAACTTATATATATATATATATACATATATATATAATAGTAATAAGTAATAATAATAATAATAATAATAATAGATTATGACATTAGTGTAAAAAAAAAAAAAAATCTGATTATAATTCAACCAAACCCTCCTTTTAATTCAACCCAATAAACCCATACCCTCCTTGATAAATTTCAGCCCAAGTCTGGAAGCCCAACAGAGCTATCCCAGCCCAAACCCCAGAAGCCCACAACCCAGGGCCCAACTGCCCCTCCCCTCTCCCTTCTCTGTTTTAAATTGAAAAAAAGAAATGGTTTGTGCCGGGTTTCGAACCGGACCACCCCCACACACACTCACACGCTCCCACCACTTGATCCACACACTTTTGTTGTTGTTATCTCAATGTTAATTATATTTAACTACACACTAGCCTTTCCTTGTTTCCTTTCCCTCTCCTTCGCGATACAGCAGCAGCAGCTAACCTTTTTATTATTATTTTTTTCCTTCTTTTCTTTTTGATCCAGCAATCATAGTTTGACTTATAACTCGTAATTATCGGCCTATATTGACATACCAATACGTTAATTATCAATTGATTGATAATCAATTAACTTTGACGCGTTTGACATTAAATGGTGGTCAACCTTTCCAATTCATCGTTCCAGACACACACACTATAAATTGATCGTCCCTTAGGCTTAACAACTCGCTCATAAACTTCTCTCAAACCTTAATCTTCTTCATTTCTGTCTGGGCATCATCATTCAATCAAACAGTTGACTTTTATGTTGACCACTCAATCGTACACGAAACCACACTGTGAGTCCAATTATTTTTGTGGGATTTGTTAATCGGCAATCAAACAACAAGAACCCTAACACTAATCGGGTTCATAATGTCTGAATCGTTTGATTGTAATATCTAGGGTTCGTAATTATAAATTGGGGATAAACTGAATCTGCTTTGTGTATTTATATATTGTTAACCGGGGATTATCACAACCACTGGCCTAGGCCAAGTGGTTGTGACCAGGACTTCCAACCCTGATCACCCGGGTTCGAGTCCCACTACAGCCATATTTTTGTTTCCTTTTTCTTTTAAAACAACAAATCAATTATATATATATATATATTTCATTTAAACTTGTAAATTCATTTTTAATTATTAAAACCTTGTTATAAATTCTAAAAAAATTATTTTTAACAAATCTGATGTCAAAGTTTCATCTACCATTTTTAGTTTTCTGAAATTTATTTATTTAATATTTATAATAATTAAATCAAGTTTATTCTATTTTATTTATAAAAATCTATAAAAATATCAAAACGATCTTATTAATTTCCACAAAAATTATCCTAAGTTTTTATAACATTAAGCTTTTCAAAAATGATTTTTATTTCAGAAAAATCATTTATTTAACATTTTTAATCAATTTTTGTTAGTTTTAATCATAATTAAATCATAATAAATTCAATTTTTGTTATTTTTACACCAAAATTTTATACAAATTATTTCTGATCATTTAGAACAGAAATATGAATTTTAAACTAAAAATTCTTTAATTTTAGTATTTTTAAATTATTAAAGTTAAAGTTTGACAATTTGTAATAAATAGATTTAATAATCTATTTTAAAGAAAATAATTTCATAAAAATTATTTTTATACTTTAAACACATTCTTGTGACCATCCTAGATTTAACATTTATAAAAAGATTTTTAGTTATTTATTTACTAAATTTCTCTCAATTGGCGAATATTTTTAATAATAATCAAACGAGCAATTATCCCCAATTCGAAGCCCTAGAACTTATACATTTGTAGACTTGATAGACTTAGACATATTTATTACCTTATTATAGGGTGATACTTGACACTTTTGGGCAACACAACTATTTTTCAACAAGATATAACATTTTACCAAGGTGAGTTTTACATAGCCCCTTTTATTATCACCATTTTTGGGGTGAAACATGTTATAACATTATCATTGCAATTCAATCATCAATGTGTCTATGTGTTTTCTATGTTGCATTATGTCTTGAACATGATTAGAGTAAGCACCATTCTAGCATAATCATTAACTCCGTACAAGCCGACGGTATACATTGATAGATCTATTGGACTGACAATCCCACCCGGATACGTGCCTCCTACAAAGGTTACGTGGGTGTTTGTTATCGCATAACATATTCAATTGGACCATGAGCGTATGGTATGTATCATTTTATAACAGTCATCAGGGTTGATTATGCACTCGATTTATTTCTAGTATGTTCTCACATATGGGCTAGATTGACATGACACATGAATTGCACATCATTTTTACTCAATTATCAAAAACCTATGTAATTCTCACCAACTTTTGTTGACCCAAAACATTTTCAACTTAACATGTTTCAGGTTCTATTTGCTTGAAGATTTGAATTGATGCTTGAAGATACGTGTATAGTTTTATTCAATTTGATGTACAAATTCTAGAACAATTGTATGTACTTATTTAAATCATTTATGAAACTTATTATTCACCATGAGCTACTGAACAATCATCAATACGTGACATCCCGATGTTTCCGCCATCGGTTGGGGTGTTACAGATTGGTATCAGAGCCATGGTTATAGGGAATTAGGTTATTAGAAAAATAATCTAGTCTATAACCATAGGATTTAACAAGTACTTGCTTCTTTTGCTTGCTATACTCTATCTCCCTCCTACTTCTTATCCCTACTTTCATTCCTACAAGGAGGTTGCTCTCCAACGGTGGATCTACTCTTAGACTAATAGGATAAATTCCTCAGGTTTTAACCTGAACCCCCTTGAGATCTCGTCGAAGTTCTAGATTTTAATAACGAACACGTGCAATCTGGAAGGGTGAACGCCTGTATTCTGAGTCTTCTGTCTAGGCTGGCATTGCGCATATATCCCAATCAGACGAGGGACCCGGATGCCTACCTGGGAATTCTCGGGATGAGTGTTCACTTATAGGCTAAAGCATGTCTTCATATGTTATTTGAATTTGGAATCTTTGATAAGTCAGCGTTTTCGTTTATTCGTTTTAATGAATAAATGATTACATTCCTTATATAATCTCATTCATTTCACTGTGTCTCTTACAGATCATGCCTCCACGTCGCAGTGCTCGTCTTAACAGTGGTGAAAATCATGATGAAGGAAGTAGCAATCACAACCACAACCACGATACTAACCACAACAACAACAACAACAACAATGGTGTTGATGCCCAATTGGCTGCAATCATTTCTCAACAAATGGCGCAGCAAATCGCAACTCTGGTTCCCAACTTACTCGCTCAGGTCATCCAATTGAACGGCAACGGGAATGGTCACAACAACGGGAACGGGAACGGCAATGGCAATGGAAATGGACCCCAAGCCTGCACCCTTAAGCATTTCAACTCTTGTAACCCTCCAAAGTTTAGTGGTGAAGAAGGAGCTACTGGACTCCTCCAATGGTTTGAGGGTATTGAGAATACCTTCATCAACAGTGAGTGCCCCAACAACTTCAAAGTCCGTTATGCCATGAGTGTTCTTCACAAACGAGCACTCACTTGGTGGAATAAAGAAAAACGCACTCGCGGAGCTGAAGCTGCACTAGCCCTAACTTGGGATCAAGCTAAAGACATTATGAAGGCAGAGTTCTGTCCTCGTAATGAAATTAAGAAGCTGGAAGATGAATTTCATGATCTTGCTCAAGACAGTGGGGAAAACCTTGCTTACAACACTCGTTTTCACGAACTTAGCTTACTGCTACCCCACAAGGTCACTCCCTTACCTATTGCAATCGAAAAATACATTGGTGGTTTACCAATGCAAATTCAAGACACAGTGTGGGGAAGGAACCCTGCTACTTTGGAAGAAGCAAAGCGTTTGGCTGCCACCCTAACAGATAACCATGTGAAAGCAGGAACCCTAACTCGTAAAGGGGAAAAGAAAAAGGATACTCCCCAACCTGCCGTTGAAATCAAAACCGAGGCCTCAACAAACGGGAAGAACAAGGTCAGGAATTTTGCAATAGACACCACTGCCCCACCCACCAAGAAACAATACAATGGGAACCTACCTAAGTGTGACACCTGCCAGTATCACCATCCAACTCAAGTACCCTGTCGACAGTGCACCAATTGTCAGAGGTATGGGCATCTTGCGGAAGCTTGTCGAATTCCTGCTACAAACGCTCTTGATGCTCCAAACAACCCCACTTGAGACCTTCCAACTACTTAACAGCAAACCCTACCATTCGAATAATATCTATTTTTAATTTCATGTATTGCCACTTTTTGAATCAAATAATAAAATCAAGTATTATCATAACATCTGTGTGCATGCTTGTTTGAATGTGAACTAATTGTTATATCTATACTTACTTGCTTGTACAAACAATTAGTTAACTACCAAACAACCAGCTTAACGATTGGTAGAGGTCATCATGTCTTTCCAACAGTCGGGAGAGGCCCTACCACCTGCTCAACGACTGGCGGAGACTATCAGACCTGCTTAACAATCGGTAAAGTCATAAAAAGGACGCAAAACCCTAATGTAAGGTAAATTGGTAATTACGGTCCGGAACGTAATCATGAATTTACAGGTACATTAAGGTAGTGTGAAATTTTATCAAGGTTTCCGGTAGATGACCAAATGTAATCCTGGTTTTCTCTTAACTTCGGGACGAAGTTTCTAAAAGTAGGGGAGACTGTAACATCGCGAAATTTTTCCCCGAATTTTTATAAACACCCTTATTTTTGTTACATTTTAAAAATATGGTAAAGTCTTTATTTTTTTCACAACTTATATATATATATATATACATATATATATAATAGTAATAAGTAATAATAATAATAATAATAGATTATGACATTAGTGTAAAAAAAAAAAAAATCTGATTATAATTCAACCAAACCCTCCTTTTAATTCAACCCAATAAACCCATACCCTCCTTGATAAATTTCAGCCCAAGTCTGGAAGCCCAACAGAGCTATCCCAGCCCAAACCCCAGAAGCCCACAACCCAGGGCCCAACTGCCCCTCCCCTCTCCCTTCTCTGTTTTAAATTGAAAAAAAGAAATGGTTTGTGCCGGGTTTCGAACCGGACCACCCCCACACACACTCACACGCTCCCACCACTTGATCCACACACTTTTGTTGTTGTTATCTCAATGTTAATTATATTTAACTACACACTAGCCTTTCCTTGTTTCCTTTCCCTCTCCTTCGCGATACAGCAGCAGCAGCTAACCTTTTTATTTTATTTTTTTTTTCCTTCTTTTCTTTTTGATCCAGCAATCATAGTTTGACTTATAACTCGTAATTATCGGCCTATATTGACATACCAATACGTTAATTATCAATTGATTGATAATCAATTAACTTTGACGCGTTTGACATTAAATGGTGGTCAACCTTTCCAATTCATCGTTCCAGACACACACACTATAAATTGATCGTCCCTTAGGCTTAACAACTCGCTCATAAACTTCTCTCAAACCTTAATCTTCTTCATTTCTGTCTGGGCATCATCATTCAATCAAACAGTTGACTTTTATGTTGACCACTCAATCGTACACGAAACCACACTGTGAGTCCAATTATTTTTGTGGGCTTTGTTAATCGGCAATCAAACAACAAGAACCCTAACATTAATCGGGTTCATAATGTCTGAATCGTTTGATTGTAATATCTAGGGTTCGTAATTATAAATTGGGGATAAACTGAATCTGCTTTGTGTATTTATATATTGTTAACCGGGGATTATCACAACCACTGGCCTAGGCCAAGTGGTTGTGACCAGGACTTCCAACCCTGATCACCCGGGTTCGAGTCCCACTACAGCCATATTTTTGTTTCCTTTTTCTTTTAAAACAACAAATCAATTATATATATATATATATATTTCATTTAAACTTGTAAATTCATTTTTAATTATTAAAACCTTGTTATAAATTCTAAAAAAATTATTTTTAACAAATCTGATGTCAAAGTTTCATCTACCATTTTTAGTTTTCTGAAATTTATTTATTTAATATTTATAATAATTAAATCAAGTTTATTCTATTTTATTTATAAAAATCTATAAAAATATCAAAACGATCTTATTAATTTCCACAAAAATTATCCTAAGTTTTTTATAACATTAAGCTTTTCAAAAATGATTTTTATTTCAGAAAAATCATTTATTTAACATTTTTAATCAATTTTTGTTAGTTTTAATCATAATTAAATCATAATAAATTCAATTTTTGTTATTTTTACACCAAAATTTTATACAAATTATTTCTGATCATTTAGAACAGAAATATGAATTTTAAACTAAAAATTCTTTAATTTTAGTATTTTTAAATTATTAAAGTTAAAGTTTGACAATTTGTAATAAATAGATTTAATAATCTATTTTAAAGAAAATAATTTCATAAAAATTATTTTTATACTTTAAACACATTCTTGTGACCATCCTAGATTTAACATTTATAAAAAGATTTTTAGTTATTTATTTACTAAATTTCTCTCAATTGGCGAATATTTTTAATAATAATCAAACGAGCAATTATCCCCAATTCGAAGCCCTAGAACTTATACATTTGTAGACTTGATAGACTTAGACATATTTATTACCTTATTATAGGGTGATACTTGACACTTTTGGGCAACACAACTATTTTTCAACAAGATATAACATTTTACCAAGGTGAGTTTTACATAGCCCCTTTTATTATCACCATTTTTGGGGTGAAACATGTTATAACATTATCATTGCAATTCAATCATCAATGTGTCTATGTGTTTTCTATGTTGCATTATGTCTTGAACATGATTAGAGTAAGCACCATTCTAGCATAATCATTAACTCCGTACAAGCCGACGGTATACATTGATAGATCTATTGGACTGACAATCCCACCCGGATACGTGCCTCCTACAAAGGTTACGTGGGTGTTTGTTATCGCATAACATATTCAATTGGACCATGAGCGTATGGTATGTATCATTTTATAACAGTCATCAGGGTTGATTATGCACTCGATTTATTTCTAGTATGTTCTCACATATGGGCTAGATTGACATGACACATGAATTGCACATCATTTTTACTCAATTATCAAAAACCTATGTAATTCTCACCAACTTTTGTTGACCCAAAACATTTTCAACTTAACATGTTTCAGGTTCTATTTGCTTGAAGATTTGAATTGATGCTTGAAGATACGTGTATAGTTTTATTCAATTTGATGTACAAATTCTAGAACAATTGTATGTACTTATTTAAATCATTTATGAAACTTATTATTCACCATGAGCTACTGAACAATCATCAATACGTGACATCCCGATGTTTCCGCCATCGGTTGGGGTGTTACAGCCAAGGCCTATAAAGTGTTTAACACAAGGACTAAGACAATAGAAGAAACTCTGAATGTAAAGTTCAATGAACTTTCATCTCTAAAAATCCCTGCAAACCCTGCTGAACTATTTGATTTAGATAAATTTAAATTTGAAGATATCACTGTTAAAGCTAACAATGCAGGTATTCCACAGTCTCCACAACAAGATTACAGAACAGATGTTGTGATCCCCAGTCACTACAAAATCTATTCTGCCTCAGAGGAAGCAGCTGTTCAAAACAATTGTCAAAACTCTGCCACAGCTGTGTCAACCACTGTTGGCCAGACTTATCCTCAAACCACTGCTTCATCCCTCACAACCACTGACCTATCATCTGTTGACAAAAGTCAATCATCTTTTGACAAAAGTCAGTCAAGTTTCACACCACTTGGACCCATTCCTCCATTACCATTCCAAACATCTGATGGCACTACAGAAGTACCAACAGATGTTACACCAACAGAGTCACCAAACCTCTGTCCATCACCTCAAAATGCCATTGTTCCATATCAGGGAGATCTTATTTACTTAAGAGCTCATCCACCAGACCAGATCATTGGCAACATCAGAGAGGGTGTGCTCACAAGAAGCCAATCCTCCAATATCTGTCTTTTTGCAGGTTTCTTATCCCTCACACAACCTGTCAAGTACCAAGAGGCACTGAAAGACAACAGTTGGGTAGAAGCCATGCAAGAAGAACTCCTTCAATTTAAAAGACAACAAGTATGGGAGCTTGTACCACTACCTAAGGATGTCTGTCCTATAGGAACAAAGTGGGTCTTCAAAAACAAGACTGATGAAAGGGGGTATTGTTGTCAAGAATAAAGCCAGGCTTGTGGTTCAAGGCTTCAGACAAGAAGAAGGAATAGATTATGATGAGACTTTTGCTCCTGTAGCAAGACTAGAAGCCATCAGACTCTTTTTAGCCTTTGCTGTCAACCACAACATAAAGGTGTATCAGATGGACATCAAATGTGCTTTCCTTTATGGCAAAATTCAGGAGGAGGTCTATGTATGTCAGCCACCTGGTTTTGAAGACACATTCCATCCTGACTATGTCTACAAGCTCAACAAAGCTTTGTATGGACTCAAACAAGCACCAAGGGCCTGGTATGAAACTCTTTCCACATTTCTCTTATCCATTGGCTTCACAAGAGGTAAAATAGACAAAACTTTATTTCTTAAATGGAAAGGGAAACACTTAATGATTGTTCAAATATATGTGGATGACATCATTTTTGGATCCACATGTAACCAAATGTGTGAAGAGTTCAGAAAACTCATGACAGCAGAGTTTGAGATAAGTGCCATGGGTGAGCTTCAGTGTTTCCTTGGTCTTCAAGTGAAACAACTGCAAAATGGCACATTCATTCACCAAAACAAATATGTAAAGAATTTATTAACCAGATTTGAGATGAATGATTGTAAGCCATGTAGCACACCCATGAGTACAGTCAAGCTGCTCACTATTGATGACAAGGATGAATTGGTTGATCAAACACATTATAGATGCATGATTGGGTATTTACTGTACTTAACTGCATCTAGGCCAGACATTATGTTTGCTACCTGTGTCTGTGCCAGATCCCAGGCTTCACCCAGAAAGTCAAACCTTATTGCTGTGAAAAGGATATTCAGATACCTCAAAGGTGCTCCCACACTTGGTATCTGGTATCCTGCTAATGGAAACATTGAGCTTTCAGGTTATTCAGATAGTGACTTTGCTGGCTGTCACACCACAAGAAAATCCACATCAGGAGGGTGCCAATTTCTAGGGAATGCCTTAGTTTCATGGCAAAGCAAAAAGCAGGCAGCTGTTTCAACCTCAACAGTTGAAGCTGAATACATTGCTGCTGCAAGCTGTACAGCCCAACTCATGTGGCTTCAAAATCAACTACTGGATTTTGGGATAACTGCACTTCAGACTCCACTCTTGTTGGACAGTCAAGCTGCTGAAAATATCATCAAGAATCCAGTCTCGCATTCCACTACCAAACACATTGACATAAGACATCATTTTGTCAGAGACAGCTATGAAAAAGGTTTGATTTCTCTGCACCATGTTCCAACAGATGATCAGTTGGCAGATGTGTTAACAAAAGCTTTAGACACATCTACCTTTACAAATCTGATTTCCAGAATTGGTATGTTAAACATGGATTAAACAAATAAATTTGTTTTAATAAATCATAATAAAATGTTTCAGAAAATCAATTTTTTTTTTCAAATAGCTGTTTGGTTGAAAAATCTGTTTATAACATCTGATCAGATAAAACAACTACTGGTTCATTCATATCCACTGTTGGTTGAAAAATCTGTTTCAAAACATCTGTTCAGATAAAACAACTGTTAGTTGAAAATTCTGTTTCAGAACATCTGTTTAGATAAAACAACTGTTTCCTTATATATTTATACTATATATATACAAAAAAAAAACAGTTGGTTCCATCAGCTGTTTGAATCCGTTGTTTGCCAAAAACAGCTGTTCTCCACCAGATGTTTCATCCATCAGATGATTGCCACGTCTGCTCATATAAGCAGAGGTTTGGCCACATCAGCGGTTTCCTTGAGCCTATAAAAACCCTGTTTTTCCACAACAGACGTTACACTGTCTCATTGTATTCAAAATACTGAAAACCGCCTTCTTCATTCTCCAACCCTCAATCAAATTTTCATTCATCTTCACCTTCGAAATCCATTACAATGGATCTTCAAGCCAAAGCCACCCACAATTGTCTCCCCTATCTGATTAAAACAGATGACAACGTTTCATTCCATTCCACCATCGACATTTTTCTAAACTCCAAATACTTACCCATCTTAACCGCTAACGCCCCCATTTATCTCGATACTCTCCAAGAATTCTGGTTGAATGCTGAGTTTTTACTCCAAGACAAAAAGCCTACTTCCATTATTTCCAAAATTGGAGAAACCAGTATCGTCATCACCCCTGAAACCATATCCACAACTTTCTCACTGAATGACCTGGCAGGTAAGGACTCCTTACTAAAACAGAGCTTCACACTGAGTTCCAAGAAAGAGGGTATGATGGTCAGATGACTGGATCAACTCTTTTCAAAAAGTTTTTCCCTCCAGTCATGAAATTTTTCTTCCATACCCTTCTTCTATGTGTCTCTGCTAAGTCCACATCCTTTAATGAAATCCCACTAAGGATGCAATATCTGGGTTATGCCATGTTGTCAAACTCTGACTTCAATATTTCCCAGGGATTGTTCATGGACTTAGTATCAAATGTGAAAGCAATCAAGTCTGGGTCTAACAATGCTTTTCTTATCTACCGAAGAATTCTTAGTGTAATCTTACAAAAAGTCTTACCAGAAAAAGTTTTCAAAAAGGGTGAGGCAATGCAAATGAAAAGCTTAACTGATGAAACTTTCACTAGAATGCTGGGTGGAAGCACCCAAGAAACAGTGTCCAAAGTGTCAAAAGTTTCTAAAACACAAACAAAGAGGACAAAGACAACAACTGTTGTCAAAACCTCTGTTGTTGAGCCCACTGCTCCTGGTGATCATGGCACTACATCCAGTGCTGTAAAACCCACACCAGCCACTTCCAAAAAGAAACATCCATCCACAAAAACCACCACTCAACCACAAATGAGGCTTCTAGATGATGAGGTACCAGAAGAAACCTCTGTTGCACCACAAAAGCAACCTGAAACCACTGTTGTTACTTCCTCACAACAGTTGGACATACCTCCACCTGACCAAACTCCTCATGAATCCTCCCAAAAGGATCATGTTGTAAGCCAAGGGGACACACATCATGATACATTTGAGTCACTTGGCCAAATGTTCACAAGCCCCTCTCCCAGGGCTAATTCTCTTGTTACTCCTCCACCCTCACCATCACATCATGTCCCACAAACCATGCAACCTCTGTTTGAGGCAATTGACAAATCTCAGGAAGATCCCAGTTCCTCTCTTCCACTTATCACTGAGAGTATACTCCCACAAGTGACTGGTCCTAAGAACATTCAATCTGCTATCCAACAAACAGAAGAGGAGGTTACACTACCTGAGTTCAATGCAACTCTAGGTGAGTTTTCAAGTGGAGCAGCCACTACTGATGTAGAGACCACTGTCTCACATCAGGACAGTGATTACATTGCTAAGACTCCCTTGAAGGCAACAACTGTTGAAGCCACTATAGTGTCTCCAAAAACAGTTGGAAGTCCACAGTACCAAGAAAAAGGGGCATCTGATTCACCTATTAGGACTGAATCAGGTAGAACTACCACTGGTAGGGACTCAGATGATCCTATTAACTTAGGAGATGGGTCAAAATACCAAGAATTGACGGACAGAGTTTCTGTAATTGAAACCTCTGTAGCTGACATCAAATCTGATGTCAAGCTTATACTGGCCTCCATTGCAGACCTTTCCAAGAGTCAACCATCAACTGCTGATATAGCCAGTGAGCTATGGAAATCCGTTTCCCCCATCATCATAGCTCACAGAAAACTGGCTGATCAGACACATGAGACTTATATGGCTGAGATCAGAAATATGGTAGATGCAAGGTACAAAGATACCCATGCTGATATTAAAGCCATCAAGGACCACCTGCTAAAGACTACTGGCTCTGCCCCTACCACCATTCTCAGAGATGAAAATGATGATGCTTTCACGGCTGATGATGCCAAAAAGGGGGAGAGTTGCAGAGATAGGCTACCAAAGTTGGATCCCTTTGGTTGTCCTTCTTCTCAAAAAGGCCAAGCCAAGTCTGCCAACAAACCAGAGTCTACTAAAACAGCTCCTCCACAACAACAACAACAAGCAACACCAACAGCACCACAACAAACCACTGACAAGAACAAAGCAGTTGATGACTCTGCAAACATAGAAGCTGAAAAGGCTGCTCAAGAAAAACAGAAAAGAGCTGACACCTTGGAAGTTAAAGCTGTTTACTATCAGTGCTTTCAATGTAACAGTAGTTTGTAATAGACAGATGTTTATGTTTGTTATTCTGTTAGAGGTCACTGTCTTAGGTGACGTCAGCTTAGGTCATCAGTGGTTTAAGTCTGTCTATAAATAGAACAGTGCTTGTACTGTTCTATTGCATCACACACACAAACATTCTCTCAGACAAACACTGTGTGATCAGGCTGAGGGGGAGTAATTGTACGATTGTAATCTTTTAGATAAATGAAAGCATTCGATCTGAAAACACTTACTCTCTTGTTTTGATTAACAATTTATTATTCCGCTGCACTTTCATTCTATTTTCGTTTCACATATATCATATTTAGTTAAACATAATCAAAACAATCAAACTCAGATCCTAACATTCGGTTTAGTTCAATACTGTATAATAATAACATTTTATAATCGTTTGATGTTATAGCAATTTGCCCTTTAAAGCTTTAGAATTTGTGGTTTCAATGATATCCTACAAAGAATTTGTATTTTTAATTTTGGGTGTAAACATCATAGGTGATACTGCTACAATTGCTATCAAGAATTCTGACAATAATAACCATGGCTTATCCACTGCACCCGAGATACGAAATTCTACTCATGAGGAAAATGTTTCTGCTCCGCTGCAGGTATTTTGTTTAAGCTTTATAGTTTCTTAACTTTTCTTTCATTCAACATGTTAGTTGTTTGATGGTTTATCTTAATTCCTAAAGATATTTTTGTGATCATAGGGTCATAAGGGTTGTTGCTTGAAGTTCAATGCATCAGGCTGGAGGTACCTGTTATAGGTATAAGAAGTTGAATTGTAGTTTGAGGTTGCCGTAACTTTGACATTGTAGTTTGAGGTTGCCGTAACTTTGACATGCTATGTTTAAATTTTATGGAGAATGTAAGGATTTTTAATAATATTGTTTAAATTTTCTTGGACGGTTGAAGGTTAGTCTGTATAAATGGAAGAGCTTTAAGGATTTTTCTACTCATAATAACTGTAAGCATGACTCATAATAAATACAAACAATTCGTATAAGTAGTTATCTTAAGAGACTTTTGGGTACAATGGGCATAAACAATTCGCTTAAGAACGTAAAAAAGTAAAACCTTAAATATTAAACCTTAAAAAATGTATAGTGATTCGTTTGTTAGTAAAATTTGTCATGTAAAATTTCTAAAGACTACTCGTGTTTTCACATGGGTTTTACATCTAGCGTATGATTATTAAAAAAAAAACCTTGAGTGACACATGACATCTTCCATTATTTCCCTCAAAAAGTCGTTTCCCTCTCTCATGTTTTCCCCACACAATTTTTAAACGTTAATAACTTTTATATACGAGATTAAAAAAAAACAAAATATATCAAATTAACGAGCGTTTTTTTATCTTTCCAATGAGTACCATAGTGCTATAAAAACCGATTTTTAGTGGGTTTTTGTTCATACAGGAAAAAAACATAATGTGTTCAGGTAATTTATTAATCATGTCTAGGCACAAAGACTTCACTCGTGCAAGAGATGCACACGTAGAATTAAAAGCAGGCTTTATAAGTTATCGAGTGTTAGTTATTTAAAAAAAATCTAAAAAAACGACTTATTTCTTTTACGATAGACATTTTTTTATCACATTCATATTATACAAATAAACCACTAACCAATAACAAAAAACGAAGCCAAAGAAAAACCCTTTGCGAAAAATAAACCCCTCCTTCCCCTTCACCAATACGGCAGCCAACCGTCGTGCCTAAACCCCAAAACCCCATATTATTATTATTATGCAGCACCATTTCATCCTTCGCTATCTCCGACGACCTACCCATTATGACCACCGTCACTACCACCCTTTCACCACCACCACCACCTCCGTCATCCCCTCCATCACCTGGGTCCGCGACCGAGCCCTCGACCACGCCGTCGAAAAAGAACGCGACCTTAAACCCATAACAAACCTCAAAAACCTTATCATCTCCGAACCCTCTAAATCCCTCCCTTTATCCATCATAACCAACAACAAAACCTCCCTTTCCATCCCCAACAGACCCATTGACTTCATTAGAAAATACCCTTCTCTTTTCCATGAATATTTTCCAGCTGGCATTAATATTAATATCCACCCTCATGTTAAACTCACCCCTGAAATATTAACATTAGATGCTGAAGAACAGGTCTTGTTTGGTAGTGATGTTTATAAACAAGATGTTGCTAATCGGTTGTTGAAGTTGTTGATGTTAGGTAGAGTTAATCGTATCCCTCTTTCGGTTATCGATCGGTTTAAATGGGATTTAGGTTTGCCTAATGATTATGTCGAATCCGTTGTTCCCCATTTTCCTCATTACTTTCGTGTCGTTAGTAATAGTAACAGTAATGATTTGGAGTTGGAATTGGTATGTTGGAATGATGAATTGGCGGTGTCGGTTATGGAAGCGAAGGGTACGAGTGAGTTTAAGGTGCAGTATTCGCGAGGGTTTGAATTGGATAAGAAGTTTAAGAAGTGGGTTGATGAGTGGCAAAAGTTGCCGTACGTTTCGCCTTATGAGAATGTGATGAGTTTGGGGGCGAAAAGTGAGGGGTCGGATAAGTGGGTTGTGGGTTTGATGCATGAGGTGCTTAATATATTGGTGCCGAAGAAGACGGAGAAGGATAATTTGTTGGTTTTGGGAGAGTTTTTGGGGTAAGGTCGAGGTTTAAGAAGGCGTTGTTGGAGCATCCGGGATTTTTTATGTTTCGAGTAAGTTGCGTACGCATACGGTGGTTTTGAGAGAAGGGTATAAGAGGGATTTGCTCGTTGAGAAGGTGAGACATCCGGTGATGAAGTTGAGGGGCAGTTATATTCATTTAATGAATATGGTTTTGGAGAAGAGTAAGGCGAAGGATGCGGAGGTTGGAGAGAAGAAGCAAAAGGCGACGCGTGATTTGGATGGGGAAGATGATGAGTTGAGCGACGATGTAAGTGACGAGGAAGAAGAAGAAGATGATGATGATGATGTAAGTGACGAGGAAGAAGATGATGATGAAACCGAAGGTGTTATTGATGGTGAAAGTGAGGATCTTGAAGAAACGGAAAGAACGCCTACCAAGCGAAGGAAGTTTGAAGGGCGAAGGATGTCAGATCAGATAGGCAGGACGCGTAGAAGTGATGAGAGTGATGAAAGTGAGGATCTTGAAGAAATGCAAAGAACGCCCACTAAGAAAACGAATCTTGAAGGGCGAAAGAATGCGGATCAGAGGGGCAGGGTGCGTAGAAGTGATGATAATGATGAAAGCGAAGATCTTGATAATGGGAATATAAAGATTAGAGGAAGAACGAATAGGACAGGTCGGTTTAATGATTCAAATAGAAGAAACACTCCAAATTCAAGGGTAATGATAATGATGGAAGAAGACGCAGAGGAAACGATAGGAAATATGTGTCTGATGAGAGGTCTGATTTTAGAGCCAATCGGATGTCTGATAGAAGAGTCGCGAAGGAAACAAACCCTCCAAACTCAAGGGGTAATGATAACGATGGAAGAAGAGGCAGGGGAAGCGATAGGAAATATGCGTCTGATGAGAGGTCTGATGGAAGAGTCGCAAAGGAAACAAATCGTCCATATGTAAGGGGTAATGATAATGATGGAAGAAGAGGCAGGGGAAACGATAGGAAATACGCGTTTGATGAGAGGTCTGATTCAAGAACCAATCGGATGTCTGATAGAAGAGGCGCGAAGGATACAAACCCTCCAAGATTTCTTAGAACCGAGGCCCCTGGTGCTCGAGCATCGCGTGGCAGATCATCAGAGAGACCAGGTTTTTCAAGAACAAGAGAGGGGGGATCGTCAGAGAGATCGGCGCTCCAAGAACGAGAGAGGGGCGACCATCAGAAAGATCGGGTGTTCCAAGAACAAGAGAGGGGCGGCCATCAGAGAGATCGGGTGGTCCAAGAACGAGAGAGGGGCGGCCATCAGAGAGATCGCGTGGTTCAAGAACGCGAGAGGGGCGATTCTAGACTGGCCCTGGCGCCCAGCCGTATGCATCATTGTCAAGTGAGTTCTTTTAAATTTTGTTTCCAAGATCTGTCATAGCCATCATTTATTAAATAACAGTTTTTATTGACATCAGATGTTGAGTCTTTTAGTATTTATAACTTGTATGACTTGCATTGTTAATTGATACTAACCGAGTCACTGTTCATTGTTTAAGACTTGCATTGTAAGTATGTGTGTTTGGCGGGTTTCAAACTAGAGCGGTAAGCGAGTGAGATTGGCTTGATCACATTAGGCAAAGCTAAAGCATGAACTTGGTTCAATAGCTCCAGGGAAGTTCATTATGCAGGATCAAGCTTTGGTGAGCACGGTTATAAAAAAAAAATGTTTTTGTATCTGATATCCTACAGAAAAAAAATGTTAGTTGTACAGGTATGAGATTTGGTAAAGGTTACACTTTCCCAAGTAGCAATGCTCAAATATATTATGATACATGGGTTCAAATGAGCCAAGCCAAGGCCACCAGTTCGACAAGCCGGCCAAGAAAGCCTACAAAACCCATAAAAAAATAAAATTAAATTAAAAAAACCGGTTCAACCAGCCGGTTTTCCCGGCCGCCCCAACTAGCGGTCCGATGTTCAGGCGGTTCAATCCATTAACCAAATTATGGTCAACTTGAGATACACATTAATTAATGGTATAATTTTGAAATACAAGTATTGATGCATAGACCTCTTTTATGTGGCTAGTGTATAAAGGTTATTGATCATATCTATTGCCTTAGACAAGTTTACATATAGTTGTCACAATCCAAATATGTAGTATGAACAACACTTCCACTAACGTTGTGACATGTTATTATACAAATTACTTGAAACTCTAATTAATAATTTTGATACTAACAGTCTCCCCTATATTGTGATGACAAAACTCAGGTTCAACTCAGCCGCTTAGGCGGATATTATATGTAAGTCTTTTTTTTTATCGTGTAAAGAGTTTGTCTGCATTTTACGCCAACTTACAGTATAAGTTTGAGTTTGTCGTGTAGTGGTGTAAATTCGCTTTATTCATGTTTTCCTGGTTTTGGTCATCGTTTGTCACTAGTTTTACAACAATCTATCAATACAATTATATATGTGGTTTAATTAGGCTTTTTAAGACTAGACGAGCCTAAACGATCTTCATTTTCAAGGTTCGAGCTCAGTCTCAGTTTCGATACAAAACGAGCTTTATTTAAAGCACGGATTGTATATGTGGTTTAATTAGGCTTCTTAAGGCTAGACGAGCCTAAACGATCTTCATTTTCAAGGCTCGGGCTTGGTCTCGGTCTCGATACCTAAGCAGTTAATCTCGGTGAGATCTCGGTTATATCGGTCCGAGATCTCGGTTCTCGGTGTTAAGGGCCTATATCGGTGTAAAATATCGGTAATAATCTCGGGACCGAGAATATCGGCCGAGATGACCAAGATATCGGCCGATATTTGACTTTTTATATCGGTAATCTCACCGATTATAGCGGTTTTGCCCAAATAAAAAAAATTAGGTCAAAATCAGTTTAGGGAAACTAGTTATTACCTCGATTCGAACAAACATCAGACCTGCACGCGTCTATTTTGGGCAAAATCGAACCCTATCTGAAGAATCCATCAATAGATGAAGCAAATTTGGGGCTAGGGTTTATGTTTTGTTGTTGTGGGTGTGGCTGCTGTGTAAAATGGAGAAGGAGAGTTGTGGCTGCTGTTATAAATGGGCTAGGGTTTATGTTTTTGTTAAGTTTGGGTATTTTCTAATTTAACCCCCTTCATATTTCACTTGTTTACATATAGTTTCCAAACTTAAATATTTATATTTATGCATAAAAATACATGTATATAGATTTTGCAATGACCGATATCTCACCGATATCTCACCGCGAAAAACGATATATCAAATATCGGTCCTCAACCGATAACCGATATTTTTCCGCATTAACTGCTTAGCTCGATACCAAACGAGCTTTATTTAAAGCACGGGTTCAGCTCAACCGTTCAGGGTCGATAAGGCGCATCTTGTTACGAGTTGCTCGTTTCAAGATTTTTATCGATTTTATTTCGAGTAGCTCGCGAGTGATTCACTCGTTTACACTCTATTTTTTTACGGTGAAAAGGGGGTAAAACGCCAGTAACCCATACATGATGAACAATTGCTTACGAAAACGTGAGGACATAGATGATGTAATGTCATAGCGTTGGAGACAAGTTCAAACACCATTCTCATCTTTTACTTTTTCATAAATATATAAACAATTAAATAAAATACATTAAAAAATCAGAAACCATTTTTTCTCACCAACATTTCTCTATCTTTTCTTTGAATTTACCCAAAAAATAATTCACTTTTTCTATTTTCTTTTCATTCATGTTCTTAACAAATTTTGGTTTAAACCAACTCTATTTTTAATTAATTAATTTATCAACTTTTAATTTTATTCTTCTTACTAACTTTGTTTTGATCGTTGTTTGTTACCAAACTTTACAATCCCTCTCTATATTTTATTTATTTTATTCTGTAGTACACACATAGGGGAATACTTATCTGCTTCTTCTCCCTTATCACATGTTTAATCTTTAAACCCCTAATAATAATAATAATTTAAACTTCCTTTATATCAAAACACAAATTCTTGATCATATCATATCTTCTTTTGATACGCAGCTTATCGTCCGCTTACCTATCACACCTAAGACCCAAAACTTTATATTTAGTAGGATCGGTTTCGCTATTTGAAAAGTGGTTGCGCTGTAGCTTGTTGTCCGCTTACCTGACACTTTATTATTGTAAGGATCAGTTTATGTTCAGTTTCAATTTACAAGTATATAATATTAATCTAACCTTGTGTTTGTTGTGATATCTAGTTGAAGTAAGTCAACCAGTTGACCATGATTGGATCATATGGAAACACAGCTGTGTTGAACATGAGTTATGATTCATCAACTGAAGAACATGAACATGAACATGAATCAGGTGTTGACTCAGAACAGTTGTTGAGTGAAGATTTTGAAGGGTTGAGTTATGATGAAGATAAGATGAGGTTAAAGCTTCAAGAGCTTGAAAGAGCTTTGCTTGATGATGCTATTGATGATTCAAGGAATCCCGATTCGGGGTTTTCGGTGTATTCGGGTTATTCGGGTTGTTCGGGTTATTCGGGTTTGGGTTCGGCGCTAGAATCGCCGAACGGGTCGTATTCGTATAGCTCGTGCGTTAGGGCGGGTGCGATTACTCCGAAAGAGTTGCTTTTTGAGTGCGCGTTGGTGGTTTCGGAGGGTAATGTCGAAGCGGCGTTGGATATGATAAACGAGCTGAGGCGAACCGTGTCGATTGATGGCGAGCCGTCGCAGCGGATTTCGGCTTACATGGTGGAAGCGCTTGCAGCCCGTGTGGCGGTTTCGGGTAAAGGGCTTTACAAGGCTTTGAAATGTAAAGAGCCGCCTTCGAAGGATCGGCTTTCGGCTATGCAAGTGTTGTTTGAGGTGTGCCCGTGTTTTAGGTTCGGATTCACGGCTGCAAATGGCGCGATTTTGGAGGCGTTTGTTGGCGAAAAAATGGTGCATGTGATCGATTTCGATATTAACCAAGGAAGCCAGTACATAACCTTGTTGCAGACTCTAGCGGGTCAAAACCCGCGACCCCATTTGAGGTTGACCGGTGTTGATGACCCGGAGACGGTTCAAAGACCCGTTGGTGGGTTGAACCATATCGGGATGAGGCTCAAGGAACTCGCGAAATCCCTAGATCTTGACTTCGAATTCAACTCCGTGGCGGCAAATATAGCGTTAGTTGAACCCGAGATGCTTAATTGCAGGGCGGGTGAGGCGGTGATAGTGAACTTCGCATTCCAGCTCCACCATATGCCCGACGAGAGCGTTTCCACAGTGAATCAACGAGACCAACTTCTGCGAATGGTAAAGAGTTTGAACCCGAAACTTGTAACCGTTGTCGAACAGGACGTGAACACGAACACAGCCCCATTTCTGCATAGGTTTCATGAAGCATACAGTTATTACTCTGCTCTGTTTGATTGCCTTGACGCGACACTGCCACGCGAGAGTCAGGAAAGAGTGAATGTGGAGAAACAGTGCCTGGCTCGCGACATAGTTAACATAATCGCGTGTGAAGGCGAAGAGAGGATTGAGAGGTATGAAGTGTCCGGAAAGTGGAAGGCTCGGATGATGATGGCGGGTTTTAAGCCCTGTCCGATTAATGAAAATGTGAATGATTCGATTCGAGAACTGATAAAACAGTATAGTAATCGGTATAACATGAAAGTCGAGCCGAATGCAGTGCATTTTGGGTGGGAAGATAAGGTGTTAATCGTCGCTTCGGCTTGGAGGTAAGTTTAATGTTGTTTATAAATAAGACGTTTATTTTGTAACTTGTAACTTGTAACATGTAACTTATGTTGTTGTTATTCGAGTGACTCTTAACCGATAACTTGTTATTGTGTCGTTTCTGTTGGTAGCCGGTAAGCAGGGTTGGAACCGCAACCTACGGGCAATCTTGGGACTAGTTTGAAACTAGTCCCAATTCCTAATAAGCATGGTCTTCTGAGGTTTCGGTTCCAAGCCCTGGTTTAGCCCGGCGGTCCATGATATGTCTTTTAATTTGAACACGAAGCTCGGTTATAAGCTATAACCGGACCTGTTATATAATAGAGTTGTTTTATGTTTGTGAAGTGTAATTTTTTGTTGATCAATGTAAGTACTTGTGATATTTTTATTCGTGAGTGTGTATAATTGCTTTCTATTTATCTGATCGATGTATGTAGTTAGTGACCATCAAGGTCTCATATGTAGAACAAGTCTAAATTTGATTTGGATTCAACATTATTTACATTTTTCTTGATACAGTGCGAGGAAAGGGGAGAGATAACGTACAAAGCGTTGTTAACATAAAAAGTGTAGGAAGGATTAACAGCCTTAACTATTCCATTCAGATGCTGAAACAAACGCGTTAAATGCGCGTTAAATGCTAGAATCATTCAGCGCTGAATGATTTAGGTGCTGTTTGTTTTTTCTGCAGGAAAAGGTCTGCAGTCTGCGGACCACATCTGCAGACATCTGCAGGAGAAGAGGTGGACCAAAGGTCTGCAGTCTGCAAGAGGAAGACTGTTTGTTTTTTAACTTCTGCAGTTTGCTGAAATAAGCTGAAATTTAAAATAAATAGTTCTACAACACTGAAATAACAACAATAACGTTTTTTCAACATTTAAATTTAAATAATAGTTCTACAACACTGAAATAACAACAATAACGTTTTTAAAATAAAACCAATAACACTTTTTCAAGCAATTTGTTCCGTACTTTGCATTTGCATTGCTCGGCAATTTCATCTCGTAATTGGGTCATATATTCTCGATCCGATGCAGTACCGTGTACCTCAACCTCTTCTTCATCAGCATCAACGTGCACATTGCTATTTCCTAACGGCACATTCGGTTGATCGTATTCTGTAAAGAACTCATCGCTCAAGCCCTCTTTCCTTATAAAATTATGTAATGCAAAACATGCAATGACGATGTTCCTTTGCGTAACCAACGGAAATGGTGCCATCCTCTTCAATATAGGGAATCGGGCTAAGGTTTTGGTGATTTAAATTATGAGACTATAAAATACAAAAACCATCTAAGAGTAAAACAATAATAGAATTAAAAAAAGGATTCCACAGCTATATAATATACCAATCGAAAATAATAACCATTCAAAGTACATATGAAGACAAATATAATATACCAATTGAAAAAAATAATACCAATAGGAAAAATGATACCAAATCTGAAGACAAATTACATATGAAGACAAATTAGTACCAAATCTGAAAAAATAAATAAAATACGATTCTGAAAAAAAAAAAAAAAAAACAGATCGATTATAAGGTGAGTTGTTACCAGATCGATTATAATAAAAATGAGCAAATTCAAATCTAAACATAACAGATCGATTATGAACATATCCATTCAAAGCTGTTACCAGTTATTAAAAAAAAAAACGATTCTGAAAAAAAAAAAAAAATACCCGATGGAGAAGGATGAACAGCCGGAGGAGAAGGAGGAGGAAGGAGGAGGGAAGGAGGAGGCCAGAGGAGGGACGCCGGCGGAGAGAGGCGTCTGCGGCCGCCGGAGGTGGAGGAGCAGGGGTGGAGGCGGGTGGTGTTGTAGGGTTTTTGGGGAGAAGATGAGGGAAGAAGAGTTGTGGGTATTTTGTTTTGTGAGAAGAGGTTAGAAGACAAGGGTATAGGTCTGTGTGGGGAAGAGGTTTGGAAGATGTTTTTTAATGGTTTGTCTTCTAAAAAACAAACAGTCTGCCCGCCTCAAATGTCTGCCCGCGTCTGCGCGGAGCAGACATAAGTGACTAGAAGCTCTTTTCAAGAAAAAACAAACACCCCCTTAGAGACTCGTTAAGAGCCTTACCAAACAGCCCCTAACATATAAATAATAGCCCTTCCCTTGTGGTGGAGTGACATGGTAAATGATGGCTAGATCCTAGCCTCCTTGAGGTGCCAGGTTCGATCCTTGATCCCACCGGGTTTTACTGATTCTCTACTGGCGTGCCTTCGGGCGGGTGAGGGGTCAGCTTTTCCCCGGACCTGATGGCTTGGTGGGTTCTGGCTACCCAGTTTTACTGATTCTCCACTGGCGTGCCTTCGGGCGGGTGAGGGGTCAGCTTTTCCCCGGACCTGATGGCTTGGTGGGTTCTGGCTACCCAGCACTACCTGTGGACGGGCATCTAAGACGTGGTCTTCACCCAGGGGCGTATGGAGTGTTTTTGTAACAATTGATAGGTACCCCGGGTACTTGGGACATCTGTTTGTTGACCGTTAAAAAAACATATAAATAATAAATAATAGCCGTTTTCATAAACTAACATAAATAATAAATAAGCATAGTTTGTTTTAATGACCAACGAATAAAAGTCCGGTTAGACCATGCGTAGTGGGGGGCTTTATTTATAAAGCCCCCCTTTCTGATTGGTCCACGTGGCTGCTTAGTCAGCATGGAGAGAGAAACTGAAAAATGGGTGTAGTGGTAGGGGCTTTATTTATAAAGCCCCTATTAATATTTTATTATATCTTTTTAATTAAAAAAATAATAAAATAATAAAAGAGAAAGAGTGTGTCTGATGTGGCAAATTCTGATTGGAGGGGGCATATCAATTCAGGCGCTATATATATGGAGCCCATAGCTGATTTTGGTTGATGGAGCCCCCCTGTAATGGTGTACAGGGGCGCTATTTTTTTTTCCCCAAAAAAACGCCCCACTACGGGGGGTCTTACTTGAGGTAACCCAATGATAAAAAGCAACCTCATACACTCGCAACCCAGCGACCATCTCCAGTTTCTAGGAAAATTCGCTGCCCAAAGACCCATTGCAAGAAGACACGGTTCGGATTCAAATAATAAGACCCGGTTGAGATCAGATTCAAATTTACGATCTCTAATCTAAGCACAAATATTCACTTTCCCTTTGATACAAGGCTTATTGGCAATAATTAGCATAGATACATGGCATTTGAGAACAAGCAGATAAGTACACTTCCTGTCTCCCTACTGATTAAAACAAATAGATAGTGTGAAGTTTGGTAACAAACAAATAAATTAAAGACGAATAAAATAAAATAAAAACTATTAGATTAATCAAAATAGAGATAAGTTGTATCTACCCCATTAATTAAATCAAAATCTCAACAAAACCTTCTAGAAATTCAAAGACCAGAAAGCGAAATTCACCTCCAAAATTTCTTGGTGGTAGAGAAAATGGTTATTGACTTCTGCCCTGAAAATTCATATTTATTTTTTTAATTTTTTAATAAATTTGTTTATATTAATTTTCAAAGGTAAAAAGATGAAATGCGATGGCGTTGGTGTTGGTATACAACTTTGCACCAAATAGCCTCATTCTATAAGAGCATTTACATTTCTACTACAAGCCTACAATTTCAAACAATCACATTCCTTATATCATTCTAAATCACGACCATTTTAAATCTATTTTTTTTTCTACAATCATAAACCATTCCAAACGTCTACCTCGCATCCCACTTTTACACAAAGGAAAAAAAACAAAATAATAAGATGTGAGCGATGGCGAAGCTTGAAAAAATAATGGCGGGGGCCGAAAATCACAAACCGCCATCACTAGCCAAAAAATAGTGGGGCCAGGGCACCCCATGACTCCCATAATCCTTCGCCGCCAAATGTGAGTGTGTTGTGGGTCCTATGTTGTAGGTTTTGGACCCATCCGTTTAACCAAACCGGACGCCTAGCAGACGAAGCATACAATGATGGTTGGTTTGAAATTCCAAACCTTGAAAGTTTGAAAGCGGATGGAGTATTGTGGGTGCTCTAAGTTAAGTCTGTAATAAATAATATTAAATGAATAACTTTGATATAAAGAGTTAATTGCCAATTTAGTTCTTGAGGTTTGTCAAAAATTGCCACTTTCATCCAAATCTTTTTTTTGTTACATCTGTGTCCCTGAGGTTTCATTTTTTTGCCATTTTAGTCATCAGCACTAACTCAGTTAACAAAAACCCAGTTAAGTCAAGGGCATTTTTGTTCATACACACCAAACTTTTTCTTTTTGCCATTTTCATCCAAAACCCTTTTTAAAATTATTTTGATTTTCTTTTAGATATTATATTGTAACACCCCGCCGTAACACGGGTCTCGTTAACGGGTCGGGTCATACCCGACCACCTGATTATAAAATAATAATAAAAATAAAGTCTATTATTGCAACCAAACGCCCTTTTTTCGCTATTAAACTCGCTGCCAAACATCCTCTTATCTGATGTTAAACTCGTTACAAAACACCTTTTATCAACTACTATCCTAGTTCCCAAACACCCTCTAATTTGGATCATCTATAAAAGCCCTCATCTTTTTGTGATTCTCTACACATCAAACGTATACACACACACTTGTATGTGTTGAAAACTCCTCACCAACCGATGACCTTCACCTGCCGCCGATTCATCTCCAGCGCCGCCACCGCCGGCGTCCTCCTTCTCCGATAAGTCCTTCACCATCCCGATAACTCCTCTGCTGTTTTCTGTTAATGATCAAGAACAGATCAGAAAGAAGGGGGGTTCGACAGTCACCATGACGACTTGGTGTCTGTCCAATCACAAGGTTAAGGTGATAGTTTGATGATGATTAAACGAGGAGGAAAGGAAGGGGCTTGTCGGATAAGAGATGCGACGGTCATCGGAACTGGCCACCGGATTTATGGTCTCCGGTCGAGCTCTCATCACACACACATATTCTATGTGTTGTGCTCGTGTGTTTGTGCAGGAAACAATGGAAGGGGAAGGGTTTTTATACCCAAACCAAATCTAGGGGTGTTTGAAAACATGTATAGTAGCTGATATTAATAAGGGGTTATAAGAATTGGATGAAAGTGCAGAAGTAGGGTTCATGATGGAGAAGATGATATTAATAAGGGGTTATAAGAATTGGATGAAAATGGCAAAAGAAAAAAAGTTTGGTGTGTATGGACAAAAATGCCCTTGACTTAACTGGGTTTTTGTTAACTGAGTTAGTGCTGATGACTAAAATGGCAAAAAAATAAAACCTCAGGGACACAGATGTAACAAAAAAAAGATTTGGATGAACGTGACAATTTTTGACAAACCTCAAGGACTAAATTGACAATTAACTCTTGATACAAATCTATACATATAATAAACCAAAGCCATTTTAATGACATGGCATTCAAAGAGGGTATTCTCTTTATTGAGTGTGCCATGTGTCATCCCATGTGGCAAGACCTTTATTTTAGGAAAATAATAATTTAAAATTTAAAAACAAAATTATATTTTTATCTCTAATGTTTCATCCCATAACTTTTAAACGTTAATATCTTTTATACACGAGATTTTTTTAAGAAAAAAATTACACCAAATTAACGAGTGTTTTATTATCTTTCCAAAGAGTACCATAGTGCTATATAAAAAACGGAGGAAAAAAACGACTATTTTTTGTAACCCGACAGGTATTGTGTCAGGTATGGAATTAGTTTAAAAAAAATTGTGAGTTTGGGTCGGGCCTGAGATTAGGTGATACCCGACCAAATTACCCTTTTTTTATATTAGAATGTGATAACTTATGGCAGAGATTTGTTAATATTAATAATAATATTCATTAATCATATATTGGCAAGTCATTAATTATGTTGTCATATTAGATATTTCAACCCGGGACGCTCTCCAACACGTAATTGCTATGTTTTCTTTTTCTACCATATTATGAAATAGCTCAAATCTTATTGTATGCAGTTAAAGACCTTTGACTGAATGTATTGGTGCTAAACAATCTATGTACCCTTGAAGTGCTTGGGATCTTAATATTCTGTTTTAGGTGTTGATGTTGTAAGGTGAAATGGATCTTTTGGTATTTTTTTTAAAGTATTTAATGTAAGTTGATACATAGATGCCATTTTTATAGTTTAGATACTTCTAATTTTATTCACTTAGATTTTTCAACCCGGGACGCTCCCGGGGTATAAGCTAGTAATTAGATATTCTATATTGTATCACACGCACATATATTGGTGTGTATTTGTGTTGTAGATTTTTCTATACGACTTATTATAGTTATCGGTTTTAGAAATTGGTTCATCATGGAAGATTTAGAATTCACGATAGTGATGGGACGTTTTGGATGTCTTAACATAATCTCTGATGTTCCAACAACTTGCAATAATTTACAACACATTTATTTAGCGTCGTTGTTCAATTTACATTACAATGCACTACTATGACTAATGAAGAAATACGAATTCTAAATTACCGGTTTGAGTGGATTTTGGTAGTGATTCTAAGGAGTTTCTATAAAAATGTGTGGGTCTAAGGACAAGACCAAGGAGTTTCAGAGACTACATATTAAAAGAGCCGGGCCTCTAAACGTTAATATAATAAACAAGGGATTGAAAAAAATACGATGAGCTCGTAGTCTTTTTGATGGAAGTTCTAGTGAATATCGGATGCCAACAAAAGGAGAAGGGACTCCTCCTTTTGTAGTACCTCGACTTTCGACTTCCTTAGCCCATCTTCTACCCTTTGTGGGGCCCGACTCAGGTAGAGGTGTCTCTAGGTTTCTGGCCCAAGTCCTCGGGTCCAATTGGTGCATGTGGGTTTGATAAAAAAGAGGAGAAAGGAGAGATGTTACCGTCCCATCGATAATATACGTGGCGTCCGCCTATTGGCTATTCCAGCGCGGTGGATAATCATTCGTTATCTAGAAGATGAGGCAAGTTGTGGTTGAGAAAGTCTCTTGGCAGAGATATCTTGGCTGAGGAGCTGCCACGTCGTCGTCCTTTTCGAGTGTTAGGCTGAGCGCCGCTTTTGATTGGTCGAGGACTCTGACGGGCAGTCTGCTGCGTCAGGAACAGTTGTCCAGGGCGGAACTGCCCTGGGGTGTGTGTCTCGATGCTGCCCTGAAATGTATCTTTCAGTCGTATTGACGAAGTCTTGTCTATCTTGTTGAAGAAGCTTCGTAGTACGTCTGCCCCGCTGACGTAAAACGGGCGGTAGGCCGTGCGTCCATTGTCTGATGGACGCAAGCTAACCAGCTGACGTAAAACGGGCGATAGGCCGCGCGTCCACTGTCTGATGGACGCTAGCTGACCCGCTGACGTAAAACGGGCGGGGGGCTTAGTCATGGTTTTTTGCTAGGCGCTACTTTACAGGTTGATTTGTGATATGGTATTGCCAGTTTTTGGTACCATATCTCTTCAACTAATCATTTGATAAACAACAAAACAAAATAAAAACTAAAAGGTGCCATTTCGAGTTCAATATTACAATACTCTAAACACCACATGACAAAGGGTCGTTACTCACATACACATGTATACACGATACTCTACTTTCCGATACTGCACAACTCATCGTTCCTCCTTGAGAATGTAACAAGTGTTTAGCTTCTCTAACCGAAGTCTTAGCCATTACATTTACATGCCATGTAGATATAATCCCTTTGTAATTAAAAGATGAAGAGTTCAGATTTATTGTTGATTATGTGTTAATAGTGGAAGACTTCTATTGTGTGAGGTACATGTGTAGGGTTAGAACGAATTTAACGCAACCAATAAAAATAAAAACCATTAATAAAGGAGAAGAAGTCGCGAGTGCATGTGTTAGTGGGCTTTGTATGCAAAACCTTTGCCTATAAGTTCACTCAATAAAATAAAATAAAAATTAAACTAGGGTTTAGGTTGGATGAGTCAAATTTGTATTTTTACTATTTGATTATCATGTCTAAGACTATGGGGTGTGAAACTCTTCCCTCTTCCCTCCTCTTTGGTCACATCAGCGTCACGTCATTTCCCCCCTTTCCCTCTCCAAACCAGAGAAATGTTTCCCCCTTCTTCCCCTTCCCTTTCCTTTTTATAATACTTTTTTTAAATAGAAAAAGACAATATATATATATATATATATATATATATATATATTGATGTTTAGAAAAAGACAAAAAGAAAGTATGGAAGAATGGGACGGGGGTCGGGGTAATTCCACTGAGTGCACCGAGGGGGGGGGGGTGGGGCGGTGTTCTTCGAGAGGGAAGTCCTCCATGTCAGCACCCCGAAGCAAACCACCGTTCCACACCCCAAAGTCTAAAGGACCATATGATATAGACATAGTACATGCACTCTCATTTGCTACAACTTCAAACTCATACATTGTAGGCTTTTATATTGAGTTGCATTTGCTCATATGATGGTTATCACGAAGCTTATGTTGTAAATATTTTCTTCATGTTCATTATCATGCTTGATAATGTATAACTAGCGGGTAAGGTGAGGTCACCTCATCAACAAAGACAAACATAAAAAGACAAAAAAAGATAAAATTATAAAAATACCTTCACGTTATGTTGCCTAAGATGATGCCTTTTAATATATAAAGTAATTTTATATATTGTTTGTAGTAAGAGTATGAGTAACACGTATAGTAAGTTATAGTAAGTTTTAATGTTTTATGATATTCATGAAATTTCTAAAGATTGTTGTATGATATTAATGATAGTTCATATCTATGTTCACACTATAACAAAAAGAAACCATCAAACCTGAAGAGATATGTACCCGTGCGTGTGCACAACTGAGACTCACACACACGTCAACACAACAGTATGACGTGGAGTTCTAGAAGACGGCGCAAGCAACCCCAAAAAAGGACAGGTGTCACCCGACAGGAGCAGGAACATGTGGCCAATCAGAGGCGTTTATTCCCTGCTCCACGATCTCCTGCAGGTACGAGGTACAGAAAAGGACAGAAAGGACGATGGCAAGACACGTGGACCAATTACAGAGCGACAACGCAAAGAATGACAACGGTCGTAATAGTACAAGGCAGCTGTCACTGTCATTCCCCTCACAGCCAATCACTGACCACCTCAGGGGCCTATAAATACCCCCCTTCGTCACCAGAAGAAGGGATCTGATCGGCGAGAAAGAATTCATACTATATAGCTGTGAGAGATAGATTATAGTCAAAACTCTGTAATAGTCTGGATTAGTGTCTTGTATTCATTTTATTACTTAATGAGAATCACGTCCTTTCTTATATTAGCATACTAGTATCATTATATCCAGATTGTTAGATTGGTGTTTCTTCATTGGCGCCATCCGTCTTTTGAGCTTTCAAGAACAGCAAACTTAAACACTTTTATCTCTCTAAACAACCAGCTATGAGTTCTTCACCGGCGTCACTAACCTTCCCTGTAGGCACGTCAGGCACTGGTATTGCTCAGGCAAACACCAGCCAGCTTGATAACACCACAGAGGAACAACTTCACGGTACGGATGTAGGTCGTACTCCATCCTCCGGGACTAGACAAACCCCATCCTTCCATTTCGCCACTGATAACCTTCAAGCTTCACCTATTGGTCAGACCACGCCGATGGTTAGTCCGGAGGTGTGGTATGCCCAACAAAAGGAAGCCTTGAAACAAGCATTCATAAAAAGATAAAAGAACAACAGCTAAGAGAAGCATCCCGCGCACTATCCTTCAGCGAAGGAAGGCCTGTCACCATATCGGAGGGGTCATCCAAAGCTGCGGGACAAAATGGCGGGAGCAATCAAGTCACTGACCCAACTTGGAGGGAAGACTCCGATGAGTCCCAGAGTCGTTTTCACCGTGACACAAGCCAGTACTTGACCAACACTGTTGATCGAGCACACTTGTTGTCCGGCGAGGACGATCTCACGCAGCCCTATTATCCTCCTTCATTCAGTGAAAAGTCAAAGTTTACACCGCGCATCGCGCTCGCCACATTGCCCGCAAGAACAAAAATTCCAAGCACTTTGGGAAAATTCGACGGCACCGGCGACCCTGATGACCACTTGAGAAGCTTTGAAATCGCAGGGAAATGCGCAAGGTGGAGCCTGCCCGCATGGTGTCACATGTTCGCGCAAACGCTTACAGGCGCTGCGCGAGTATGGTTCGACAGCCTGCCAAATGGCAAGATAGACAACCTAAAAGAATTTACTGATAAGTTCTCAGACCATTTCAGCCAAAACAAGAGAATCGAACGCGACTCCACTGACATCTTGCAAGTCAAGAGGCGTGAAAACGAGTCTATTGAAGATTACATCACCAGGTTCAATCGTGATGCCCTACAGATCGGGCCAATTGGTTTTGAACTCATGAAAGCGGCGTTCACACAAGGAGTGAGGTGCGACTCACTAATCCACACTTTGGCTGGATGCACAGGCATGCCCAACACCTGGGAAGAAATCATGCACGGCGCAAAGAATTACGCAAAAACTGAAAGAGAGCTATCTGTTTGGAGCAGAATTCAAGCACCTCAATACACAGATACGCAAGCGCAGGCAGCGCGCAACAGAAACAACAGGCATGAAAGAAAAGGCAAAGGGAACGTCTGGACAAGGCTTCAAGGAGCCAACCCGACGGTAACAAAGCCCACCGCACCTCAAGAATACCAACACAGTACGTCACTCGTGCACAAGTCAGGTAGAAGGAGTCACAACAACCGGACTCCCTTGATGAAAACGCCAGCGCAAGTACTGGCCACAGAAAATATCGATTTCCCAGAACCAAAAGTCATCAAACGGAGGGAAGGACTAGATCACAACAAATTATGTGCTTACCATCAAGACATAGGCCATGACACTGACAAGTGCTACCAGTCACGACAAGCCATCGAGGACGCGTTAAAGTCCGGTAAGCTCGGACACCTGCTACAAAATGTGGAGCGCAAGCAAACGGCAGGTCCACCGCCAAAAAAGATAAAGAACGTGAGTATGATGATCCATGGCAGTGGACGCCGGCTTCAAAAGCGGAAACCAGAAACAACAGCAGAGTGGAAAGAACAGAAAGTGTGCTTCCCAGTGGTCAAGGGTGGCCCGTCCGCCACACGGGCGATCATTGTCACAGCCATCTTTGACCACTACCGAACTACCAGGGCATTCATGGACACTGGCAGCAACTCTGATATCATGTATGGACAATGCTTCGACCTGCTGGATGAGGAAGATAAACAAAGACTGCGCCCCATCAATTCCCCAATTATGGGATTTTCAAATGAAGTCGTGACCCCACTCGGGGAGATATCTTTCCCCCTCACTCTAGGAGCACATGGGCGCTCACGAACTGCAGAGGTTACATTCCTTGTCATCCCAACGAAGTCCAAGTATGATATTATCTTAGGGCGAGATTCCATGGCCTCATACAACATGGTCACCTCCACAGTCCATGGCGCAATTGGTTTCCCCACCCCAAGTGGTGTGGCAATCGTGTGGGCTAACAGAGAGTGCGCCATGACCACAGAATCTCACCCAGCCAAAATGCTAAAACCATGCTCGCGCACAGAGCCAGAGAAGTGGATCCTGAACCCAAAGTTCCCTGATCAACCCATCACACTGTGTAACAACCGGCAAAATTAAGGTAATCCCGTACTACTTAATTAAACGCGATTAACGTAATTATGTGTTGATTGTTTAACTGAGGCCTTAGAAAGATAGCAATTCCCAAATAATGCACAGGAATGCATAAGTTTAATGACGAAGCATGATAGGATCGTGCGCAAGCAAATCTATCCGGTATGGACACTGGCGATTACCCGGTAAAAATTAAATAAGCGAAACGAACCCCGGACACCCGAAATATATAATAAATGATATTTTCACAAAATATAATGAGTTTTGGAAACCCAAAGCCATGCGTGAAAGCTTATTGTACAAATCTCCCGGTAACGAATAAAGTGCGCGTACCGCACCCGATACGCGCGTAACACGTAGTTTCACCCGGCAAAAGCCGAAATAAATTATCAGTAATTAAACTGGACTAAATTTAAGGAATATTAATGGTATTTTAATATTCGGGTGACACGCGATTAAAAACCCAAGAATACCCGGACGGTACCCGAACAAGATTAACTTAAACATAATAATATTAGGTAATATTTAGCAAAGTGGACCCCACCCAAGACACCCAATGGGCCGGCCTATGGCCCACCAAATGATTAATATCCTTGTTAATCTTATTAACCCACTAGAATTAATATTAATCATGAGGTTGCATGATCAAGCATTGGGCATTAGAATTCACCAAATCCTCTCCACTCTCTCTCTCTAAACTCACGGCCCAAGCACCCCTTAATCTCCCAAAGATTTATTTTGTGATCTTACATAATCTACTTGATCTTCCATAATCCTTCAAAGATTTCCATCCAATCCAAGCAAGATACTAGTAATCTTGGAAGATTTGAAAGAAAGATAATATAACCCACTTGAGAATACTTGGAAAAAAATCACAAATTTCTTCTTCTTCTTCTCCCTTGGCCGTAGGTATACACCCCTCCATCAACATTGTTCTTTCAATTTTTACACTAACAAATCATCTCTAAATCATCATCCATCAAAACCCCTTTGTGTGTTCAAGAGCTTGGAGCTTAACCCCTTTGGAAAAACACACTAAACCCCATCCAATCCAAGGTTGTTGTCTTCCCTAGCCTTGAGCTAGTAGTAAGTTTTACCTTGTTTGATTCTTAATGTTCATATTTTGTGCTTTTGAAAGCAAGTTGTACATTGATGGGTAATGAAATGGTTTTATAAAGATAATGTGTTTTGCTAGATTAAAAATGGAAGAATAATAATAACATAAATGAATCTTGGATTTATATTAATAAATGTAATATTTGGAGAAAATGTGATAAAATGAACATACACTTGAGTTAATGGATGATTTGAGCATGATTGATGAGAAGGACTTGAATATGATGGAAGATGATTTTAATCATCATAAGATGATAAGTTAATACCAAAAATATATTAAAATGGGTTAGATAATCATAGGTGAAAAAGTTCCATATTCAAAGTCCACTCACTTGAATGAGTGAAAAGTTGATATTTTGGATAAAAATATGGAACAAACATGTTAATAGCATTTAGGATGGATTATAATATTATTAAAAGTGGAATGAAGTAAAAATAATCAAGCATTAAGAAAATGGTTCTTCAAAATCCACTAAAATGGAAGAAAATGCCAACCGTGAAAGATAAGATGAAAAATGCAACAAATATAAGTTAAAGGACTAATATTATAACTTGGGAAGTTGAGGGACTAAAATATGTATTTTAGAAACTTTGGTCCAAAAATGCATTAACGAAGAGTTCGGTGTCAAAAGCATAAGTAATAGCTTTTCTAAGTGTAGTTTTTGATAAACATGAGAAACTTACTTGTGTATAAATTAAAAGAGGCATTTTTATAAAAATGGAAGTTTTATAAAAATAAAAGGGTAAGTTAACATAAGGATTTTATAAAAATAAGATTTTATAAAATATTAGTAAAGACTTGGGAAAACTTGTACAAAAATGGATACTTTTATATAAATGGGAATATAAAAGTATCGGAAACATTTTCGGGTTACAAGTTGAACAAGTTGGGCTAAACGTACAAAGTATATTTTCCAAGAAATAAACGTTCGGAATTGGAAGTAGGAATAATATTTCCATAGAACGCGTAATGGAAATAAATGTGAAAACGCTAACTAACGAACTTAGTTACATGAGCTAACGTAAACGGACATATGAGAAAAATGTCATTACGACAAGATAAAAATATACATATATATTTTAAGGAAATAAAATATATATAACAAGGGTGAAACGTGCGTAACACTTTCCTAAGTGTAGAAAGAATATTCGTGGGAAAAGAAAACACAACGTAACGAATTAAAAGCGCTAAACGACACACGAACTTAACAAGTAGTATCCACGCGATGGTATACGTACATATGCTCGTTTTCGACGAAATTCTAGTATATCTATTTGAATGGGAAAATAGATATGCGAGAAGGAAAACCGAGACGAGTAGGTGAAGTATATCTACGAACGCGTGAATACCGACAAGATCCTAGTGCATTTATTTAAATGGGAAAATAAATGTACGGTGTGGTGAGTCTAGTCGAGCGTTAAGAATATATTACCAAACGACAAGAACTTAGCATATTTATTTGAATGGGAAAATAAATATGTGGCAAGGTGAGTCGGGTCGGATAATAAGAAATCACATTATATCGAGCGAAACGATCCTAAGTATAATTATTTAAATGGGAAAATAATTATACGTTGGGTAGAGTCGTGTCGAGAATAATAGTGTACAAGTCACAAAGAATATTAATAAGAATAATATATGACTTGTAAGAAAAGGGTAATCCTTCGCCAATGAGCCTAGGATACGAAACTATTAAACGGGAATTGGGATAAAGACGTGGTCGGGAAGTTGGGTGTACAACTTGCCAAGGCACATACACCAAAGGTGTAGTGACTTATACGCCTAGAACACTTGTAGGTGCGAGATCACAAACTTTACTATTTTCTTCTTTGAGCCGAGCACAGTTACAGGTGAGTCTCACGGCCCCATTTCTAAACTATTTAACGTTTTTACGGGAGAAAGATATGTTGGGATTTGTTTGACGGGTTGGACACTTGAGTTGTGATCGCCACTCGGGGTTGAGACCTCCCCACTATAATCATTAATTCAGGAAAGTGAAACCAAAGGAATATTTGAATAGTACTATTGGTGCCTGACAAGGCCCACCCCTAATCGATAGCGTCGATTATGCATCGGCGTATGCCTGGGGTGCACGTATTCTGAAATCAAGTCGTAGGAATACCGAGTAACGACTTGGGGCGGGGGGCATTATTAATTGTCTTGGTTTGGTTATAGGCTCAAGTGAAATTGTAGGACTTTGCAACTCCTATAAATGTCATAACAAGGATATTCCCACTTAATAAAGTTTTATTAAATACAAAACCTGTGAACTCACCAATATGTATATATTGACGATTTTTAAACATATCTTTCAGGTAATTGACAGATGAAGGTTAACGTGGCGAGCAGGGTCGGGGGAATCTCCAAGTTGGGCGTTGGATGTCATGAAGGGGTCTCGTCTCTCTATCCCAAGGATTTCGGGATATAGGGAGGAGCCTCCCTATTTATTTCAAAAACAATTTTAAGATTATGTACGAATAATTTGACATGATTTTCGGCGTTGAATAAATGCCCGTTTGTTTAATTAATATTGTGGTTTGCATTAATCTTGGCTTAATCCTCTTGAACCGTCGCGCCACGTGTTTCCGCCATAGGCGTGGTGTGACAGAAAGTGGTATCAGAGCCAAGGTTATAGCGAATTAACATTTTTAAAAATCTAAACTATAACCGAATTGGTTCAAAAGACAAAGCTTTTATAATAAATGCGAAACGCAATAAATTTTCCAACGACCATTTGGGTATGAGGAGATTCCGACCAAGCTAGCCATGAGTAAGGATACGTGTTATTCTAGTATTAGATGTTAGGAAGAGTACCGTAGATGTGTGCCTTAACTATCTAACGAATAATACTTAAATATTAGTACGGTTCTTTTGCCAGGATGTCAGACGCAGGGAGCGTAGCACCGAGCTACGACAGTAGCATCCAGATCATCCCAGCGCCGCCAGCGGAGCCAATCGAGGTTGTGGTACTCGATCCTGAGGATGACGATATGGAGGTTGACGCCGCCGCAGAGGGCGCAGACGGAGACAGCTCCGACGAGACTGACCCGAGCGAGGACCTAGCGTGGACCCCCGCTGGAGGCGACGTGGCCGCCGTGGCCGACCTACCGATGGCTGAGGCACCACAGGCTGACTTGCCTCTAGTGCCATTCCAGGCAGCGCCACTGCCAGCACTTCCCATCCGAGCCGTCAGGGACTTCCCTGTAGGCTGTGCAGGTCCATCGAGACCCGTCCCCACACAGTCGGAGACCGTGGAGTCTCCATACGACCGACATGCACACGTCGATCGTGAGCCCCTACCCACCCCACTTATTCCCGTTCCCCCGGGCATGAGACTCGTGCCCGTTTCCCTAGGACACAACGGGTGGATCTCGGACGACTCCGACGATGAGTCGACCGCATCGGTGGAGCACATTGCTGTGCCGATCCCACCAGCAGGCCAGGAGGAGCATATCGCTCCGATGATAGGGCATGCCACCACTGCACCGGCCGCCCTACTCGCCCTACCAGAGCCCGTACCGCAGGATGGGCCAGCCTCTGCTAGGCACATCCTCGAGGGTAGCTCAGCCCGTTGCTCTGAGCTGCACCGAGCAGGCTTGGCAGCTCACGCCACTGCTAGCCCTCCCACCCCTACCGCCGTGATATCCGCTCCAGAATGGGTTGCTGTCACACAGCCTCTCATGGTCCCACTCGCCGAGCTTATAGTCCCCTCACCAGTATCCATGACGTTACCTATCACCACCTTTCCCGTACTACCACCCCTACCCGAGATGCTCCCCATACCACCACCTGCACCATTCACTATGGATGCAGGAACCCCTTTTCTGATACCCCCACTTGCACCGTACACTCTAGGTGCAGGAGACCCATACCAGGTACCACCCCATTTCTTCACCGGATTACCGGGCTTTGCCCCACCCTTCACACCCCTACCGATACCCGATATAGTCGGCCCATCCCAGCCGACGTATACTGACATCCCCGGGCCGTCGCAGCCCCACGGGATGGCCCCACTGTCGGGACCGGCATGGTCCACAGTGATCTCCTTGGAGAGAGACTTTCAGACTCTCACCGACACGGTGCAGCGCACCGTGAACCAGATGGAGCAGCAGGCCCAGCTCATGTGGGCCAGGATCATCGACGCCAGAGATGCGCTGGCGCATTATGCTGAAGAGTTGCTGAGCATGGACGCTCATTGCGGGATTACGGGCGACGCACACTTTGCGCATCGCCAATTCTTGTACGATCGCATTATGGCGATCAGTATGACCATTAGCATGTACGCCCCCCAGTATCAGTACCCGCCGCCGCCACCACAGTAGCGATACTTCAGAGACACTTGGAGGATCACCTACGGACATAGTAGTAGTAGTAGTAGTATGATAGCACAGTATGGGTTATAGCACCCATCTGCATTTTTGCCTAACCGAGCGGGATTGTGCCGGTATATGACATTATATTTCTAGTGTATTTCAAAAGAGCGATGTATGAGGAATGTATCCTCGGTTTTTGTTATTATGAACAAATCATTGTACTCGTGGTATTGAAATTAATGAAAAATTTTGTTATGGTGAAATATGTGTTATGATTGTCTACGATTATTATTACCTGTTCAAAATATATTGTGATTGTGTGATGATGTTGTGGTGATTATTGTGTTCATGAGTTGTGTTGTTATTTATACCTTATGTATGACGATATTGTATGAATGATCGCCAAATTAACCTTTGATAATGATTAGGGCTGTAAACGAACCAAACGAACACGAACAAGGTCTTGTTCGTGTTCGTTTGTTAAGGAATTTACATGTTCGTGAACTGTTCACGAACACTTACCGAACGAGATTTTTTGTTCGTGTTCGTTTGTTAAGAAAATAACATGTTCACGAACTATTCATGAACACTTACCGAACGAGATTTTTGTTCATGTTCGCTTGTATTTATTTGCTAAATTTAGGTGTCGGCAAAAAACGAACACAAACAAACACAAATGAATGTAAACGAACACAAATAGGCAATATTGAACAAAATCGAGCACAAACTAACACATTAAATTCTGAAAATTCGTATTTTTCATCGCTAACATTGTCCGCCCAAAATATACTAATCTAATTAGCCAAATATACGTGACATAATCTTGATCACATAATGTCTTATAAAAACACAGAGGTATCATATTAAACTTGAAAGTAATATTAACATGTGATACACTTATATATGTTAAATAATCTACCACTGAGAAATTTAAAATTCTTAAATTAAATATAAAAAATTAAAAACCCTAATGAACTATCGAACAAAAACAAACATACACGAACACGTTACCGAACGTTCACGAACATAAACGAACGAACGCGACCTCTGTTCATGTTCGTTTGTTTAGCTAAACGAACGGAATTTTTTGTTTGTGTTCGTTCCTTTATTAAACGAACGAACACAAACGAACTTCCCGCCAAACAGTTCACAAACTGTTCGCCGAACGTTTGGTTTGTTTACAGCCCTAATAATGATTATTGAAGAAAAATGGCACCAGCCACCCGAAGCAACAGTGGAAACGAAAGACTACCCACAACACCCGAGGAGCTTGAAGCCCTAGTTTCGGGACGCATCGCCCAAGCTCTCGCAGAACACAATGCCACGCGCACTGAAAGATCGCGAGATCGAACAGAGAGCGACCGACGCGAAACCTCCCCTACCGGTAAGAGGGTTTCGAATGTATGCAATAGGAGTTTTCGTAAAACTCCTACCCCATAATAACATGCTATTTTATTATTGCAGAAACGGCCTCGCGAGAGCGTGGCTGCAGGTTCAAAGCTTTTTTGGACTGCAAGCCACTCAACTTCAGTGGCACTGAAGGCTCTGTCGGACTAGTCAAGTGGTTCGAGAAAACTGAAGCGGTGATCCGTATCAGCAGTTGTACCCCGCGACAAGCTGTCATGTACTCCACTAACCTGTTTCTGGACCAAGCACTAACATGGTGGAACAACCAAGTGCAAACACTGGGAGACGATGCTGCTTACTCCTTGTCATGGTTGGAGTTGAAGGAACTAATGATCGCCGAGTACTGCCCGGCGAGCGAAGTGCAGAAGCTAGAGACCGAGTTTTGGAACCTCACCATGGTTGGATCGGACGTAGCTGGGTACACGTCCAGATTTCAGGATCTCTCCCGGTTAGTGCCTCACTTGGTTACCCCGGAAAGCAAAAAGGTGGAAAGGTACCTATTCGGATTGGCGCCACAGATACGCGGCATGGTCACTGCTTCCAAACCTACGACCATGCGCGAAGCTATCGACCTCGCCTTAAGCCTCACTGAAGACGCCATTCGAATGGGCACTCTGATCCGGAAAGTATCAGGATTGAAGCTCACCGAGTCCAGCAGTGTTGAGGGTAAGAATCTGGGTACGAGTTCAGCAGTTGGGTCAAGCGAACAGGGAAATAAGCCGAGGTTTAGGAAGCGTAAGCGCGATGAAAGGAAAAAGGATGGATCATCGGGAGGTTCAGGAAAGAAAGGGAAAGGGTATGTTGCCACTAGACGTGGGAACAATGGGAAACAGGGTTACCAAGGAAAGAATGAGGTGATCTGCGGTAAGTGCCGCCGTTCTGGACACAAGACAGAAGACTGCAGGTCAGGAGCGCCAAAGAACGGAGGAGCGAGGCCCTGCTTCGCATGTGGATCGCTCGATCATTGGAAGAGGGATTGTCCCAAACTCAACAACCAAGCCCGTGGGCGGGCGTTCGTGATTGGTGCCGGTGATGCACGACAAGACCCTAATGTGGTCACTGGTACGTTCCCTCTCAATGGTCATTATGCTTCTGTATTGTTTGATACTGGCGCCGATTTTAGCTTCGTGTCTGTCGAGTTTAAAAGATTACTTGGACTAAAAACTAGTAAGCTAGACACACCATACTCTATAGAACTGGCTAACGGTAAGACTATAGAAACTCGAGAAGTAGCAAAGGATTGTAAGTTGGATCTCTGTGGTCACGAGTTTGGCATTGATCTATTGCCAGTCGTACTGGGTAGCTTTGACATAGTCGTTGGCATGGATTGGCTATCCGCACACCGCGCCGTCGTTGTTTGCAACGACAAAGTGATTCAAGTTCCCCTCGCAAGCGGTGAAACCCTATCGATCCAAGGGGAAAGGCGTGGGACGCCGTTAAGAATTATTACCAGCATGAAGGCCCGAAAGTGTCTAAGGAAGGGTCTCGTCGCATTCTTGGCGCACGTGGTAGATAAGAAGGCCGACGAGCGAAGGTTAGAAGACATTCCGATAGCCAGAGACTTTCCAGATGTGTTCCCAGAAGATTTGCCGGGATTGCCACCACCCCGACAAGTCGAGTTCCGCATCGACCTTGTTCCAGGAGCTGCACCCGCCATATCGCTTAGCTCCATCTGAGATGCAGGAACTATCTGGTCAACTGCAAGAGTTGTTGGACAAAGGTTTCATAAGACCAAGCTTCTCACCCTGGGGAGCCCCCGTCTTATTTGTGAAGAAAAAGGATGGCACTTTTCGAATGTGCATTGACTATCGAGAACTGAACAAGTTAACCATTAAGAATCGCTATCCTCTTCCCCGGATCGATGATTTATTTGATCAACTTCAAGGATCCAGTTTCTACTCCAAGATTGATCTAAGGTCCGACTATCACCAGTTGCGTATCCAAGAAGAGGACGTGCCAAAAACAGCCTTTAGGACTCGTTATGGGCACTATGAATTTTTGGTTATGCCATTCGGATTAACCAACGCACCAGCTGTTTTCATGGATTTGATGAATCGCGTGTGTAAGCCATATTTGGACAAATTTGTCATTGTCTTCATTGATGATATCTTGATCTATTCACGCACTAGGGAAGAACATGAGGATCACCTTCGGTTAATCCTTGAGGTACTACGCAAAGAGAAACTCTATGCTAAGTTCTAGAAATGTGACTTTTGGATTCGAGAGGTTCACTTCCTAGGCCACGTAGTGAATGAAAAGGGTATACATGTCGATCCCGCCAAGATCGAAGCAATTAAAAATTGGGACGCCCCTAGAACCCCTACTGAAGTACGACAATTTCTTGGCCTTGCGGGTTACTACAGAAGGTTCATCGAGAACTTTTCTAAGATAGCACAGTCTTTAACCATGCTAACCCAAAAGGATAAGAAGTTCGAATGGACGGAGAAGCAAGAAGCGGCGTTTCAATTGCTAAAGGATAAGTTATGTGGCACCCCGATACTATCACTCCCCGATGGTACGGAAGACTTTGTGGTTTATTGTGACGCCTCTCACCAGGGATTGGGTTGTGTATTGATGCAACGAGAGAAGGTCATAGCATATGCTTCCAGACAACTAAAGCTCCACGAGAAGAATTACACCACACACGACTTGGAATTGGGAGCCGTGGTATTCGCGCTCAAGATATGGAGACATTATTTATATGGAACCAAGTGTACAATCTTCACCGATCATAAAAGTTTGCAGCACATCTTTGACCAGAAAGAATTGAACATGCGACAACGGCGATGGGTCGAATTATTGAACGATTACGATTGTGAGATAAAGTACCATCCCGGGAAGGCGAACGTTGTAGCCGACGCCTTAAGTCGCAAGGAACGGGTTAAGCCATTGCGTGTCCGAGCCTTGGGTTTAACTATCCACACGAACTTGACTGACCGGATTCGTGAAGCTCAAATTAACGCTCTTAAACCCGAGAACGTCAAAGGTGAAAGATTGCGGAAGATGGTTGATTCACTGGAGCCAAAAGCGGATCAAGCCCTGTATTTCATGAATAGAATTTGGGTACCAGTGTACGGTGGATTACGTGAACTGGTATTAGCCGAAGCTCACAGTTCGCGATATTCGGTTCACCCTGGAGCAGACAAGATGTTCCATGATTTGAAGGAATTTTACTGGTGGCCAAATTTCAAAAGAGATATAGCGGCATATGTTGCGCGATGCTTGACTTGCGCGAAGGTCAAAGCCGAGCATCAGAGACCATCCGGCTTGCTTCAGCAACCGGAAATACCAGAATGGAAATGGCAACGAATTACTATGGATTTCATTACCAAGTTACCTAAGATAACAAGCGACCATGACATGATATGGGTAATCGTTGATCGATTGACAAAGTCTGCACACTTCCTCCCGATTCGCGAAACGGATAAGTTGGAGAAACTGACCCGTTTGTACATAAAGGAAGTGGTGTCTAAGCATGGTGTACCTATTTCCATCATCTCCGATCGAGATAGTCGTTTCACCTCAAGATTTTGGGAAAGTTTGAATGAAGCCCTCGGTACTCGCCTTGACATGAGTACCGCATATCATCCACAAACCGATGGTCAGAGTGAACGAACCATCCAGACATTCGAAGATATGTTGCGGGCATGCGCAATCGATTTCAGCAGTAATTGGGATACACACTTGCCACTGGTGGAGTTCTCGTATAACAACAGTTACCACACGAGCATTCAAGCTGCACCTTTTGAAGCTCTATATGGACGCAAGTGTAGATCGCCTCTATGTTGGGCCGAAGTTGGGGAAAAGCAACTTACCGGGCCCGAAATTGTTCAAGAGACGACGGATAAGGTCTTTTTGATAAGAGAACGTCTCAAAGCGGCACGTGACCGACAGAAAAGCTACGCAGATATGAGACGAAAGCCTTTAGAATTTCAAGTCGGAGACAGGGTCCTACTGAAGGTGTCACCTTGGAAAGGTGTCGCGCGCTTTGGGAAGCGCGGAAAACTGAACCCACGATACGTTGGACCATTTGAAATCCTGTCCAGAGTAGGCCCCGTAGCATACAAGCTCAAGTTACCACAAGAGCTTAACGGTGTAAATGACACGTTTCACGTGTCGAACTTGAAGAAGTGCGTATCCGACGAAACTCTCATCATCCCCGCAGACGAAATCCACATTGAAGACAAGTTACACTTCGTCGAAGAACCAATTGAAGTAACCGATTGGAAGGTCCAAAAGTTGAGACGCAGTAAGATCAGATTGGTCAAAGTGCGTTGGAATGCCAAACGTGGACCGGAGTTCACGTGGGAAAGGCTGGACCGGATGAAGCAAAAATATCCCGCCCTTTTCGAGAAAACCCCTATACCGGAGAGCTCGAAGTGAATTCCGGGACGGAATTCTCTTAACGGGGGGAGAATGTAACAACCGACAAAATTAAGGTAATCCCGTACTAATTAATTAAACGTGATTAACGTAATTAAACGTAATTATGTGTTGATTGTTTAACTGAGGCCTTAGAAAGATAGCAATTCCCAAATAATGCACAGGAATGCATAAGTTTAATGACGAAGCATGATAGGATCGTGCGCAAGCAAATCTATCCGGTATGGACACTGGCGATTACCCGGTAAAAATTAAATAAGCGAAACGAACCCCGGACACCCGGAATATATAATAAATGATATTTTCACAAAATATAATGAGTTTTGGAAACCCAAAGCCATGCGTGAAAGCTTATTGTACAAATCTCCCGGTAACGAATAAAGTGCGCGTACCGCACCCGATACGCGCGTAACACGTAGTTTCACCCGGCAAAAGCCGAAATAAATTATCAGTAATTAAACTGGACTAAATTTAAGGAATATTAATGGTATTTTAATATTCGAGTGACACGCGGTTAAAAACCTAAGAATACCCGGACGGTACCCGAACAAGATTAACTTAAACATAATAATATTGGGTAATATTTAGCAAAGTGGACCCCACCCAAGACACCCAAGGGGCCGGCCTATGGCCCACCAAATGATTAATATCCTTGTTAATCTTATTAACCCAGTAGAATTAATATTAATCATGAGGTTGCATGATCAAGCATTGGGCATTAGAATTCACCAAATCCTCTCCACTCTCTCTCTCTAAACTCACGGCCCAAGCACCCCTTAATCTCCCAAAGATTTATTTTGTGATCTTACATAATCTACTTGATCTTCCATAATCCTTCAAAGATTTCCATCCAATCCAAGCAAGATACTAGTAATCTTGGAAGATTTGAAAGAAAGATAATATAACCCACTTGAGAATACTTGGAAAAAAATCACAAATTTCTTCTTCTTCTTCTCCCTTGGCCGTAGGTATACACCCCTCCATCAACATTGTTCTTTCAATTTTTACACTAACAAATCATCTCTAAATCATCATCCATCAAAACCCCTTTGTGTGTTCAAGAGCTTGGAGCTTAACCCCTTTGGAAAAACACACTAAACCCCATCCAATCCAAGGTTGTTGTCTTCCCTAGCCTTGAGCTAGTAGTAAGTTTTACCTTGTTTGATTCTTAATGTTCATATTTTGTGCTTTTGAAAGCAAGTTGTACATTGATGGGTAATGAAATGGTTTTATAAAGATAATGTGTTTTGCTAGATTAAAAATGGAAGAATAATAATGTAACACCCCAACCGATGGCGTAATCATCGAGGTGTCACGTAGTGACGATTGTTCAAAAGCACATGGTACTAAAATGTAAATATATTATTGAATAATTAAATTGTCTTACATAGATGAAATGAAAAAAAAAATACAAAGTCTGAATGAAACATGAATTTCGAAATAACTTATTAAAAGCAAGTACTAAAGTCCATTGCTATAGTACTAAGATCAAAATGCACCTGAAACATGTACAAAATAAGTTTTATCAACATATGAAATGTTGGTGAGCATTCCTAGTTTTAATACATATAGTAAGTTGGAAAAATGGTATACAATTCAAGTGCAAGTTACAGTGCATTTATGTAAACTATGTATCACACAAATGAGCGAAATCAATCCTGTGACTGTATAAATGTACCAAAATGAACGGCGGTGTACTTATCCAATAAATGGATAATAACTTAACAATGACCATGGATTCTCCAATGAAAAGGGGGAGAATCACCTAGGCGGGTTGTCAATCCAATAGCGCTATCCAATGTTAAGGTCGGCTTGTACATGGTTAATGATTTCACTAAGTACAAATGTATTCTACATGTAATGTCCAAGCATAAAGCACGTATGTAAGCAAATGCACAATGTACTAGAATTGTATTGTAAAAATGTGAACTTGTATGTGTATTTTGTATAAGTGTACATGTAACACCCCAAAAGTGAATAAAGACAAAAAGGGGATAGGAAATACTCACTTTCGCCAAATGACTAGATGACTAAGCGAGCAATCCAAAGATTCAACAACGAAACTAGTCCAATTTAGAAGAAAAGAAACCGAATAGGAAAAATATCAAGCTTCCAATTTGCCAATTACAAGAGCTTATAATCAAAGCTTCAAATGTAAAAGTAATATAGTATAGAAGAAAGGTATGAGGGAGAGTTTAATCGAATTGAAACAATCGATTTAGAGGTGCAAAGTGTAATGGGTCATAGGTGGGTTTTTATACTAGTTTTGGATTCAATTAGGCTTTAAAATTGGTCAACACAATAAAGTAAGGTTTTAAGATAAATTGACTATTTGACTAGGACTTTGACTGAGACTTTGACTAGGACTTTTGACTAGGACTTTGACTATTTGACTGTCTCAGCGGACCGCGAGGGCTAAAAAAATATTTTTTCTAATTTAATCAATTTCAAGTTCTAGACTTGTTTCCTTCTGTTTCCAAGTTGTTTTAGGACCGAAAATTAAGGGCTTTGAGTATCAAGGTCTGAAACATACGTGCTCGAGTGTAGATGTGAGTATAAAACGTGCATAATTTTACTTATAAAAATTATAAGTTTTATTAAATTGTGAATTTTGGTCCTATTAAAATACGAGGGTTAAAAATAAAAATTTTGAAATAGTTGAGGAACCAATTATGCACATTTATGAAAAGTGAAGGGTGCAGGTTGTCACAAATAATAACATAAATGAATCTTGGATTTATATTAATAAATGTAATATTTGGAGAAAATGTGATAAAATGAACATACACTTGAGTTAATAGATGATTTGAGCATGATTGATGAGAAGGACTTGAATATGATGGAAGATGATTTTAATCATCATAAGATGATAAGTTAATACCAACAATATATTAAAATGGGTTAGATAATCATAGGTGAAAAAGTTCCATATTCAAAGTCCACTCACTTGAATGAGTGAAAAGTTGATATTTTGGATAAAAATATGGAACAAACATGTTAATAGCATTTAGGATGGATTATAAGATTATTAAAAGTGGAATGAAGTAAAAATAATCAAGCATTAAGAAAATGGTTCTTCAAAGTCCACTAAAATGGAAGAAAATGCCAACCGTGAAAGATAAGATGAAAAATGCAACAAATATAAGTTAAAGGACTAATATTATAACTTGGGAAGTTGAGGGACTAAAATATGTATTTTAGAAACTTTGGTCCAAAAATGCATTAACGAAGAGTTCGGTGTCAAAAGCATAAGTAATAGCTTTTCCAAGTGTAGTTTTTGATAAACATGAGAAACTTACTTGTGTATAAATTAAAAGAGGCATTTTTATAAAAATGGAAGTTTTATAAAAATAAAAGGGTAAGTTAACATAAGGATTTTATAAAAATAAGATTTTATAAAATATTAGTAAAGACTTGGGAAAACTTGTACAAAAATGGATACTTTTATATAAATGGGAATATAAAAGTATCGGAAACATTTTCGGGTTACAAGTTGAACAAGTTGGGCTAAACAAACAAAGTATATTTTCCAAGAAATAAACGTTCGGAATTGGAAGTAGGAATAATATTTCCATAGAACGCGTAATGGAAATAAATGTGAAAAACGCTAACTAACGAACTTAGTTACATGAGCTAACGTAAACGGACATATGAGAAAAATGCCATTACGACAAGATAAAAATATACATATATATTTTAAGGAAATAAAATATATATAACAAGGGTGAAACGTGCGTAACACTTTCCTAAGTGTAGAAAGAATATTCGTGGGAAAAGAAAACACAACGTAACGAATTAAAAGCGCTAAACGACACACGAACTTAACAAGTAGTATCCACGCGATGGTATACGTACATATGCTCGTTTTCGACGAAATTCTAGTATATCTATTTGAATGGGAAAATAGATACGCGAGAAGGAAAACCGAGACGAGTAGGTGAAGTATATCTACGAACGCGTGAATACCGACAAGATCCTAGTGCATTTATTTAAATGGGAAAATAAATGTACGGTGTGGTGAGTCTAGTCGAGCGTTAAGAATATATTACCAAACGACAAGAACTTAGCATATTTATTTGAATGGGAAAATAAATATGTGGCAAGGTGAGTCGGGTCGGATAATAAGAAATCACATTATATCGAGCGAAACGATCCTAAGTATAATTATTTAAATGGGAAAATAATTATACGTTGGGTAGAGTCGTGTCGAGAATAATAGTGTACAAGTCACAAAGAATATTAATAAGAATAATATATGACTTGTAAGAAAAGGGTAATCCTTCGCCAATGAACCTAGGATACGAAACTATTAAACGGGAATTGGGATAAAGACGTGGTCGGGAAGTTGGGTGTACAACTTGCCAAGGCACATACACCAAAGGTGTAGTGACTTATACGCCTAGAACACTTGTAGGTGCGAGATCACAAACTTTACTATTTTCTTCTTTGAGCCGAGCACAGTTACAGGTGAGTCTCACGGCCCCATTTCTAAACTATTTAACGTTTTTACGGGGAAAGATATGTTGGGATTTGTTTGACGGGTTGGACACTTGAGTTGTGATCGCCACTCGGGGTTGAGACCTCCCCACTATAATCATTAATTCAGGAAAGTGAAACCAAAGGAATATTTGAATAGTACTATTGGTGCCTGACAAGGCCCACTCCTAATCGATAGCGTCGATTATGCATCGGCGTATGCCTGGGGTGCACGTATTCTGAAATCAAGTCGTAGGAATACCGAGTAACGACTTGGGGCGGGGGGCATTATTAATTGTCTTGGTTTGGTTATAGGCTCAAGTGAAATTGTAGGACTTTGCAACTCCTATAAATGTCATAACAAGGATATTCCCACTTAATAAAGTTTTATTAAATACAAAACCTGTGAACTCACCAATATGTATATATTGACGATTTTTAAACATATCTTTCAGGTAATTGACAGATGAAGGTTAACGTGGCGAGCAGGGTCGGGGGAATCTCCAAGTTGGGCGTTGGATGTCATGAAGGGGTCTCGTCTCTCTATCCCAAGGATTTCGGGATATAGGGAGGAGCCTCCCTATTTATTTCAAAAACAATTTTAAGATTATGTACGAATAATTTGACATGATTTTCGGCGTTGAATAAATGCCCGTTTGTTTAATTAATATTGTGGTTTGCATTAATCTTGGCTTAATCCTCTTGAACCGTCGCGCCACGTGTTTCCGCCATAGGCGTGGTGTGACACACTGGGACCAGCAATCTCAGAGAACATCCGAGATCACTTGAAACAACTTCTCCCTAAAAACATGGACGTCTTCGCATGGCAACCGTCAGATATGATCGGAGTTCCACGCGAACTCACCCAACACAAGCTCAACACGTATCGCTCAGTGGAGCCCATCACGCAAAAGCGACGAACCATGGGCGCTGAAAAAACGCAAGCGATGAACGAACAAGTCGGAGAACTATTAAAAGCTGGAATCTTAAGGGAAACACGATATCAAACCTGGGTTGCCAACCCAGTAATGGTAAAGAAAAGCAACGGCGGCCGGAGGATGTGTGTAGATTACACCGACCTCAACAAAGCATGTCCCAAAGACTGCTACCCGTTGCCAGAGATCGATTTGATGATTGACTCCCTAGCGCCTTTTCGATTTAAATGCTTCCTGGATGCCTACAAAGGGTACCATCAAATCCAGATGGCGCTAGAGGATGAAGACAAAACAGCTTTCCGTACTGATAAGGGGGTTTTCTGTTACACCAAGATGTCGTTTGGCCTAAAAAATGCGGGAGCTACATACTAACAGTTAATGGACCGTGCATTTGCCAAACAGATAGGGAAAAACTTGGAAGTCTATGTGGATGACCTGGTCATCAAGAGCAAGGAAGAGGATCAAATGTTGAAGGATATCGAAGAAACCTTCAAGCATTTGAAAGAAATCTGTATGAAGCTGAACCCAAGCAAGTGTGCCTTTGGGATGGAAGAGGGAAAGTTCCTTGGCGTTGTGGTCACTAAAGATGGTTTCAGACCAAACCCTGAAAAAATACAAGCCATTGCGCAAATGCCTTCCCCATCCACACTAAAAGAAGTTCAAACACTGAACGGGCGTCTGGTCGCAATCAACCGTTTCCTGTCGCACCATGCAAGCAAATCAATCCCATTCATTGAAACATTAAAGAATTGCCTGAAAAAGAATCACTTCAAGTGGACCGCAGAGGCGGAGAAGGCTTTTCAAGAAATGAAAGAATGTCTGATGGACTTACCAACACTCACCGCCCCACTCCCAAGGGAGCCCTTGACAATGTATCTCAGCGCGACAGAGCAAGCGGTGAGCGCGGTACTGATGGTGGACAGAAAACTGGTGCAGACATCAAACCTGAAGAGATATGTACCCGCGCGTGCGCACAACTGAGACTCACACACACGTCAACACAACAGTATGACGTGGAGTTCTAGAAGACGGCGCACGCAACCTTAAAAAAGGACAGGTGTCACCCGACAGGAGCAGGGACATGTGGCCAACCAGAGGCGTTTATTCCCTGCTCCACGATCTCCTGCAGGTACGAGGTACAGAAAAGGACAGAAAGGATGATGGCAAGACACGTGGACCAATTACAGAGCGACAGCGCAAAGAATGACAACGGTCGTAATAGTACAAGGCAACTGTCATTCCCCTCACAGCCAATCACTGACCACCTCAGGGGCCTATAAATACCCCTCTTCGTCACCAGAAGAAGGGATCTGATCGGCGAGAAAGAATTCATACTATATAGTTGTGAGAGATAGATTATAGTCGAAACTCTGTAATAGTCTGGATTAGTGTCTTGTATTCATCTTATTACTTAATGAGATTCACGTCCTTTCTTATATTAGCATACTAGTATCATTATATCCAGATTGTTAGATTGGTGTTTCTTCAAAACCATAGGAAGAAAAAAAAAAAGGAAACCTACATAGGTAACTTCATGAAGCTCAGAGGCAATATTGGAAACAAGTGTGGTGGCTTTTTTGGGTTAATCGTATATTTCATTAAGTACCTAATATAACATAAAAGTTGCGGGGTATACTCTACTCTAAATGAGTTCAGATTAGTTTTCGGTTGATGCCAAACACTTTAAGTTACATTGGTCGAGTTTTGATCAACTTGACTGGTTGTTAGGTTGACCTATTTATTATCTTTAGTTTTTTTAGGTTCAACCAGCTAGCACAATCTTTATAGCTAGAGGTGTACAAACCATGTTTCCCCCAAACCGGTTTCTGAGTAAAAAAGTGCTCGGTTCATTTTCATACCAATTTCGTTTTTTTTACCGTTCGGTTCAGTTCAGTTCAAACCGATCTCAACCTAGTTCCAAACCACAGATACCCAATCCAACCCAAACCACCAGTTCCAATTCATCCGAAATCGGTTCTTCCCAAACCAATTTGATTTTCGGTTTCGATTCCGTTATAACACACCATACCGATTATTCGAACCGGTATCTTTCCCTGCCTCCTTTTGTAACACCCACCATGCTTGTGGGCTTTTAAAGGGCCAACCCTAAAGAAGACTGGGCCTTGGGCCTACGCAACCATAAAGCCATGAATATAAAGTAGCAAATGAGAATATCCTAATGATAACAAACAAATAACAAACAATCAAGAAAGCAAAGAAAGAAATGTCTAGAACGTTGGTGCAGCCTGTAGGACAGAAACGACTGACGAACGTTGCAGTCGTTCGTCTAAAGAAGCATGGAAATCGATTCGAGATTGCTTGTTACAAGAACAAAGTCCTCTCTTGGCGTTCTGGCGTGTAAGCCACATACCTAATATTGGTTTATATTATTATTAGGGTTTATTATTTTATATAGTTGTTGTTTAGTTTGTTTTTAAATGATTTATTATTGTTCTGTGGTATAGAACGAGAGATATTGGAATATTTGGGGGTTTAGGGTTTTAGGTATGGAACAAATTGAATGAAAAACTGTTGTTTAGTTTGCTTCATAGTTTTATAAAATTAACTAACCATCCTGATATGTACCAATCGGATTATTCATATATATATATATATATATATATATATATATATATATATATATATATATATATATATATATATTTGTTCTTAAAACAAGCGAAATACCAGGGATCTAGACAAGCCGAGCCTGTCATGGTTTTATGAGGCTCGAGCTCAGCTTGGTTCGAGCCTACTATTTTGAGATTGAGCTCGGCTTGAAAGTAAAACCCAAGAGCTCGGCTCTGCTCGAGGTAATCTGAGAATAATTTCAAACGAGCTGAAAAGCTCGGCTCGAGCTTGCTTCGATAGCTTATACGATCAAAAAGCTCGGCTCGAGCTCGACTCACCAATGTTATTTGTTAAAATTTAATTTGTTCAAATGAACAAAATTGCATTCACAAAAAAAATAATATAAAATTTGTTTGGGCTCGTTTAGGTTCTCGCGAGCCTAAACGAGCTTTATATGTAAAGCTTGTGCCCGGGCTCGATAACTAAATGAGTCATATTTCAGGCTTGAGCTCGGGCTTGTTAAGGCTCGGATCGTTCGAGCTTTTTACGTATCCGAATTCCGATCCCGAGTAGCTATCGAGCCGCCGTGCTACGCCTTGTTTACACCCCTACGAACTACATACGTGAATAATAAATCGAAAGAAAGACCTAAACTGGCCACTACTTGTCATAGAAAGGAAACTAACAATCCGCTACTCCACTAATGAAAACAAAGCAAGAAAGAAATGAAGGCGAGATCTGCATGAACGAGTCTTGTGTGTGGGTCTTAGATGTGGCAGATGTGTTACACATCATATATTTTGCTGTTGAAAAAAAAATCTGACTATTCTTGATTTAGCACCTGATTATTGGGCTGTGATTGGTGAAATTGATGTAGTAACTTTGGCAATACACATTTAAATGCCTCCTTAATAGAATAATAGCTAATGTTAAAAGGCCTCTCATGCTATTGCAATTTCTGAAGAAAGTATTCTATTCAGGGTTGCATGATGAATTGATGATAATTAGGTTAATTTACACTAGTAGTAATAGATGAGATGATGTAATCTGTTTTTCCACGTAAGGACTGATTGGCGCGTGAAAATGAGGGTAGGACGGACAGACGGATGCTGTGAATGTTTTAAAAGTGTATGAGCTATACATTTATGTTTATTATTTGGCAGTTATTTATTTTGTAGAAATAATAGGGATTGACTAGAATAGATTAGAACTCTTATGATTTTGTATAACGATTTTGTGTCGAGACGCCAATATTCTAGTTTTTGTCTTTGTGTTTATGGCCAAGCTTTTCTCATTAACGGTACGTGTTGCTTGATGTATAAGTTTTGCTAGGAGCCGTGTAGGTAATATGATTTTGATTTCTGAATTATCGGTGCTGATGTGTAATGCGATTCTGTATCAGCGAGAAAGATTTGGATGAGGTGTTGCAATCACAAATTGTTTATTCAAATGTTGCTAAGGGAGTTCTTGCAAAGTCGAAAGATCTAAAGGCGGCTTTTGGGATGGATGATCAGACAAAGATCTGTCTGGAGGTTTTTTATTTTCATTCAGAATTTTAATTTCTTTTGAGGTTTATTTGTTGCTTAGGATTAAATATTGTAACAGATATTAGAGAAAGGAGAACTGCAAGTTGCGGGGAAGGAGAGAGAATCACAGTTATCGAATCAATTTAGGGACATTGCAACTATTGTCATGCAGAAGACTATCAATCCTGAAACTCAGCGCCCATATACTATAAGCATGATTGAGCGTTTGATGCATGAAATTCATTTTGCTGTAGATCCACATAGCAATTCCAAGAAACAGGTAATTCCATCTCTCACTACATATTAGAGCTGAGTGGGTTAGGACATTTGGTAACATGAGTTTGGGTCAAAACTGTTACTTTCTTTACAAAAACGGGTTGGATTGGATTGACCCATTAATACATGTTCATGGTTTTGGGTCAAGACGTTACTTTTTCTATGAGTTGGATTGGATTGTAACTTTACTGCATGTACATGGTTTTGGGTCATTAGCGGTTACTTTATTTTGATGAGTTTGTTGTGCCGATGTGTGTGTCTGCTAATAATGGATTAGCTAACTACAGGCACTAGACGTCATCCGCGAACTTCAAAAACATTTCCCTATTAAGAGGTCCCCCATGAGACTAAGACTAACTTTACCACAAGACAAGTTTGATTCTCTTGCGGAAAAACTTAGTGAGTGGAAAGCGGTTATTATTTCTAAAGATGAATCTGGAAGTCAGGTTTCTGTTGTAAGTACACATTCATCTACTCTGAAAGTCACTTTTTATCTTTATTTTTCATTAAGAGTTTTTGGTTGCATCTGTTTGTAATTCTGTTATGCCATATTACCATATAAATTAGACTTACACTTTTTACCTCAGTGATAATAATTGCAGCTTATTTTTGTAGTTTTCCAACTTTACCATCCTAATGTCCTGTACACCGAATGATAATTGTATATTTGTTTGCATATTGCATCTGCCAGCTCTATAAAATTTGCATTTTGTCGGTTATTTGGCTTCAAGTACGCAAAATGGGTGGGCCGGGCAAGCTGGGCAATATATCAAAGCCGTTGTTTTTACGTATGGGTTTGGGGGGGGGGGGGGTCAGGTTGGGCCAGGCCCTCTCAACACTTTTGGGCCCACTTTTTAATTTCGCAATGTATTAAATATAATTGTGAAAACCACATTACTTATATCATAACTTCAAAATAAAAGACGTTTTAGGACATTGTAAGCACGCAATTCACATTAGGCAACCTTTTTCTTGTTTAATATGTCTGACCCATTTGCCAGTTTCATTTGTAGCTGTTTCTTTTTTTGTATATATTTTGCATGTTTGACCTCCTTATCAGTAATCTGCAGCCACGGTTGACCAGTTATCTTTACAAAAAGCTTGAAATCGCCACCTGCTAATTCATAAGATGGAAATTGAAACCTTCCCATTATACCATCTCGTGGAACAATGCCTTTTTTTTGTTGCTATATAAATTTGCATGCCGTTCAAAAAAAAAAAAAAAATCCAAAATTGCATATTTATTCATGTTTTAATAAGCACTTGCTATATGTTTGACTTGTATTGTTAAATGATTTGTGTGGCAGGTATGTGAAATTGACCCAGGAATATTCAGAGATTGTGATGCGTTGGTGAGAAATCTGCAAGGTAGGTCTGAAATTCTAGCAATCTCCGTGCACGGTGAAGGTGATTTCCATGCAGATGATGTATCATCAAGCCAAGAAGCCTCAACATCAACAGAAGTTGTCCAGCAATTGACTGAGAAAATGCAAAAGCCGACATTTGTGAGCGAACCCACCACTGATCAAAAGCACTGCACTACATGTGATGCGGTTGTTGGGGATGCTAAACAATATAGAGAACACTTCAAGAGCGATTGGCATAAGCACAATTTGAAGAGAAAAACAAGACAGTTGCCTCCCCTTTCTGCAGAGGAATGCGCGGCAGATGTGGAACTCACCGACTCAAAGAAAGATCTCAGTGAATACTCCTTTTGAGGTTAGTTCTTCATTTGGTCGTCCAGGTCACGTTGTGTTTACGAACCCATCTATCTTTTTTTATGAAGCAAGGGATGTTTACCTTTTGAATTTTGAATATTTGAACTAGTATACACTTTAGACCAAGTAAAACTGACATTGTGTGTAAAACTGGAAATGAGCTTCTTTGTCAACCCATCTAATAGCATTTTATGTTGTGTGTTGGGAATTTATATTCAACAATTGTAGGTTTTTAATGAGTCAACATCCTTACGTGCATTTGGAGAAGTAGTGTAAAGATCAAATACAAATTAGCTTAACCTACTAAACATGAGAATGGTGAGGGAATTTTTTTTTTTTTTTTTTTTTGTTTTGTTTTGTTTTTTTTTTTTGAAATTTTTTTCCTGCTTGTTTTCGCATGCTTTCTAGATGAATAATATAAAAAATAATATTTTTTTAGTGTAATTATGCTATTGTAGTAATCGCACTAGAAATTGTAGAGTAATTACTATAATTACTCTAATAGCGCAATTACACATTTTTTTTTAGATTTCAGTAGTAAAATGCATGTTTAATGAGATGGGAAAAAAAAATTTCTTATTCACTTCTCACGTTTAAGGCTCTATTTGTGGATAAAACCATTTGTACAATTTTTTTTTCCTTTCTTTAATTAGGTTCTAGTAATGTGATTTTACGAACACATAAAAAGAGATGTAAGTTCCTATTTTTATTTGGGTATGCGATTTTCAAATATTCAATTCATGAAATGTACTTGAAAATATGGTTTGGTTCCATAATTAACTAGTGTCTTGTTACCTTTAGATTTTCTTCTTGTCCGTTCACAACCTTTTCAAATTTCAACAAGTATCATTGTATCAAACTGCCTTGTCTATTTATAAATACAAACACATAGTGGCCAAGCTTGAGCGGAAATTTCAGAGTGCCGGAAGTCACCGCTTATGAGGGTTGAAATCGTATATACCAAAAAATATCTATTCGGATACTATATAATCAGAACTTCTGAATGAAAAATTTGAGGGATCGGGCGCCCATCCCGGCCCTTATAAAGCTATGCCCTTGCAAACACACCAGGGTAAGGAATCACACATACATTCTGTATGATAGACACTGGATGATTGAGAGGGAGATCACATCGCTCATGCGTTATGCTCCACTCATGACATTTCCGTCCTTTCTTTTAATGAAAAATTCCGCTCATAATATGATGGATTGGACAAAAATGTCATGAGGGGAGCATAAATAGGAGCGAGAAGTATCATATTGTTTATCAATTTTACAGGAAAATCTAAATAACAAGAGCCCTAATTATTTTTTACTCCAAGTGATATATTAATATTTGTCTATACTATATTTCCCAATGACTTCTTAAAATTTATGTTTTACAAATATAATTGCTTAGAGTACAACACATAATGCACATGTTAACTACTTTTTTAGAGCAAACATGTCTTTTATACAATACTTACCCATTCGTCCCTTTAACTTTACTCAAATTTTATTTAGTTATTACAATTTTGCACCCTTATTTTAAACGTCCACAACATTTTAATACGTTAATATTTTCTTAATAAACGAACATTTTTTCCTCTAATTTGAATATAGCATTCTTATAGTGTTTTTAATTTAAAAAATGATATGTTAGGGTTAAGCAATAAATGAAACGAACCGAAATGAACTAATGTATCTATTTTTTTATCTCTATTTCATGTATTTGTCCTCAGCCACCCAAACCTCTTAGCAACATCTATGGTTGAATTTTTTTTTTTTTTTTAACGGAGAAGAAAACTTATATTCCACCAACAAACTAGCAAGAAGCTAGAGGTACACCAAAATAAATGAAAATCACGAAACAGACATTACCAAATCCTAAACACCCAAGGAAAATGTCATATACCCCCAAAACTATGCTAACCGATCAATTATCTCGACTGGAAGCATCACCTAAAACCCTTAAACCTTGACACTTATGGTTGAAATGTTAGGTGAAACACTTCTGGAGCAACCCCATAGTGAAAGTTTCGTCAAACTAATTTTTTAGTGCTTAAAATTCTGTCATGATAGCCGGTTACCATCAATATATAAATGAGTCTTAGCATATTAAACATGAGAGGTAAATGGTTTTTTTTTTCTTTCATTTGTTCAATCATATTTTCTAGATGAAAAAAAAAAAAGAAATTGCAGATGAAAAATATTACTCTAGTAAAGTAGTTATAGTAATAATTACTCTAAAGTGTTTAGAGTAATTACATAACCTTACCTTATTATAAATATAAGACCATGCATAGCGCCAATGGTCATGTGAAAGGGTGTTTCACGTGACCCATTTCATGCCAACACTGTGCCCCCCCCCCCCCTTGTGATCGACCGCGTGGTTGCTCTGCTTGTGGATTGTATCATACAAAAATTGTTGAGTCAGGGAGTAATTTAAGACCATGTGAAATGGAGATGAACCGCTACATTATTTTCTGATAAAAATTATCAATTATGACGTGGACGACACATGGCAGAAAAGTTCAATTTCACATAAAGACACACATGCTCTAAAAGTAATTACATTAGAGTTTCTAGAGTAATCACATAACCTTACCCTATAACAATTACTATAATTACTCTAGTAGAGTAATTATTATTTTATACAATTTTCTTTTTTTTACTATTAGGGTGGAAGGTGTCTGCTTGGGTACCCGTTTCGAGTAGGTGGTACCTGAACACGTACACCACTCCTCCCCTTTGGGTACCATTGTAATAGGCTTGTATGGTCTTGGCATATGGGTGTCCCATCCTTATGGCTCGGTGGATGGTAGCCGATTGTGTATGTGTAGGTGTTTGTATGTGAGAGATATAAAGAAAGAGAAGTGGATATTGTATGTAAAATGGTGAGACACATGATTTAGGTACCTTCCAGCATTACACCCTCTAACTTAAGTGTTTTAGGGTAGTGTAGAACAAATCTGATGTGACAGCAAACGATTAGAGGGTATTAGGGTACCTTCTAGCACCACATCCTCCACCCTTATTATTCTTGTTAAGACCAATTTGTACATTAACCTTACCCTATAGATATAACTAGGATTTCTACTACGCATGTTGCGGCGCGCCGTGGTGATTTCTGCTTCATCTTGAACTTTTTCTTTACTCGGTTACTGTATGCGCAGAACTGATTAAGAACATCAAATAAGACTGTTGAAAAAAAATTAACCGCGACCTCCTGATCTTGAACCTAAGACCTCCTATCGAGAAAATATGCAGCTGGCCAGTCTCGAACTTACAACCTTCTATTTAAGAAAATGGACCTCAAACCAATGCACCACTTACAAAATTAATGTTTTAATACGAAACCAGTTGTATTTATTATTAAGTAAAGCTGTTAAAATGAAAAAAATAAATAAATTCCCTCCACCATGATCAAACTTGCGACCTTGGGTAAGAGAACTTCACCACAAACCACTCCACCATCAACACAACTTGTGTTTTGAAATGAAACTAATGATATATATTATTAAATAAAGCTATGAAAAAAAATATATAAAATAATGACCACTACCCCTCTCAACCAATAAGAGAGGAGTGACACTATTTATGCAATCCCAAATTAATAGATAGTTAATAGTTATTAAGCTTAACTAATGTATAAAAATGATACCTAATTATGTAAAAAAATGTATCACATGGTATTTAAAAACTAAAATAAAATAAATAATAAAATAAAACTTTAACAAAAGATAAAGAATGAGAAATAAAAAACAAAATAGAAAAAATGCTAACCACAAAAGCAACGTCACTATTTCCACCATTGTTAAAAACTTAAACCACACAAGAAGATTAAAAAAAAAAGCAGACGATGGAGAAGTGTTTACAAATGTCAATGGTGAAAACCAGTTTCAGTGTTTTACATACAACTCATATTAATCCCTTTACTTCCACCAAGATACTGAAGACTCCGATCAAACCCACCACCGTAACGCCATCGTTTTCTGCCCATACTTTCAACGGCACCAAATCCCTCATCGCATGCAATTATTCCGTAAGTGAAGGTATAATAATCTCACAGCTTCAGTTTCTTTTTATTGAACATGAACCCAAACACAACACGCGTATTTACCGGTGGTGAAACTTGAACAATGAAAGTGGAGGCCGGAAAATATTAAACGTATTAAAACTAAATATTTTTCACCAAATTAATAAAGACCATAAATCCCAAAAAACAACCCGTTCTTACATATAATTAAATGACAAAGTCTAATGAATGATAATTGTCGTAGACGAATTGTATATTTGTAATGGTTATCCTCTTTTTTTAATGCCTATTTAGTAATTATTTTCTTTATTTTTCTCATATTTGTGCATTATACTAGAAAATGTCCATCTTTCTTCATGCCCTATAATGCCCAGGGACGGTGTTAAGGGCATTATAAAGCTTATTCATGCCCACATAATGCCCATTACACATGGTCTAATTTGTTAAATCCGTATTGTATTTAGCATTTAGGGTTTGTAAAAAAAAATATTTGGGCTATTAGATATGAGAAGCCTAACTATGTTCCTCCCGTGGTATTTACGGGTTGACATGTATAAGAAACGGTTTGACCGATTTTATTAGGTATTAATATTCTAAAATTTTGTAGGTTTATAAAAAAGAAATTATACAAATGTGCGCTTTGATGTTGATTTGTCTTTTTAATTTTCAATTTGTACATAAAATTTGGCGTGTTGGATTGGCGCCCCATGTACATGTTAGTCGAGAGAGGCCAAAGGCGTTATACACCGCACCACCCCGTAAGGGCGTGAGGTATGGAGTTGTTTGAAACACATTAGCTCTAATTCCGTTAGGGTTGCTAAACAAGAACCGAAAATTGTTTTAGACATATGAACTAAAACAAGAAACTAATGTTCGTGAGTTGACACGAACATGAACCTAAAGTTATTTTAAATCTATTTTTTTCATTTTAATACCCACATTACAGAGTTACCATCAAAAGTAGAACTATGTGCAAAATATTGTGTTTTAAATTATATAACATGATGTCATTTTGTCTTTTAAAATGAGTGTTCAACCATTTTAATTCATGACATAAAGACACGTTTAAAACCTTTTTAATAGATAAACGGTTGAAACAAGCGTAGCTATGAAGTTGCCAGGTTGATTAACCCGTTTCATCTAAACGTGTCCGCTAGTTTGACCAGAAAATGACCACCCGATCATGTTTAGACTAAACTCAAATCCGAGAATTTTGTGCTAGATTCATGCCGTGTCACAAATTCACACACTTGAGTTCCAACACGTTTCTACGTGGGGTTAACTAGTTTGGTTTCTTGGATTTTGTAGCTGAAGTGGTAACAGCCTGCTCATGGACTGAACTCGTGGTAGCAGCCGACATGCCGGTGCTAGTGGAGTTTTGGGCACCATGGTGTGGACCATGTCGAGTGGTCGATGAAGTTGCAAAAGAATATGCGGGTAAGGCTTTGTGTTACAGGCTCAACATCGACGACTACCCAAACGTTGCATTACAATATGGAATCACAAACATTCCAAGTGTGCTATTCTACAAGAACGGAGAGAACAAAGAGATTGTTATTGGTGATGTCTCAAAGTCCATTATTTGTGACACTTTAGAGAAGTATCTATGTTGATATACTATGGTTGTCTTGAGGTTTAGCTTATTTGCAATTTTATAGCAATTTACAAAGAAATTTTGATCACATATAGTGGATACTTCATATTTGTAATTGTATCTACAATCTATAACTATACATAAAGTGACAACTGACAAGACACTTATTGGGTCATCCTCCCTTTTTAAGTGTGCCACGTGATAAATTGTGAGAATTTTAAAAAAAAAATCTTATCACATATATAAACTTCATTCTCTCACCTAGGGCTATTCAAATCGCTCGCCGCTCGTGGATCGCTCGTCGCTCGTGTGTGACAACTCGGGTGAATCTCTCTCTCTCTTGGTTTCTATCTTTTGGTACTTGTGCAATTTTCGGGACGAAAATTCTTTTAACGTGGGGATGATGTGACACCCGGCAAATTCTGGTTAACAACATTGTCTAGATGAAAGTCTACCTTAGCGAGTCACGCGTATATTATACGTAACGAGGGTTAGCTAGATAGCTAGAAAGGACATACGTGCATTGTCTCGGGTTTGAGACAACTTACAAAACGTTTTCTAGTCCGGTTTGGACATCTAGGGACTAATTAACCTGCGGGTTATGAGATGCTTTGACTCCTTGTGTGGGTCGGGTTCTGACTCCTTGTGTGAGTTAACATGTGATTTCATGATTAGTGAACCTCGGACGTTGGTGAATAACAAACTTATGTGTCTCGGTGATATCTGACAAACTTATGTGAAAACCATACGTGATTATGTGAACCTAAACCGAACACGTTAATAAAAATTATTAAAAGTGGAGTATGAGGTTGATTAGGGTCTTAACGCATGGGGTTACACTTGTTACGGTTCGAAATAACGAAAACGTCGAAGGATAACGCGTCGGGAGGCGAAACGAAACAAAAGCGCGCCACCCGGACCTGTGAGCGGCCGCTCACAGGCTCCGAGCGGCCGCGCGAAGGGGACTGACGGGTTTAAACCGCCTCAAACTCATATTTAAACATCCTTAACTCCTATGCAGCCCTCATACTCAACCCTAATCGCCCCCTTACTGCCCCACACGAATATTTCACTCCAAAAACACCTGCTAAGGCTTAAGATCATCAATTGGGAGGCTCCAAGGCGCGCGATTGATTGATTTGCAGAGCTAAGGGTATAACTCATGATTTCTTATGCTTTTTACTTTATGTTTTATTGTAAAAATCCTATAACAAGTTTGTCCAGGTCTGATTGGGTTTAATAAACATTAAAACATGAGTCTTTTTGAAGATTAAACGGATTAAACCTATTAATAAACGCGTAGTAACATCATAGGATGCTTGTTGCGCAAGTTATTGGTGTTTTGATCTTAAAAGCTTTGATCTTGACATGTTTGATAATAGGATCTGATGGGAATAGGTATTAGGAAAGTTGTATGATGATTATTAGGTATTATTGATTGATAATATGCAACTAGGGTTTGATATAATTGATGATATTGTACGATCAGAATCTGGACAGATTCTGAAAGTCGACTTGTAGGGTCTGTTTCGTGGCTTGAAAACAATTGATTTGATCGATTCTTTGCATGATTGTAACGTACAAGGTCTTAGCTTTTCATAATGGGCAAAACCATCGAATTTGGACGTCGTTTGAGTCGTTTTTGGAATTTTAATTGATTAGGGGTCATATCAGATTTTCGGATTTGTAAATTGGGTTAACTTTAAATGGTCATAACTTGAGATTTACAAGGAATTAGATTATGAAATTTTTACAGTAGGTCAATACTGGAAAAATAGAGCTTTTCCAAGTGGATTCATCTCGTTTGGATGAATACACAATTTTTAAGAATTTTCCTACTAAACTGACCTGTTGAGGAGATTTTCTGGACATAGCTGTGTTGTACGAATTTTCATAATTTTTGTGTTTGGAATTGAGACAAAACAAAAATAGGTATTGTCGAGTGAATCCCAAAGTAAATTCAGTAAAAATTTGGGAGGTTAACTCACTGGGTTGCTCTTTTAAATAAATTAGTTTTGATGGCGCACAATCTGTCCTGAAAACACAGATTGTGTATTATGTGCTTCTGTGATTAATTGAGGTCTTAGGTGGTATGGAATTGACATGTAACTGAAGTACACTTGTCTGAGACACATACGGAATGTAGAAACTAATTGTAACCAACGTATTCACCAACGGGTCCGTAGGGTTTACTATTGCATGTAGAATCACTAGGCGTCGCATACACACTTTTGAACATTTAAAACGCCTTGGACAAACGAGTTATATGGGTAATGATATTACGCCTATACTCACTGAGCGACACTATTATTAGGGTGTCGGTAGCATATATTGCTTGCTGTTCGGATTCTTTGCTTGCACGTTAAGGTGAGTTTACGGCCCCTCTTTTAAACTGGTTTCATACTTTCGGGGGAGAAAACATGTGTTAAAACTATTATTTGGTAACTACTGTCATACTATGGGTTTCTATTGGGTACTACACGATCTTTGGAAGTCCCGGGGGGAACCATGAATGTGCGGGTTTGCACAACGGGGAAATGTGAATAGCGCTATTGGGAGTGACCAACCCCGCTCGTCGGCTTGGAGGGCCGGCGAGTGCATATTGTCTCAAACGGGAACAACAGGAACAACAGGAACATACATCGGGCATACTTTTGGTATTCGCGTTAGTAATGGTTTTCCAATCGTGGTAGTAACAAAACGTACGCCTAGCTAGCGTATACTGGTTTTCGATTGTTATAGTATGGACAGGTGGACTTGGTACTTGGATACAAAACCTGTAAACTCACCAGCATTTTTGTGCTGACGTAAACTTTTACATGTTTTCTCAGGTCGCTAAGGTAGCACAATGGAACTAGGGCGCACGCGTATGCACGGCGTCTAGATAGAGTCGCATGGTTTTCATATGTTGAACAATTGGTTTACTTTTGAGATACTGTTTTGAATAAGCTTCCGCTGTAAACGGGATTTTAAACTATGTTTTGAAATTGCATTTATATTCATTTAGACTTGTTTATTGTGATCGTTGGTTTGGATCCTGGTTTGTCATGCGCCTCGCGGTAAAACTCCGCAAGTGGATTTTGAGGGTGTGACAGATTGGTATCAGAGCCAATGGTTATAGTGAACTAGGACTGCATGTAGGGTCTAGTCTATAGCCGAGTCGCACACACTAGACGATCACATGGTACTAAACGTTATAGTGGTTTACGTATGGTCTTGTCGGGGTGTCTCTAAATCATTGGTCTTTCTACGTTACATCATCCGTTCTATCTTAAGTTGGGTTACTTGTTTTCTAGGCAGTGTGGTCTATTGGGGTAACTCGTGTGTTCTTGAGATTTGTCCAAGGCTCGGACATCTCCCTTTCGCACTCCAATAGAAACACTTGTCATAAACTACCGTGGCATTACGGTGTGTAGCTAAGAGTCTATGTTCGGTGATTTGAACTTTGAACTAGGAGAACACTTGGAGGACCATGTAGAGCGGTTTATCATTTTGGGTGCACACAAAATCATAAACCGAAATGCATGGAAGCCCTAGTGAGCTCTGGGTTTGAATGGATAGTCCTGGATTGGATCTAGCTTTGATCTTGCGAACGCTAGTGGTTACCATTAGCTGTGAAACTAAATTATCTCGTCCTTTTTGTCGGAATCATGTCTGGAGTGCGAGGAGGACGTGGAGGTGGCCGCGCTGGTGGGCGTGGTGGTGGCGGTCGTGGTGGTGGCGGTCGTGGAGGTGTGGAACCTCAAGATGACTGGGTCTGAGATTGAGAAGTATACGGTAAGGCGTAATAAGTTGGCAGTGCTGTGTCCTGATCTGCATGTGCCAGAGTTCAGGAGGATTGAACACTATGCCTCGGGTTAGTACCGGAAATCGCAGGGTTAGTGGCTGCGGGAAATCATCCTACATACGCAGAGGTGGTTCGATCGGCTCATAGGATGACCAACTTAAAGGTGAATGAGGGTATTTTGCCTGCGAAGGGTTCGACTGTTAAGGCCCCGGAGAACAACAAGCGCAAGTGGGAAAATGACGGGAAAGGATCTGGGCCAACACAGCAGGGTAAGAGGTTTGATAATGAGGGTTCTTCTTCTTCGGGTAACAAGCAGGGTGGTTATGCGGGAAAACTGCCCAAATGCAACAAGTGTGGACGTCATCATCAAGGGAACTGCGAAAGTAACCGTTGTCATCGCTGCCAACGAACAGGGCATTATGCTAAAGATTGTCGGGTTACACTTCCATCGACCCAGGATCCGACTACTAACTCAGCCCCGACTACTCAAGGGACTACGGGAAGACAAGGATGTTACAATTGTGGTGAGACCGGGCATTTCAAGAAGGATTGCCCAAAACTGAAGCAGGGTGGAAACAACGGTAATGGGAACAACGGGGGCGGCGGCAGAAATGCACGTGCCTTCGTCATTGGAGCCGCTGAGGCTAGACAGGATCCTGACACAGTTACCAGTACATTCCTTCTCAATAATCGCTCTGTTAGCGTTTTATTTGATTCTGGTGCTGACAAGAGTTTTGTATCCATGGATGTTAGTCGACTGCTAGATGTAGTACCCGTACCATTAGAGACTAAGTATATTATTGAGTTGGCTGACGGTAAAACGATTGAAGCTACTAGTGTCCTTCGGGAGTGCCGATTAGAGTTGTCGGGTTTATCGTTCCCCATCGACCTTATGCCGGTACCATTGGGTAGTTTTGACGTAGTGGTAGGCATGGATTGGTTATCATTGTACCGCGCGGAGATTGTTTGTTACGATAAGGTTATTCGGATTCCTCTCCCTGATGGAGAATTCCTTTCTGTTTACGGTATCAAGGGTGGTGTCCCGCTGAATATCATCTCTAGTATGAAAGCCCTTAAGTGTCTTCGAAAGGGTTATCCAGCCGTTTTGGCACTTTTATCTGTTTCCTCGGGTGATGAGAAGAAGATCGACGATATTCCAGTTGTACGCGAGTTTCCTGATGTTTTTCCCGATGATTTATCTGGTCTTCCTCCACATCGTCAAGTCGAGTTCGGTATTGATCTTGTACCAGGGGCTGCTCCTATTGCTCGGGCCCCCTACCGTCTTGCACCTCCCGAGATGCAGGAATTATCTAGTCAGTTACAGGAACTCTTGGACAAGGGTTTCATCAGGCCAAGTTCTTCCCCTTGGGGAGCCCCGATTCTATTTGTTAAGAAGAAGGATGGAAGTTTCCGATTGTGTGTGGACTACAGGGAACTGAACAAATTGACCGTCAAGAACCGTTATCCTCTTCCACGTATTGATGATCTATTCGACCAGCTTCAGGGTTCTAGTTATTATTCCAAGATTGATTTAAGGTCCGGTTATCGCCAGCTGCGCGTCAGGGAGGCTGACGTTGCAAAGACTGCTTTTCGAACACGTTATGGCCATTTCGAATTCTTGGTCATGCCTTTCGGTCTCACAAACGCACCGGCGGTTTTTATGGACTTGAGGAACCGCGTCTGTAAACCATATCTTGATAAATTCGTCATTGTGTTTATTGATGACATTCTGATCTACTCCAAGAACGAGACCGAACACGGGGAACATCTGCGGTTAGTTTTGGAACTCTTGCGACGGGAACAACTATACGCTAAGTTCTCAAAGTGTGATTTTTGGTTACGCGAAGTTCAGTTCCTAGGACATGTGGTTAATGAACTAGGAATTCATGTCGATCCAGCTAAGATCGAAGCGATCAAGGACTGGGGAGCACCAAAGACGCCAACTGAGGTGCGGCAATTCCTAGGCCTTGCGGGCTACTATCGTCGTTTCATTCAGGGGTTCTCGAAGATCGCTCAACCCCTCACCACTCTCACTCAGAAGGATAGGAAATTCGACTGGGGTGAACCACAAGAGTCAGCGTTTGAAGAACTGAAGTCCAAACTGTGTTCTGCTCCTATTTTGTCTTTACCTGAAGGCCCTGATGATTTCGTTGTTTACTGTGATGCTTCTATTCGTGGTCTCGGTTGTGTGTTGATGCAACGCGAGAAGGTGATTGCGTATGCTTCTCGTCAACTCAAGGTGCACGAGAAGAACTACACCACCCATGACTTGGAGTTGGGTGCCGTGGTATTCGCGTTGAAAATTTGGAGACATTACTTGTACGGTACCAAATGCACCATCTACACCGATCACAAGAGTCTCCAACACATTTTCGACCAACAACATTTGAACATACGGCAGCGTCGTTGGATCGAACTTTTGAACGACTATGATTGTGCTATTAAGTACCATCCTGGCAAGGCGAATGTTGTGGCAGACGCCTTGAGCAGGAAGGAATCTACTAAACCTCGTCGCGTTCGGGCGTTGCAGCTCACCATCCATTCGTCGTTACCTGATCAACTCCGTTCTGCTCAATTAGAAGCTTTGAAGGAGGAAAACCTTAAAGCTGAAACTATGCACGGTGCCGACAAGCACCTAGAGCGAAGGTCTGATGGCCTGCACTATTTCGCAGAACGTATATGGGTTCCTTTGTTCGGGGGACTACGGGAGCTTGTCCTTGATGAGGCTCATAAGTCCCGGTATTCTATTCATCCTGGCTCGGATAAGATGTACCAAGATCTGAAGGTGCTTTACTGGTGGCCAAACATGAGGTCGGACATAGCCTCATACGTGAGCAAGTGCTTGACCTGTGCTAAGGTCAAGGTGGAATACCAGAAACCGTCGGGTCTCCTGCAACAACCTGAAATTTCGGAATGGAAATGGGAACGGATTACTATGGATTTTGTCACACAACTTCCTAAATCACCAAGCGGGAACGACAAGATATGGGTGATTGTCGATCGGTTGACGAAATCAGCTCATTTTCTTGCTATTAAGGAGACCGACACCATGGATCGTTTGGCTCGCCTTTATTTGAAGGAAGTTGTTTCTAAGCACGGGGTGCCAGTTTCTATTATTTCGGATCGTGATTCCCATTTTACTTCTCACTTCTGGAAGTCTTTGCACAAGGCTTTGGGTACCCAACTAGACATGAGTACGGCTTACCATCCACAGACTGACGGTCAGAGTGAGCGTACGATTCAAACTTTAGAAGACATGCTGCGGGCGTGTGTGATCGATTTTGGCAAGGGTTGGGAAGCTCATCTACCGTTAGTAGAATTCTCGTACAACAATAGTTATCACACGAGCATCAAGGCGGCTCCGTTCGAGGCACTGTACGGACGGAAATGCCGTTCTCCTCTTTGCTTGGCTGAAGTGGGTGAGAGTCAACTCACTGGGCCTGAACTAGTGTACGAAACTTCGGAAAAGATCGTACAGATTCGAAATCGGTTGGCGGCGGCACGGGACCGGCAAAAGAGTTATGCTGATCAGCGTCGCAAACCACTGGAATTCCAAGTTAATGACAAGGTACTTCTAAAAGTCTCACCGTGGAAGGGCGTCATACGCTTTGGGAAGCGTGGCAAACTCAATCCACGGTATGTCGGACCATTTACGATCCTGGAACGGATTGGACCGGTGGCATATCGTCTTGATTTACCGACGGAGCTCGGTAACGTACATAACGTCTTCCACGTGTCAAACTTGAAGAAGTGTATGGCTGACGAGTCTCTCATCGTTCCACTGGAAGAGATCAAGGTTGATGATCGTCTTCGGATTGTGGAAGAACCTGTGGAGATTCTGGATTACAAGATTCGTAGCCTACGTCACAGCAAGATTCGTATCGTTAAGGTTCGATGGAACTCGAACCGGGGACCTGAGTACACGTGGGAACGGGAGGATCAGATGAAGTCTAAGTATCCTCATCTCTTTCTTAAGGAAGCGTTCGAGTCTAGATATGTCTCCACTACAGTTGAATGAATCTCGGGGCGAGATTCCTTTTTAACGTGGGGATGATGTGACAACTCGGGTGAATCTCTCTCTCTCTTGGTTTCTATCTTTTGGTACTTGTGCAATTTTCGGGACGAAAATTCTTTTAACGTGGGGATGATGTGACACCCGGCAAATTCTGGTTAACAACATTGTCTAGATGAAAGTCTACCTTAGCGAGTCACGCGTATATTATACGTAACGAGGGTTAGCTAGATAGCTAGAAAGGACATACGTGCATTGTCTCGGGTTTGAGACAACTTACAAAACGTTTTCTAGTCCGGTTTGGACATCTAGGGACTAATTAACCTGCGGGTTATGAGATGCTTTGACTCCTTGTGTGGGTCGGGTTCTGACTCCTTGTGTGAGTTAACATGTGATTTCATGATTAGTGAACCTCGGACGTTGGTGAATAACAAACTTATGTGTCTCGGTGATATCTGACAAACTTATGTGAAAACCATACGTGATTATGTGAACCTAAACCGAACACGTTAATAAAAATTATTAAAAGTGGAGTATGAGGTTGATTAGGGTCTTAACGCATGGGGTTACACTTGTTACGGTTCGAAATAACGAAAACGTCGAAGGATAACGCGTCGGGAGGCGAAACGAAACAAAAGCGCGCCACCCGGACCTGTGAGCGGCCGCTCACAGGCTCCGAGCGGCCGCGCGAAGGGGACTGACGGGTTTAAACCGCCTCAAACTCATATTTAAACATCCTTAACTCCTATGCAGCCCTCATACTCAACCCTAATCGCCCCCTTACTGCCCCACACGAATATTTCACTCCAAAAACACCTGCTAAGGCTTAAGATCATCAATTGGGAGGCTCCAAGGCGCGCGATTGATTGATTTGCAGAGCTAAGGGTATAACTCATGATTTCTTATGCTTTTTACTTTATGTTTTATTGTAAAAATCCTATAACAAGTTTGTCCAGGTCTGATTGGGTTTAATAAACATTAAAACATGAGTCTTTTTGAAGATTAAACGGATTAAACCTATTAATAAACGCGTAGTAACATCATAGGATGCTTGTTGCGCAAGTTATTGGTGTTTTGATCTTAAAAGCTTTGATCTTGACATGTTTGATAATAGGATCTGATGGGAATAGGTATTAGGAAAGTTGTATGATGATTATTAGGTATTATTGATTGATAATATGCAACTAGGGTTTGATATAATTGATGATATTGTACGATCAGAATCTGGACAGATTCTGAAAGTCGACTTGTAGGGTCTGTTTCGTGGCTTGAAAACAATTGATTTGATCGATTCTTTGCATGATTGTAACGTACAAGGTCTTAGCTTTTCATAATGGGCAAAACCATCGAATTTGGACGTCGTTTGAGTCGTTTTTGGAATTTTAATTGATTAGGGGTCATATCAGATTTTCGGATTTGTAAATTGGGTTAACTTTAAATGGTCATAACTTGAGATTTACAAGGAATTAGATTATGAAATTTTTACAGTAGGTCAATACTGGAAAAATAGAGCTTTTCCAAGTGGATTCATCTCGTTTGGATGAATACACAATTTTTAAGAATTTTCCTACTAAACTGACCTGTTGAGGAGATTTTCTGGACATAGCTGTGTTGTACGAATTTTCATAATTTTTGTGTTTGGAATTGAGACAAAACAAAAATAGGTATTGTCGAGTGAATCCCAAAGTAAATTCAGTAAAAATTTGGGAGGTTAACTCACTGGGTTGCTCTTTTAAATAAATTAGTTTTGATGGCGCACAATCTGTCCTGAAAACACAGATTGTGTATTATGTGCTTCTGTGATTAATTGAGGTCTTAGGTGGTATGGAATTGACATGTAACTGAAGTACACTTGTCTGAGACACATACGGAATGTAGAAACTAATTGTAACCAACGTATTCACCAACGGGTCCGTAGGGTTTACTATTGCATGTAGAATCACTAGGCGTCGCATACACACTTTTGAACATTTAAAACGCCTTGGACAAACGAGTTATATGGGTAATGATATTACGCCTATACTCACTGAGCGACACTGTTATTAGGGTGTCGGTAGCATATATTGCTTGCTGTTCGGATTCTTTGCTTGCACGTTAAGGTGAGTTTACGGCCCCTCTTTTAAACTGGTTTCATACTTTCGGGGGAGAAAACATGTGTTAAAACTATTATTTGGTAACTACTGTCATACTATGGGTTTCTATTGGGTACTACACGATCTTTGGAAGTCCCGGGGGGAACCATGAATGTGCGGGTTTGCACAACGGGGAAATGTGAATAGCGCTATTGGGAGTGACCAACCCCGCTCGTCGGCTTGGAGGGCCGGGCGAGTGCATATTGTCTCAAACGGGAACAACAGGAACAACAGGAACATACATCGGGCATACTTTTGGTATTCGCGTTAGTAATGGTTTTCCAATCGTGGTAGTAACAAAACGTACGCCTAGCTAGCGTATACTGGTTTTCGATTGTTATAGTATGGACAGGTGGACTTGGTACTTGGATACAAAACCTGTAAACTCACCAGCATTTTTGTGCTGACGTAAACTTTTACATGTTTTCTCAGGTCGCTAAGGTAGCACAATGGAACTAGGGCGCACGCGTATGCACGGCGTCTAGATAGAGTCGCATGGTTTTCATATGTTGAACAATTGGTTTACTTTTGAGATACTGTTTTGAATAAGCTTCCGCTGTAAACGGGATTTTAAACTATGTTTTGAAATTGCATTTATATTCATTTAGACTTGTTTATTGTGATCGTTGGTTTGGATCCTGGTTTGTCATGCGCCTCGCGGTAAAACTCCGCAAGTGGATTTTGAGGGTGTGACATCGTGGATCGCTCGTCGCTCGTTCGGAAATTTTTTGAAAAATTCTCGTTCGATCTTCCGCTCGGTTGTATATGAGCAGATCGGCTCGGTTCGGTTTGTAAATGAGCCAAGCACGAGCAAAGGTACGCTCGGCTCGAATAAAATTTTTATTTATTTTATAATAAATATACACACAATTGGCAGATAAATTTATGGCTTTATATATAAGATTCTATTGGATTTGACTCAGTATATGTAAACAAAATATAACCAGCCTACTTAACTCAAAAAAAAAAAAATTAATACTAGATTTAATAGTAAAACAATAAGCAATGAGGTGATAATCTTGACTTCTTTATGCTATTAGTCGTCCAACGCTAATTGTCGCATGATATCACACCTATGTCACAATGAAAAAACTGTTCTCTGACGTATGCTCATCACCTCACCAGCCTCAATCTAAGCCCCATCCTTAGACATTTCGACCTTAGTTGTCATCCGACAATGAAAACATCGAATGAAACATCCCAATTTTATGATCGTCCATATTATTCTCCGCTCGATTCTCGCTCGGCGCTCGCTCGGAAAATTTGTGCTCGAAGAATGCTCGTTCGGTTTTCGGCTCGATTGTAAACGAGCCGCTCCGCTCCGCTCCGCTCGGTTCGGTTGGTAAACGAGCAAAGCTCCGCTCGGATCGACTCGGCTCGTGAACAACCCTACTCTCACCCAAATCGTAAGACTATGGGGAGTGGAGTAGGGGGAAGAGGGACATGAAGCGTCATATGGCACTTGTGGGGCCCATGTTTAAATGGTAAAAAATTGTGGGGAGTGGAGAGGGGAAGTGCCATGTGAATTTTCTTTTTTCTTTTTTTTATAAACTATATTTGAAAAGTAAATCTATATAATAAATGTAATAAATTTATTAAATAAAAAAATATTTAATTATTTAATAAAAAAATAATATTCAAACGGATACTTTTTCAACGGCTGGTTTTCCAACAGCTACTTTTCAAACGACTACTTTTCTAAGCCTATAAATACAAGACAGAATACTCAGAGTCAGTCACAATTTGATCTCACAATTCAATCTACAAAAAAAAAAAAAAAAAAAAAAAAAAAAAAAAATCAAAGATAAGGGTGGTGGTTATCATAACGAATCAGCCAGACCTTCCAACTTCAGGCGATATTCTCGCCGCCGACATGCACAACCAGTGTCGTCTCCTCCTCCTACTACAGTGTGCACTCCTCCTCATCCTACAGTGTACAACACTCCTCCTCCTCCTACAGTGTACACTCCCCGTCGACCAAGAACCATTCCTCCTTTACCAAGTCAGATAAGTATCGATCCAGATGCTCCTCTTACAGATGAGGAATGTATCTGGGCACATGACTACACCGTGGTTGTGCTGGGATTGGGTCAGCTACAACTTGTGGGTACACAAACAAGCCTCACCCCAAACCATCATCTTCCGTGTGGTCTTCCAAGTCCTGACTTCGGCTGCATCCGCTCAGACGTTAGGTCGGACGGTCGTGATAGCGATCGTTCCGCGTCTTCGCCGGAGTACACTCTAGAAGATTGGGATAACTAATATCCGTAGGTGTGTTTAAGTAATTTAGGTTTTAATAAATGTTTTAATTTAGGATTATGTAAAAATTTGGATTATGTAATGTTTTAATTAAAGTTTATGTAATGTTTTAATATATAAATTCGGTTTAGGTTAAATTTCTTATTTTTATTATTATTTTTTCATTATAATTTTTTTTAAATCCCAACGGTTAGTTTTTGAAATTTTCTTTTTTAATAGGCCAATGAAAATATGACAACACACCTCCCCCCTCCCCCACGTCGGTGAAACCCTTCCCCCACAAGGGGCTAATGCCCATTTCCATGCCAAGGTGGGGCGGTGTAGGTGGGGGTGAAAGGCTTAAAAATAGTTTCTTTAATCTGGGTATTTTTCTTTGTAGCTATATAACTTATATTAGTGGTTAAATATTAGTTTTATTAGTGAAGATATTGTCTGAGTTGGTAAGAGACCTATGATTAATGATGGTTCATTTGGGGATGAATTGGAGAAAGAACTAGGAGTATTGTTTCATGAGCAAAGGCGAGAATATACCGATTACAAAAAGGAGTTAAATATGTATAGAAGTGGCTCAGCTCCACCTACTGTAGAGGGTTTCTTGAGTGTTGTTGGTAGTTTGTTTGGTAATAATATCAATAATAAAAAATAATCATAATACTAATAACAATAATAATAGTTTAGGATATAATGAGTTTGCTGATAGTAATGGATTTATGTATGAGGATGAACTTAGGGCCGATCCTGCTTATGTATCTTAGTATTACTCGAATGTTAATTTAAAACCTACTGCTACCGCTGTTCTCGAAAGAATATTGTAGGTTTACTCAAAGGCTGCAAGGCGGTGGTGGGTGGGGTTAGGTGGGATTGAAGATAGGAGGAAGATGGTCGGGCTGATGGTGGTGGAGGTGGTGGCAGTGGGTCGATGTTTTCAATGCCGCCTAGTTTTAATTCGAAGAAACAATAAGCTAAGAGTTCTGAGGTGGAGAAAGTTAAGGTTTTGGCTTAATGGGCCGGTGATGGATTGATTGGTTTCCTTGGTTTAGGGCTAGGTAGCAAATAGAAGAGCCTTGCTAAGATTTTTAGGTGAATTTTTGCTCTTTTTTATTTGATTTATGGAACTTTAATGTAACACTCGTAAATCTCCCGACTTGTGTTTTGCATTGTAGAGTTTGTACACTTGTCTTTCCCTATTTTGGATTTTTTGAGGGGGCTCTTTGACATTTTCTAAACTTAATGGAGGTAGCTTCGGGTGCAAGACATAGGGAATCAAAAATGAAGGGGCCTTTATAAAAATTTGACAAAGTTGAAAACCCTAACTCTTCTTCCCTTGTCCATATTCAAGGCACAAGACAAGAAAAGCCCTAACCCTTTTTTTCGAAAACTTCAAGCTTCCTCAAGGGTTCCATAACATCTCCCAATGTTAATCTATTAATCCCTATGAAAAATCTTGATCGTTGGTATGTTAAAAATCATTTATTGATTGATTAATTGTGAATTAGGGTTTGATTCGGCTCCTAGCAATTGGCCATCAATTGAAGGATAATATTTGGGGATTTTGCCTCTAAATCATCCTACAAGGTGAGTCTATCAAGTATCTAACCGAATTCTTGGTCACTTATTGTGTAAAATTGATTAATTGGATGATTTTGGCGATTAGGGTTATAATCGGCTAGAAGCAATTGGAGGCCGATTTGGTTGGATCTTTTGGGGGTTTTTCTTCCAAACCATCCTAAGGTATGTGGTTAACATCATGTTCTAATATGGGAGCCATTGGTTAAGGTTTGGTGGGTTGGTTACTTGAAGACCCGCCTTGGTTGTAACCTTTTTTATAGTTGTCACAATTGTTGTACCATTGGCCACCATCTTGATTGTAACTATTTCTTTGGTAGCTTTCTTGGTTACCCCCTTGGTGGTTTTGATGTTGTTGCCTCATTTGGCTAAATGAACTTCCTTGACACCTGTTATTTAACTGATAATAGCCTTGGGAGTTTGAATAGTGTGGCTGATGATGTGAAGAAGATAAATGTGAACCTTCAGGTTTTTCTAGCCCAAAAATAATACGATCTTGTCTTTCTTTACATGCTTCAATTCTCTTACAGGCCACTGGATAATCTCACCACAAATGATATGGGCTCCTACAACAAGGACAAGTACTATCATCACACGAGTTGATGTTGTTGCACCAATTTCCTTTTTAGTTTTGATCACCATGATTTAGCACCGGCCGTTGGTTGGGATTTTGGTTTTGGTTTACCCGTTCAAATATTGGATTGCTATAGCTCAATACGGGTTGGTTTTCATAGTGACCATTTTGGTTTCAAATTACTGGCTCAAATATGGGATTGCTATAGCTCAATACAGGTTGGTTTTGGTTATGATTGCGACTATTAGGGTAGCGGTTGTTGTTGAGCTTTTGAGGTGGGTTGTAATAGTGGCCCTGTTGTGGTGAGTATTTTTGGTTTTGGTTTTGATGTGGATATGGAGGAGTGTTAGCACAATTTTGGTTAATGGAAGTTGGTGGAAGAGGTGGTCGTCGGTTGTTACCTCCTTTAAAGATTGTTTGGGCTTTGCGTGTTGGTGGTTTTGGATGATTGATAATTAGTTGCAAGTAGATGTCGCGTTCCTTGTATTCTTGAACTCTTTTGTGGAATACTAAACAATCTTGCAATAAATGTTCCTGGCTCCCACAATATTCACATGGATCGTCATCTACCCAATTCACAACTATCTTGTCTTGTTAATTTCTAGTTCTCCGGTTTGTATACAAGTGGTGAACTTCTTCCCAAATGTCGGGTACGTATGCATTATCTGTCACATGCACACTCAACAAACCATATGTAACAACGAGCAAAAAGAAATAACAAATACAAAAATTAAATATTTAATCACAAAAATCAACTAAAAACACAAAAACACCAAGTGCAAGAACTCCCCGGAAACGGCGCCAAAATTTGATCGGATGTCGCAGTCCGGTCAAAAATAATATTTATAAGTCTAACTTATCACCTCTAACTATGTAGTTAGTGGTAATAGGGTGTCGATCCACGAAGAGTTTATGGTCGGTGTTAATGTTTTAAAAGTCGATTAAAAATATTTACCAAGATGTCTAATTTCTTATGAAGTTTGCTATTGTTTTCATTTAAGATGATTTGAAGAGTTAGGTTGTTTAGTAAAATGTAAAATTGAATTCCAAAGAGAATAATTGATAAAATGGAGTTGTAAACAATAAAAATGAAAAGGTTACACCCAACTTCACAAGCAAGATACGGGTCCTATCACAATTGGGTAATGGTTAATGTTTGTACGAATCACTAACGGGGTTGTTGTTACAAGACTTGGGTGCCAATAATCGTCAACATCAACAATGGACAATTACACACTTTATCACTCAAGAACATTCAAACCCTAAATCATAATTGAGCATATAAACGAATTCATTTCATGACGTTATTAGTGAGAAAGGAAATTAACAATCATGAATTCAAAACAAGATTTAAGCATCAAATTAAATTGTTCAAGTGATTGCATACAATTAAAAATAGAAAAATACCCAATTTGTTCAAGAACCCTAATTCTTACAAGTTACATCGGGTGAACCTCTAGAAACTTAGCCTCTCATGGCGATGGTTGAAGTATGCACAATTGAAGTGGAAGCCATCTTCTTTTCTTCACAGTTGATAATTTGAAAGAGATATGATTATGTGTGGACTTGAAGTTTTTGGTGTAGAGATTTCAGGAATGTAAGAGATGATGATCATCATGGTGTTTCCCTTCATAATATAGTCATCATAATGTTGTAACTCACAAGAAAGATCCCATGATTTACTCCTCTGCAGCCCATGTTAGTCCAAGTCAAAGATTTGATCTTTATATTTTAATTCCGATTCAATAGTCAAATCCTCCATTAATTATGTAACTCCTTCTCCAACTTAATGGTCCCTAAAACCCTGTTTTAACATTTCTCCAATGTGCAGCCAAAGAAGCATCGATTTTTAGCTTTTCAAAACCTCATATTTGGATCGGTCTCGTCGAGCTACCCCAAATACATATATTATAAGCCCCGTAACTCATTTTTTAGCTTTGGATATGGTCAATTGACCGATCCTTATTTTGTTGACCGAGCAGTGGGTGTCTGTGACGGTGGGACTATTGTCGTCGACGATCGTGCACTTCGTCAATGCCCAACCTTGCGGCCGACGGTGATATATACGGCCAGACTCCCATTTTTCTTCGTAACTTTTTCGTTTCAACTCCGTTTTCCTCTATTTTTGTTGCCACGTCTTTGTTTTTCAATCTTATTTCATTTTACACAAAAATATTTTCATTTTCAATTCATGTATTTTTTCCAAAACACATCCAATATTCGTTCTTTAATGCCGGTTGCTCGTTTCTTGCACCCAGTTCCTCCTAGCTTCAATCCAATGCCTCATTTGACTTCCAAAATACATTCTAAACATATCAAGCCCGATAAAACATAAATCATATCAAAGTATATCATTCAGAACTCAAATGCACATTAAAACCTTAAACTTAACCACATTAAACTTGAGGCTTTTCAACCACGCATCAGTAGGTCAATTGAAAGAAATGTGAAATTACGGTTTCTAGGGTTCTTGATTTGGGGATTTTGTATTCCTTGTGACAATTAATCAATTGGGTGATTAATTCAAACCTTGAACACCATTTAGGACCTGTTCTAATGTAATTTATGACTTAGCATGGTTGAAAAGTTCGTTGGTCAACAATGGTAAAATCGGGGTTTTCGGTATGTAAGAAAATGGACGATTTGGGACAATGTGTTGTTGTTGGGCACACGCCACCCAAATCTAATCCCAAATGTTTCTAACGATAAAATGTGATATAAAATATTGTTTAAGTTAATAATAGGGTTGAATTGGTTGAATGACACATTAGTTCGCGAAACAGAGCCTTCGGTTCGAAAATTTTAGGAATTTTCGCAATTTAAGTGATGGGTCATCATATGTGTCACCAAATCAGATGCTAGACCATTAATATAGCACATGAAATTGTTACAAATGAAATTGTTACAAATGAAATTTTGATGATTAGAGTCTGAATTGGTTAATTACACCTTTCTAGGGAGTTCAAAGTTACATTGACCCGTTTGAAACCATAGGAGTCTTATAGGCTTAGAATGTGATATAAATTGTTATTTGGTAGGTGGTTGATTGTGTGTGTAGCCTACCAATATCTATTAGCTTGTTAAGTACTTGTTCTCGCATTCAGGTGAATTCATGATGCCATTTTTACCGTTTTTAAACATTTTGGGCTAATATGCATGTCTTGAACACATAATTGAAACCTTACTTGTTAGATCAAGTCTTGTCTTGATTGTTACTTGTTTGGGTTATATCTATTATTATATATAGATAGACTGTGTATAAATGTTACCCGGTATTATAAACTGAGCTATGATAGTTATGTGATATGTCTGCTCTGATTTATAGTTATGGTTTGAGTCGAGTAGGCGGAATGCGCTCATGTAGACTTGGTATAGTTTTGTGTCAGTTGGGCGGAATGTCCTTATTGTAGATTGTAAATGAAGTCTTGGATCAAATAGGTGGATTGAGCTTATTCTAGACTTTGATTGTGCTTGGGGAACATATAGGCGGATTGCACTTGTTGTTAACTCTAAGATTAAAGTATCTTGTTAATTATTTGACAATTTACTTGTTTATATCAATTTATAAAACTTGAATTCACTTAGCTCGTCTGACTTTGCATGCATATTAGATTGATTTCAGGTTTGTTGAAGAATAAAAGGGACGCATTTGCATGCTATGGATCTACTCAGTTGCAGTTGACATTTCAAATAAAAGACGTCTGCGTTTTTGCATGAACACCTATTTTCTTTATCTCTAAGATTTTATTTTATCATATGAATATGTTTTGACCCGTTACGGGGACTTCATGTTTGGATAACTTATAAACATATTGACATTCCATTGTGTATTTTTCTGAAAATAAAACAAGACTTCTTTAGAGAAGGTTTTAGTATTTGAATGTCAACTATTTGACACCCGGTTTTGGAGGTCTTACAAGTTGGTATCAGAGCAATTGTACGAGGGATTCGAGCAATTTGTGTTTGAACTCGAATATGGCATGGGACCAAACTGATACAAGAAATGTCAACTACTAAGTAGTTGTACGTCAAGAGGTAACCTTAAAAGTTTAATGGATAAATACTATGTGTATTTGTGATGATCAAATGTTAATGTGTAGGCAGAATTCTTAATGTGACCATAACTTATTGTGTTTAGTGTGACTAAAGTAAAGTAAATAGCTAATCACACCTGATCAACATTATTAGAAGTTTACCCTTACTTTATACATTCTGAATATGCTTTTGACTGATCATGTGGCGGTTTTGCTTGAAGGTTTAGTATGTCTAGAACACGTGCATCTAGGGGCGGTCGTACTCAAGGTCATGGTGGCGGTCATGGTGGTAGTCGTAGTGGGTGGTCGCGGGGGCAGCCGCATTCCAGACCCCGTATCAGATTGGGAGGGCACTCCTTAGTCGAATACCAATGACCATGATGTGTTGGGACTGGACGTTAGAGAGGCAATCGCAGATGAGGTGTACCAGGTCTTGCAAAGTAGTATGCCCGAGATTATTGCTGAAGCGGTTAAGGCCATGACTGAGGCTGACAGGGATGCCAGATGGGGATCCAAGAGGGAACGACGGGACCCCGAACCTATTTATTCTAGTGAGGAGGATCGAGTTCAACTTGGTCGGGTCGTCACTCAAGGTTGCACTAATGGGGATTTCAAAAAGTGTGACCCACCTCCTTTTGACGACAATAAGGATGTTTTAGCACCCCATTAGTGGATACGTGAAATTGAGGTTGTGTTGCGAATAAGTAAATGTGAGATGAAGACAATGTGACTTTTGCGGCTCATTCCTTTGTATTTGAAGCTTTGTGTTGGTGGGATAACTTGACAAAGGCGATGGGAGACAAGGTAGTTAAGAGGATGAGTTGGGATGAGTTGAAGAAATTGGTTATCGAGAATTTCTGTCCGACCCATGAGTTAGATAAGTTGGAGAGAAAGTTTGTCAACCTTGAAGCCGAGAATGTGTCCCACAAAGAATACACGCCCAATTTTAACCAGTTGGCTCGTCTGTTCCCATATATGGTTACACTAGAAGCAAAGAGGATCAAGAGGCACGTTCAAAGATTATCGTTGGATATACACCGGGGTGTTATGACTACTACCATGGACTCTTTTCGTCAAGTGGTGGCTTTGAGTGGTACTTTGTATGAGTAGAGGATGTTGAGCGTGTCACGGATCAAAAGAAGAGTTGGAACTCGAACCGCAGCTTTGATGGAAAGCGGAATGGGGTGGACATTACGGGACCAGCTCTCAAGAAAGTGAAGATCGAAAGTACTAACACTAGGGGTCTTACATTTAACTTTGATTTCTACATGATGTGTTTGAAAAGCATTACTTTACCAAAACAGTTTCATATTAATTAAGCTTTTTCAACAACATTTTATCACTTCATATTAGATTTTTCAACCCTAGGACGCTCCCAAGATATAAACTAGTATACTATATACCAACACGCTTAATGTAATTATCTATATAACCAATATGCTTAAGGCGTTTGGAGGTGAAGTTTGAAGTTCTAACAAGCCTTCTCATCATCATCATTATCAAAACAACACCTTGGATTAGAAAAAAAAAACCTTATTGTTGTTGTAGTTGTTATTGTTATTATTATTATTATTATTATTATTATTATTATTATTATTTTTATTATTATTATTATTATTATTATTATTATTATTATTATTAGGTGTATTGGATTTGAATGATCCAAAGGTTGGACCATTTGCCAATAATAATCCAAACTTTAACGTTGGACCAGTGATGTGACATCATTTACACATATAGAACATGCATAATTGGTCTCATAATAGGGTAACATTGGGCTTAAATTGATAATTATAGCGACTTAATTGTTCCTATTCGTGTTTCTCAGGGAATTGGAGCCCCAACTCAAAAATAGATGATTTTCAGGCAAAAATAGCTAAAATCGGAGATTCCTGAAAATACGAGACCCGAAGCATGTTCCAAGGTGTGTAAAGACCTTCTCGGTGCTTGAATGATGATAAAATTGACCCGGGGTTGACCAAGCATGCCCATGCTCACTTGTATGAGGGCCCGTGCACAACCCAAAGTATAGACAATACAGATCCTGCAGCAACAGAACGTACGTGGGGCAGGTGCACGACCGTGCACCACTCTTAAGCACAATCGTGCTTGACCTGACAGCTCTATAAATAGCAAGCTTTATTCAATCATTTGGTGTTCCTTCTTGTGCCTTCTTGGGCCGACTTCCAAGCTTCTTCCAGAGTTCTTGGGGTCTTGTGGGAGGCCTTAGGGCCATCCTAACATCTCACCAAGGTTAGGATTCATCCTAACTTACTTATTTTGGCCGAGAATGGAACCGTATGAGTAGTTACATGCAATAAAACATCGAGGGTCATGAGGATCACATTTGAGGCATAGGATCAAGGAAGTTGAAGGCTTTCCTATGAGTTAGAGACATCCATGTTCTTGTGTTGATTATCTATTATGGTTGTATCCATCTAGTATCTTCCATACCTATTCGATTTGTAGACTTTTATATTATTAGTAGCTTATTTTTAGATATTTGGTGTGTTTATCTTCTTAACTAATTCTTGTTTGTTTATCTTTATGACAGGTTCAATTAGTGATTAACTTAACAAACCTTTAAAATCAACCTAAACTTAACTAATAAAATAAACTATCATGGGGTTCGTACGGCTTATGGTAGTCCCGAGCTAGATCCAAGGCAAGGAAACCGGTAGTGAGACAGACCCTTCGGGTTTCTGATATCCAAACCGGGCTCTAAGCAATGGCTTCTGAAGTGGACCATATCCGGGTGACAAGTTTATGGTTCTTACCAGAGGTGTGAGTGACTTTCTTGGCAAAGGGAGGATTCCCTACGGGTGCACCAGTGATCTTCATATTGCACACCTTTATGATTATGTTCCACCTTTGTTAAGGATTTTATTCATAAGTCTTGGGGGTTAAGGGTTGGGTTTCTTAAATCACATAATCACTAAACAAAACTTAAATTTATCTGATCAATAAATAATTAAGTTGTCACTTTTAAAAGATAAATAGAACAAAGATATTTTACCCGGCTCTCTTTAGTACAACGTCGTTAACTTCTTAGAGGATCCCCCGTCACACATGATGATGGCATGTGAGATCCTACATTACGGAAAACGAGAGTTGAGAGAGGTGGAAGGGATTCCCGGTCGCAATTAAGCCTTTACATAATTTTAAGAAGGTAAATTAGAGAACCTAGTGCTTAAATAAGTGGCTTTGCGGTGGTTTGGGAAGTGCCTAACAAGTAGGACTCAAGCTTTCCATGTCACACCCCGCCAAGGTGGAAACGTGAGGTGCGACTTCGAATGATTTCCAAGCACAAAAGGTCACGTAAGCATCGATTTATTTAAAAGAGGGACTTCCATAACAACATAGTTTTACAAAACATTAAGCTAAATTGTCTCGAATAAAAACATTGTAGGAAATTGTTAATGTTTAAAAAACAATACAACAACAGTTCAAAAGATGGTATCCCATGATGCTCGCACACGACCTCCCAAGTTCCACGCTTCACACTAGTTACCTGAAAAACATGCATGTAAAAGTATAGGTCAACACAAAGTTGGTGATTTCACGAGTTTTATGTAAATGGACATGTAATAAAAAACCGAATAATTACTGCCTAGCTAGGGCAATATTTAATATGTGATCTGACATGAGCCCATAACCAAATCTTGACATGATGTGTCTCGCCCATTGTACCCTTAAGACAATGAATAAATGTGAAATACTAGCACTCTTTTGATATCCGTCATCCGGTCAGAGCGACTGACCAAGAGTGGGGGTGTCAACCCAATAGATCTATTCTGGTGTTTCATGGCTAAGTGCATAGCCAATGGTTATGGTGTGATGTATGACACGAGGGCTTAATGGACACTGAACCTTAATGTCTCATGTTCACATAATAGTCATGTATGTAACTGAAAACTGTACGCATGTTTTTCCCCCGGAAAAATGTAAAACAGTGAAAAAGGGGTCGTGAAAAACTCACATGATGTCAGTGTGCTCACTACTAAGCAGATCTGACGTAGAGTGTCCAACAAAAGTGCCCTAAATTTCATATGAGGACAACTTAGTTCTATGTATTGTATTATCTGCCATGCAAATCCTCACCCGACTTGTATTTTTGGGAAATGTGTGTATGTAAATACGTCCGTACTTATTGTACGTGTTAAAAGTTAGTTTTTCTGTCATTTATAGGGTCTAAGTTACATCAGTTATGGCAAAGACCGAGGTTTGACCCTTTTTACAATGATGTCACATGTCACGTAGGCCGAATATTGGTATGATTGTCGCATAGGATTATCTATTTTAGCCCATTATCATGAAAAAGAACGTTACTTATATGTGTTTAACTTGTTTAACACATGTTCCTTATAAAAACTCTTAGTGTAAGTTTTCTAACGTATGTTTGGCTATATTTAACATATGTTTGTGGTTATACCATCTATAGTATATCACTAGCTTAAGTTTCAAAAACAGTTGTTGTGGCCGAATCAGTAGTGGTTATACATGAATGCATGGCCGAGGACTTATATGTGGGCTTATAGGATTGTGTTCGAGTGTTAGTGATTGTGTACAAATACTACATGTAGATGTTACCATATTAACGAGTTTCTTGTAATTATTTCGACTTGTGAGTGTTAATATCAACTCATCTAGTCTTGATTTTTAAGTGTATGGTGTGTGCGAGTGAGGGAAAGGTTCGGGTGGTGATACATAGTAGTCGAATCATGATAATAAGAAAAATAACATACCACTACAAGGTGTCTTGATATGATGAGGAGGTTGTTTCCAAGCTTGTTCCTTCGACTTCACAACCTCTAGTCTCCAACAGAAGGCCTTGTGGGGCTGTTGAGAGGTGGTTCAACGGTATTAGGGTTCGGGTAGGGGTATATGGTTCGGTTGAAGGTGTTTGGTGGTGGAGGGACTAGTGTGTTCAAGTGTTAGTGTTTTGGAAATGAAGTGTGGGTGTCCTTGTCCTATAACCGATCGGTTTATATAGGGGAGGGGTAAGATAAGCTTGGTTAATTATGGCAAATTTACTTTATGTGGATTAGTGGTGAAAAGGTGGTTACTAATTATATGAATGGTATAATCTTAGGAGAATCATCATGATTATGTGGGGTCTTGTCCTAGCCGATTATTTATACAAAAGAAATGAGGATTTGGAAGGTCAAATCTTATGGATCCAAGAGATGATTAGATTAAGTGCCATTTTAGGGTGTGTTCATCATGTATATTCTTCTTGTAAGTGGACATGTTTTCTAATTTGATGAAAGATCTATGAAAGATTTGCATGTATGGATGTTTACATATCATATAGAAGTGTGTGTATGAAAGGAGTGTGTGTTGTTCAAATCAACTAGATTTTCTTACATATGGGCCGATTTTTACATAGGATTTATGATGGTTTTGGGAGTTGATATGACAATGATCCATGAGGTGAAAAGTCAAGTTTCCAAGTTGGTATAAAATCTAGGAATGGAAGGATGTGACTTGAGCATGAGTGCATGATCCTAACACTACACACATGTGTGGATGTATATACATATGTATTTGTAGGCTAGCTATATTTAGAAAGTCAAAGGTTAAGTGATAAAGTGCCATGCCATTTAAGGTAGAATCTAAGTGATGTGAAGTGATCGGTTCATTAAAATGTAGAGGTTTATTCTTGGAAAGCACATACACACACATATGTGTGTGTGTGTGTATGCCGTCGTGTATATGTATGTATACATATATGTGTATATATATATTTACATTTTAATACACGTCTAGTTTAAATGTATGGTTACACATTATAATTAGATGTTAAGAATGGTCTTTGTATAGGTCAATGTAATACAAATTAATATATACTTGTGTGTACATGATATACTTTTTAACTAGTTGTATTACTAGTCGTTTATGGACATTGTGTTCGGATGATCTTTGTGTATGGACATTGTTTGTTTTTGTTCTTTATTGAACCATAATTGTAGTATTATGTTCAATTGTATGAATTCCCAAACTAGATTTTTGTATGGATTTCTTATAGTTATGATAAATTATTCGTCTGGTTATGAAATTGTATCAACTAGTGTGCCTAATGCTAGACTGTAAGCATCGGAATTGACTTGTTGGAACCCTGTATGGCCCAATTATAATGAAACATGCAAGATGTAATGTCATGCACAATGTATACGTGTAGCTAAGTGTACGGATTTGACCTATGATTTCGACGGGTATCACATTCCAAGATGCTACACGGCTAATGTGAGTTAAGTAACACCACACTGTCAACCCGGAGAAGACCGGATGCTGTGTGGAACCTCAACTACATTAGCTCGCTTTTCCAAATCTGCACCCATATTTCAACAATGAACAATGATTTGGAAAAGGGAGGCGTGAATGGTGAATTTCAATGTTTCGATGTCGGTTCGTATCATGATTTCAAAGCTCTAAATATTCCCACTTCTCCCTATATCCGAGTCACTTTTAGTCATTTCTAACTCTAAGCCACCATCACCACCAATGAAATCGTCGGGCTCTCTAGAAAAATCCCATGTCGGTTCGTGTCTCGGTTACCTTTATCTCTGGTGATCGCCTTTATGGTACGCTGATTGGTAATGGTTGTTGATTTTATTTTTTCGACGGGTGTAACAGACATTCAATGTTAATCTGCGATTTATTTTGAAGTTGTAAGTCTTGAATAAGATTAAGGTCTGTGATATCTGTGAAGAAGACAATGGGAAAACCAAACTCAATTAACTGGGAGTGAAATTGATGAATGCGAAAGCGACAGTGAGATTTAATTTTTTTAAGTACATGTTGGCCCAAACTAATCTAACCTTGTTTTTATCTTTTATTTTTAGTTTTTTAATTTTTAATGGTAAAATGAAGAGAATGGCCTCACATGATTTGCATGTGATATGAGTTAACAATAAAAATAATCTGGGTTTGTGTTAAAAGTTAAAACCTGCACCAAAAAAAATAAAGTAAAATGTTGATTTTCCTGTATTTTAAAACTAAAGATTGAAACATGCAATTTTAAGCATACATAGAGATTGATTTAAGTAATTTTGATTGTCATGTTGGCAAGTAGATTACACTTTAGGTTTCATATTTAGAAGGGTGAGTTGCAACATTTTATCTATGTATGGAATATTGTAACTGAATTATGTTTTGACGTTGTCCTTATATACCCTTGGCTATTATATATAGTATATAATATTAAATTACAAACGGTTTGTGCTGAGTAGTGTTGTACTTTATGCTTAATGGATTTTTTGTGTTTAGGGGCGTTGTACCTAGCTTTAAGTAGTTCTGTATATAATGATTGTTTCTAATAGTAAGTGGTTTGAATTTTATGGTGTTGTAAATCATGCTTAACAAGTGTTTTGTGTATGAAAGGGTTGTGCATCATGCTTTGTATGTTGTGTCCTGCTTGTTTTTTCTTTTCTTTATTTACTTTTTCATCTTTTACATTTAACCTTACACTTTTTACTTTGAAGTTTATCCCATGTATCTTAAATAAATTTTTAGCTTTACGTTTCAATCCAAATTTTTCGAGTTGACACACTACAACACTCGTATGTAGTTCAACGTTTTTAACTCTATTTTTCCTTCAAACGGTCACACTGTGTTTTAAATTTCAGTCTATTTTTTTGCGCATTATCGCGCCGCAACGGGCGTGCATGTTTTACCGTTTTTGCGTCTACATTTCACTCAATTTTATTCTTTTCATTTTTTATTTTCTTATGTGTATTTTCGGTGTTGTTGGTCGCTGACAACAATATGCAATTGATGCTACTTGGTATGTTTTTATGTCCTCCGCATCAACACAGGGGCTTGATACTAGCTGTGTCTGGAAAAAAAAAATTGTAGTTGTTTTAATGGCTACAATAAAAAAAAAAACTAAGGACCTAGCTTCAACACTTAAATTGTTGACTTTTCTTGGTTGTTAGTTGTTTGTTTGTCTCAAAACCACATAACTATTTGTTCGATTGCCTTTGAAATTTGGGTGTAACGATATTTAAGTTGAAAACACTAATGGAAGTATATTTGATAATTCAATATCATTAATCAATGACCAATTTGATAATTCAACAAGCTAATTTTCGATTTTGGGTTTTTGTCAAAATTCTCTAATTTTTAATAAAATTCGAAATGATTAAAATCAAACCTTGGATCTTCATCCGATTTAGGTCTAATGGTGATAATGATTAACTTCTATCAACAAATTACGATTACAAACTTTCGTTAGAATGCCAATACTTACATTCTTGGTTGACGGGTTTTGATTAGCGAACTTGATATAGATAAACCCGATGCCATCTCTATATTTATTTCGGTTAATGTTAGCAAGTCATAAAGATTTGGTGGTTAATGGGTTATAAATAGGTTATGATAAGTTGGAAATGAATAATTGATTTTTAAAGAAGAAGTAAATGACTTAAAAACGGATTGGTTAATTGCATACATAAGTTATATACACACGCACTAGTTCTAAGTTTAGATGGCCAAAATATTTATTTATTTATTTTTTTTTTTGAAAATTAACTTTCATTAACAAAACTCAGACACGGTCCTTAAAACAAGGACCGGCCGAACAAACGAATTACAAAATATACAAAGGACATCTACACCAATCCTTCCAAGCCACTTTAAGACTTTTATTCCTACTTTTAAACCATAAATATGACCTAGATTTAACACTAGCAATAATTTCCGGCACCGTACTTCTCTTCCCATTGAAAATAAACTCATTTCTAGTGAGCCAAAGGGTCCATAACGTGACCATAATAATACCGTGAACAATCCTCTTTTTCCCCTTGTCGCCTTGAGTGGTCTTATAAAACTCCAAAAGATCCTTAATCTCAAAAGCAAAAATAGGAGCCGTCCCAACCCATCGACCAATGCAATCCCAAACGGCAGATGCAATGCAACAACCAACCAGAACATGATACGCTGACTCGATTGCCGCATCACACCACACACACAAAACATCCGTCAATTCCACGTGCCTTTTAACCAGCTCCATCTTTGTCGGTAATCTATCCATTTCCGCCCTCCAAACCATAATATTGCACTTTAACGGAACCCACGAGCACCACTTTAACGCGAAGTGCACCTCACCCATAGACTCTTTATTCAAAAGCTCCCTAACCGATTTCACAGCGAAGTTACCATCTTTGCAACCTTCCCAGCTCCACTTGTCAATCGAATCAGACAAGACTACCCGATCCAAACAACATAGGAGCTGCATCCACTGCTGAAAAGCATCGACCGTTTGAATCCTTCCGACCCAATTAGCAGACAAAATGTTCCTGGACTCAACAAACTTCACACGATCAAATACACAGCAATTTTTATCTTGTTCTAGGTTGAAAATTAATGGCCATCTCTGTTTAAAAGTCACCCCATCCATCCAAACATCTAACCAAAACCTGGTCATTTTCCCGTTCCCAACCTTGGGCCTAATAAACGTGTGAAGATAAGTGTCACCCGCTTTACACTCCCCCACAGATTTCACAATACTCTTCCAATTTCCAGCCGCAAATCTATTCACCGGTAAAAAATCCCATTCCTTCTTGTTCAAGTGGCACCCATCAATAATTCTTCTCCATAGGGAGTGCGGATTCAGCCGATAACGCCACACCCATTTAAACAAAAGCGCCGCGTTAACATCTTTTAGCCGTTTAATTCCCAAACCGCCATGTTTTTTCGGAGTAGTTACTTTTTCCCAACTAACTCAATGTATTTTATTATGATCACTAGAACCGGACCACAAAAACCTCTTTATAATACGCTCAAGGTTGTCAATAATCTTCCCCGGAGCCTTGTACAAGGAGAGGTAATATATAGGGAGACTCCCAAGCACCGAATTAATTAAAGTAACTCTACCCCCGATCGACAATAATATTACTCGTTTACTCGTTTAGTTTAGCAGATTTAGTATAACACTGTAACCCATGTATTAAATTCTCAAAAACACAATCTAACTAACTTACACCAAACCATAAACTATCACATCTACATCTATATATATAGGGGACATGGCACTACCATAATTCTTCACGGATAGGCCACTACCAACATGGTAAAACCGTCGCCGGTGCTGCTGGTAGTGGATCCGTGAAGCAAATTCTGGTTCTAGTTAACTGACTGTGAAACAACTTCTGGTAGTGGTTTTGTGTGTGTGTGTGGGGGGGGGGTTGTTTTTTAAGGGTTGGATAGCTCAGGGTAGTGCTGCCTACAAAAACGTGTTTCAGTGAAGTGATGTGACAGTGCATGATTGATTGAAATCAGTGAAGTTGAACAAACTCACGGTAAGCACCCTTCCCCCTAATAACAGAAAAGGTGTGTGACATATGACACTTGGTGAGACCATTCCCACCCATGAATTCTCTCCAAAACTATTTTCTCTCACATGTATGGCACATGCACTTTTCTCCACGATTTTTAAACGTTAATAACTTTTTATACGACATTTAAAAAATTACACCAACTTAACGAGCGTTTTATTATCTATCTAACGAGTACCATAGTTCTATACAAAAAATGAAAAAAAAGAAACAATATTTTTTATTTAGTTTTGTTCATGCAAGAAAAAAAACACAATGCACAATACAATAAAAAATATACAAATTTGCAATAAAAAAACACAATATGTTATTTCGTATGTCCATTGTGTTATTTTCATTTGTTCACTGTGTTTTTTTGTCCCGTTCATTGTGTTTTTCAGTTTTGATCGTGGATTTTTTTGCTGCAGATTGTGTTTTTTCTCCGAATACGGTGTTTTTTTACTGTGCATTGTGTTTTACTGAGTTGCCATTTTGTGTTTTATGTTAAAGTCATATTTTGAACCCAGTAGTCAATTTAGTTTTGGTTACTCATACGTTTTATATTATTGAACTGGAAAAAGAAATTCGAAGTATAGCTTCCTTTTATATCCTAATATAATGACATATTAAAGTATAGCTTCTTTGTCACCTCCAATTTGGTTGTTTTTTTAAGTTCACATCGCAGCTTTAGATTGCGGGAGGAGATGAGAAAATTGTACAGAGGCTTCAATCAAGCAAGAGGTGTACACATAGGATTAGAAGTATGTTTTATGTTTTATGATTTATCAAGTGTTGATCCTTTAAAAAACAGATTCTGAAAAAACAACATATTCCTTTTATAATATACACATTTTTATCAATTCATATTAGAATTTTTAATCCCGAAAAACTCCATAACATGTTGCATTCATATAATAACTAAGATTTTGCCACTATACTAGCATAAAAAAAACACTAAGAAATTTATAATTATATTCTTTAAGTATATTTTATTCCCATGTGATCCCAAAGTTAACTAATTACAAGTGACAAAGACAAAATAGTCCACATCTTAAACTCCATGATACACCATGTAACCATGATACATAATGCGTGATGGATGATGATGATAATAATAATTATCATACATGCATACATACATAGATACATACATAATCATAAAGAAATGGATTTGACTTCCTTTGATATGAGAGAAGAATAGAAAAAGGAATGAGAGAAATTCAATCGGATACAACTCTACTTTGACGTCCGCTAGAACAATATTTTCTCTCTCCTCTCTCTCTCTCTCTCTCTCTCTCTCTCTTCTTTCTCTCTCTAAACTTACAGCGAAGAACAGGAAATTCCTCTTCATCTCTTCAGAGATTCAACTACACCTGTCATTAATAACCCTTCCAGTTCACTTCTAACCAACAAACCCTAATTCCTTAATTATTATTATTATTATTATTATTAATCAGATTGTTTATTATTATTCGTGTATAACACGAAGCACAGAAGAAAAAGTTAACAGTATTTAAACAAAGTGTGGTGAGTTCATTACTCGCTGGTGCGTGTTCTGATTATTATTGTTATCTACTTTTGTTTAATGCTTTTTCACTGTTTGTTTGTTTTTAGGATTATTTTATTAGATTGTTCACTGGTTTGTTTATTCTAACCCTAGCTAATGACTAATCGTGCTTAATTCGTGCTTAATTTACATGTGATTTGATTTGTTTGTTTGTTTTGTTTTTGTTCATGATTCTAGTTGCATTCGATTCGTTAACCTTGATATTACTTGTTGTTAACTGTTTACTTTTTTTTTTTTTTAATTTTTTTATGTGAGATTTCTTTGTTGAGCTAGTTAGGTTAATGAATTGAAGATTATTTCACTCATATTGTTATTTATTTTTGTTTAATGTGTTTTCATTGTTGTTTGTTTTCCGGATTATTTTATTGAATAGTTTGTAACCCTAGGTAATGACTAATCATACCTAATTCTGCTGTGATTTGATTTTTTTTGTGTGTTTCTGTTTTGTTTTGTTTCTGGTTATGATTTTTGTTGCATTTGATTTGTAACCCTAACTAATGACTACAGCTTGATATTACTTGTTTTTTTATACTTTTGATTTTTAGCTAATAATAGTTCAGATTCTCATGTTTTGCTCTGTTAGATTTTATTGTTGAGCTAGTTAGATTGATGAATTGAAGATTATCCCACTCATATTAATATTCTTTATGTCGTCAATATTTGGTTTTCTTTTTGCAGGTTTCAGCGTTTTTGTGAGCTGGTAATTTGTGTTGCAGAGGTGAAATTTCGTGCGATGCTTGCTATGTTTTTGAAAGAGTATGTACATGTTAACTGATTTGAAAGATAAATGAGAGAAGTAAGTGGAAATTGGTACTTTGTAACTGCTGATACGCCACTAGGATGTTCGAGGCCGACGCGTGTATTAGGTTTTTTGGAAACACTCAACAGCATAAACTTAGATGTCAAGGTTTTCCCTTCCTTTTGTTCAAGCTGCCAATTGCTGGTGGGTTGAGTGATACAGGGTTATTTGTCTGATAACAATCTTTGTGGTTTAGATCCTTAGGCATAATTGTACTTAGTACTGTGGGTTCATGTCAGTTTGTGTTGAAATTGTAGTTTAGAGAAGTTTTGTAGGGTTTTTGTATCTTTTGGGAAGATGGTACCTCCAGGGCCACCCACTCCGCTTGCTGGTGCGCAGTCTGTTCCATCTTCCATGTTACGGTCCAACTCAGGTTTATTGGGTGGTCAAGGGGGCTCTCAGTCTGGCTTTCCTTCCCTCGTCTCACCACGCAATCAGTTTAATAACATGAACATGGTTGGAAATGTGTCATCCCTCCTCCATCAGTCTTACAGTAATGGGGGCCCAAATTCGGGGATGTCTGGCCCTGGGAGTTCCGTAAGGGGTATAATGGATAATGGGGTTGATTCTGACCCATTGTCCGGCATAGGAAATGGGATGGGTTTTAATACTCCTTCCTCATCTCTTGGTCCGTCAAATATGGTCAACTCAAATGCACCGGGCCAACAGTTTTCAAATTCATCTGCCAACCAGCTCTTGCCAGATCAGCAACAACGTGAATCATCAAACTTGCGGCAGAGTCAGCAGTTTTCTGTCCCTAACAATAACATCCAGCAGCAGCAACATCAATATCAAAATAGTCAAGGTGGATTAGGTAGTGTAGGACAAGTGAAAATGGAACCACAGGTGGCAAGTGACCTTCATGGGCAGAGTTCCCAACAGATGCAAGCGCTGCGAAATCTTGGTCAGGTAAAGATGGAACCACAACAGGTTCAGACCATTAGAAGCTTACCACCTGTAAAGATGGAGCCACAACACGCTGATCAGTCATTATTTCTGCAACAACAACAGCAGCAACAGCAACAACAACAGTTGCTTCACATGTCCAGGCAAGCTCCTCAGGCTTCTGCTGCCCAACTTAATCATCTGCATCAACAAAGATTCTTGCAGCTACAGCATCAGCAACAACTATTGAAGAGTATTCCTCAGCAACGTTCTTCACTTCAACCACAGTTTCAACAAGCAATGAGATCTCCTGCAAAGCCCGCGTATGAACCGGGGACATGTGCAAGACGGCTGACACATTATATGTGTCAGCAGCAACATCGGCCTGAAGTAAGCTTTTTACAAATTTATGCCTACTGAGTAGAGTAAGATATTTTCAGCTGTTTTTACGCTTTTATCTTTTTGCAGGACAACAACATTGAGTTTTGGAGAAAATTTGTGGCCGAGTACTTTGCTCCTAATGCCAGGAAGAAATGGTGTGTTTCTTTGTATGGTAATGGACGTCACACTACTGGAGTTTTTCCTCAGGTGAGATATGCAACTCCCACTTTTACAAGGATAATAGTTACGTTGTTGCTTATCATGTCATGTATTGCTGCTTATAAATTATAATCCTGCAGGACGTGTGGCATTGTGAGATATGCAATAAGAAGCCAGGCCGTGGTTTTGGTAAGTCTTTCTTGTTTTCCCTTTTCAAATTCTTTTGTTTGGAGACTTAAGTGCTTTCATACTTCGTATTGGGGAAAAGAAATAATGATCTCTGCTTCTTGCACTGGATTGAATACTGCATATGTTCTGATTGCCTCATAATATCTTGGCTATAAATTACATTTTTTAAAATGCTCTTGCTCGTAACCAGTAGCCAATGAAGTTTGTATCCTGACGCAAAACATGCTAGTTAACACACAAAAAAAGTGAATTTGAAGCGCATGTGTAGAAACTTGTTAGATGCATTAAGATGGAGTTCATTTTGAAGGTGGTGTGTACGTGAACTTCATCTTTACTGTAGTTAATAGAAGCTGATTTAGGCTTACATGTAGGTTTTGTACATGAATTGTTCATTTTTAACTTTTCCCCCATTTCTTACATTATTTTAAAAAGAATACTTGGTTTCTTTTTTAAATTCTTCTAGGATTTCATGTTCTTTTTTTAGACAAATTTGAGCACTCTTTTTTTAGTTTTTTGTTTTGAGCTAATATAAATCTCTCTTTAAATGTGGTGGCTTCAGAGGCGACGGTGGAAGTTCTGCCAAGGCTTTTCAAAATAAAGTATGAAAGTGGTACCTTGGAGGAGCTCCTATATGTTGATATGCCCAAAGAGTATCAGAATTCTTCGGGTCAAATAGTGCTTGACTATGCAAAAGCCATACAAGAAAGTGTGTTTGAGCAACTACGGGTTGTCCGTGATGGTCAGCTACGAATAGTTTTCTCTGCTGCAGATTTAAAGGTTTGTTGCTAGTCCTTGAAGTTGTAAAATGGCAGATGTTTCTTCGATTGATCCTTGATTTATACATTACCAACCTTTTTTCCTGATAAACGCAGATATGTTCTTGGGAATTCTGTGCCCGGCGTCATGAAGAGCTTATTCCTAGGAGATTGCTGATACCACAGGTTCTTGTTCATAATAAACTATTTTTTCTTTGTTTGTTGAAACAGCTGGCTTTCAGTTAGACCAGCCACAAGATTCAGTTGGTAAACTGTAATTGTGATCTTATGTCAATTGAGTTTTCTTGTGGTTTAGAGGTGTAGCAAATTCAATGTCAGTGAAGGCCCGGCCCAGATTAAACACCCACACTATATAGAACCGGAAACCAGGAGATGAACAAAAAACTATTGTGGACACTTCCAATTTTAAAATCAGACATCAGAATTGCGTACATAATCCATTGACTACATGTCCTCTTTATAACCTAGGACTCAACCCTAACTTAGCCCCCAAGATATAAATAAACTCCTGGAATAAACATGCAAAAATACTAAAGCCTACCATAAATCAGAAAACCATACCAAATAAATATACTTAACTAAAATAATGAATGGACCCAAATACAACTTTGACCCATTCGGCTGACTCATGACCCAGTTTCACACTTCACATGTGAAACACACAAGATTAGGTCCAATCCAACAGTCAGCTGGTTGATTTGGGCTAAATGTGTGTGTGTGTGTGTGTGTTAATTACGTCAAAAGTAAGAAAAACAGTCCAACTTGTTTTAGTAAATTTTTTTATGAGATTTATGTATGTTGAATACGTGCTGTAGAAGCCTTTTAACCTATTCAACTTCGAGAAATAAGTTGAATAGGTTAAAAGTCTTCTACTGCACGTATTCAACATACCTAAACCTTGTAATTTTTTTAATAAAAATAAGTTGGGTTGTTTTTCTTACTTTTGACGTATATGACAAATACAATATTCTCTTGGAAGGGTACTGAGCTGATGATTCTCTATTGCAGGTTAGTCAACTAGGTAACGCAGCTCAGAAATATCAGGCTTCAACTCAAAACGCCTCATCAAGTTTATCTGTACCAGAATTACAGAACAATTGTAGCATGTAGGTTTCCGTGCTATGTGCTTCCTATTATGTTTTCTTAGATATTCTTTAATTGTCTCAAAATGTCGCACAATCAAAGATCTTTTGTTTTTGGTCTAGTGAGTTTCATTTGATAACAAAATGAGAACACGCAGGAAAACTGATTATGAAACAATGGTGACATTACAATTTATGAAACCTTGTTTTGAGTAAAATCATGAGAATTTTTGGAGTTAGCATTGATTAATATAAAACATCAATTTTTTTAGAGAATGAGAAAGGGTTTCTCATATGGATATGAAAGTTCTAATGTTTGTATTGGGTGATGACCTTGTTATTAGTATCTGTTTTAACTTTTAAGATCTTAATTTATCTTGTAGGTTTGTTGCTTCAGCTCGTCAGTTGGCTAAAGCACTGGAAGTACCATTAGTTAATGATTTAGGATATACAAAAAGATATGTCCGATGTCTTCAGGTAATGTTCTTTCCTAATTTATAAGTTAGCAGTTGCTGTATTCTACTCTGAGTTGGTTTTATGATTGCTTGACATGTATGGTTGACAAAGGCTGCTAACTATTTTCAGAAACCTACCACTTCTTGAAAGTGCAACTGAAACTATTTTAAATGTAACAAAGTTTTCTTTTTCCTTTTTTGAGTTGGGAAATTTAGGGACAGATTATAATCATATAATATAACCAAGTATACAACAAAATAGAACCCAAGAAACCGTGATCCATAGTTATGCACACATGTTATAATTGTACAACCATCACCACAAGAAGAAAAATTTTAAGATGTGATCCGAAACTCTGAATGGCACATATAGACATTTGCTTTTCAATCTTTTCAATCTACACTTTGTAATTACATAACATGATATGTTGCTGACTTTCTCTGCAGATATCAGAAGTGGTCAATAGCATGAAGGATTTGATTGATTACAGCCGAGAAACTAGGACTGGGCCCATGGGTAAGTTTTTGAAACTTGTTTCAGAAGTTTATTAGAATGCAAACGGTAAATGACTGTATTGATCAACCACTTGGGGTTTATAAGAAAAATATAAGACCTGGCTTCATAATAGGATGCAAACAAAGCTAAAATACAACTTATAAATAAAAAGATAGAACTTTTAACGTTTCAGGAGGTTGATCTACTCTCCCATGGTTTTACTTTAAAAAGGTAAGCCAACTGACTAAAGATATCAAATTAACTAATCAAATTTAGCATAAAAAGATTTACGACGGTAATGGTCTATTTATGATTTAGGACATCCTAACACTTGTAGGATAAGTAACTTGTTCTCCAAGTCTTGTTCATTTTTTAGAAACTCTCTAGATTTATGGAGTTTAATTTAAAATAAAACCCTATATATAACATAACTTTTTTAATAACAATTTCTTATCTTATAATGATAGTAGCAGAACCAGGGCTTTTCAAACCGTCTATTCGAAATCGAATCCATTGAAAAAACAAATATAAAAAGAATGTGTGTAGCAAGTGAACCTTACAAGCTACAATTAGATTGTACATGTATCATACAAATCTCTAAACTCATCCTCTTGTTCCACAAATTAAATTCACAGTTTATACCTTTATAGTAGTAAAATAAAAATTATCTAGCACGAAAAGTTGGCAACCACGTTAAAAGTTATCTTATAGATTTAAGTGTTCTTTTTAAAAGAAAATTCACATTAAAAGTTGCAACTAGAAAGTGATAAAAATGAACTTGTGTGTGTATTTAGTTTTTACCTTATGTAGACATATTATAAAACACCTTTAAACACTTAAAACATATAAATTTTTTTTTATATACGTCAATATAACATATTCTACCTTCTAATCAAACATAAACACAAAAACATGATTATAAAACACCTTTAAACACTTAAAAAAGAGCTTCATGTATCCCGGGCTTTTCGACAAAAAACTAGTTTTTTGGAGCCTCGCGCCTCAAGATCTTAAAGCGCGCCCGAGGTGCTATTTTTTAAACCAAGGTTTGCACTGCAAAATTAGCTCTTAAATAGCTTAGTTGCCAGCCAATATTTGTATATAGAGTAAAGGTGCATAAGGTGCAAAATTAGCTCTCAAATAGCTTAATTGCCTGAAACTATTGATGAGGTACTGTAGTCCAAATTTCTTAATTTTTTTCACCCTTTGTTATGACAGAGAGCTTAGCTAAATTTCCACGAAGGACATCATCCACATCAGGGCTTCAAATTCAATCCCAACAACCTGAAGAACAGCAAAAGCTCCAGCAGCCTACATTAAACAAGGAATCATCTGCTATGCAGGTTGCATCCACGAATGGCGTGATGCCAAGTGTAAATAACTCTAACCCCGCTCCTCCAACTTGTTCCAACACTACCATTGCTGGCCTGATCCACCAGAATTCTAGACACCAAAATCCACTTGCTAACACAAGTAGCCCATATGGCTCCATCCAGATCCAGTCTCCAGGATCCTCCAGTTCGGTACCACTGCCGCCGCAACCACAACCTCACCCTAATCCTTCTCCTTTTCAATCACCAACACCATCACTATCTAACGGCCCTCATAACAGTGCCTTGGCGGCGTCAGGAGCGCATTTGAATTCTGCCACCTCCCCAAATATTTCCATGGGTGATGCAGACGCCAACGATTCTCAAAGCTCTGTCCAGAAAATTATACAGGAAATGATGATGTCATCCCAACTTGGCGGTGGTGGGTCAATGGGAATCGAGATGAAAAATTCTAATGATTTAATTCAGGCAAATAACAATTTGGGTGTTGTGGGAAACGGTGGCATGGGTAGTGGTCAAACAGGTATGGTGAACGGGATCAGAGGTACAATGGGTCATACTAATTCTTTGAGTATGAACGGAAGGGTTGCAATGCAGATGAATCATCATCCTCCTAATCACCACCACCCGCAGCAGCAGCAGCAGGACTTGGGGAGCCAATTGCTTAATGGTCTTGGAGCCGTTAATGGTTTTAATAATCTACCCTTTGACTGGAAGCCGTCTCCTTAGATGAAGAGGTAAAACTAAAGGTAATGTCATTATATCCAAAACGTATTTGATAATGGTGCGCTGTCATTGAAAGAGTTTCAAATCTTGTTTCGACATTGCAAAGAATATGATGGTGAAATCTCGATATCATGGAGATGGATGTGAAAACTATACACAAATGAAGTTGGCGTCCCCGTCCCCCTTGTATTGCCCTAATTCCAGAGATGAAAGGAAAGATATAGCATGGTAGTCGGTTTCTTGTGACTTTGTTTTTCCTCGGGTTTTTTTTGTTTTCGTTTTTATTTTTCTTTTATTTTTATTATTTTTTTAATTTCATCAAAACGGTGTACGTCTTTGATATGTTGCTTGATTTTGTTGGGTGATTGGAAGACCGCCTACTAATGTTGTAGACACTCGATAAAGAATCTAAGCAGGCGGGGACGCCATTGTTGCTGCGCGGATACTTGTACTAGTATGTCGATTGCTATATCTATTTCTCTACACTAGAAGTGAGTGTATATATCTATGGAATGTTGGAGCAGTTTAATGTAGAATCTAGTTTATTTTTCTGGGTGGTTCGCCAGCCTTATGTTGTGATGATTGTGTTTGCTAAGGGTAGCTTTGGTTGAACTTGTATTATATAATATATTATTATATTAATATATTCAGTTTTGGATACAAAGCAAGTAGGTATGGGTATTATCTAATACTATTCTTGAGCCTAGTAAGGGGTGTTTGGGATTGATTATTCAAAATAGATTATGCGTTTTAGGAAAGCAATGGTGGATCTGCTTATAGATTATTGCGTTTTGTAAGCCTAAAAAACTGATTATCTGCGTTTTCAAAACACAATCCAAACACTAAAAACTGATTATCTGCGTTTTCAAAACGCAATCCCAAACACCCTCTAAGTATTAAAAGCTGTAGAGTTAAGTTTCTGAACATTGAGATCTCGTCCTATCCGTTTTCTGCAGCACTTAAATCTGGAATTTAAACAATTATAAATATCCAAAACTTTTAAAAACAATACAATAGTACAAACTTATAAATTGCATGCTAACATAAATATCACTGGTTCTAATTTAATTAACTTTCTAATAAATAACCTAGTATCATGTTACTGGCTTTACTAGGAATTAGGAAACACACTCTTTGCTTTAATCAAATTAATGAACTTTCTAATTTGATGTTTTTTTTTATATCCATCCATTCATTTTACTAACAACAGATTTCAAATGAGTAGTGGGTAAACGGGCAAAAAGTTGCGCTGGTTATTTTTTGCCCTAAATTATCTTCGACCGGGTTTGGGTACTTTTGACAAGTTGTCAAAATCCTGGCCAACTTATTTTTGGGTGTTTTCTTTGACATCAAAGTTTTGGTTTTATAGCAGCACTAATTGTTTAGCCTATAAAGACAACCTCTTATGTAATTATGATATTTACCCCGCCTGAAATAATATCGACCAAGTTGGTGCGGTTAGTAGTTTGGTTCAACAATGGTTTGTGGGTTTCTTGCGCAGAATGCAACATGCAGTGTAGGACAACCGTGATAATGAAAATGATAGAACTCTGTTAAAATGATGTGTATCAAGATAATTTTACTTAACTTGACTTATTATCATTTATACATTCTTAATTCAATTACGTTGCTTATTGGGCTGACATAAAGAGTTGATCATATTCTAGCCCATTTATAGTGGCCCATTGTAATATTATTATGGAATTGTTTGTTGTGGTCCATTGGCCCATGACCTGGCCCATTATTGAGGTTTATTGGCAGGTTGTTTGAGGATGTATATCAGCCGTTGGATTAGATCAATCATCACCGTTGATTTGGCATCTTCGTAGATGGTTCGAGAGCTTAGTATAAAAGCTTTGTCTCTCTCTTCAATCATTCATTCAGTCGTCTTCTTTGTTATTTTTCTTTTCTCTCGTTCACAGTCTGGTTTAGGGTTTGTATCACTGATTGTAAGTCGTGTATTTTTTTCTTGTTATTATTCTCACAATCTGCTAGTCTAACTAATCAGCAGATTGTGTGAAAGACTTTGTATCGTTTGGTTGATTTGATCTCAGTGTATTATCTGAGATCTTGGATATTGGTTGGGTACTTTTGGGTTGGGTTGAATAAGATTTTGTCACCGTTTTGTCGCCTACATTCTTTGTTGATTGTGTTGAGTTTATGTTGGCTCAGATTGTTGTTGTTTGTATGTTTCAAACCCTAAAATTCTACATGGTATCAGAGCCATAAGGCTTTTGATTCTGGTGTTGTCTGGTCTTCCGCTGGTCTTGTGTGTTCTTGTATGTCCAAGATCTGATATGAAAGAATAGATCTGGTTTTGGACGTTTGATATAATAGATCTGATCTGATCAATAGATCTGGTCTATTATTTGTTGGTTGTGATTTTCTAGACAGGTGTTGTGTTGTTGTCAACTATTGTTGGCTTTGGAGATTCTTTGGAGCTGGTAATTGGAGTGGAGGATATTTGCTTCAATTGCACCCATAACTAAGTACCCTAAGTGAAGGTACTGGTTGTGGGTAAAGAGAACCCTAACTTGGGTCCCCCTCTCGGTAAGATCGTTCCTTCCTGTTGGTTATTGTTGGTTGTTGTGTCTAGGCGTCCTGACCGGGTTAGGGTGGACCGGTATTGTTGGTATTGTGATTGTTGTTTGTCTATGATCGGTTCTTTGTTGTGTCTGATTGTTATATACGTATATATTAGTTAATAAAGGGCTATTGTGTAAAGATATGCCTGGGCACCTTTTGAGTGATGAACCCATGATCTGAATCCCTGACACAGCTTCGCTCTCTTAGGTTGTTTTGTTGATCTTGTTAGCCTTTGCTAACTGTTTTTAGTTGTTTATTGCTTGTGCTGTGTTTGTGTTCCATATTTGTGATTTGATATGGGTGATAATGCTGACATACCAGGGGGATGATGAGATCCTAACCCTAGACGAGATGCATTAGTTGTTGGTTCTCTGGTTAGTAAGCTGGATATTAGTGATCCATTTATCTGCATCCTTGTGATACATCTAGTTTGTCTATTATTAGTGTTAAGTTGAAAGGAACTGAAAATTATTCTGTATGGTCTAAGTCTATGAAACTTGCTTTACAAGCTAAAAACAAACTTGGTTTTATTTATGGGTCTTGTGTGAAGTCTACTGATGATGATGTCCTAGCTAATCAATGAGAAAGGTGTAATTATGTGGTTTTGTCTTGGTTGATTAATTCTGTTCGTGAGGAACTGTATTTAGGACAGGTCTTTTCTAAATATGCTAGAGATGTTTGGCTTGATCTTAGGGAAACGTATTATAGAATTGATGGATGTGTTATGTTCAATTTGCATCAGGAAATTAATAGTTTCACTCAAAGTGGTAGTTCTGTTGCTGAGTATTATAATAAGTTGAATACTATGTGGAAACAATTTGACTCTATTGTCCAACTGCCTACTTGCACCTGTGAAGCCTCTGAAGAGTTTAATGATTTCAACTGTTTAATGAAACTTATGTAATTCTTAATGGGGCTTGATGAGGTGTATCAGCCAGTTAGGACTACTCTGTTAACCAGTGATCCATTACCCTCAGTAAAAACTGCTTTTGCTATTGTCTCTAGGGAGGAATATCATAGAGGTTCTAGTAATGGATCAAAGGGTACTAATGTGTCTTTTGCTACTAAGTCTAATCAAGTTGTTGATAATATGAAAAAGGTTCACTAGGGGACCTAATCCTAATCTTAAGTGCACACATTGTAATATGATTGGATATACTAAAGACAAGTGTTTTGAAATTATTGGATACCCATATGGTGTTCAAAAAAGGGTTGGTAATCAATCTAATAATAACGATAACACTAATATAACTCAAAATAATTGGAGAACTGGTATGTCCAATAACGAGAACAACAATGTGTGTGCAAATGTGTCTTCTGGTTCACCTTTTACATCTGAGCAGATCTCTAAGTTGATGAACCTGATAAGTGAGAAGTCCAGTGGAGATCCTCAGAGTTCTAATGTAGGAGGTGAGTCAGTCATTGTTAATGGTTTCTCTAGTATGTCTGTCTTATCTAAACTTGCCAAGTTGTTTAAAAATTTTTCTAGTTGTTCTAGTCTGGTTGAGTATGCATTATTTTTTGGGTGGATAATGGATTATGGGCAAATCAGCATATGGTTGGTAATGAGGAATACTTGATTAATTGTGTTGATGTGTCTAAGTATAATATAGAAGTTAAACATCCAAATGGAACTAATGCTAAGGTCACTAAGATAGGTGATATAAGTTATATGTTTTGTTTAATGAACATCAATGTTATGTCTAGGATTCCAATTCAAGGAGAATCCTAGTGACTGGTAAACAACAAGATGGTCTATACTTTGTTGGTAAAAATGTTGGTTTTAGTAATGTTTCTTTTAGTAGTGTTACTGAGCATAGTCTTTAGCATAGTAGATTGGGTCACCCCTCTAGTCAAGTTCTAGCTGTATTAAAGGATACCTTGAATGTTGGTGAGTCAGATTTACAACCTTGTGAGGTATGTCACAAGCCTAAACAGGTTAGGGTACCTTTCCCTCTTAGTGATCATAAGTCTAAGGCTGTAGGGGATCTCATACATCTTGATCTATGGGGACCTTATAAGATCACTAGTAGGGAGGGATTTAGATACTTTCTTATAGTTTTGGATGACTATTCCAGGTCTGTTTGGGTTTACTTGTTAAAAACCAAAAGTGTAGTGATTGAAAATCTTGTCAGTTTTTATGAACTGGTTAAAACTCAGTTTTCAAAGAACATTAAAATGTTTAGGAGTGATAATGGGACTGAGTTTATAAACAAACAGATGAATGATTTTTGTAATAAAAAAGGAATTTTGCATCAAACATCTTGTGCTTACACTCCACAACAAAATGGTGTTGTGGAGAGAAAGCATAGGCATCTTTTGAATACAGCTAGGGCACTTCTGTTCCAATGTCACACCACGTCTAAGGCGGAAACACGTGGCGCGACGGTTCAAAAGTATTAAGCCAAGATTAATGCAAAGCACAATATTAATTAGAAAACGGGCATTTATTCAATGCTAATAATCATGTCAAATCATTCATACATAATCATAAATTGTTTTCGAAAATGATAAAGAGGCTTCTCCCTTTATCCCTAAATCCATGGAATAAAGAGATAAGACCCCGTCACGACATTCCCAACGCCCAATTTGGAGACATCCCCGACCCTGCTCGCCATGCTAACTTCCATCCATCAATTACCTGAAAGATATGTTTGAAAATCGTCAATATATAAATATTGGTGAGTTCACAGGTTTTAATTTAATAAGTCTTTATAAAGTGGGAATATCCTTGTTATGACATTTATAGGAGTTGCAAAGTCCTACAATTTACTTGAGCCTATAACCAAACCAAGACAATCAATAATGCCCCCGCCCAAAGTCGTTACTCGGTATTCCTACGACTTTATTTCAGAATAAGTGCACCCCAGGCATACGCCGATGCATAATCGACGCTATCGATTAGGGGTGGGCCTTGTCAGGCACCAATAGTACTATCCAAATATTCCTTTGGTTTCTCATTCCTGAATAAATGATTATAGTGGGGAGGTCTCAACCCCGAGTGGCGATCTTTACTCAAGTATCCAACCCGTCATACAATCCCAACATATCTTTCCCCCGTAAAAACGTTAAATAGTTTAGAAATGGGGCCGTGAGACTCACCTGTAACTGTGCTTGGCTCAAAGAAAATAGTAAAGTTTGTGATCCCGTACCTACAAAGGTTCTAGGCGTATAAGTCACTTACACCTATGGTGTATGTGCCTTGGCAAGTTGTACACCCAACTTCCCGACCACGTCTTTATCCCAATTCCCGTTTAATAGTTTCGTATCCTAGGTTCAATGGCGATGGATTACCCTTTCCTTACAAGTCATATATTATTCTTATAAATATTCTTTATGATTTGTACAACATTATACTTGACACGACTCCACCCAACGTATAATTATTTTCCCATTCAAATAATTATACTTAGGATCTTTTCGCTCAATATAAAGTGTTTTCTTATTAACCGACCCGACTTACTTTGCCACATATTTATTTTCCCATTTAAATAAATATGCTAAGTCTTTGTCGTTTGGTAACATAATCTTAACGCCCGACTAGACTTACCACACCGTACATTTATTTTCCCATTTAAATAAATGTACTAGAATCTTGTCGGTATTCACGCGTTCGTAGATATATCTCATCTACTCGTCTCGGTTTTCCTTCTCGCACATCTATTTTCCCATTTAAATAGATGTACTAGAATTCCGTCGGAAACGAGTATATGTGCATATACCATCGCGTGGATACTACTTGTTAAGTTCATGTGTCGTTAGCGTTTTTAGTTTGTTACGTTATGTTTCTCTTTTCCCACGAATATTGTTACCACACTTAGGAAAGTGTTACGCACGTTTCACCCTTGTTATATATATTTTATTTCCGTAAAATATATATGTATATTTTTACCTCGACGTAATAAGTCCGTTTACGTTGGTTCGTGTAACTAAGTTCGTTAGTTAGCGTTTTTCATATTTATTCCCGTTGCGCGTTCTTATGGAAGTATTGTTCCAACTTCCGATTCCGAACGTTTATTTCTCGGAAAAATATATTATGTACGTTTTAGCCCGACTCGTCCAACTTGTTACCAAAAACGTTTCCGATACTTTTATATTCCCATTTATATAAAAGTACCTTATTTTTGTACAAGTCTTTCCAAGTATTTATTTTATAAAATCTACTTTATAAAATACTCGCGTTACTCTATTTATTTTTATAAAACGTCCATTTTATAAAAATATACTTTTTACTTAAAATGCCCAAGTAGGCTATTATTATTTACCAAACCAACCTTGTAAATCATTACTTACACTTTTTGACACCGACATTTCCATCATTGTGTTTTTGGTCCAATAACTTTCTAAAATATTTATTTTAGTCCATTGGCTTCCAATGTTGTCATATTAGTACTTTAATTTACACTTGTAGCATTTTTTACTAAATCTTTCAAGGTTATAATTTTTCTTCCACTTTAGTGGACTTTGAAGAATCCTTTTCACCATGATTAATTGTTTTTACCTCTTTTTACTTCTAATGCTCTTTTAATCCATTCTAGATATCACTAACATGTTTATTTCACATTTTTATCCAAAGCATCAAACTTTCACTTGTCCAAGTGAGTGGACTTTGAAGAACTAGTTTTTCCACCTATGGCTTTCTAATCTATTTTAATATTTTTATGACTTTATTATATCATCCTAAGATGATTAAAACCACTTTTCATCATATTCAAGTTACTTTTCAAAATATTGCTTTTCTCATCTTCAATCATCCAAACATGTTCTTATTATTACACTTTCATCAAAATACTACTTTTATTAAAAATAACTAAGATTTCATCATATTATTATTCTCTCATCTTCATTTTTAATAAAAACCCATTACTTCTTTAGAGCTCATTTTTATTACCCACATTGTACAACTTGCATCATAGCACAAAAACAAATTATTTAAATTAATAAAACAATGCAAGACTTACAACTAGCTCAAGGCTAGGGAAGACAAAATCTTGGATTTTGGGTGTGGTTTAGTGTGTTCTTCCAAGTGGGTTATGCTCCAAGCTCTTAACACACAAGAAGGGGTTTGAATGAGGATGAACTAGAGGTAATTTGGAGTAGTAAAAATTAAAAGAAAGGTGTTGGTGGGGTGGTGCAAATCCACGGCCACAAGGAGGAAAAAGGAAGGAGATTTTGTGATTTTCTTCTAATGCATCTCAAGTGGCTTATAATCTCATTCCAAATCTTGCAAAGATTACTTATTATCTTTTCTTGGATATTGGAAGATTATGGAAGGATTATGAAGATCAAAAAAAATCTCCAATGATATTATAAGAGGGTGTATGGGCCGATTTTTTTGAGAGAGAGAGGAGAAATGATTGGGTTAATTCCCTTGTCCAATCTTATTACATGCAAGCTCATGATTGATAATAATATGGAAGGATTAAGAAGCTATCTCACACAATCTCCCACCCAAGTGGGCCCATGGCCGGCCCCTATGGGGTACTTGGTGGGGTCCACTTTGCTAATTAACTCCCCATATTATGTTTAAGCTAGTTCCTTCCGGGTACCGCCCGGGTATTTCTCAAATTTTCGTCGCGTTTATCCTCAATATTAAAATACCGTTAATATTTATAAAATTATGTCCAGTTACATTACTGATAATTTATTTCGGTTTCTGTCGGGTGAATTTACGTGTTACGCGCGTATCGGGTGCGGTACGCGCACTTTATTCGTTACCGGGAGATTCGTGCTATAAGCTTTTACGTATGGCCTTGGGTTCCCAAAACTCATAATATTTTGTGAAAATATTATTTATTTTATATTCCGGGTGTCCGGTGTTCGTTTCGCTTATTTCAGTTTTACCGGGTAATCGCCAGTGTCCATACCGGATAGTTTTTGTCTGCGCACGATCCTATCATGCTTTGCTATTAAACTCATGCATTCCTATGCATTATTTGGGAATTCCTATCTTTCTAAGGCCTCAATTAAATATTTAGCACATAATTACGGTTAATTACGTTAATCGCGTTTAATTAATTAGTACGGAATTACCTTAATTTTGCCGGTTGTTACATTCTCCCCCCGTTAAGAGAATTCCGTCCCGGAATTCACTTTGAGTTCTCCGGTATAGGGGTCTTCTTAAATAGGGCGGGATACTTTTGCTTCATCTGGTCCAGCCTTTCCCACGTGAACTCCGGTCCACGCTTGGCATTCCAACGCACTTTGACCAATCTGATCTTACTGCGTCTTAGTTTTTGGACCTTCCAATCGGTTACTTCGATTGGCTCTTCGACGAAGTGTAACTTGTCGTCAATGTGGATTTCGTCTGCGGGGATGATGAGGGTTTCGTCGGATAAGCACTTTTTCAAGTTCGACACGTGGAACGTGTCGTGTACACCGTTAAGTTCTTGTGGTAACTTGAGCTTGTATGCTACGGGGCCTACCCTGGACAGGATTTCAAATGGTCCAACATATCGTGGGTTTAGTTTTCCGCGCTTCCCGAAACGCGCGACACCTTTCCAAGGTGACACCTTTAGTAGGACCCTGTCTCCGACTTGGAATTCCAAGGGCTTCCTCCTCATGTCTGCGTAGCTTTTCTGTCGGTCACGTGCCGCTTTGAGACGTTCTCTAATTAGAAAGACCTTATCCGTCGTTTCTTGAACAATTTCGGGCCCGGTAAGTTGCTTTTCGCCAACTTCGGCCCAACATAGAGGCGATCTGCACTTGCGTCCATATAGAGCTTCAAAAGGTGCGGCTTGAATGCTCGTGTGGTAGCTGTTGTTATACGAAAACTCTACCAGTGGCAAGTGAGTATCCCAATTTCCGCTGAAATCGATTGCGCATGCCCGTAGCATATCCTCCAGGGTCTGGATGGTTCGTTCACTCTGACCATCGGTTTGTGGATGATATGCGGTACTCATATCGAGGCGAGTACCTAGGGCCTTATTCAGACTTTCCCAAAATCTTGAGGTGAAACGACTATCTCGATCGGAGATGATAGAAATAGGTACACCGTGCTTCGACACAACTTCCTTAATGTACAAACGGGTTAGTTTCTCCAACTTATCCGTTTCGCGAATGGGGAGGAAGTGTGCAGATTTTGTCAATCGATCAACGATTACCCAGATCATATCATGGCCGCTTGTTGTCTTGGGCAACTTGGTAATGAAGTCCATAGTGATCCTTTCCCATTTCCATTCTGGTATTTCCGGTTGCTGGAGCAATCCGGATGGTCTCTGATGCTCGGCCTTGACCTTTGCGCAAGTCAAACATCGCGCAACATACGCCGCTATATCTCTCTTGAAATTTGGCCACCAGTAAAATTCCTTCAAGTCATGGAACATCTTGTCTGCTCCAGGGTGAACCGAATATCGCGAACTGTGGGCTTCGGCTAATACCAGTTCACGCAATCCACCGTATACTGGTACCCAAATTCTATTCATAAAATACAGAGCTTGATCCGCTTTTGACTCCAGTGACTCAACCATCTTTCGCAATCTTTCTCCTTTGACATTCTCGGGTTTAAGAGCGTTAGTTTGAGCTTCACGAATCCGGTCAGTCAGGTTCGTGTGGATGGTTAGACCCAAAGCTCGGACACGCAGTGGTTTAACCCATTCCTTGCGACTCAAGGCATCGGCTACGACGTTTGCCTTCCCGGGATGGTACTTTATCTCACAATCGTAATCGTTCAATAATTCGACCCATCTCCGTTGTCGCATGTTTAATTCCTTCTGGTCAAAGATGTGCTGCAAGCTTTTATGATCAGTGAAGATCGTACACTTGGTTCCGTACAGATAGTGTCTCCATATCTTGAGTGCGAATACCACGGCTCCTAGTTCCAGATCGTGTGTGGTGTAATTCTTCTCGTGAAGTTTTAGTTGTCTCGAAGCATAGGCTATGACTTTCTCTCGCTGCATCAATACACAACCCAATCCCTGATGAGAGGCGTCACAGTAAACTACGAAGTCTTCCGTACCATCGGGGAGTGCTAGTATTGGTGCACCACATAACTTATCCTTCAGCAACTGAAATGCTGCTTCCTGCTTTTCCGTCCATTCAAACTTCTTATCCTTTTGGGTTAGCATGGTTAAGGACTGCGCTATTTTAGAAAAGTTCTCGATGAACCTTCTGTAGTAACCCGCAAGGCCAAGAAATTGTCGTACTTCAGTAGGCGTTCTAGGGGCGTCCCAATTCTTGATTGCTTCGATCTTGGCGGGATCGACATGTATACCCCTTTCATTCACCACGTGGCCTAAGAAGTGAACCTCTCGAATCCAAAAATCACATTTTGAAAACTTAGCATAGAGCTTCTCTTTGCGAAGTACCTCGAGGATTAATCGGAGATGTTCCTCGTGTTCCTCCTTAGTGCGTGAGTAGATCAAGATGTCATCAATGAAGACAATAACAAATTTGTCCAAGTATGGTTTGCACACTCGGTTCATCAAGTCCATGAAAACAGCTGGTGCGTTAGTTAAACCGAAAGGCATAACCAGAAACTCATAGTGCCCATAACGAGTCCTGAATGCTGTTTTTGGCACGTCTTCTTCTTGAATACGTAACTGATGATAACCGGACCTTAGGTCGATTTTGGAGTAGAAACTGGATCCTTGAAGTTGATCAAACAAATCGTCGATCCTGGGAAGAGGATAGCGATTTTTAATAGTTAGCTTGTTCAGTTCCCGATAGTCAATGCACATTCGAAAAGTGCCATCCTTCTTCTTCACGAATAAGACGGGAGCTCCCCAAGGTGAGAAGCTTGGTCTTATGAAACCTTTGTCCAACAACTCTTGCAGTTGTTCAGACAATTCCTGCATCTCAGAAGGAGCTAGGCGATATGGCGATCGCGCTACAGGTGCTGCTCCTGGAACAAGGTCGATACGAAACTCGACTTGTCGGGGTGGTGGCAATCCTGGCAAGTCTTCTGGGAACACATCTGGAAAGTCTCTGGCTATCGGAATGTCTTCTAGCTTTCGCTCGTCAGCCTTCTTGTCTACCACATGCGCCAAGAATGCGACGAGACCTTTCCTTAGGCACTTCCTGGCTTTCATGCTGGTAATAATTCTCAATGGCGTTCCACGCCTTTCCCCTTGGATCGATAGGGTTTCACCGCTCGCGAGGGGAACTTGAATTACTTTGTCATTGCACACGACGATGGCGCGGTGTGCGGATAGCCAATCCATGCCAACGACTATGTCAAAGCTACCCAGTACGACTGGTAATAGGTCAATGTCAAACTCGTGACCACAGAGATCCAACTTACAACCCTTTGCTACCTCTCGAGTTTCTATAGTCTTACCGTTAGCTAGTTCAATGGAATATGGTGTGTCTAGCTTACTAGTCTTTAAACCAAGTAATCTTTTAAATTCGACAGATACGAAGCTAAAATCAGCGCCAGTATCAAACAATACTGAAGCATAATGACCATTTAGAGGGAACGTACCAGTGACCACATTAGGGTCTTGTCGTGCGTCACCGGCACCAATCACGAACGCTCGCCCACGGGCTTGGTTGATAAGTTTGGGGCAGTCCCTCTTCCAATGATCGAGCGATCCACATGAGAAACAGGGCCTCGCTCCACTGTTCTTTGGCGCTCCTGATCTGCAGTCTTCAGTCTTGTGCCCCGAACGACGGCACTTACCGCAGATTACTTCGTTCTTGCCCTGATAACCTTGCTTCCCATTATTTCCACGTCCAGTGGCTACATACCCTTTTCCTTTCTTCCCTGATCCTGATGATCCATCCTTCTTCCTCTCGTCGCGCTTACGCTTCCCAAACCTTGGCCTATTTCCCTGTTCACTTGACCCAACGGCTGAACTTGTACCCAGATTCTTACCCTCAACACTGCTGGACTCAGTAAGTTTCAACCCTGACACTTTCCGGATTAGAGTGCCCATTCGGATGGCGTCTTCAGTGAGGCTCAAGGCGAGGTCGATAGCTTCGCGCATGGTTGTAGGCTTGGAAGCAGTGACCATGCCGCGTATCTGTGGTGCCAGTCCGAAGAGGTATCTTTCCACCTTTTTGCTTTCCGGGGTGACCAGGCGAGGCACTAACCGGGAGAGGTCATGGAATCTGGACGTGTATCCAGCTACGTCCGGTCCAACCATGGTGAGGTTCCAGAACTCAGTCTCTAGCTTCTGCACTTCACTTGCCGGACAGTACTCGGCGATCATTAGTTCTTTCAACTCCAACCATGATAAGGAGTAAGCGGCATCATCTCCCAGTGTCTGCACTTGGTTGTTCCACCAGGTCAGAACTTGGTCCAGAAACAGGTTGGTGGCATACATGACAGCCTGTCGTGGGGTACAGCTGCTAATACGGATCACAGCTTCGGTTTTCTCGAACCATTTGACTAGTCCGACAGAACCTTCAGTACTGCTGAAATTCAGTGGTTTGCAGTCCAGGAAAGCTTTAAACGTGCAGCCACGTTCTCGTGAGGCCGTTTCTGCAATAATAAAGCAATATTAGATATAAGGCAGGAGTTTCACGAAGACTCCTGTTGTATATACCCGACGTCTTCTTACCAGTAGGGGAGGTTTCGCGTCTGTCGCTCCCGGTTCGGTCTCGCGACCTTTCGGTGCGCGTGGCATTGTGTTCTGCGAGAGCCTGAGCGATACGTCCCGAAACTAGGGTTTCAAGCTCTTCAGGTGTCGTGGGTAGTCTTTCATTCCCACTGTTGCTTCTTGTGGCTGGTGCCATGTTTCTTCAATAACCAATATCAAAGGTTAATTTCCAACAATCATTCATACAATATCATCACATATATAGTATAAACAACCACACAACATATGAACACAATAATCACCATAACAACAACACGCAATCACAACATAAACAGAATAAGTAATAATAATCGTAGATAATCACAACACATATTTTACCATAACAAAACTTTCATTAATTTCAATACCAAGTACAATGATTTGTTCATAATAACAAAAACCGAGGATACCTTCCTCTTACATTGCTCTTTGAAATATACTAGAAATATAATGTCATATGCCGGCACAATCCCGCTCGGCTAGGCAAAAAAATGCAGATGGGTGCTATAACCCATGCTGTGCTATCATACTACTACTACTACTGCTATGTCCGCGAGTGATCTCCCAAAACGTCCCTGATGCTACTGTGGCGGTGGCGGCGGCGGGTGCTGGTACTGGTACTGAGGTGCGCACATGCTGATGGTCATACTGATCGCCATAATGCGATCGTACAAGAATTGGCGATGCGCAAAGTGTGCGTCGCCCGTAAGGCCACAATGAGCATCCATGCTCAGCAGCTCCTCAGCATAATGTGCCAGCGCATCCCTGGCATCAATGATCCTGGCCCACATGAGCTGGGCCTGCTGCTCCATCTGACTCACGGTGCGCTGCACCGTGTCGGTGAGAGTCTGGAAATCTCTCTCCAGTGAGATCACCGTGGACCATGCGGGTCCTGACAGTGGGGCCATCCCGTGGGGCTGCGACGGCCCGGGGATGTCAGTGTATGTCGGCTGAGACGGGCCGACGATATCGGGTATGGGTAGTGGTGTGAAGGGTGGGGCAAAGCCCGGTAATCCAGTGAAGCAGTAGGGTGGTACCTGGTATGGGTCTCCTGCACCTAGAGTATACGGTGCAAATGGGGGTGTCACAAATGGGGCTCCTGCATCCATACTGAATGGTGCAGGTGGTGGGGTATGGAGCATCTCAGGTAGGGGTGGTAGTGTGGGAAAAGTGGTGATGGGTAGTGTCATGGATGAGGGTGTGGGGACTATAAGCTCGGCGAGTGGAACCATGAGTGGCTGGGTGACAGTGACCCACTCTAGAGTAGACATCACAGTGGTAGGGGTAGGAGGGCTAGCAGTGGCATGAGCTGCCAGTCCTGCTCGGTGCAACTCAGAACTGCGGGCTGAGCTGCCCTCAAGGATGTGCCCAGTAGAAGCTGGCCCATCCTGTGGTATGGGCTCGGGCATGGTAGGTAAGGTGGCTGGGGTAGCGGTAGCATGCCCTGTCATCGGAGCGACGTGCTCCTCCTGGCCTGCTGGTGGGATAGGCACAGCAATGTGCTCCACCGACGCAGTTGACTCATCGTCAGAGTCATCGGAGATCCACCCGTTGTGTCCCCGGCAGACAGGAACGAGTCTCATGCCGGAGGGAACGGGGATAGGTGGGGTGGGTAAAGGCTCACGGTCGACTGGTGCACGTCGGTCGTATGGAGACTCGACAGTCTCCGACTGTGTAGGGATAGGTCTCGAAGGACCTGCGCAACCTACAGGGAAGTCCCTGACGGCGCGGATAGGTAGTGCTGGCAGTGGTGCTGCCTGGAATGGCACTAGAGGCAAGTCGGCCTCGGCCATCGGTAGGTCGGCCACGGCGGCCATGTCGTCTCCAGCGGGGGCCCACGCTGGGTCCTCGCTCGGGTCTGTCTCGTCGGAGCTATCTCCGTCGGCGCCCTCCATGGCGACATCATCGTCCATCTCATCATCCTCGGGATCGAGTATCACCACCTCGATCGGCTCCGCTGGCGGTGCTGGGATGATCTGGAGGCTACTGTCGTAGCTCGGTGCTACGCTCCCTGCGTTCGACATCCTGGCAAAAGAACCGTACTAATATTTAAGTATTATTCGTTAGGTAGTTAAGGCACATATCTAAGGTACTCTTCCTAACCTTCTAACAAAAATAATACGTATACTTACCATGGCTAGCTTGGTCGGAATCTCCATATACCCAAATGGTCGTTGGAAAAATTTACTTTATTGCGTTTCGCATTTACTTTGAAAGATTTTGAACCATATCCGGTTATAGTTTAGATTTTTAAAATGCTAATTCGCTATAACCTTGGCTCTGATACCACTTTCTGTCACACCACGTCTAAGGCGGAAACACGTGGCGCGACGGTTCAAAAGTATTAAGCCAAGATTAATGCAAAGCACAATATTAATTAGAAAACGGGCATTTATTCAATGCTAATAATCATGTCAAATCATTCATACATAATCATAAATTGTTTTCGAAAATGATAAAGAGGCTTCTCCCTTTATCCCTAAATCCATGGAATAAAGAGATAAGACCCCGTCACGACATTCCCAACGCCCAATTTGGAGACATCCCCGACCCTGCTCGCCATGCTAACTTCCATCCATCAATTACCTGAAAGATATGTTTGAAAATCGTCAATATATAAATATTGGTGAGTTCACAGGTTTTAATTTAATAAGTCTTTATAAAGTGGGAATATCCTTGTTATGACATTTATAGGAGTTGCAAAGTCCTACAATTTACTTGAGCCTATAACCAAACCAAGACAATCAATAATGCCCCCGCCCAAAGTCGTTACTCGGTATTCCTACGACTTTATTTCAGAATAAGTGCACCCCAGGCATACGCCGATGCATAATCGACGCTATCGATTAGGGGTGGGCCTTGTCAGGCACCAATAGTACTATCCAAATATTCCTTTGGTTTCTCATTCCTGAATAAATGATTATAGTGGGGAGGTCTCAACCCCGAGTGGCGATCTTTACTCAAGTATCCAACCCGTCATACAATCCCAACATATCTTTCCCCCGTAAAAACGTTAAATAGTTTAGAAATGGGGCCGTGAGACTCACCTGTAACTGTGCTTGGCTCAAAGAAAATAGTAAAGTTTGTGATCCCGTACCTACAAAGGTTCTAGGCGTATAAGTCACTTACACCTATGGTGTATGTGCCTTGGCAAGTTGTACACCCAACTTCCCGACCACGTCTTTATCCCAATTCCCGTTTAATAGTTTCGTATCCTAGGTTCAATGGCGATGGATTACCCTTTCCTTACAAGTCATATATTATTCTTATAAATATTCTTTATGATTTGTACAACATTATACTTGACACGACTCCACCCAACGTATAATTATTTTCCCATTCAAATAATTATACTTAGGATCTTTTCGCTCAATATAAAGTGTTTTCTTATTAACCGACCCGACTTACTTTGCCACATATTTATTTTCCCATTTAAATAAATATGCTAAGTCTTTGTCGTTTGGTAACATAATCTTAACGCCCGACTAGACTTACCACACCGTACATTTATTTTCCCATTTAAATAAATGTACTAGAATCTTGTCGGTATTCACGCGTTCGTAGATATATCTCATCTACTCGTCTCGGTTTTCCTTCTCGCACATCTATTTTCCCATTTAAATAGATGTACTAGAATTCCGTCGGAAACGAGTATATGTGCATATACCATCGCGTGGATACTACTTGTTAAGTTCATGTGTCGTTAGCGTTTTTAGTTTGTTACGTTATGTTTCTCTTTTCCCACGAATATTGTTACCACACTTAGGAAAGTGTTACGCACGTTTCACCCTTGTTATATATATTTTATTTCCGTAAAATATATATGTATATTTTTACCTCGACGTAATAAGTCCGTTTACGTTGGTTCGTGTAACTAAGTTCGTTAGTTAGCGTTTTTCATATTTATTCCCGTTGCGCGTTCTTATGGAAGTATTGTTCCAACTTCCGATTCCGAACGTTTATTTCTCGGAAAAATATATTATGTACGTTTTAGCCCGACTCGTCCAACTTGTTACCAAAAACGTTTCCGATACTTTTATATTCCCATTTATATAAAAGTACCTTATTTTTGTACAAGTCTTTCCAAGTATTTATTTTATAAAATCTACTTTATAAAATACTCGCGTTACTCTATTTATTTTTATAAAACGTCCATTTTATAAAAATATACTTTTTACTTAAAATGCCCAAGTAGGCTATTATTATTTACCAAACCAACCTTGTAAATCATTACTTACACTTTTTGACACCGACATTTCCATCATTGTGTTTTTGGTCCAATAACTTTCTAAAATATTTATTTTAGTCCATTGGCTTCCAATGTTGTCATATTAGTACTTTAATTTACACTTGTAGCATTTTTTACTAAATCTTTCAAGGTTATAATTTTTCTTCCACTTTAGTGGACTTTGAAGAATCCTTTTCACCATGATTAATTGTTTTTACCTCTTTTTACTTCTAATGCTCTTTTAATCCATTCTAGATATCACTAACATGTTTATTTCACATTTTTATCCAAAGCATCAAACTTTCACTTGTCCAAGTGAGTGGACTTTGAAGAACTAGTTTTTCCACCTATGGCTTTCTAATCTATTTTAATATTTTTATGACTTTATTATATCATCCTAAGATGATTAAAACCACTTTTCATCATATTCAAGTTACTTTTCAAAATATTGCTTTTCTCATCTTCAATCATCCAAACATGTTCTTATTATTACACTTTCATCAAAATACTACTTTTATTAAAAATAACTAAGATTTCATCATATTATTATTCTCTCATCTTCATTTTTAATAAAAACCCATTACTTCTTTAGAGCTCATTTTTATTACCCACATTGTACAACTTGCATCATAGCACAAAAACAAATTATTTAAATTAATAAAACAATGCAAGACTTACAACTAGCTCAAGGCTAGGGAAGACAAAATCTTGGATTTTGGGTGTGGTTTAGTGTGTTCTTCCAAGTGGGTTATGCTCCAAGCTCTTAACACACAAGAAGGGGTTTGAATGAGGATGAACTAGAGGTAATTTGGAGTAGTAAAAATTAAAAGAAAGGTGTTGGTGGGGTGGTGCAAATCCACGGCCACAAGGAGGAAAAAGGAAGGAGATTTTGTGATTTTCTTCTAATGCATCTCAAGTGGCTTATAATCTCATTCCAAATCTTGCAAAGATTACTTATTATCTTTTCTTGGATATTGGAAGATTATGGAAGGATTATGAAGATCAAAAAAAAATCTCCAATGATATTATAAGAGGGTGTATGGGCCGATTTTTTTGAGAGAGAGAGGAGAAATGATTGGGTTAATTCCCTTGTCCAATCTTATTACATGCAAGCTCATGATTGATAATAATATGGAAGGATTAAGAAGCTATCTCACACAATCTCCCACCCAAGTGGGCCCATGGCCGGCCCCTATGGGGTACTTGGTGGGGTCCACTTTGCTAATTAACTCCCCATATTATGTTTAAGCTAGTTCCTTCCGGGTACCGCCCGGGTATTTCTCAAATTTTCGTCGCGTTTATCCTCAATATTAAAATACCGTTAATATTTATAAAATTATGTCCAGTTACATTACTGATAATTTATTTCGGTTTCTGTCGGGTGAATTTACGTGTTACGCGCGTATCGGGTGCGGTACGCGCACTTTATTCGTTACCGGGAGATTCGTGCTATAAGCTTTTACGTATGGCCTTGGGTTCCCAAAACTCATAATATTTTGTGAAAATATTATTTATTTTATATTCCGGGTGTCCGGTGTTCGTTTCGCTTATTTCAGTTTTACCGGGTAATCGCCAGTGTCCATACCGGATAGTTTTTGTCTGCGCACGATCCTATCATGCTTTGCTATTAAACTCATGCATTCCTATGCATTATTTGGGAATTCCTATCTTTCTAAGGCCTCAATTAAATATTTAGCACATAATTACGGTTAATTACGTTAATCGCGTTTAATTAATTAGTACGGAATTACCTTAATTTTGCCGGTTGTTACATCCAAAGCAGTATTCCTATTAGGTTTTGGTCTGATTGTGTGCTTACTGTTGCTTATCTTATCAACAGGTTTCCCTCATCTGTTCTAAATGGTAAGAGTCCCTACGAGTTAGTACACGGGTTCCCCCTGAACTTAGTCACTTAAGGAATTTTGGTTGTTTATGCTTTAAAACTGTGTTACATGGCCCTGAACATAAACAACTTGTGTTTGATAGTCTTAATCATCTAAATTTCTTTTAATTGGTTACTCTTTTGTTAGAAAAGGTTATAAGTTGTTTTGTTTAGAAACAAAAAAGGTGGATTTTTCAAGAGATGTAAAGTTTTATGAAAATATTTACCCTTTTAAAACTGAACATAAACAACTTGTGTTTGATAGTCTTAGTGATCTAAATTTCTTTTATTGTTTTGAAAATGAAAATTCTTTAAGTGACCAAACAAAACAAACTTTTTCAAACCTTCCTAATGATGAAGGGGACCCTATTAGTACTCATGATCACTCACCCAGGGAGCAGTCAGATGCCTCTCCTAGGGCTGCTAGTGATGTAGATCCTGGTCTTGACCATGATCATCAAGAGGTACTGATAGCTCAGGGTTAGAGGGTTCACATGATGAGACTAGGACTCCTGAGGGAAGTAGACCTAATACTGTTAGGCAGTCTAGTAGGGAGTCTATGTTACCTACGAAGTTTAGTGACTACATTATAGAATGGGAGGTTAAATATGGTGTGGAAAAAGTTGTTAACTATTCTAATTTGTCTGTTGAGAATCTAAGTTTTGTGTCAAATGTTAAAATGTAAGGACAGAAAGGATTGAAGAAACCACTTTTGCCGACCTTAGTCTAATTCATACTTCTACCAAAATATCCTAAGTATAGAACTACTGAAGAAAGAAGACACAAGTACTGAAGAAGGATTCAACAAGTACTGAAGAAGAAAGATCAGAAGTTCTGAAGTCAAACCAGACAAGTCTACTGAACAACTACTGAAGACAAACTACTCATCAGTAGTTTGTCATTTATCAGCACTTGTAATAGAATCTTTCCACCGCCCTTATGTTTCAGTAGTTTAATTGTTTATTATTACTTTATCATTTTGTACAAGTTCCAAGACTGCAACTTGTTGCAGACTTGCTTTTGTAACAAGGTTCATGTCTTACTTGTTCAAATTTATGTTGATGATATCATATTTGGTTCAACAAACACAAAACTGTGTGATGAATTTAAGAAACTCATGCAATCAAAATTTGAGATGAGTACAATGGGAGAGCTGCAGTACTTCTTAGGACTGCAGATTAAACAACAAACAAATGGAACTTTTATACATCAATCTAAATATGTTAAAGAATTATTGAACAAATTTTCTTTACAAGACTGTAAATCATGTTCCACTCCCATGACACCAACCACACAAGTTGAACCAGATGATCAAGGAAAACAGGTTGATCAAACCATGTATAGATGTATGATAGGTTCCCTTTTATATCTAACTGCTTCTAGACCAGATATTATGTTTTCAACATGTGTCTGTGCTAGATATCAATCAGTTCCTAGGGAATCAAACCTCATTGCAGTCAAAAGAATCTTCAGATATCTGAAAGGAACTCCTACACTTGGAATTTGGTATCTTGCTTCTAGCAATACAAAGTTAACAGCTTTTTCAGATAGTGACTATGCAGCGTGCAAAATGTCAAGAAAATCAACATCTGGTGGTTGTCAATTCTTAGGAAACTGTCTAGTGTCCTGGCAATCAAAGAACCAAACATCTGTTTCAACTTCAACTGCTGAAGCTGAATACATTGCAGCTGCAAGTTGTACATTACAGATACAATGGCTACAATATCAACTTCTTGATTATGGAATCAAAGAGTCCAAGACACCATTGCTTGTAGACAGTAAATCTGCCATTAGCATCATTCAAAATCTTGTCCAGTTCTCAAAACTAAACATATTGAGATCAGGTATCATTTCATAAGGGATTGCTATGAAAAAGGAAAGATTGAAGTGAAGCATGTGACAATATCTAATCAAATAGCTGACATATTCACAAAACCCCTTGACACATCATCATTTCAGAAGTTAGTATCCATGCTTGGGATGCTAAATTTGTAAGTGTCTCTTTATTTTTCTGCACATACTTTTATTTTCACTTACATTTGTATGTCACAAAACTTCTGAAAAACAAAAAGAGAGAAACTACTTATGTACAAAATATCAGTATGGGGATATTTTCTGAAAAATGATTAACTTCTGATAAAATAAACTTCAGAAGTTATGAATAAAGTGTTTATAAACATTCTCATCAGTTGTTAACAAACTACTGAAGAGAAATGGGAACTACTGATGATAGTTGTTCTTCATCAGCAGTTTTGTCATTAAGGGTAAATCAGACATTTCCCATTTCAGAAGTTTGACCTAGGGCGGTTATAAACTTCTGATAAACACCTTTTCCATCACTTATCCTTTCAAAAAGCAAAATTCCCCCTTCTCTCTCAAAAACACTCTCTAAACCTAACCTACAAACAAAAGCACTGTTTGATTCACACACAAACCACATGGCTCTTATACTGAAACAGGGGCACAATCAAAGAGGCTACTTTGAGAAACATGAAGCCTGGTCCCAATACGACAAAATCATTGATTTAGTCGTCAAATCCCAATACTTCATTGCCCTCACCATTGATCCTCCCATCCATACTGAAACTCTTAATGAGTTCTGGGCAAACTGTGAGACGGTGACAGTGAATGATCAAGTTATTTCCCTCAAATCAACTATAAAAGGGAAAGTAATGACAATCACACCGGCTACTCTGGGAATTAGACTGGGTCTGGATGATGTGGATGCACCAGATAATTTTCCCAACTCTGAAATTCATTTGACCATGACAGAGTGTGGTTACCAAGGTACTCTCTCACATGCAATAATTTTTAAGAAATATTTTGAACCAAAATATAAACTTTTGTTTCATTACATCATCATGTGTTTGAGTCCAAAAACTGGATCTTATGATCAGATGCCCTATACTTTTCAACCAATTTTTCATTTCATTGTGAATGAAACAAAATTCAGGGCATCATCACTTTTCTTTAATGAGTTGGTGTTACATCACCTAAATTCTAAAAAAGAAGTTTTTGTTGTATCCAAGGTTCATCATGCACTGCATAATTAAAGAACTTGGATATGAGGTGCTTGTGGGAAAAAACAACTGTTTTAAACCCATTAACCTCACAAGCATACTCAAGGCATAATAAACCGGCTACCTGGCCAGAAGATGACCAAGGGGAACCAGAAATAGTCCCCATGGAACCATCATCTTCCAAACCCTCACCCAATAAGGCCAAGAAACCCAAACAACAAAAACCAAAACCCACCAACCTTAAAAGAAAGGCAGTTCAGGAAGTTGAGATGCCTGAAACTGCTGATGTGCAATCTGCACTTGTTAAAGATGTGACTGAAACATCCTCTTAGTCTCATCCATCTCAAACCCCCCAAAAGAGCACCAATTACCATTCTTTTCAAAAGAAATAAATTTAAGGAAACCATAACTACTGACTCTTCTTTTGAAACTGCTGAACCTTTACCCCAAACTACTGAACCAGAACCATCAACCATAGAAATTGCCAAACTTCTCTCTGGGCTAAAAAAGACTATCCCATCAGAACATGCCAGTCCCCAACAACCACATCAAACAGGGGACATACCTTCAGACTTTGACATGAATGTAGATGTCTTTAGCCCTAACCCAAGAGATGAGGATGAACCAGGATTTCTAAGCCCAAACTTAGAGACTTTAGGTACATTTGAAGCTGCTACTACTCATTTACCACCCAGTAGTGGATCTGAGGATAGAAGTAACATACCTAAGACCTCACTTGTGGCAACTACTGATGAAGGCTTAATGCCCGAGGTAGGAAATCCTCAGAACCAAGAAACAGAGGTTCATGAGACAACTGGGTTGGGCCCAGCTCATGATATAGCAGATACTGTCCTCATTGAGGATGTCATTAGGGATTCAGATTATTCCATTAAATTGGATGATGATTCACACTCCACAAAACATGAATTGACGGCTGCTAGTAAAGGTCCTGAATCTGGTGTCTCTAAGCTCAAAGAGCTAGTCACAATAGATCAAGTTAAACTCCACTTAATCCCTGATTCCCCTAAAGTGGCATATTCAGTACATTCTGAAGATCACCCTAAAACACCCCATCACTAAAAATGCCTACCCAATTCCTTGGGTCATCTAGCATAGACATGAACCACCTATGCAGCCCAGATGGTCCCCTATACCAGATGATGAACACCCTAATAGCTAATCACCTCAAATCTTTCACAACTTATTGGGAGTTGAAAACCACAACTCAATTTAAGGTGATAAACAAGAAACTAGGTGAGCTGTCCAACAAAATTGACAACAATTCAAGACAGCTTGCTAAGTTATCTGGTAGAACTTCCAAACCTAGCAGGCTTCCAGAAGTGGATAAAGCCAAAAAGGGGGAGAAGATTAAGGAACCAAGGGAGTCACTGGAAGCCAGGATAAAGGCAAGAGTGGCTCTACAACAACAACAAGTGATAGAAAAAGCCCAAAAAGAAAAAAGAAGATCAAGATAGGCTTCTTTCTACAACTGAAGTTGAAGCTAAACCTTCCCAAGGCCATAATGAAGAAACTTCTGAAGACTCAGAAAGTACTGAAGACAATCCTTCAGTAGTTGATACTTCTATCAACACTTCAGTAGTTAACACTTCCAACATACAAACTGAAGAGCCTTCCATGGCAACTGAACAACAACCAACTCTTATTCCAAGGCCTACAACAACTCAAATGACTGTACTGAACCCTTCTCCCATTTCAATGTCCAAAGAACTACTGGCGAAGAGTTTACTTGCAGCCCAAAGAAAGGCTAAGGAAGATGAGATCTGGAACAGTCTGGAAGCAAGGGAAGATATGAGTTACACTGAAAAGCTTCAAGCTTATGAAGAAGAGTTGAATAAACAAGCTGCAGTTGAAAGAGTTGCTGAAGAAGACAAAAGACAACAACTGATGTCTTTTATTACAAAGAACAGCAAGACAAAAGCTTATTCACTCAAAGGGCTCTCCATAGATGAGCTAACAAGAAGAGCTCAAATTGTTGCTGACAAGATTGCCACAGAGAAAGATAGAAAGGCAAAGAGAGCCGAGATAATAGAAGAATTGGTAGCCAATGACTATGGTTCAAAAGCCTCAGTGTCAAAGTGGAGAGAAGACAAACTATTGGACACATATAAAAGATTCAAGGCTGACAAGGCTGCAAATCCAGAGAAGTACAAAACTTCTGAAGTGTCAACTTCAGTAGTTAGAACTTCTGGTGTTAAACATTCAAGACCTGCTACCAAAAGAAAGCCAGAGGACAATACAAATACTGACTTCAAGATGGTATTGTTGGAAGGCAATACAGTTGTACAAGGAGACTTTGATATTGAAGAAAAGCCTCTGATAACACAATTCAGGGATCCTTCAACATTTGATTACCAAATCTAGAAAACTATAACTGATAGACTGCACACAAAGGTAATCACTGAACATCACTTACCTACATTTGAAATACCTAATGTGATGCAAACAGAAGACAGAAGAGAATCCCACCTGAGGGTCACTGAAATAGAGAACATCCAACACTCAGGAACATCCCAGGGATCCAGCATGGTCCCTTATACTTCAGATTTTGACAAATATAAACATCTGATTATAAAGTGGTCCTTTACTGATTCCAACTCAATATTGGTAACAAGGAGAGATCGTTCAAGCAAGGCCTTCAAATTCATGAATGAACTGAAGAATCTATCTACACAAGACTTGCTTACAATTCAACATCTTGAACCTGAACAAGGATCTCTCACAAATGAACAGCTAAATCAACTTAAGAATTCCATGTTCAAAGAAATATGGAAGATAGTTGAAGACAAAAGAAGACAATAAGGAATTAGATAAGGTTTTGGCTTCATCAATCCAGGGGGAGATTGTAAGGACAGAAAGGATTGAAGAAACCACTTTTGCTGACCTTAGTCTAATTCATACTTCTGCCAAAATATCCTAAATATAGAACTACTGAAGAAAGAAGACACAAGTACTGAAGAAGGATTCAACAAGTACTGAAGAAGAAAGATCAGAAGTTCTGAAGTCAAACCAGACAAGTCTACTGAACAACTACTGAAGACAAACTACTCATCAGTAGTTTGTCATTCATCAGCACTTGTAATAGAATCTTTCCACCGCCCTTATGTTTCAGTAGTTTAATTGTTTATTATTACTTTATCATTTTGTACAAGTTCCAAGACTACAACTTGTTGCAGACTTGCTTTTGTAACAAGGTTCATGCATATGTAAGTCTATATATAGATGGGTTCATCCCTCTGTTTTAGACATCGATTTTAATAGAAAACTGAAATCCTTCAATACTCTTACTTGTTATTCCATTTCATTAACTGAGAATCTATCTGCTTATTTATTGTCATTTACATTCAATACTTAGATTCTCATTAACTTGTCTTTAGTTTGCAAACATCCAGGGGGAGTAATAACTCCTGTTGATAGTGAAACTTTACAACTCATTCTGCTATGCAAAACTGATTAAACTTGCAAAACACATAAGTGTTCATAAGCAAGTAAACTGTTAAAGAGCATACTGATCCAACATAAAAAGTCTCTTGAACCTACATCTTATTATCATACTTCTAAAGATCCCAAGTGGGTAGAAGCCATGAATAATGAGATGGAAGCCTTGTATAGGAACAACACATGGGTTGTTACTGATCTACCTCCTGGTAGAAAGGCTATAGGGTGCAAATGGGTTTATAAAGTTAAATATAAATCCAATGGAGAGGTTCAGAGGTATAAGGAAGATTGGTCGCCAAAGGTTACAATCAAAGAGAGGGTTTGGATTTTGGGGAAACCTTTTCTCCTTTGGTAAAAATGGTTAGAGTTAGGTGTGTTATTAGTATGGTTGTTCAGAATAATTAGACCTTATACCAACTTGATATTAATAATGCTTTTTTTTTGTATGGGTCAATTACTGAAAATGTTTATATGCAATTACCATAAGGGTATTCTTCTGGTAATGAGTCTAAGGTTTGCAAGTTAGTCAAATCTTTATATGGCCTGAAACAAGCTCCTAGAAAATGCAATGAAAAACTTGTGAATGTGTTAAAAAACATAGGTTTTGTTCAAAGTTTGTGTGACTATTCTATGTTTGTAAAGTCACATGATGATTTATTTGTTGTGTTACTTGTGTATGTGGATGATAGATATAGTTATAACTGGTAATAGTGAACTTGAAATTGATAATCTTAACACATTGTTAAAAGAGAGTTTTCAAATTAAAGATTTGGGTAAACTCAAATACTTCATGGGTATTGAAGTGTTATATTCTGAAACTGGTATTTGTTTAACTCAGAGGAAGTATTGTCTAGACCTTTTAGGAGAATTTGGTTATCTTGGTTGTAAACCTGTTAAAATGATAAACTCTTAGATGACATAACAGGCTTTCAAAAACTTATAAGTAAACTAATATACTTATCTTTAACGCGTCCTGATATTAGCTATGCAGTGCAGTTCTTGAGTCAGTTTATGCATAAACCAACTCAAAACACACTGCGAATAGCCCTGAGATTGCTCAGGTATTTAAAGCAATCTCCAGGCAAGGGACTGATGTTTAAAAAGGGCAATCCATGGCCTTGTCAGCATATTCAGATGGTGACTGGGCTAAGTGTTTAGTTACTAGAAAATCCATTACTGGATTTTGTGTTTTTATTGGTGAAAATCTTGTGTCTTGGAAGAGCAAGAAACAGAACACTGTTGCTCGGTCAGTTCAGATCAGCATCTGCAATATCTATTGCTAAAAATCCTGTATTTCATGATCGAACGAAACACTTTGAACTTGATTTGCATTTTCTAAGGGAAAAGATAAGTTCAGGTTTTGTTCAGGCAGTTAAGGTTAGTTCAGATCAGCAAGTTGCTGATATATTTACAAAAGGGTTGTATTCTGCTCAACATGAAGTTTTATGTAAAAAACTTGGGTTGAGTGATATGTTTAGTAATTGAATTAGGGGGGGGGGGTGTTAAAATGATGAGTGTCAAGATAATTTTACTTAACTTGACTTATTATCATTTATACATTCTTGTAATTCAATTACGTTGCTTATTGGGCTGACATAAAGAGTTGATCATATTCTAGCCCATTTATAGTGGCCCATTGTAATATTATTATGGAATTGTTTGTTGTGGCCAATTGGTCCATTGGCCCATGGCCTGGCCCACTATTGAGGTTTATTGGCAGGTTGTTCGAGGATGTATATCAGCCGTTGGATTAGATCAATCATCACCGTTGATTTGGCATCTTCGTAGATGGTTCGAGAGCTTAGTATAAAAGCTTTGTCTCTCTCTCTCTTCAATCATTCATTCAGTCATCTTCTTTGTTATTTTTCTTTTCTCCCGTTCACATTCTGGTTTAGGGTTTGTATCACCGATTGTAAGTCGTGTATTTCTTTCTTGTTATTATTCTCACAATCTGCTGGTCTAACTAATCAGCAGATTGTGTGAAAGACTTTGTATCGTTTGGTTGATTTGATCTCAGTGTATTATCTGAGATCTTAGGTATTGGTTGGGTACGTTTGGGCTGGGTTAAATAAGATTTTATCACCGTTTTGTCGCCTACATTCTTTGTTGATTGTGTTGAGTTTATGTTGGCTCAGATTGTTGTTGTTTGTATGTTTCAAACCCTAAAATTCTACAAACTCAAAAGTTAAGTATTGACTAAGCGCATTGTAAATGTATGATGCACTCTCTAGTCGAGGTGGAGGCAGGTGGTAGGGTTTCTTATTTTGATATTTAGGGCCATCAAAGGAGTGATAACATGGCTTGGATCTCAGAAATATTGGTTCGTTCCGACAGGGATGAATCTGAACCTGATGGGTAAACCCGGAATCGTAACATTCAGGACATGAATTTTGGTATGAGAATGTGATTTAGTAATAAAAAAATTCATAGGACACGGGCCGGGCATGAGATTATATACACATTTTTATATTGATTATAAGATAAATGCATTTATTTTAGCATAAAATAAGCTATGCTGATTTGTTTTTTTGAATTGAATCAATAAATTGGCAATATTATGAAGAAAATAAGCCAAGTTGAAGTACTTGAAACAAGTACATAAAAAATGAAATGCAAAAGCGTAATATTTGGAAAATCAGATGATAATTGCAATTGATGATTGAATGGTGTGTTGGATTTACATGTAAGCAAATAAAAAGAAATTTACTTTTCTTGACTTTGCATCACCTGAAATGGATTGAAAATTAATTAAAGAGTAATTGATCTTTTGGTTGAATTAATATGCTTATATATGTCGTGGAAACTAATTCATCATTTACTTAATCGGTGTACGATTATCCCAAATTTTGTTTTTTGTTTTTTTTAAATTCACTTTCATTCAATCACCTCGGCTTAGTCCTCAAAGCGAGGACTGCTGTAAACAACTAAAGCATATACATAGGCGATTTACGCCATTCAATCCATGATAATTCCTTGAACTTAGACCTATTTTTTAACCAAATGAATAATAAGCTTTTTAAATTCGATATGACACATCTACCAGACGTGGCTTTGTCTCTAAAAATCTTCTTGTTCCTCTCCAACCAAATGCACCAAATTGAAACAATAATAATGCCTTGAATGATCTGCTTATGCCACTTGCCTCCTCCTGCGTCTTTGTGCAGCTTCAATAAATCACGAGCACTGAAGGCGAAAATGGAATCGTAACCACACCAAGAACCTATGCCTGACCATACCTCTTGAGCCATTAGACAGCTAGTCTCTTAGAAAGGTGGTTACGAGTTCAAATCCCGAGCAAGGTTGTAAAAGGTGTAATTTAGGTGTTGAATTACATTTAGACATTAAAAAAACTTAATTGGTGTAATAACCAAAAAGAATTCTACATAATAAAAGTGCCATCAAAGTATTTAGACTTAATAGCATGTTTGGTCCTAGTCCCTATTTATTGCGTATATTACACAATTGATCCTCATAATTTTAGAATTACATAGGTGGGCAAATTGTGCTAGAAAATGAGAAGAAACATAATACAAGAGGAGCCCACAAGAGAAACTACGGATGAGCATATAGGGCCGAATATCGATCCCGTACCGTATTGAGGAATTTCGGTATCGATATCGGTATCGGTATCCATGTTAATAGTGTCAAAAAACCAGTCGGCACAAATTATTATTAATCAAGATCAAAGTTCACAAAGTCTGATAAAACGAATCAGACAAACTCAAAACTTACACAAAAACCCTCACTACAATTATCTCTCAACAAGCACTCAGTTGATCACAAACAAATGATCAACACAATCAAATAGAGAATACATGATAACAAGATCAAGATGATCTTAGTGATCAAACCCTAATTGCAAGAGTGAAAACAGAGATAAAGTGACAACGAACTCAGATGATCGAAAACTCGAGAATGGACGAAGACCCTGGCTATTTATAGCAGTGAAAGTGTGTTTCTATGGAACAGATCAACGGTCAGGAATGAAGCAATCCAACAGATATAAGCAATCTGTGTTTCTTCACACAGATTGTCACGCTGGCAGACACACGAGATGGGCTAGCTGGACTGGGCCGGACACACACAAGCAGGCTCCCCTCATTTGAACTCAATACCACCATCAACCACCTAGGCCTTTCTTCCACAAAGCCCAAACCTGTAAAGAGACTAAAACCAAATATTCAAGTTTTATAAAAAATATAATTTTTTATAAAAGAATATTTATAAAGAAAAATTTATAAAAACAATTATAAAAAGATTTATAGAAAGAAATAAAATTGTAAAGATTATGTATGACTTTTAACAACCCCCCCCCCCACAATTTTATTTCTTAAAGGGATCAAACATTTTGATTGAGTCTAAAAATTTCAAATGAAAACTTGTTTGAAGTCCTTTAGTAAATAAATCAGCCAATTGATCCCTAGAATCAATTTTTTTCAGTTTTAAAACACCTTTGGCAATAAGTTCCCTTAGAAAAAATAAGTCTAAAGCAAAATGCTTTGTTTTGTCGAAGAAAACAGGATTAGCAGCAATAGAAAGGGTTGCAGAACTGTCACAAAACAATTTGACAGGTAAAGAAATATGAACCTTGAGTTCAGTCAACAAGTTTTTCAACCACACCACCTCACAAGAAGCAGAGCACATTGCCCTGTACTCTGCCTCAGCAGAGGACCTAGAAACAGTAGCTTGCTTCTTACTTTTCCAGGCAACCAAACAGTTACCCAAAAACACACAATAACTAGTGACAGATTTTCTAGTATCAATGCATTTTGCCCAGTCAGAATCAAAATAGGCAACAAGGTCCAAAGACTCTCCTTTTGAAAACAACAACCCTTTTCTAGGAGAAGACTTTAAATACCTAAGAAGCCTAAAAGCAATCTTAACATGACCTTCATTGGGTTTGTGCATATATTGACTTAAGTAATGCACATAATAAGCAATATCAGGTCTTGTATGGGATAGGTATATAAGCTTCCCAACAAATTGTTGATATGCAGTAACATCACTTATGGGTTTATTCTTATAATGAACAATATTTGTCAAAACATGATTTGCTTCAATGGAATTGGTAACCGGTTTACAACCCAACATATCATATTCCATTAACAAATCACTATAATATTTCCTTTGAGATAGACACACATTATTTCCATCTTTTATAACTTCTATTCCTAGAAAATATTTTAATTCACCAAGATCTTTTATAAGGAACTGGGTTTTAAACAAGTCCTTTATCTTGTTGATCTCAGGAATAGAGTTACCAGTTAGAATAATGTCATCTACATATACTAGGAGAACAATAAACGCAGAATCTTTATGTTTGACAAACATAGAATAATCACATTGGCTTTGAACAAACCCAAATTCACACAAAGCACTAACCAATTTGGCATTCCACATTCTAGGTGCTTGTTTAAGAACATACAAAGACTTCTTAAGCTTACACACCTTACTAGTGTCATTTGACCAATAACCATCAGGTAAAGACATATAAATATCCTCATACAAGTCACCATAAAGAAAGGCATTGTTAACATCTAATTGGAAAACTTTCCAATCATGATTAATAGCAAGGCTTAAGACACACCTGACAGTTATAAGCTTAACAACAGGAGAGAAGGTCTCTTCATAATCAAGACCCTCCTTTTGACTAAAGCCTTAGCTACTAATCTAGCTTTATACCTTTCTATTTCACCATTAGACTTATGTTTGATTTTAAATATCCATTTACACTCTATCTTATGTCTCCCTTTAGGTAAATCAACAACTTCCAAAGTGTTGTTCCTATACAAGGCATCCAACTCTTCATTCATGGCATTAACCCACTAAGGATCCTTGCTGGCATCAGCAAAGGTCCTAGGTTCAATGCTCTTATTTAGACTAGAAGCAAATAACTTACATTCATAAGAAAGATTGGACAAATTAACAACCTTTTCAAGACCATATTTAACCTTACCCTCAATGACAAAGTCATACAATGTTTTTAGAAGGTTACTACTTCTACTAGACCTTCTAGGTACAACATGATCATCAACTATAGTGTCACCCTCAGACTCAGTTATCAAGTCATCATCTACAATCACCTGATCAACCTTACCACTCCCCCTTTCTGAATTACCAGGCTGCTGAGTATCAGCCTTGCCACTGGTTTCAGAAACATGAGGAGATTGCTCTTGATCAGATGTTCTAGACTCCTTATTACCATTACCCCCCATTTATCATTGGGATCATTCACTTTTGTTGTTGATTATCTGTGTTTTCAAATAAATCAAAAAAATTTGAAGAAGTAACAAAAGTATCTAAATTAGAATCAAATTTCTGGAAAACATTTGTTTCTTTAAAAGGAAAACAAGACTCAAAAAACTTAACATCTCTGGAGAAGAAAGTAGTTTTAGAGTCCAAACTGAACAGTTTGTACCCTTTTTTCTCATTTGAGTACCCAATAAAGACACATCTTTCAGCTTTACTTTCTAATTTGTTTGACTCATTTAAGACAGTAGAAAAACACAGACAACCAAACACCTTAAGGTGTTCAAGGAAGGGTTTAAATTCGAACATAAGTTCATAAGGAGCTTTGCCATGAAGAATAGATGAGGGAGTCCTATTAATCAAATAAGAAGTAGTTAGAATGCACCCAGTTCATAACTTAACAGGAAGATTACTTTGAAATATTAGAGCCCTAGCAACATTTAACAAATGCCTATGTTTTCTCTACACCATACCATTTTGTTGTGGTGTATAGGCACATGATGTCTGATGAATAATACCATGATTTTTACAAAAATCATTCGTTTGACTATTCACAAATTCTAGACCATTGTCACTTCTAAGTATTTTAACTCTCTGTTTAAACTGAGTTAACACAAAATTGACAACGTCTTTAATGTTTTGAAAAACCTCAGTTTTATGTTTCACCAGACACACCCACACAACCCTAGAGAAATCAACAATAGTTAAAAAATACTTGTTGCCATCTCTATCAGCAACCCTGATGACCTACATGACTACTCTTATGGTCACTGAGGGGAAAATGTTCCCTGTGTTGCTTTGCCCTAAGACAAATTTCACATGGTTCCTGGTCAAGGTTGCCTTTAATCCTAAGTCAAGTTTTAGAAAATTTAAAACTTGACTAGCAGGATGACCCATTCTGGAATGCCAAAGATTTACCATGCTAACACTATTACAACAAAATCTAGAAGACACAACAGCATTCCCACACATATATAAGCCATCCATCTGACTACCAGTCACCAGGGTTTTCCTGGTGGTTAAGTCCTGGAGATAACACTTATTCTCATAAAAACCAACAAACAACTTATTATCTCTAGCAAGTTTGTGAACAAATAGAAGGTTAATTGTGTATTCCGGAACAACCAACACATCTTGTAATATAACATTATCAGAAAGTTTTAATTTCCCAATTTTTGTGACCAAGGCAAAAGTACCATTAGGATGTTTAATTTTTATATTTAAATCTGACACATCCACATAATCAAATAACCCCTCTTCATTATTTATCATGTGTTCGTTTGCTCCCGAATCAACAATCCACCTTATACCTATCAACTTGCCATTAGAGCTAGTGAAACAATACACATTGTTACTAATAGCAGTAGCACAAAAAAAACCTACCAGCCAGATTACAAGTCTAAGAAGATCCAAAAGGTTTCTCACTAATGAGACTTAACAGCTTAGCAACTTGATCACTAGTCAAACCACCCAAAGACTTATCAGAACACTCAGAAACACAATTATTACTTACAGGAGCCTTCTTGTTTTGATTGCTTGTATTTCTAGCCCAAGGAGGATACCCAATTAACTCAAAACATTTGTCAACCAAATGACCAGTTTTATTGCAATGAGTACATTTTAAGGATTGATTGGAATTTTTATTGAATCTTTTATTAAAAGAACTCTTAGTAGGTGAACTAGTTTTAGCAGAAAAGTTCACAGACTGGTTTGGCCTGATGCTAGAGGCATTACTTGAGTTTCTATGAGATTCCTCTCTAGAAACCAAGGAGAATGCCTCTCTAACTGAGGGCAAATCAGTCCTAAGTAAAACAGTAGTTCTAACATTTTGATAAAAGCCATCCAACCCCATTAGAAATTGCATAAGCCTTATCATATTAGTGTGATCATTAAACTCCCTAGAAGCATCACAAACACAAGAAGGTAACTGTAAGATTTGATCAAGTTGTTTCAACATAATATTCAATTTGTGATAATAATTAGACACGGACATCCCATTTTGTTTAAAGGAATTAATGTTCTGATATAATGAAAAAACAACTGACCCATCAATTTTATTATATGTTTCTTTAAGATCCTTCCAAACTTCAGAGGCTAGTTTGGAATAGACCTGTCCCATATACAGCTCTTCAGAGATAGAATTTAAAATCTAGGTGAGAACAATACTATTTAACCTATCCCACTGTCTAGCAAGCACAACATCATCTGTGGGTTTAGCACAATCACCATTAACAAACCCTAATTTGTTTTTAAATTGAAGGCCAAATATCATATCATTTGCCCAAATCGTGTAATTCTCAGTACCCTTTAACTTTATACTAACAATAGTCAGATTAGTAGAATCACTGGCATGCAAATACAATGGATCACTAGCATCAAGTTTACTAACAAGGGTATCATGAGCATGATCAATAATGGCACCACCATCGGCTGCGGCAGCTGTAGCAGCAGCCGCAACATCAGTGTCACCAGCCATAATCACAGAAATAGATGTAAACACACAGACCAAACAACAGATAGCACAAAAGGAACACAAGAACCACAAAGACAGTCAACAGTGGCGAAGTCCCGTCGGTGATCCAGATAATCGGTTCGTCACTCAAATGGTGCCGGTCCAGGTCCTCACGAGGGAGCCAACAGTGACCTAGACAAACCCTATATCTAAACAGGGGCACAAGCCCTGGCACACGACTCCTTAGGACAACCCTAGACACAAGACAGAATGACCAGGAACAATCTCACCAGGCAAGGCCCAAGTTAGGGTTCGCCAACAACTCGTAGTGTTCAACCTTCACTTAGGGTTGAACACCAGAGAGCAAAAGAAAATATGCTTCCAAAAATCTCCAAACCCTAGATCTAGAACAACTAAGATTTGAGAAGACGAACAACCAAGAACAGTAGCGGAATCAACCCAGATATCAAGAGCTCAACCAGAGCTCGGATACCATATCAGAAAACCAGTCGGCACAGATTATTATTAATCAAGATCAAAGTTCACAAAGTCTGATAAAACGAATCAGACAAACTCAAAACTTACACAAAAACTCTCACTACAATTATCTCTCAACAAGCACACAATCAAACAAAGAATACAGGATCACAAGATCAAGATGATCTTAGTGATCAAACCCTAATTGCAAGAGTGAAAACAGAGATATAGTGACAACGAACTCAGATGATCAAAAACTCGAGAATGGATGAAGACCCTGGATATATATAGCAGGGAAAATGTGTTTCTATGGAATCGATCAACGGTCAGGAATGAAGCAATCCAACGGATATAAGCAATCTGTGTTTCTTTACACAGATTGCCACGCTGGCAGACACACGAGATGGGCTAGCTGGACTGGGCCGGACACACACAAGCAGGCTCCCCTCCTTTGGACTCAATACCACCAGCAACCACCTAGGCCTTTCTTCCACCAAGTCCAAACCTGCAAAGTGACTAAAACCAAATATTCAAGTTTTATAAAAATTATAAATTTTTATAAAAGAATATTTATAAAGAAATTTTTTTTTAAAACAATTATAAAAAGATTTATAGAAAGAAATAAAATGGTAAAGATTATGTATAACTTTTAACAAATAGTTTTTGTTTTTCGAGATCAGGATTAGTCGGTATTTTTTTTTGATCGGAAAGTTTCATTTTATTTCACCCAAAAGTATATACAAAAATTGGTATGCTAGTAAGATGCTAGACACAACCGACTCAAGACACCAAACAACATTATTACAGTTTGTTGCAAATCACCCAATGTCAACCCATTACGTAACCGGTACTTCAAAACGTTTCCAAGACTCCCAATTCCACCCTGATGGCTTCATTTTGTGGTTGACCCAACTGAATGATACGACTTGTAATTCTCCAAAAATTCCATCCAAGTTCGCCCTCGTTCCTTGGAAGACTGCGGCGTTTCGAGCTTTCCAGATTGACCATGTAGCCGCAAGTATAATGATTCGAACCCATTTTCTTTTTCTTTCCGGAATGTCTCCCAATTTGTGAATCTTTAATAAGTCACGTACAGTAAAAACGTATGTGGGAGGAATGTTGCACCAACGACTAACCTTTTGCCAGATCCAATACGCCACATAACAGGCCGTGAGTAAATGATCAGCGTCCTCATCAGTATCCCCGCAAAGTTTACATTCAGCCGAGCCGTGAGTGATCCTTCTTCTAAGCAATCCTTTCTTTGCTGGAAATCGATCTTGTTCGGCCCTCCATATGAAGATAGACACTTTCTTCGGAACTCCATTTACCCATTGAAACGGGAAGAAAGGACTATCATAGCTGTCCAGAACTTTTCTGCATGCTGAAACGGTGAAGACACCATCCGCAGACCCAACCCATTCCCAATTATCCCTACCGTTTGACAATAAGGTACGAGCAAACAGTGACATGCACTGTTGCATAGCCGTCAATTCAGAGTTAGAGCTAGGTGCTCGTCTCCAGCCCCAAGACTGAAGACGAACAGCCACCGAGACAGATTTGCAGCTTTCGATATCGTACAAACACGGGAACCGGTCTTTAAGTGGGCCGTTGCCAATCCACCAATCTAGCCAAAACCTGATCTCCAACCTATCTCCCACCTTTCCTTTAATGTAGGCTGGAATATACAGATCTTGTTCCGAAACAGCATCGCCGACTTTATAAATCGAATTCCAAACCCCGCCTAATCCCCTTCGGACTGGAAGATACGAAGAGGGCCTGTTTTTCGTCGGTCCTATTACTCTATCCCACACGATCCAATTGACCTTGGTCTTCTCCTCGTCCCCTCCCCAAAAAAATCGTCTTCTAAGGGCTTTAAGAGTGTTTATGACCCCAATTAGGGCCATAAACAAAGAGAAAAAGTAAAGTGGCAGACTATCAAGGACCGCACGAAGCAAAACCACTCTCCCACCGAACGACAAATGTCTTGCCTTCCACTTGGAGAGCCGCTTCTTAAATGTGTCTACTACCAAATCCCAACACTTGATTTGGTTCATATTAACGCCCACTGGAACCCCCAAATACTTGCACGGGAGTTTATCCGCCTCACACCTTACCGATTCCGCCATACCTTCCACATTTGATAAGTTTACACCTATGCCGAAAAGTCTTGTTTTATGGTAATTCATTGTCAGCCCTGAAACTAATGCGAAGCATCTCATGAGTCTCACGATATTCTTTATATTTGCCTTATCCCATTCCCCCACATAGACTATATCATCAGCGTACATAAGGTGGGTAATAGTTGGTCCCCCGTTAGGGAGTCGTAGCCCTCTGATGAGTCCCAAATCCCTCGCCTTATTGATGAAACATGTAAGTGCTTCCATGGTCATGATGAATAGGAAAGGTGATAGGGGATCACCTTGCCTAACCCCTCGATAGCATTGAAATTCTCTAGAAGGTGAGCCGTTGATCAATACCGATGCTCTTGATGACACCAAAATTCCTTCGATCCACTTTCTCCATCTAGGTGGAAACCCTATATGATAGAGAACCAAGAGAATGAATTCCCAATTTATTGTATCATAAGCCTTTTCCATATCTACTTTAAGGATGAAGGCTTGAGTCCGCGTATACTTTGTCCACGAGCATACTGTAACACCCCAACCAATGGCGGAAACATCGAGGTGTCACGTAATGATGATTGTCCAATAGCTCATGGTACTAAATAAAAGTTGAATAATATTAAACAATTTACAATTCATCTTACAAGTAAAGAATACAAAAATTGATTAATATAAACTAGATCCAAAGCTCCTAGGTATTCCAAGACTTGTACAATTTCCAATAGCAAATAAACTTGAAACATGTTAAGTTGGAAAGAAGGGGGGTCAACTATAAATAGTTGGTGAGAATACATAGGTTTTGCATATAGTTGAAAACAATATGTTGTATAGCAATCATTGTTGAAGTATAATAATGAGTAATGATAGTATATGAGTCCGACATGTAACAATGCGTCTTTTGTACAATCAAACCTTGTGTCGACTGAGACCTAACTCGCAAGTTAGTAAAAGTGTAACTGTTATCGATCATCCCTGAATTTATGCGGGGGGATGGATTTGTCAGACATATAGCGCTATAATCTAAACAGGCGGCTTGATCAATGTTAATGATTGTAGTGTGTCTTTTTGTTACAGTCAATGATAGAATGAGTAAATGATAGTGTAATTGAATCACAAGTTTCAATTATGTAAGAATGAGTAAATGATAGTGTATAAAATGTTAAAACATGTTTCACCCCAAAATGTAAAACAGAAAAAGGGGCTATGTAAACTCACCTTAGTGTTAGAATGAAGACCCTTGATATATAAATAAATGTGGCTCGTGTGTATCCAATATCACCCTATTTCAAGGTAATAAATAAGTGTTGGGGAAAACTTAATAAGTCTAAGTTTCCTAGTCTAAAGTATGCTAGGGTTCCTAATTTGGGGATTAATAATTGATTTATGATTAAATTTGAATAATTGTTAATAACTTAATAATTAATAAAAAATATTTCTGACCAATATTAACTAAAGGTAGTTGAATTATAATGTAATAAATGTGAAAATAATTTTTATAAAATTATTTTCTTAATTAATGAATATTTATATATTAATACTTATTTGACAAAATATAAACTTAATATTTAAAAATATTAAAATTTACAAATTTCAAACCAAATATTTATATTTCTTATCTAAATGATTAATAATAATTTATGTGATATTTTGATGTAAAAATAATGAAAAATGAATTTATTATGATTTATTTATGATTAAAATAATAAAAATCGGTTAAAAATATTAAGTAAATGATTTTTTTGAAACAAAATTTATTTCTGAAATGTTTATTGATTTTTAAGTTTAAAATAATTTTTGTGGATTTTTATAAAGTCGTTTTGATATGTTTGTAGAATTTTAAAATTATAATTGAATAAATTTGTAATATTTATAATATATATTAAATAAATGATTTTTGAAAAAACTAAAATTGTATGATAATTTTTTTATTAGAATAACATAAAATAATTTTTGTAGAATTTATAAACCTGTTTTAGTATTTAAAAACTATTTTAAAAGATTAATAGTTAAAATATATATAAATAGAAGGGTAAAAAAAAATATTGCTGCTTATGGGAATCGAACCCGGGCCCTTGGCCGGTTCTTGGTTTCAAATCACAAGTCTAGACCAACTGGTCTAGACCCTTAGAACGAAATAATATCAAGTTGATTTATATGTATGCACAGTTTAGTTTTTTTGAAATAATTACCTAAAATAAAAACATGGAAGACCGGCTAGAACCCAAGGTCTGTAACCGGTCTGAACCAACCACCACACGCCCAACCATCTGATCTATTGATTGGATGGTTGTTTTCCTTTGCTTTGAAAACATTTTATACGAATTACAATTAGTGTCATCTTCCCCAATTAAACCTTAAGAACCCTAACCAAATCAATCCGCTTAAACACCACTCGAAACAATAGAATGTTAAGGGGCTATTAATCGGAAGTGGGAAACAAACAAGAGGACGATCTTAATTGATACTTACTGTTCTGTAGAGCCTCCACGCGAATGGTTAAACAAAAAGTCAAAAAGCTGCAAATATGGCATGAACGAGAGCTCGAGAGTGAATTGTGATTATGGGGTTTTGGTTTTCGGCATGTTTAGAGTACAGAGAGGGTTCTAATTTATAGTATGATTAAAAATATGGAAGCTTTTGATCATTGACCCGAGAATGGTCAATGTCGAGTAGATTATGCTCAATTTGAGCTGTTCTAACGCGATTTATGGTTCTAATGGAAGCGAGAATTACGTAGGATTATCTCTAGATGATTGAAATTGGTATTGGTTTCCATAATTAGTGTCAATTATGCGATTTATGTGTCGGTGGGTCGGGTAGAAGGGAAGGTGGAGTTGGGCCAGGTCAGCTGTTGGGCTCAGTGTGTTTTGGGCTGGTACTTGGGCTCAGCAGATTTGATGCTTTAGGTGTTTGATTTGTTTTGTTATGTTTATAAAAATTATACTACACTTTATAAATTATACTCATTCAAACAAATTCCTCTCTATATTATTATTATTATTATTATTATTATTATTATTATTATTATTATTATTATTATTATTAAAATGTTTTGAAATAAATAAGATTTAGACATGGTCATTCTTGTACAAATGGAATTTAGGTGGGAATTTTACTAATTTAAAAAAAATTATATAAAAAAAATACGCGATGTTACAGTCTCCCCTACTTTTGGAAACTTCGTCCCGAAGTTATTGGAAACACAGGATTGGGTAGATGTTAAGATAATTAAGGCACGACATGAACTTATAAGTGATAGAATAAACTGTTTCGAATAACTTGAATGAAAGGATTGATATGTGTGAGTTTTAAGGGTTGGATTACGTTCGTCTGAAATAGCAAGGAAAATAAGAATCTAGCAACACACTGAACTTAAGTTTGTGGAATTCTAAAAGAATGCATGAGTTGATTGGCTACTAGATGAACTACCAGGTAACTAGAGTTTATAATTGGTTACCTATCGTGATAGAATTTCACACTACCTTAACATACCTGTAAATTCATGATTACGTTCCGGACCGCAATTACCAATTTACGTTACATTAGGGTTTTGTGTCCTTCTATGACTCTAAACACACATGTAAGTAATGCAAAATAACCTTGTGATTGAATCGTATATAATGTATCAAAAAAAAAATGAGTCCAACTATTGAGCAGGAAAAAGACTTCTACCAATCAGTGAGTAAGAACCTCTACCGATTGTTGAGCAGGTGCGATAGCCTCTACCAGTCGTTGAGCAGGTTGTAGGGTCTCTACCGACTGTTGAGCAGGCATGATGACCTCTACCAATCGTTGAGTAGGCTATTTGGTACTCTACTAACTGTTGAGTAAGTACTTCATCCTTTATCAGTTGTTTGATTAAGTGTACCAATTATTACAAATTGCTAATATGTACATGTAAGCAATCAAGTATCAAGTCTAGCATGCGAGTTGTAATAGAGTTGCCTTAGACAAGGTCAATGGGTCTAGATATGAACATAGCAATTAGTTCATATTCAACTAGATATGTTTCCAAGTGTTATGAATAATCGTACGTCCAAATATATCAGATGACTAAATTCTTACCTAAGAGACAAAAATATTCAATACTAAGATTTATTACTTGAATCAACTAAGTCATTACATGGAATTCAAAAGTAAATAACATTATAAGAGTAGGGGTTTGTCATTAGGTAGCTGGAGGGTCTTGATCTCGGTTTAGGTTAGGGCATCGGTTACGGAAATGATTTGGGTCTCCACATTCATAGCACTGACCATAGTTGTATCTGCCGGGACGATTAGGGTTAGTAGCCGGAGCAGGGTTGGTCGGTTGGTTGGTATTGGGGTTTGGGGCTTCACGACATGTGTTGACTAGATGGCCATACTTACCACAATTGGTGCACAAGCGACATGGTGAAGCAGTGGGATGATGACGTTTGCATGTGTTACACAATGGAAAGTTTCCCGTATAAGGCTTCTTGTTAGGAGCTTGTGTAGTGAGGTTTGCATCAGGATCCCTGGTCTTGCGTTTCTGGTTCTCAGTGGTTACTGCGGCTACAATACTTGTTTTCTCGCCTTTCCAAAATAAGGTCCCGTTCTTTACGTGATTGTCAGTTAGGGTAGCTGTTAGACGCTTGGCCTCCTCAAGGGTAGCAGGGTTCCTTCCCCACACCGTGTCCTGAATCTGCATGGGTAAGCCACCAATATATTTTTCGATAGCAATGGGTAGGGGTGTGACCTTATGTGGTAACAGTAGGCTAAGTTCGTGGAAACGAGTGTTGTAGGCTAGGTTTTCCCCACTGTCTTGGGCAAGATCGTGAAACTCGTCTTCTAACTTCTTGATTTCGTTGCGAGGTCAGAACTCCGCCTTCATGACGTCTTTAGCTTGCTCCCAAGTTAAAGCCAGTGCGACTTCAGCTCCGCGAGTCCTTTTCTCTTCATTCCACCATGTGAGTGCCCGCTTGTGGAGGACACTCATAGCATAACGAACTTTGAGATGGTTAGGGCACTCGCTATTAATGAAGGTATTTTCGATACCTTCGAACCACTGAAGGAGGCTAGTGGCTCCTTCGTCCCCGCTAAACTTAGGAGGATTGCAAGAGTTAAACTGCTTGAGGGTGCAAACAGGGTGAGTATTCCCATTCCCATTGTGGTTACCATTCCCGTTGCCATTTCCATTGCCATTGCCATTCACCTGGGCAATTTGGGCCACTAAGTTAGGGAGTATTGTCGCTATTTGTTGAGCCATTTGTTGTGAAATGATCGCAGCGAGTTGGACATTGTTGTCATGGTTGTTGTTGTTGTGGTTGTTGCTTTCACCATCATGTTCGTTATCATTGTTATTACGAGAGCTGCGACGAGGAGGCATTATCTGTAAGAGATACAATGAAGGTTTCAATGAGACATAGAATGGATCAAGGATAATGAGATATAATAAGGAATGTAATCATTTATCCATTAATTAAAACGAATAAACGAAAACGTTGACTTATCAAAGATTCTAGATTCTAATAACATAGTGAAGACATGCTTTAGCCTATAAGTGAACACTCATCCCGAGAATTCCCAGGTAGGCATCCGGGTCCCTCGTCTGATTGGGATATATGTGCTATGCCAGTCCTAGACAGAAAACTCAGAATACAGGCGTTCACCCTTCCAGATTGCACGTGTTCGTTATTAAGATCTAGAACTTCGACGGGATCTTCAAAGCAATTCAGGTTAAGACTTGAGAATCTCGTCCTATTAGTCTAAGGGTAGATCCAGTGATGGAGAGCGATCTTCTTGTAGGGTCTAAAGTAGGGATAAGAAGTAGGAGGGAGATAGAGAATAGAAACAAGTAGGGTTGCAAGTAAAACGAGCAAGTACTGGTTAAAATCCTATGGTTATAGACTAGATTATTTTTCTAATAACCTATTCCCTATAACCATGGCTCTGATACCAATCTGTAACACCCCAACCGATGGCGGAAACATCGAGGTGTCACGTAATGATGATTGTCCAATAGCTCATGGTACTAAATGAAAGTTGAATAATATTAAACAATTTACAATTCATCTTACAAGTAAAGAATACAAAAATTGATTAATATAAACTAGATCCAAAGCTTCTAGGCATTCCAAGACTTGTACAATTTCCAATAGCAAATAAACCTGAAACATGTTAAGTTGGAAAGATGGGGGTCAACTATAAATAGTTGGTGAGAATACATAGGTTTAGCAGATAGTTGAAAACAATATGTTGTATAGCAATCATTGTTGAAGTATAATAATGAGTAATGATAGTATACGAGTCCGACATGTAACAATGCGTCTTTTGTACAATCAAACCTTGTGTCGACTGAGACCTAACTCGCAAGTTAGTAAAAGTGTAACTGTTATCGATCATCCCTGAATTTATGCGGGGGGATGGGTTTGTCAGACCTATAGCGCTATAATCTAAACAGGCGGCTTGATCAATGTTAATGATTGTACTGTGTTTTTTTGTTACAGTCAATGATAGAATGAGTAAATGATAGTGTAATTGAATCACAAGTTTCAACTTTGTAAGAATGAGTAAATGATAGTGTATAAAATGTTTAAACATGTTTCACCCCAAAATGTAAAACAAAAAAAGGGGCTATGTAAACTCACCTTAGTGTTAGAATGAAGACCCTTGATATATAAATAAATGTGGCTCGTGTGTATCCAATATCACCCTATTTCAAGGTAATAAATAAGTGTTGGGAAGAACTTAATAAGTCTAAGTTTCCTAGTCTAAAGTATGTTAGGTTTCCTAATTTGGGGATTAATAATTGATTTATGATTAAATTTGTATAACTGTTAATAACTTAATAATTAATAAAAAAATATTTCTGACCAATATTAACTAAAGGTAGTTGAATTATAATGTAATAAATGTGAAAATAATTTTTATAAAATTATTTTCTTAATTAATGAATATTTATATATTAATACTTATTTGACAAAATATAAACTTAATATTTAAAAATATTAAAATTTACAAATTTCAAACCAAAAATTTATATTTCTGATCTAAATGATTAATAATAATTTATGTGAAATTTTGATGTAAAAATAATGAAAAATGAATTTATTATGATTTATTTATGATTAAAATAATAAAAATCAGTTAAAAATATTAAATACATGATTTTTCTGAAACAAAATTTATTTCTGAAATCTTTATTGATTTTTAAGTTTAAAATAATTTTTGTGGAATTTTATAAAGTCGTTTTGATATTTTTATAGAATTTTAAAATTATAATTGAATAAACTTGTAATATTTATAATATATATTAAATAAATGATTTTTGAAAAACTAAAAATTGTATGATAAATTTTTTTATTAGAATAACATAAAATAATTTTTGTAGAATTTATAAACCAGTTTTAGTATTTAAAACTATTTTAAAAGATTAATAGTTAAAATATATATAAATAGAAGGGTAAAAAAAATATTGTTGCTTATGGGAATCGAACCCGGGCCCTTGGCCGGTTCATGGTTTCAAATCACAAGTCTAGACCAACTGGTCTAGACCCTTAGAACGAAATAATATCAAGTTGATTTATATGTATGCACAGTTTAGTTTTTTTGAAATAATTACCTAAAATAAAAACATGGAAGACCGGCTCGAACCCAAGGTCTGTAACCGGTCTGAACCAACCACCACACGCCCAACCATCTGATCTATAGATTGGATGGTTGTTTTCCTTTGCTTTGAAAACATTTTATACGAATTACAATTAGTGTCATCTTCCCCAATTAAACCGTAAGAACCCTAACCAAATCAATCTGCTTAAACACCACTCGAAACAATAGAATGTTAAGGGGCTATTAATCGGAAGTGGGAAACAAACAAGAGGACGATCTTAATTAATACTTACTGTTCTGCAGAGCCTCTACGCGAATGGTCAAACAAAAAGTCAAAAAGCTGCAAATACGGCATGAACGAGAGCTCGAAAGTGAATTGTGATTATGGGGGTTTGGTTTTTGGCATGTTTAGAGTACAGAGAGGGTTTTAATTTATAGTATGATTACAAATATGGAAGCTTTTGATCTATTGGGTCTGCTGACCTGGAGAAGAACAGATGATTGAAAAGCCAAAATATGCTAATAGTTGATTCATGCAAATAAACAGTCTTTACAACATACTCTTCCCAAAAGACTGCTGACCCTAACAACTGTTCCATCCAAACAACTGCTATGACAACTGCTGATACAAAGGACTGGTAGATAACAACTGATGAAGAACAACTGCTGACCAAAGGTCTGATAAAGAAACAACTGCTGATCAAGTACTGAAGACTAAAGGTCTGTTGGAGTCAACAACACTTAGACTCCAACAGATGTTGCAAGACCATCAGAGTTTTCCCTCAACAGTAGTTTAGTTTACAGTGTTTTGTAATACAACAGTAGTTTGTATAGGGCAGATGTTTTATGCTGTTATTCTGTTAGAGGTCACTATCTTAGGTGACGTCAGCACAGGTCACCAGTGGTTTAGGTTTGTCTATAAATAGAACAGTGCTTGTACTGTTCTATTACATCACACACAAACATTCTCTCAAACAAACAATGAATGTGTGATCAGGCTGAGGGGGAGTACTTGTATTTGATTGTAATCTTTCAATTAATGAAAGCATTCGATTGAAGAAAACATTTATTCCTTTGTTTTGATTATAGTTTATCATTCCGCTGCACTTTCCATTTATACTTACATCATTCATTTCTCATCTTATTCTAAATATATCAAAACAATCAAACTCAGATCCTAACAATTGGTATCAGAGCTTGGTCAATTAAATTCGATCTAATCAATCAATTTAATATAAACAGATCAGCTCACAATTATTGATATCGTTTGTTTGTCGGATTGAAAACAGAGTAATAGTTTATTTTCGATTCAACCGTTTTTAAACAGACTTTGTTTTTTGAAAAATCAGAGAATGGCTTCAATCAATCACGATCCACATAACACTGGCACGAACAACTAGCCACCAATGCTTGTCAGATCTGAATACAATATCTGGCAACGTCGGATGAGCCATGTTCTAGCTCAACATAACACTGGGTGTTGGAAGTCGGTTATCTTCTGACCACATGTTCCGATGGTGCCGAGTACCGAAGATCCCAAGGTTCAGGAGCCAAAGAAACTTGAAAACTACTCCGACCAGGATTTTCAGAAAATTGAGTTAGATGCTAAGGCCTTCAGTATTGTGGCCATGGCTCTACCCAATGATATATATGCTGGGCTGTTACACTGTAACAGTGCAAAGGAGTTGTGGGATGCACTGAAAGAACAATTTGGTGGGACTGAAGAGGTTATTGAAAACAACCGTGAAATACTTAACCAACAATATGAAACATTCAGTCATGTTAAGGGAGAGTCATTAACTCAACAATTTGAGAGGTTTAACTGTCTCATCAGTGAACTAAAACTGGTTGGTCTAACTTACCCTCATTCAACTTTGAACCATAGGTTTTTAAGATCATTACCAGACAAATGGGACACTATTGCTATTGTTATGAGAAACTCAATTGGATTTAAGGACCTATCACTGACCCAGCTTCATGGTAAGCTCTTGACCTATGAGAGAGAGCTTAACCAGAAAAAAGAAGCTCCAGGACTCTGGAAAAGTGTCTGATGATTATGTATTTGGTAATACAGCACTTTTGGGTCATGATGTGGTGCCTGGAAATACTAAGGATCATAGTTATGATCACTTCATTGACATAACTTCAGGTTTTAACTCAGATTTTAACTCTGATTCTTATTCACCAAACTATGCCTTCACAGCAAGTGGTGGTGATATCCAGGCATCTGATAACATATCCTTTGAGTATGATGACCTGAAATACTTTGACCCTGATGATTTGGAAGAAATGGACATTATGCACCAATTGGCCCTTCTCAGTGTAAGAACTAACAATTTTTACAAGAAAACTGGGAGAAGGTTTCCAGGGTTAACTGGCAGATCAAAGGTTGGGTTGGATAAATCAAAGATAAAGTGTTATAAATGTCATAGACTTGGTCATTTTGCTAGGGAATGTAGGAGTCAACATGGTACACCTATAATCACCTATCCAAATCAAAGACCTCAGACCAACACTTATCAAAATTCCTATAATACTCCTGGACCAAATGTGCAAAACACTGCTCATTTTGCACAGTCCTCAAACACTATTCCTGTCCAGTATGTCTAAACCACTGTTCCTCAGATCCACTATGTGCAAACACCTGTTGCTCAGGCACCTGTGCAAATGACTGCTGCTCCATCCTCTGCTCCTGCAGAGACCAGTCAACAGAGCTTCTTCACACAAGGCTTTGTTGATTGGAGCAGTCTACCAGATGAGTTAACAGATGAAAATTTTGCACTAGTTGCCAAAGCTGAAAATGAACCTGAAAATTTTTGTTTCATGGCTATGGTAGAAGAAGTTGAATCTGAGGAGGTGGTGACTGAATCTAAAGTTGTGACTGATGATGTTGTTGATGAAGTAGTTGCAGGTGAAAAACCTGAAGAAGAAGTTGTGAATCTCTCAGATCCCTGGGGTGCATCTGATGATTGTGAGTGCAAGTTTGATTGTGCATTGATGGCTGCTACTAAGGTATCTCCTCAAATTCTTAAGGATTTATGTTCTGACAGATGTGTGATAGCATTTGCTAACATCAAAGAGGTGAATGAAAACCTTAGAAAGAAAATTTTAGATGATGAAGTTAAATTTGAAAAACTTTCAAAAGAATTAAAAACAAGTTTAACTGAAAAAGAATCTGAAATAAGCAGCTTAAAACATGAAGCAACCATAACCAAAAACCAGCTCCAAACTATGATAACAAAATATCAGAGTTGTAAAAGTGAGCTTGAGTCCACCCAAGTTGAATGTCAGAAATGGGTGGAATCATGTAGAGGATTTGAAATACTACTCAACAAACAAACCAAAAGTCATGTGAAGTTTGGTTTTGGTTTTGAAACCACTGCTCCAGCTTTTGAAAACATTGACAAAAGGGGTCAAAAGTCTGTTGAGATAGTACCAACAAATTTGAAGGGTCAAGAGATTAAAATCACTGAACCAAATGGTAAGAAAATTGTTCTAGAAAAACCAGAAGGTTCCTCATCATTCACTGAACTTGAAAAGTATGAATTTAAACCTACTTGGTCTGATGAGTGTGGTACTCTTGAGAATTTTAAACCTGTTGATTTTAAAACTCCTGAAGGAAAGACAGCACTTCAGGCAAAAATCATTCCCTTGAAAAACCTTCCAACAGATGCTCAAACATCTGCTGAAAAGAAGGCTGAAAAAGGGAAGAAGAAAGAAAAGACTGTCCACTTGTTCTGTGATTTCTCTGAAAAGAAGAATCGTGTCACTAAAAACTGTTTTCTTCTAAAAGCATATGATATTAACAAAGGAACAAGTGTGTGTGATTCCAAAGCCACATGTTCAATATGTGGGAAAAAAGAATCACAAAACCAAAGAGTGCTTGTATCTAAAAAATTTTGATGTAAAAATACAAGAGTACAAAGCTAAAACTCTTGCAAGTCAGGTGGTGAGTACTTCAAAAGGAAAGCCCAAACAAACCTTCACTCCTGTCCAAACATCTGTTACTAAAAGTCTTGAAACATCTGCTCCTAGGGATGTCCAAGTAACAGATGCTCCACCCACAAGCAAGTACCCAAGAGGATATGGACAACCACCATGTCATAATCTGTCACATGTTTATGAGGAGCCAAAAAGACCCTCTAAACCAAGAGTGAACAAAAATCCCTATGGGTATTATCATCTGTCTGGAAGTGATCAAACAACTGTTGCCGCAAGTGTTGACATTCAAGCACTAGCAAATGGTCAGCAACAGTTGTTGAACTTGATTCAAAAATTAGTTCAAACCACTGATCATCTTCCAAAGCTTGAGTCTGAAAAGTCTGAGGACCCATCCAAAGCCAACTTGGCTTTGGACACTCACCAAAACTAATCCATTACTGCTGTGCAGGGAGCTTCTGCTTGTTTAGATAGTCTTTGGTATGTAGATAGTGGAGGCTCCAGGCACATGATAGGATGTAGAGCCCTTCTTCTGGACTTCTTAGCTCATGGAGGGGGTGATATATCCTTTGGTAATGATTCAAAAGGTAAGGTGTTGGGTTCAGGGACTGTACAAGCTGGAAAACTCAAGTTTGAAAATGTCAATTCTATTGATAATCTCAAGTTTAATCTCCTGAGTGTTTCACAAATGAGTGACAAAGGTTATGGCTCATTCTTCACAAAGAAAACTTGTAAGATTGTTGGGCCAGAAGTGGTGAAAAAGATTGATACCATCATTGCTGAGAGCAAAGCACAACTTGTTGCTCATAGAAGTGGCAATGTGTATGTTGTTGATATGCTAAAGGACAATCCTATGGCAAATGTCTGTCTGTTTTCTGCTGCCTCCACAAAGGAGACAGAATTGTGGCATACGAGACTGGGTCATACCAACCTTAATACTATCAACACACTCTCCAAGCAAAGTCTTGTCAGAGGCTTACCATCAAAAGAATTCAAATGTGATGAGCATTGTGTTTCCCGTTTAAAAGGAAAACAACATAAAAGCTCTTACAAATCCATTGATGAGTCCAAAACCAGTCAATGTCTACAATTGTTGCACATGGACTTGTTTGGCCCTGTTAAAATCATGAGTCTAAGAAGAAAAAGATTTTGTCTTGTCATAGTTGATGATTTTTCTAGGTTTACATGGACTTACTTTTTACATTCTAAGGATGAGACTGCAAGTATTTTGAAGGACTTTGTCACCAAAGTTGAAAAACAATATGACTTGCCAATAAAAGTCTTCAGGAGTGACAATGGAACAGAGTTTAAAAATAAGGAGTTGGATGACTTCTGTGTGTCAAAAGGGATTGTGAGGCAGTACAGCATCCCAAGAACACCAGAACAAAATGGGGTGGTTGAGAGGAAAAATAGAACTCTAATAGAAGCTACAAGAACCATGCTAGCAGACTCTGGTTTGCTATGTTCAAAACAGAGTTTTGATCAACCCAAGACATCAAAAAACTGCTTATGAAATTTTGTTCAAAATCAAACCATTAATTTCATTTTTCAAAATCTTTGGCTGCCCATGTTTCATCTTAAATCTCAAAGATTCCATTTCAAAATTTGCAGCCAAAGTAGATTGTGGTTATTTTCTGGGATATTCTTCTACTACCAAGGCCTACAAAGTGTTTAACACAAAGACCAAGACAATAGAAGAAACTTTGAATGTAAAGTTCAATGAACTTTCATCCCTAAAAATCCCAGCAAATCCTCCTGAATTGTTTGATTTAGATAAATTCAAATTTGAAGATATCACTGTAAAAACTAACAATGCAGGTACTTCACAATCTCCACAACAAGATTACAAAACAGATGTTGTGATTCCCAATCACTATAAAATCTATTCTGCATTAGAGGAAGCAAGGGTTCAAAACAACTGTCAAAACTCTGTCACAGCTGAGTCAACCACTGTTGGCCAGTCTTACCCTCAAACCACTGCTTCACCTCTCACAACCACTGTACAATCATCTGTTGACAAAAGTCAGTCCAGTTTTACACCACTTGGACCCATTCCCCCACTTCCATTCCAAACATCTGATGGCACTACAGAAGTGCAAACAGATGTTGCATCAACAGAGTCACCAAACCTCTGTCCTTCACCTCAAAATGCCATCATACCATATCAGGGAGATCTAATCTACCTAAGAGCTCATCCACCAGACCAGATCATTGGCAACATCAGAGAGGGTGTGCTCACAAGAAGCCAATCCTCCAATATCTGTCTTTTTGCAGGGTTCCTATCTCTCACACAACCTGTCAAGTACCAAGAGGCACTAAAAGACAACAGTTGGGTAGAAGCTATGCAAGAAGAGCTCCTTCAGTTCAAAAGACAACAAGTATGGGAACTTGTACCACTACCTAAGGATGTTTGTCCAATAGGTACAAAGTGGGTCTTCAAAAACAAAACTGATGAAAGGGGTATTGTTGTCAAGAATAAAACCAGGCTTGTGGTTCAAGGCTTCAGACAAGAAGAAGGAATAGACTATGATGAAACCTTTGCTCCTGTAGCAAGGTTAGAAGCAATTCGACTCTTTCTAGCCTTTGCTGTCAACCACAACATCAAGGTGTATCAGATGGATATCAAATGTGCCTTCCTATATGGCAAAATTCAGGAGGAGGTCTATGTCTGTCAACCACCTGGTTTTGAAGACACATTCCATCCTGATCATGTCTACAAGCTTAATAAAGCTTTGTATGGACTCAAGCAAGCACCAAGGGCCTGGTATGAAACTCTTTCCACTTTTCTCTTATCCATTGGCTTCACAAGAGGTAAAATTGATAAAACCTTATTTTTGAAATGGAGATGGAAAGACTTAATGATTGTTCAAATATATGTGGATGACATCATTTTTGGATCCACATGTAACAAAATGTGTGAAGAGTTTAGGGAACTCATGACAGCAGAGTTTGAAATGAGTGCTATGGGTGAACTCCAGTGTTTCCTTGGTCTCCAAGTGAAACAACTGCAAAATGGCACATTCATTCACCAAAATAAATATGTAAAGAATTTGTTGACCAGATTTGAGATGAATGACTGTAAGCCATGTAGTACACCCATGAGTAAAGTCAAGCTACTCACTATTGATGAAAAGGATGAACTGGTTGATCAAACACATTATAGATGCATGATTGGGTCTTTTTGGTACTTAACTGCATCTAGGCCAGACATTATGTTTGCCACTTGTGTCTGTGCAAGATCCCAGGCTTCACCTAGAAAGTCAAACCTTATTTCTGTGGAAAGGATATTCAGATACCTAAAAGGTGCTCCCACACTTGGTATCTGGTATCCTACTAATGGAAACATTGAGCTTTCAGGTTATTCAGATAGTGGTTTTGCTGGCTGCCACACCACAAGAAAGTCTACATCAGGAGGGTGCCAGTTTCTAGGGAATGCCTTAGTGTCTTGGCAAAGCAAAAAGCAGGCAGCTGTTTCCACCTCAACAGCTGAGGTTGAATACATTGCTGCTGCAAGCTGTACATCACAACTCATGTGGCTTCAAAATCAACTGCTGGATTTTGGGATAACTGCATTACAGACTCCACTCATGTTGGATAGTCAAGCTGCTGAAAATATCATCAAAAATCCAGTCTCTCACTCCACTACCAAACACATTGACATCAGACATCATTTTGTCAGAGATAGCTATGAAAAAGGTTTGATTTCTCTGCACCATGTTCCAACAGAGGATCAGTTGGCAGATGTGTTGACAAAAGCTTTAGACACATCTACCTTTACAAATCTGATTTCTCGAATTGGCATGCTAAACATGGATTAAACAACACAAATGTTTTTAATAAAAGCATTAAAATGTTTCAGAAAATCAATATTCATCCTTAAAAATAGCTGTTTGGTTGAAAAAATCTCTTAAAGATAAAACAACCACTGTTTCATCCATTTTATCCACTGTTTAGTTGAAAAATCTGTTTCAAACCTCTGATCAGATAAAACAACTGTTTTATTATCCATATCTATATATATATATATTTACAGATATCTATCATAATAATAATGATAATACAAAAAAAAAGAAAAAAAAACAGATGTTTGCATCAGCTGTTTGCCAAAACAGCTGTCCTCCACCAGATGTTTATCCATCAGATGTTTGCCACGTCTGCTCCTATAAGCAGAGTTTTGGCCACATTAGCGGTTTCACCAGTGCCTATAAAAACCCCTGTTTTATCATAACAGTCGTTACACTGTCTCATTGTATTCAAAATACTGAAACCGCCTTTTTCATCCTCAAACCCTTAATCAAATCCCATTCACTCTCACCTTCAGAATCCATTACAATGGATCTTCAAGCTAAAGCCCCCCACAATTATCTCCCATATCTGGTGAAAACAGATGAAAATACTCCATTCCATTCCACCATCGACATCATCCTAAAATCAAAATACCTGACAATCCTAACCGCTGACGCCCCTATCTATCTTGATACTCTCCAAGAATTCTGGTTGGATGCTGAGTTTTTGCTTCAAGACAAAAAGCCTACTTCCATTATCTCAAAAATTGGTGAAACAAGTATCGTCATTACCCCTTAACTCATATCCACAACCTTCTCACTTAATGACCTGTCAGGTAAAGACTCTTTCCCTAAGGCAGAGCTTCACACAGAGTTTCAGGAAAGGGGGTATGATGCTCAGATGACTGGGTCAACACTTTTCAAAAAGTTTTTCCCACCAGTCATGAAATTTTTCTTCCATACCCTCCTTCTATGTGTCTCCGCTAAGTCCACTTCCTTTAATGAAATCTCATTGAGGATTCAGTACTTGGGCTATGCTATGTTGTCAGATTCTGACTTCAATCTATCCCAGGGACTGTTTATGGACTTAGTGTCAAATGTGAAAGCCATAAAGTCTGGGTCTAATAATGCTTTTCTAATTTACCCAAGAATTTTAAGTGTAATCCTTCAAAAGGTTTTACCTGAAAAAGTTTTCAAAAAGGGTGAGTCTATGCAAATGAAGAGTCTAACTGATGAAACTTTCACAAGAATGCTGGGTTCAAACACCCAAGAAAAAGTATCAAAAGTGTCCAAAGTTTCCAAAACACAAACAAAGAGGACTAAGACAACAACTGTTGTCCAAACCTTTGTTGTTGAGCCCACTGCTCCTGGTGATCATGGCACTACATCCAGTGCTGTGAAATCCACACCAGCCATCTCCAAAAGAAAACGTTCATCCACAAAAACCACCACTCAACCTCAAAAGAGACTTCTGGAAGATGATATACCAGAAGATAACTCTGTTGCAACACAAAAGCAACTACAAACCACTGTTGTTACTTCCTCACAACAGTTGGAAATATCTCAACCTGACCAAACTCCTCATGCATCCTCACAAAAGGATCATGTTGTAAGCCAAGGGGAACCACATCATGATACATTTGAGTCACTTGGCCATATGTTCACAAGCCCCTCTCCCAGGGCTAATTCTCTTTTTACTCCTCCACCCTCACCATCACATGTTCAACAGACCATGCAACCTCTGTTTAAGGCGATTGACAAAACTCAGGAAAATCCCAGTTCTTCTCTTTCACCTGTCAATGAGAGTATACCTCCACAAGTGACTGGGACTGAGGAAATTCAATCAGCCATCCCACAAACAGATGAGGAGGTTACACCCCTAGAGTTCAGTGCAACTCTAGGTGAGTTTTCAAGTGGAGCAACCACTACTGATGTAGAGACCATTGTCTCACACCAGGACAGTGGTTACATAACTAAGACTCCCTTGAAGGCAACAACTGATGAGGCCACTATAGTGTCCCCAAAATCAGTTGGAAGTCCCCAGAACCAAGAAAAAGGGGCATCTGGTTCTCATCCTTTGGATTCACCTCCCAGGACTGAATCAGTTAAAACTACCACTGGTAGGAATTCAGATGATCCTATTAACTTAGGTGATGGGTTAAAATACCAAGAATTGACGGTCAGAGTCCAAACCATTGAAACCTTTGTTACTGATATCAAATCAGATGTCAAGTTAATGTTGGAATCCTTGGCTACTCTCTCCAAGAGTCAACCATCCACTGCTGATATTGCTAGTGAGCTATGGAAATCTGTTTCTCCCATCATCATAGCTCACAGAAAACTAGCAGATCAGAATCATGAAACCTACATGGCTGAAATCAGAAACATGGTAGATGCTAGGTACAAAGATACCCATGCAGACATTCAGGCCATAAAAGACCATTTGCTGAAGACCACTGGCTCTGCCCCTACCACCATTCTCAGAGATGAAGATGATGATGAATTCACAACTGATGATGCCAAAAAGGGGGAGAGTGGCAGAGATAGATTGCCAAAGCTAGATCCCTTTGGTTGTCCACCTTCACAAAAAAGGTAAATCAAAGTCTGCCAACAAACCAGGGTCTACTCAAACAGCACCACAACAAACCAACAAAGCAGCACCACAACAACAACAACAAACCAGCAAAGCAGCACCACAACAACAACAAACCAGCAAAGCTAAAGAAGTGGACAACTCTGCAAATGAAGAAGCTGAAAAGGCTGCTGAAGATAAGCAAAAGAGGGCTGACACTTTGGAAGTCAAAGCAGAGTTTTTTGTAAAACAGAAAAGGGAACAACAGTAGGAAGTTGAGGATGTGGGTTCCTCTAAAAGGAAGAAAATGCCTGCCAAACATGTCAGACAACCACCATCCAAACTGAAAACCACTGTTGTTAAAACCACTTCTGATAAAACCACTGCTGACAAAACCACTGCTGCTACCCAAACCACTGATACCACCACAACATCTGAACCTGTCATCACTATCACCAAACCTACATCTGAACCTACAACCACATCACCACCAAAATCCCAAACATCTGCTGGTCCTACTAAGGTGCCAACAGATGTTAACACAACCACTGCTTCCACACCACCATCACCAAAAATCTTGTACAAAAGGAAGAGGAAATCAACCTTTGTTGTACAGGATGAAAACATACATACATCACCACACACCACTTCAACCACACAATCCACACCTATATCAGCCATTCCACTCTCATCATTTTCACCACACACATCACAATTCAGATCCCATAGACCACCACCAACCATTACACCATTGGCTGTTCAGTATCCCCTTGAACTTGATCTACTCAAGGAGGAAATGCAATCCTTCTATAATACTGAACAACCATCTGAAATATCTTTCCCTTCTCTTCCACATTTCTTTGTTCCCCTAAACATTGACACATATTTAAAATACAAGGCTGAACAGGCAGATGCCATCATTAAAGAGAAATGCAAAGGGAAAGATGACAAGACTGCTCAGGGCATCCATTCAGCAGAGCTTAGCAAATTGAGAAGGATTGAAGATTTTGCTAAGACCCTGAGCAATTCCATGTCTGCCATGCCTCTCAGCAGTGACATGGAAAAGGAGGTTAGGAGATCACTACTTGAACAGATCTTGGCAACCATGCCTTATAAAGCAAACAAGAAATAGTTTGCAGGCTGGACCACTCATGCACTCAAAGAAGAACTCTTAAGAATTGAAGAGTTGGCCAAGAATCCCCAAGCTAAAGTCTCTGCCCCTGATTTTGGTAAAGGCAGAGATCCAGCCAGAGCCTTGAAGTTTAAGAGGATGAGACAAGAGATTGTGGCTGCTGATTATGGGGAGATGAGGTCAGTTGCAAGATGGTCTGAGCTGAGGCTGGTTGAAACATACAAGAGACTGGAAGAAAACAGGAAGAAAGATCCTATCCTACCCAGAAAACCTGTCTACTCTGATGAACCACTGATGAAGAGACCTCAACAGGCCTTTACATTAGACAGCTTACTGGACACTTCTGATCTATCAGCTGCTGCTAGAAGACAATTCAAGAAACAGAAAGAAATGTCTGAAGAAGATCAGAAGAAGTTTGCTGATACTTACATAAAGGAGGGCCTCTTCAATCAAGTACACTTTTTCTCAGATCCCACTACTGACAAGCTCAGAGAACTCATTGGGAGACCTCCATCACCAAACTCATCAAGAATAAAAGTGCATCTCAGCAAATCCTCTGACTCAAAAATTCTAAAATGGAAGGTCAATAAAGACAACCATGAATTGACTTTGCTCAGGTCAGATGGAAAAGTTCAAAAGCTAAGCATGGATGATGCATATAGCCTGTGTGCAAATGACCTCCAAACACTGCTGAACCTTGAACTTGAAAGAGATGTAGAAGACCTATTTGCCTTGGACTTTGAACTTCAATTCAAGGGACAAATCAGAGAAAGTCTGATGAGAAATAAAGATCAATAATAAAGCTTAGTTTTGGCATCATCTGTTCTAGGGGGAGATTGTTGGGTCTGCTGACCTGGAGAAGAACAGATGATTGAAAAGCCAAAATATGCTAACAGTTGATTCACACAAATAAACAGTCTTTACAACATACTCTTCCCAAAAGACTGCTGACCCTAACAACTGTTCCATCCAAACAACTGCTATGACAACTACTGATACAAAGGACTGCTAGATAACAACTGATGAAGAACAACTGCTGACCAAAGGTCTGATAAAGAAACAACTACTGATCAAGTACTGAAGACTAAAGGTCTGTTGGAGTCAACATCACTTAGACTCCAACAGATGTTGCAAGACCACCAGAGTTTTCCCTCAACAGTAGTTTAGTTTACAGTGTTTTGTAATACAACAGTAGTTTGTATAGGGCAGATGTTTTATGTTGTTATTCTGTTAGAGGTCACTATCTTAGGTGACGTCAGCACAGGTCACCAGTGGTTTAGGTTTGTCTATAAATAGAACAGTGCTTGTACTGTTCTATTACATCACACACAAACATTCTCTCAGACAAACAATCACTGTGTGATCAGGCTGAGGGGGAGTACTTGTATTTGATTGTAATCTTTCAATTAATGAAAGCATTCGATTGAAGAAAACATTTATTCCTTTGTTTTGATTATAGTTTATCATTCCTCTGCACTTTCCATATATACTTACATCATTCATTTCTCATCTTATTCTAAATATATCAAAACAATCAAACTCAGATCCTAACATGATCATTGACCCGAGAATGGTCAATGTCGAGTAGATTATGCTCAATTTGAGCTGTAATAACGCAATTTATGGTTCTAATGGAAGCGAGAATTACGTAGGATTATCTCTAGATGATTGAAGTTGGGATTGGTTTGCCATAATTAGTGTCAATTATGCGATTTATGCGTCGGTGGGTCGGGTAGAAGGGAAGGTGGAGTTGGGCCAGGTCAGCTGTTGGGCTCAGTGTGTTTTGGGCTGGTACTTGGGCTCAGCAGATTTGATGCTTTAGGTGTTTGATTTGTTTTGTTATGTTTATAAAAATTATACTACACTTTATAAATTATACTCATTCAAACAAATTCCTCTCTATATTATTATTATTATTATTATTATTATTATTATTATTATTATTATTATTATTATTATTAAAATGTTTTGAAATAAATATGATTTAGACATGGTCATTCTTGTACAAAAGGAATTTAGGTGGAATTTTACTAATTTAAAAAAAAAAATTATATAAAAAAATACGCGATGTTACACATACCTCATTCAACACTAATGGGTTGTCTAGGATATTCCTAGATGACAAGAAACCGGACTGTGTTTCAGATATAAGTGATTCAATAACAGCTTTAACACGGTTGGCAAGCGTATTGGATATTATCTTAGTTATACACCCAATGAGACTAATAGGTCGGAAGTTATTGAAACCGATAGGATCATTTCCTTTCGGAATTAGAGCAATGAAAGAAGATCCACACCCACGATTTATCACCCCATCATCATAGAACGCTTCCATCATCAGCATAATATCATCCTTTAAACTGTCCCAGAAATGTTTAAGGAACCCGAAAGTTAGCCCGTCTGGTCCGGGGGCTCGATCACTTCCGCAGTCCCAAAAGGCATTTTTTTTACTTCTTGAATAGAAAATGGAGATTCTATCCAACTTGCCTGCTGATCCGAAAGCTGCTTCAAAGACGGACATGAAAAGGACGGATGATTCTGCATAGGTTCTCTAAACTTGTACGCAAAAAATTTCCATGCCTCGTATTTAATTATATTCGGATCACACACCCATTCATCATTAACTTTGAATACCACTTAGACGATTTGTACAACTGTTTTGGTTAATCACCCCGTGAAAAAACCCCAAATTTTCATCCCCCTCTATCATCCATTTGATCCTCGACCGCTGTCTCAAATCTTGTGCAATTTCCGCGTTTAACTCAGCCAATTTTTTCTTATTTTCCACCCATTCCGAGATCTCGGCCTCGGAAACATTACCAGCTTCCATGCGACCATCAATGTCATTAATGCGATTCTCAATACCTTTCTTAGTTGCTCCCCTGTTGTCACGATCCGCAGCCAGCCATACTTTCATTTTTTCCTTGATCGTCTTGAGTTTGAAAGCAAGTCGTTGGTCAGGTGTGGTATTTGGAACCGGTAAATGACAAGCCGCCATGACCACAACATCCAATCCCGCCCTTCCAAGGGAAGAGTTGAAAAAACGAAATGGAGTGGCCCCATAATTGATTCTATCAGTGGATAATATTACCGGACTATGGTCGGAAGATGTCCGAGCCAATGCCGTCACAGATGCATCTGGCCATGTATTCCAGAAAGACTCTCCAACCAATATACGATCTATTTTACTATTTTTATCACCTGAATCCGAGATCCTAGTATACTTTCTCCCCCCCCCCCCCCCCATAGGATATTCAGTTAAGCCATTTTCTTCAATAAATAAGTTGAAATTTCAGCACAATTTGCATTAAACTCACAGTTCAATCTTTCCTCCGGTATACGAACCGCGTTGAAGTCGCCCATAAGCAACCACATACCGTCCGTTTCAGCAATGATCTCGGTAAGGGCATCCCATAGCTCCTTTTTCTGCCTCAAACCTTGAGGAGCATACACGTTCCCAATGTTTAAGCCCAGTCCGGACTGTTTAATAATCCCACTAACCACCAAAAAATTCTTGTGTCGAACCGTGTTGTTCTTTTGAAATACCCCCGGGTCCCAACATGTGATCAAACCGCCCGATCTACCTTCTGCATTTACCCAATCGAACTCTACAGGTCCCCTACCCCACAATTTATTAATTTGAACTTTGGATCCATCTTGAAGCTTAGTCTCTTGTAAACTAACAAAATTAACTTTCCGTTTCTTTAAAACTTCACCCACCGAAAGGATTTTTTTCATCCTCCCCCAACCCCCTAACATTAAATGTTAAAAAATTCATTGGATACCATTGTGCTCACCTTCTTCCCTGATGGATTGAGCCAAGACTTCCTCAAATCCACCCAAGTTAATACCGACAGTGTTTCCCAAGCCAGCAGTGTTCGATGCTTCCAAAGTAATTTCATGCGATGGGACACCATTAAAGTTAACTGGTTCCAGAGGCTGTTGAAGAGGAGGTAACATAGGTTGAATGTTTGTGGTGAAAGCAGGAGGGATGTGTATATTGGAAAAAGGTCAACAGGATTACATGAGATAGGCTGGACTTTTTTAGTGGGGAGGTGTTTTCTCGAATTGGGCCCAGAAGAAGATTTATGGGTAAAATACGAACTGGGCCTGGGAGGGGGAGTATTAAGGTCTATAAGATCATCCTGGAGCCCATAATCCACTCTAGCCCTTTTTCTAGATGAAAAGACAGAGGGACCAATATCACCAAAACCAACCTGGGACCCAGTAACCAAGTGGCAATCATTATTATCTTGAGCCGCCGACAACCTTGGAGCCACATCCACCTCGGGAACCAACGCATTCTTTACTGCATGTACATCCCCATGCACGTTCAAATCGACCGACCGTTGATCTTCACCCTGTCTCTCCAAATTCTGATCACCGTCGATCGTGTCTGCTACCGACTCGTCACCCTATACCTCGACCGGCCCGTTGTCAACAGGTAATCCATCCTGCCCTTTCAAATTCCGATCCTCGACCACCAGCACAACGACCGATACCTCATCCGGCATCATGTTTACATCATCATTGATAACAAATTCCCCTTCTTCACGATCATCATCATCCATATTTACGTTCCCTGAGGAAGATCCAGATGTACCTGCAGCCGAAGTATCCAAAATCTTCCCACTCTCCGTGTCGTATATAAACTTCTGGTTAAGCATATCCTTAGATTTAACGAAGTCCGGTCACCATGTTTCTTCTGTTTCATTGACCCATACTATAAACTGATTTCGTTTCCATTGTAGATCAAGAACATCAGTGATGCACTTCCCATCCTTGACAATAACGGCTACCTGTTCCATAGAGTAATTCCCATCCCCAAAACCCGCCACCGAACCGTGTACTACTTCCCCGTATGAGAAGGCAATAGCATCAAAAACATCCTTGTCCCATAGATGCACAGGGACCCCCGTGATTTTCAGCCATGCTACCCGTTCGAACAATAGACTCTGACCGTTCCAGATTTCCAAATTTTCAAACCATTGCTCCCACTCGCTCCTTTTCTCTTCCAGAAAATCTCTCGCCAAATTGGACACTTGGAATAATAGAATAACAGTCATACCGGCCACATACTTCAAGGTAACGTCCCTAGCGTTGGAAACCAAGAGGAAATCTTCCAATCTACAGAGATGAGAAACATCTTTCACCTTACCGATTAGAGAGCATTTTCCGAGCTACGCCTGTATCGGGTATATCTTATTCAAAAGCACAATGCAACTTCGTTGCTGATTAACATTGACCGAAGGGAAATTGCTTGTATCCCCCCAAGTCTTTCCACCACCAATTTTATTAGACGGCTCAGCCCGGGAAGTTTTTTTCCGCCCTAATATTATGATCTTGGTTGTTATTAGGACCAACACCTCTTTTAGGTTCACCTTCATCCTTTTTGAACTTAGCCACGTTGACTTGGAGTCTTCCATCACCCATTCTCACATTTGACAGTGCCTGAATTAGAGAATCGATATTACGAACATATTCAAATCTGAGAAAAGCAAAGTATCTGCCAGCCTTGTTCCTCCTCCTTGGTAAATAAGCATCCGTCATCTTCCCACAGTTGCGGAACGATCTCCAGAGTGCTCCTACAGTACAATCCCATGGAAGGTTTGCAATGTAGAGAGTTGTCATATTCGGTCCGTTGATGTGTTTATCTAGTTTAGTTGTCGGACGTTTCTTTCTCCTGGGTTGTTCCCATTCTCCATCATCTCTCTCATCTCTCTCTTTTCTCTCTTCTCTCACTTCTCTCTCTTCTCTCTCACTCATTTTTGGTTATAATACGGTATTTTTTCGGTATTACCGTATAAGTATCGAAAATTTGGAAGCTTATGTAATTATTATATGTATACCGAAATTATGGGTGGATACCGAAATCATTTTATCTTTCAAATATGTACTATCAGTTTCCATCGTTCAACTTCACCAACCCTTCATCAACCTTCCAACTTCCAAGTCTCAAAAAATCAATAATTACATTTTTAATATTAAAATGCTTTTTAATATTAAGTATGTTATAATTTGAATTGCTAAAATCAATAATTACATTTTTTTTTCTGAATCTAACTTGTGCTTTCGAATCCATCATATTGACACCAAAGCAAAATATAAACGTAAATATTATGAAAAATAAAAAAACAAAGTGTACTTTATAAAATCTCATACTATATCCGTTCCATTACCCGTCTGGTATACCCGTTGATATTTGCATGTATACATATTTTCATTTTTTATAGTTTTATGTTTTAAACAATCTACAATATATGAAATTGTAATAAATAACATGTATATTATCATCACCACAATCTTTGAAACATTTAAAATGTAAATATATATTATAGTATGATCTTGAAAACTATTTTTCTATTTCATAGTATATAAATATAAATCATAATGTTATTAGAATATATATTTTAGAAGGAAAGTTTATTTTTTAAATAATGAATTTATTAGAATGAAACATTAATATAAATAGTTAAGAAAAGATATATATAAAACTTAAAAGTTTCCGAGTATATATTTCGGGTAAACGGGTATTTAGTTTTTGGGTAATTGGGTCGGGTATCACCTAATACCATACTCGTCCCATACCCGCGAAATATTTTTTTTCTAATATTAAACCAGTCCGATACCCGTCAGGTATCAAGTATACCTGTCCCAAATGCTTCGGGTTTCAGGTATACCCGTCAAGCTCGGGTATTTTTGCCATCCCTACACGCTTCACTATTTATTGATCACTCATAATTATAGCACACAATCATAACTCGTAGGACCGTTTAAGAAGTAAATGATTCAACAATTTAGACATCATCAGAACAATACGGACTTGTTCCCCTGGACAATCTGGCCACGGACTCAAATCCCATTTAAACAAATTTGTAAATTAGATACAAGTACGTTATTTCTCTAGTAAAATAATAATTGTTATACGCCAAGTTGTATGAGTAATTCACTTGTTTGTTGCATTTACTACTATAAACAGAGTCCTTCTTTTGTGGAGCCCTAAAACAAATACTAAAATAGGGTCCTTTTGCAAGACTAAAAAATCGGAATAAAATGTGAAGATGAAAATAATTGTAGAATTAGAACTATTTGCATGATAATTACAATAAATAAGACTTACAAACCATAGATATATTAAGTTAAAGGTCTGTTATCTTGATTACAAAGAAAAAAAAACCATATATTCAAAGTTTATTTTAAAATTTGGGGGCCTTACTAGATTGGGGCCTAAAGCCCTAGCTTCGAAATACTCACCCTTAAGCCGGCCCTGACTATGAACATAACTGTTTGGTTGATTAAGTGTTGAATCATTAAGATGATCTGAATGATTAAGAGCTGAATCATTCAGCCCCCTTATTAGCTTAATGGTTCAGCACTTAATCATTCCATTCAGATGCTGAAATAAACAGTCTGAATGCTGAATGATTCAGACCTGAATGATTAAGAGGCTGATTAAGAGGCTACCAAACAGCCCCTAAGACGAATAACATGCATTCATATGTGCATACTTCACATTTAGAATAAGTTGTTATATTGCATCAATTTGGAGCAAATAAATCTTGCGTCTGAATAAGTATAATTTCAGTTTTCACATAATAAAACCAAACATGTCACACTCTTTTTTTTCATTTTCCCAACCATGGTTGGTTATCTATCAAATTATCATCACTTTGTGAAAGAATAATTGAGATACAAACAAAACGTATTCGAGTTTTGAAACTGATTAGGCTTGAATGTCTAAACGAAAATATGATTTTAAGTCTAATAATATATATTTAATACAATATAATATGTAATTACATATATAAAAGAATTAAAAATATAAATAATAAACAAAGCAAACCAGAGCTGAGATTTTTCAACTACTAATAAACTTAAGTCATGTTTGAGCGTCTATAAAGTCGAAATTAGCTGAGCCTGAGCTTAGCCAAGCCTGAGCTCAGCTAATTTTTTTTTTTTTGAAGGATCAACTAAAGTATTGCCGGGTACTCTGTACGCGGCCCCCAATGGCCGAAAGGGGCCCCAGATGGCCTCTAGTCCGTACGGAAAGAGCCCTTCGGCCCACCCGTCTCCTGTTCCAGGGAAAACCCGGTCCACAAACCCGCCCGAAGGCATGACGGTAGTGAACCGGTAAAACCTAGAGGGATCAGGAGTCGAACCCATGACCACAAGGATCAAGGGTCTCTCCATCACTTCCCAACCACCTACCCCACCACAAGGGTGGGGGTATCCATCACATGCCTCCCGTGGGAATCAAACCCGGCTCCCCCAAAGAGAGAACCGGCTCTTTTACTACTAGGCCACATGATCAGGATGCTAATTTCCTTTACTCCATTAATAACTTCACTTGAATATCTGTCTTTTTTTTTTTTTTTTTTTTTTAATAAGAACCATTTTAATATCTGTCTTTTAGGATTAAAAAATGTTAATACATGTGAATTAGCATTGCTATAAAATGTTTATTGTATGTAAATTAATAAAAATCATGTAATTATTAATGTGGAACACGTACCAGTTTGGAGGGCAGTAGGAAGAGGTAATTGATGGTGACCTATAACAAGGCAAGAAGAAGGGTAGCGTACAACTAACCCTAAAAAGGAAGACGAATTGTCCAAGTTGATAAGGTTATGGCAAAGTGATGAGGAAGATAAATGTTTGTATTTCGAGTACATATTGATTCTACAAAAACACTAATAATGGTAGTGAAGGAAGGACAAGATGTGCCCTAGCGATGGACAAATTATTTCTTTTATTTATTGTGGTGTCGTGATATTGACAAATAAGCGGTTTTTTGCCTTCACTGAAATTCAGTATGATCAAATTAGAGGTGTAGGTGTAAGTAAATAAGAAATTCACAAATTTGAGTTTAGTAGAAAGGATTTTGATTAGTTTTGGGTTTTATTTTCAACATTTCTATCTAAAGGGGTTCTTGTTGACCTGATGGATGCATGGGTTGATCTGCTTAATCTATTTATTTGTATCATTATTATAAAATGATGTTTGTACCAAAATTTAAAGGTTTAAGTTGTGTTTTTGTCGGCCCTCAAACACATTTTTCATGTTTGGGTTCATGTGTTCGACGCATTTTCAAATTCATGTCATCTTAGGGTTCGTGTAAAATTTCAAGTTTGTGCCAACTTTGATCTACCACTAATAAAAAGAATTTTACATATAGTCCATACTCCATATAGTATGTCTATATTATGATTTCGGACCCTAGATTTGAGAACATAACAAGTTAGGGTCCTTCAAGTGGATTAATGTTAAAATTTCTTTTGGGTTTTAATAAAATACAAATATATCCTTCCTATTAAAATGGGTATAACAAACAAACTCGAATCCGACATGTAAGCTAGAAACATATGAGACGGGTATTTGGGGTATGGGATTAGTTTCGAAAGTTTTTCGTATGTAGGAGATTAAGTGATATACATGCTTACCCGACACAATCACTCAAAAACATAAGCCTTCTTACCCGTTAACATACCTGTAGTTAGTTTCTTTCAATTCTTTTATTTTATGTATTAGTACTAATTTATTAATCTAAATACCAATTAGATAAGAACATTATATTCTTGACATACATATATTTATAAATTTATATTAGTTTTAAGAGATTAAGATGCATATATTATGTATATATTATGCAATTGATCATTGGATAATTATAGGAAAAATAGAATGGTAAGAATTTTTTATTATTGGAAAACTCAACAAGTATAACTGATGTCTGGAAGGTAATTACCCGATAGATATTGGGAAAGGTATAAGACACCACTTTATAATTAGATATGAGATTGAATTACAAGATTTGTCCTTTATGTTTATACCTGATTTCAAAGCATGTCCTTTACGTTTAAAATTGATGAGTTTTGTACTTTATGTTTCAAAATGTTGCATGGTTTGTCCTTTAACGCTGACCCAGTTAGATTTTAACGCTAATGTAAGGGTAAACTTGTCTTTTTACTCTTTTAAGGACTATTTGTTTGACTAACTTCAAATTTTGGACCAAGATGAAAATATATATTTGATTGCACTTCATCTTCTTCTTCACTCTCTTCATCCACCTGCATCAAATTTCCACCATCCTTAATCCATATAATATCTTTACCACCCTCATTCCTTCAAACCAGTCCAAATCTCCCTAAATTCTCTATAAAAATCAGTCAAAACCCTAAACCCCAAAATCCCTCACAATTAAACACATCCATAATTCCTTCCTTATGTTCTGCAAATTCCAATAAGCACTTAAAATATTCTTAAATAGGATATATACTCTCAATAATATAATTTCTCACTTACCATACTATAACACATATCTTGTATATTATTTTATAATCATCAAACATTAAGCTCAATCTCATCATTTTGACCATCACAAGTCAAAACTGAATTACCAATTTCACTACTTTGACCCTTAAAAGTCAAAATTAAAAACACAAATTCAGAGACAAAACGAAACACACAATAAACAAACGTTAAGAACACAGTAACAATTATAACAAATTAATAAAAAAAAAAGAAGCAACACATACTAAATATCTAGATCAACGAATTCAAGCATCAAATTGCTTCAATAATAAGCAACAATCAGACGCTTTTGATGGATGTGGAACTGGAATCAACAGGAACATTATTATTTGAAGGAGTAGGGTTTGGATTAAGAGGAAGACAAGGATCGTCGTCGTCGTCTGGATAGTAATCGGGGTTCAGGTTACGATCAGGAAGGGGTTGTGCGGTGATGGTTGAATCGGTGGTGGTGTCAGAGGGGAGGTTAACAGTGCTGCTTTGGTGACAGTGGTAGTGTTTGTTTATAGTTTTGGAGGTGGTAGAGGTTTGGCGGTGACAATGGTAGGTGGTTACTGACTTCAAAGTTAGAAAGTGAGAGTTGAGAGGGTTGAAGGTTTGGTTGTGGTGGGTGGTGGACTAGTGGTTACTGAATTTAGAGAGAGAAAGGGGGAGGTGAGAGAGGTTGAAGGTTTGGTGGTGATGGATGGTTGGTTCAAGTTTATAAGAAAACATATGTATTTTTTATTTTGATCCAAAACTTTAAATTAGTTATACAGTTAGTCCCTAAAAGTGTAAAAAGACAAATTTACCCTCATATTAACGTAAAAAACAAACAGAGTTAGGGCCAAAGGATGTAATGTGTAGGATTTTGAAACATAAAGTACAAAACCCATAAATTTTAAACGTAAAGGACATGCTTTGAAATAGGGTATAAACATAAAGGACAAAACTTATAATTCAGTCTAGATATGAAGTTTGAATTATCTGAACACGTCTCACACCCGCTCCGTTACCATCCCTACTATTAACAGATTAGGATAAAATTGTGGGAACTCGCTAGAAAAGTAAAAACAAAAAAACCAACTCCTTCTCCCTTGACCTCACTTACGGTCCCCTTTCGTCGATGACCACACATCTTCACCTGAATTCATATTCAAACCAAAATTACATTCCTGTTTGGCATACGTCGCCATTTTTAGATGGACTGCTTTTTATCATGAGTTGATTCATTTAACCTATTTATTTGTATCATTATTATAAAAAAATTAGGTTTGTATCAAAACTCAAAGATCTATATTTTATATTTCAAACTTTATTCTCTTACCATACACACAAACATGGTAGAATTATTCAAAATGGTATTTTTTTTTTCCTCTAAGAAGGCTAAGAAAGTCTTATTAGCCATTAGCTTGTAGTTTTGAATAATGAGATTGATTAGTGACATTTTTTTAAAAAATATGTTTAACTATAATTATTTATATGATAGCACTAGTGACATTTTTTTAACATTATGTTAATTTTTAATCATTTATTTTTTATAGCATAAGGGTACAAATGCAATTTCCACTTGTTCTAGATTTAGAAACCCACATGCAACTTCCCCTTAGCTTTAAACGCCAGTAGTTTTTTATACATATTTTTTAAATTATACAATAATAACGAGTGTTTTTGTCTTTAATACAAGTACTATATTGATACATACACACACATAAAAGTATACGTTTCAACTAGGTGTTTTTAGTACATGGTGTTTTGGATTACATCAGGTACATTGTGTTTTATTTTGCAGGTAACAAAGTGTTCATTATGTGGGTGTTTTATTTGTAGCATGTACATAATGTTTTACTTGCAGTTATGACGTTTTATTTTGTAGGTAAGAAATGGTACATGTGTTTTATCTTGTAGATACATAATGGTTTTTCATATTTGACTAATTGTTTCAATTACTCTTATACTCTTCATCCTTAATTTTAATGATTGTCACATATCCAATTTATATGACTTCTTAGCCTTCTTAGGAATTTAGTCCTTTGTAGAAAGAATTGTATTTGTGTCAGCCTGCAAATACATTTTTCATGTCTAGGGTCATTATCTCTAACTCGATTTTGCAATCATATCATGTTGGGGTACTTCCTATATAACTTTTAAGTTCGTGCCGATTTCAATCTAGCACTAATGAATACGACTCGTTTAGCACTCATACCGGTCATGAGCAGGGGAATGGGTCACGTAACTTTCCTATTATTATTTATTAGACGCTTTTGAAAGTTTTAATACGAAAGAATCATACCTAGTCCATGTGAAATATATTTATTATGGTTCCGGACCCTTAATTTGAGAAATTGAATATTTTGTCATCATTATTACTTGAGTATATCATATTTGGTCCTTAGGGGGATGGGACGTTACCAGATTTGGTCATGGGTATCCCACTACCAGCACGGTAACACCGTCGCCACCCGTGCTGGTAGTGGATCCGTGAACCAAATCCTGGTTGTAGTTAACAGATGGCTTCACTGAATTTCTCTCTCCTCATAAATAAAATAAATATTCCTACTGTTATTATTCCACCACGACAACAACCTAGCCCCAACGCCACCGGTTGTAACCTCCACCGGTGATCGGATGGTCACAATCATTGAATGAAAAACAAACAACTTACATCGCCAGAGAAGACAGTGTTTCTGGGCGGCGGAGATAAACTGTGATGGTGGTTTCATAATATTTAGAGAGAGAGAACAAAGTAAAGAAACATAAAAGTGAAATTCTTATAATATATAATATATATATAAGTGGAGTGCTAGGTTTAATATATAATAATAATAATAATAATATATTATTATTATTATTATTATTATTATTATTATTATTATTATTATATGTGAAAATAATTGATTGTTGAGTAAAGAATCAGTGGAGTGCTGCCTCCAAAAAACATTTTTAGTGAAGTGAATCAATGAAGTGATGTGACAGTGTATGATTGGTGTAAATCAGTGAAGTTAAAAATGTTTTAGTTGAGCACCCCGTCCCCCCCTTAGAGTGGATGAATGTTAAAATTTCTTTTTGATTTTTTAAATTACCAAACTATCCTTACTATCTATATGTCACACCCTCAAATTTCCACTGCGGGGTTTATACCGCGAGGCGCGTGACATACCAGGATCCCATAGCCATAAGTCATATGAACGAACTCTAAATGCCCAAACCATTTAGTTCGTTTTCAAAAACCAAGTTTAGTTAAACTGCGGAAGCGTAAACCAAATTTAAACCTTTTAAAAACCATGCGCAAAACAACGCGCCCAAATTAAAACCATATGAAAGAAAATGTAAAAACATAATATGTAATTTAGGTGTATGCCATGACCCAATGCAATGAAACGTGCAGTGCTTCCTAATCGTGACACCGGAAGCTAACTACCTGCAAAAGCATGTAAATGGTGGGTCAACAAACAATGTTGGTGAGTTCACTAAGTAAAGTAGGTGAGTAAGTAAAAGCGTAGGTTTCCCAAACCATGTAACCAAATGAAAGTGTCGGTCTCCCAGACCACATAACAATAAGTAAGAACGTCGGCCTCCTTGGCCACAAGTAAACAGCTAATTCATATGCCAGGGGTAGCTAGCCCACTCATGATAACTAAAACCGGCGAATACCGAACTACTAATGAACAAGTTCCCATAACCGGGAGAAAAGTGCCTTGCGTCATTGCCCATCAACAATGACATATGTTTTAAGTTATTAGTTCACACCCATGCTCCCAGCACGATGTGAGGTTTGTTAGACCTAATAGCGCTATCAACTAGTAACCCGCTTGCCCAACCGGCAATTGATTCGGTATTTTGAAGGACTTAAATGATAGGGTTGGTTTAGTTCATCAAGGACATATAGCATGAATTAGTAAAAGTAGATTTACCTCGTAAATCATGCACCCCAAAACCCGGGATGTGTAAAAGTAGTCCCAACCCGGACTAGAAACGTTACGTAAGTTGTCTCAACCCGAGACGCATGCTTTTGAGAAAAGAGTAGTGAAACTCACCTTAGGTTGCAAGCAAGAATATCCAAACTTCAACGTAATAGAGACTCGCTACCGACTCCCTATTATATGTGTCACTATGTGAGTACACTTGCATAACCAATATACCACATAGCACGTTTATTCGATTCTTAAAAGTTTCAAAATCGTGTAGTGACACCTAGTGACTCTACATGCACAAGTATGTCCTACGTATCCCGTTGGTGATCGTGGTGACTATTATAAGTTTAACGCATCAAACACATCTCATACAAGTTTCCACACAAGTACATGTCAATTACACACCACATAGAACTCCAAATAGTCACTTAAAGACCCCGTACACAATCTGTGTTTTTAGGACAGATTGTGCGCTGTGAAAAACAATTTATTTAAAATACTTAACGAATGAATTAGAGTCCCAAATTTTTACTGAATTTTATTTGGGATTCACTCGACAATACCTATTTTTTTTTTGTCTTAATTTCAAACACAAAAATTATAAAAATTCGTACAACACAGCAGTGTCCAGAAAATTTCCTCAACAGGTCAGTTTAGTAGGAAAATTCTTAAAAATTGTGTATTCATCCAAACGAGATGAATCCACTTGGAAAAACTCTATTTTTCCAGTATTGACCTACTGTAAAAATTTCATAACCTAACTCCTTGTAAATCTCAAGTTATGACCATTTAAAGTTAGCCCAATTTATAAATCCGAAAATCTTATATGACCCCTAATCAATTAAAATTCCAAAAACGAATCATACGGTGTCCAAAATCGATGGTTTTGCCCATTATGAAAAGCTAAGACTATACACAACACAATCATGCAAAGAAATCATCAAAACTATCAATTTACCAACCCGTTACAGCCCCTACAAAACATACAAACGAATCTGCCAGAATTTAAAACTTGCATCCCAAGTTATTTACAAACCCTAATCATGCTCAAAAACCTCTAACACATGCATAATCCATACTCTCATGATTAAACACATATATTATCATGCAAAAACCCTAATCATGGCAACTAGCAACAATCATCAACATTAAATCATCAAGAACAATCAAGAACTCATTCATATATATATGCGATTGTATGTATATGATTTTTAGAGTTTTTAAAGCTTTCCGATTAACATAATCTTTCAAAGAACATATAAACGCATACCTAGTAGTGCTAAAACTCCCTAAAGCCTTGAGATTAAACCCGAACTAGCTTGATTAAGTGTGAGATTAGTTGATTGATTGAAAATTGAAAGGGTATGGGGAAGGGGGATCTCACGGCGCAAAGAACAAGTAGGTTAGGGTTTTTTTTTTTTTTTTTTTTTGACTAGAATTATAAGATAAGGTTGCTTGTTCTCCAAGTAGTTGGATATTAGGGCCCTTCTAGTCCATTAACTTGACCCGTTAAACATGTTTAAGTCCAATACCGGGCCCGATAATATTAATTACTCTAAATTGCATAAAAACTACTGTTTTTATAATTACATGAGATATTAATCATCAAGTATATATAATTTGCATGGTTTACGTATTAATCGTCAGTCAAGTGATAATTCACATAATTCATATAAGCAGGCACTTCACATCCATCATGATTTAATTGCACATATTATAATTATACATGCCACATAATTCACCAATGTTCGGGATGCAGGACTCGTGTGTGTTAAATAATGCTTTTCCTATTTAACACATATGTTAATATCATCTAACATGTGTTAGGCCTACTTAACTAACCCTAGTTAAGTATTTAACCATGCACAACACGTAAGTTAACTAAAGTATATCATGTAAGTTAACTAGAGTTCAGTAAAAGTATTAACCTGAAAATGCGGGGTGTCACATCATCCCCAAGTTGAAAAGAATTTCGTCCCGAAATTCAGCAAGTAAACAATAAAGCCAGCTATAAAAATGTGTGCTTGGTTCCCGGATGTCACATCATCCCCAAGTTGAAAGGAATTTCGCCCCGAAATTCACTTTGAAAGAGCTGCTTTATGTTCCGCGTTGGATCTATGTACGATTTCAGGTTCAGTAAAGAGGTGTGGGTATTTGAGCCGCATCTGATCTTTGCGCTCCCACGTATATTCCGGTCCTAGACGGGAATTCCACCGTACCTTAACAATAGGTATAGTACTTTGTCTGAGTTTCTTGACGCCCTGCTCAAGAATCTCCACTGGTTCTTCCACGAACCGCAGCTGATCATCCACCTGGATCTCCTCCAGTGGTACTACCAGTGTCGTATCAGATAAGCATTTCTTCAAGTTTGAGACGTGGAATACATTGTATATTCCACTGAGTTCATCTGGTAGATTTAGCTGGTAAGCTACTGGACCAATCCTTTTAACGATCTCGAATGGTCCGACGTATCTGGGATTTAACTTCCCTCGTTTCCCAAAGCGTATCACTCCTTTCCATGGTGACACCTTTAACAAAACCTTGTCCCCAACCTGGAACTCCAAAGGTTTTCGACGTTTGTCAGCATAACTTTTCTTGTCGGTCCCGAGCAGCAGCCATCCGGTTTCTAATTTGCACTATCTTCTCAGAAGTTTCGTGCACGAGTTCGGGACCTGTTAGTTGGCTATCCCCAACCTCAGTCCAACAAATAGGAGACCTACACTTGCGCCCGTAAAGTGCCTCGAAAGGCGCACACTGTATCGAAGTGTGGTAACTGTTGTTGTAAGAGAATTCGATTAAGGGCAAGTACTTTGTCCATCCGTCTGTGGGTGATAGGCTGTGCTCATATCAAGACGAGTTCCTAAAGCATCTTGGAGAGTAGTCCAGAAACGAGAAGTGAATCGCCCATCGCGATCAGATATAATGGAAGTAGGCACCCCATGCCTAGAGAGTATCTCCTTGATGTATAGGTTCGCCAGCTTTTCTAACGAATCCGTTTCTTTTATTGCCAGGAAGTGGGCCGATTTGGTTAAACGGTCCACGATAACCCAAATCATGTTATGGCCCGTTGGCGTTCTAGGAAGCTTTGTAATGAAGTCCATGGAAATTCCATCCCATTTCCACATTGGAATTTCTGGTTGTTGGAGTAGGCCTGAAGGTTTTTGGTATTCAATCTTAACCTTCGCACAAGTCAAGCACTTACTAACATAAGTGGCTATCTCGGCTTTCATGTTCGGCCACCAGTACAGAGTCTTAAGATCTTGATACATCTTGTCCAAACCAGGATGTACCGAATAGCGAGAGGTATGTGCTACATCGAGCACCAGTTGTCCGAGATCCCCAAATCATGGTATCCAGACTCGATTCATGAAGTACTGCAGACCATCTGTTTTCAGTTCCAAGTGCTTATCAGCACCATGTAGGGTCTCGAGCCCGATGTTTTCTTCCTTCAATGCTTCACCCTGGGCTTCACGTATCTTATCAGGAAGATTAGAATGAATGGTGAGTTGCAAGGCTCGCACCCTTCTGGGTTTCGTTTCCTTTCGACTGAGGGCATCAGCTACTACGTTAGCTTTCCCTGGATGATACTTGATGGCACAATCATAGTCTTTCAAAAGTTCAACCCAGCGTCGTTGTCGTATGTTCAGCACCTTCTGATCGAATATATGCTGAAGGCTCTTATGTTCAGTGAAAATTGTGCACTTTGTCCCATAAAGGTAGTGCCTCCAAATTTTGAGAGCGAAGACCACCGCTCCCAGCTCCAAGTCGTGAGTGGGGTAATTCATCTCATGAACTTTCAAATTCCGTGATGCATACGCGGTCACCTCATCACGTTGCATCAGTACGCACCCTAAGCCTTGGATAGACGCATCACAGTGCACTACAAAGTCCTCTGTACCCTCAGGCAACGATAGTATCGGTGCACTGCAAAGTTTTGACTTTCGTAGCTGAGAGGCAGATTCTTGGGCATCTCCCCACTTATAAGTAATACCTTTCTGTGTTAGGGCGGTGAGGGGTTGAGCGATCTTAGAAAACCCCTCGATAAATCTGCGATAGTATCCCGCGAGACCAAGAAATTGGCGCACTTCAGTAGGGGTCCTAGGAGCCTCCCACTTTTTGATGGCGTCAATTTTGGCTGGGTCCACATGTATTCCTGTCTCGTTGACCACATGCCCAAGGAATTGGACTTCTCGAATCCAGAAGTCACATTTAGAAAACTTTGCATACAGCTGCTCATTCCTCAATAGTTCCAAGATCAGTTACAGGTGTCGTTCGAGCTCTTCCCTGCTCTTGGAATAAATCAGTATGTCATCTATGAACACTATGACGAATTTGTCTAAATAGGGTTTGCACACACGGTTCACAAGGTCCATGAACACAGCTGGTGCATTGGTCAGCCCGAAAGGCATTACCAAAAATTCATAGTGCCCATAACGAGTTCGAAAGGCTGTCTTTGGCACATCCCCCTCTCGAACTCTCAGTTGGTGATACCCCGACCTCAAGTCAATCTTGAAATAGAAACTCAACCCCTGGAGCTGGTCGAATAAATCATCAATACGAGGTAAAGGGTAGCGGTTTTAATTGTCACCTTGTTCAATTCCCGGTAATCGATACACATACGGAAACTCCCATCCTTTTTCTTAACAATTAAGACTGGGGCTCCCCATGGTGAAGAACTAGGTCTGATGAAACCCCTGTCCAATAGTTCTTGGAGTTGGGTAGATAGCTCTTGAAGTTCGCCTGGTGCAAGGCGGTATGGTGCACGCGCAACTGGGGCGGCTCCTGGTGCAAGGTCAATTTGGAACTCCACTTGGCGAACCGGTGGAAGTCCTGGCAGTTCCTCTGGGAAAACATCTGGAAAATCTCGGACCACTGGGATGTCCTCGATTTTTGTTTTAACTTCAGCTCGAGTATCAGAAATGTTAGCCAATATGGCTGGGTAGCCCTTCCGAATAAACTTCTGGGCTTTCAGGAAAGAGATGATGCCCATCATGGCACCACCACGATCACCCTGGACAGATAAGAGTTCTCCACTAGGGAGAGAGATACGAACAATCTTCTCCTGACAGAGAATTTCAGCGTGTTGCTTGGACAACCAGTCCATGCCAACCCCGAGATCAAAGCTTCCAAGGGTGATAGGTAGAATGTTGATGGCAAACGATTGCCCATCCAACTCGAGCTTACAGTCACGATGAATATGGGTTACCTCAACAGGCTTTCCATCAGCTAACTCCATGTTGTACGGGGTATTAAGAAAAGTAGGAACCATCCCTAGTTGTTTGTTAAGTTTTGATGACACAAAACTATAGTCCGCACCAGTATCATAAGAGTGTCGTATCCGTCACGACCTTGTTATCAGTCCTAGCTTCCCTAATGCCAATCACGAATGCTTTCCCACGAACCCCATTGTTGTTGTTCCCGTTGTGGTAGTTGTTGTTGCAGGACTTATACTTCACACTATCCCACGTTCTCTTGCTATCACCAACAGTAGAAAATGAAGCACCATGCTTCAGAAAGGTACCATGATCAGCAGTCTCATCTGTGAGTCTGCGAGTCAAGTGAAAGATTTGTAGGTGAGCTGCAGTGGCCAAGCCACGAATCTGAGGGGCCCACCCTTTCGGTATAAAGTTCGATCCATTTGTAAGGTAGGTTAAATAGATTTGAGCCTATAGTGGCTATCTCCTATAGCTTGGTAGTGTAGGCGTCGATCTCAGACCCATCCGTCTTTATATAACAAAGTTTCTAGATTTCACCACAGGGTGTTACGTTCTCCTTCCAGGTATCTGTAACTCATCGAGTATGCATGTAGTGTACATTACTCCATCCTGCCTGGGACAAATGCACATGGCAAAGACTTATGCTATCGAAGCAACCAGACGGTCTCCTTCAGTTCCGTTGGAGTTATCGAGATTTACAACCAATAAAAGGCTTGAAAATACGATGTACGTTCAAGGTATAAGAAAGTTCAAATGTGGAAGTCAGGGGAAAAGAATGATTTAGTAAAATAGATCTTTACTAGCTTGGAAAGATGCGAGGGCCTCAACCACCCTATCGTTGATCATAAAAACTCAGTCTTATCTAAGTTAACAAGGGAAATGAAAGAAAAGATAGGTAAGAAAAGGTAAGAGCCAATCGTCGCCATGCTTTGTCTAGATAGTAGAGCCTTCATCCTCACTTTTCGTGTGCTCGTCCTGCTCAGGTTCCCCTTTCATCTCTTATCCTCCCTCTTTTGCGATGTCAGTGTTATATGGTTCTCATCACGTACAATCTCCTTCTCTAGTCCTATGTGAACCAGTTTAGTGGTAAGCTGTACCACTCGTTCCTCCAATCGTGGCTATCAGCCATTAGTAGGTTTCATCCTCCCTTGTGATGTTGCATTACATCGCAGGCTTTACGTAACTCCCCAAGAGTGTGTGTAACAAGTCCCGATCTAATGTGTTCCCATGAATCTACCATATACTTATTAGTAACAGGGAGATGCAGTCATACGTCCGCCCGCTCATACTAGGCGTAAGGTACTAAAGTAAGAAATAAGTTCTATATGCGCAACCTAGTCCCGTCTGAGTTTCGAATGGGAGTAAGAAAGATCAAGTAACAAGGAACGGAAACTAATTGTCTCCTTGCCCAGTGAAATAGGATAAGTCTCAGTATTCGAATTCCTTCATAGTTGACTTAATGGTACCACGTCATGCGCATCGTGCAGCTTCCTGTGTACGTGCGCCACAACGCTCGCAAGGGCTCCCTCCCTTGTACTATAGTTGTCTCCTCATCCATGAGGTTAGTTAGGATATTACTCCCAGTAATGCGCCACCTGGTGTAACCCTAGGTTCCCACCATTGACGTGTTAAGAATTAAGTCTAGAACTAGAAGATAACATATCTCCTGAAATCATATGTTGTAGATATATGTAGCTAATACCTAGTTGTGCACTTAAGTTGTGAGTGTACTTATGCTATAATGATTATAGACTAGACTCAACATGCAGTCCTAGTTCACTATAACCAATGGCTCTGATACCAATCTGTCACACCCTCAAATTTCCACTGCGGGGTTTATACCGCGAGGCGCGTGACATACCAGGATCCCATAGCCATAAGTCATATGAACGAACTCTAAATGCCCAAACCATTTAGTTCGTTTTCAAAAACCAAGTTTAGTTAAACTGCGGAAGCGTAAACCAAATTTAAACCTTTTAAAAACCATGCGCAAAACAACGCGCCCAAATTAAAACCATATGAAAGAAAATGTAAAAACATAATATGTAATTTAGGTGTATGCCATGACCCAATGCAATGAAACGTGCAGTGCTTCCTAATCGTGACACCGGAAGCTAACTACCTGCAAAAGCATGTAAATGGTGGGTCAACAAACAATGTTGGTGAGTTCACTAAGTAAAGTAGGTGAGTAAGTAAAAGCGTAGGTTTCCCAAACCATGTAACCAAATGAAAGTGTCGGTCTCCCAGACCACATAACAATAAGTAAGAACGTCGGCCTCCTTGGCCACAAGTAAACAGCTAATTCATATGCCAGGGGTAGCTAGCCCACTCATGATAACTAAAACCGGCGAATACCGAACTACTAATGAACAAGTTCCCATAACCGGGAGAAAAGTGCCTTGCGTCATTGCCCATCAACAATGACATATGTTTTAAGTTATTAGTTCACACCCATGCTCCCAGCACGATGTGAGGTTTGTTAGACCTAATAGCGCTATCAACTAGTAACCCGCTTGCCCAACCGGCAATTGATTCGGTATTTTGAAGGACTTAAATGATAGGGTTGGTTTAGTTCATCAAGGACATATAGCATGAATTAGTAAAAGTAGATTTACCTCGTAAATCATGCACCCCAAAACCCGGGATGTGTAAAAGTAGTCCCAACCCGGACTAGAAACGTTACGTAAGTTGTCTCAACCCGAGACGCATGCTTTTGAGAAAAGAGTAGTGAAACTCACCTTAGGTTGCAAGCAAGAATATCCAAACTTCAACGTAATAGAGACTCGCTACCGACTCCCTATTATATGTGTCACTATGTGAGTACACTTGCATAACCAATATACCACATAGCACGTTTATTCGATTCTTAAAAGTTTCAAAATCGTGTAGTGACACCTAGTGACTCTACATGCACAAGTATGTCCTACGTATCCCGTTGGTGATCGTGGTGACTATTATAAGTTTAACGCATCAAACACATCTCATACAAGTTTCCACACAAGTACATGTCAATTACACACCACATAGAACTCCAAATAGTCACTTAAAGACCCCGTACACAATCTGTGTTTTTAGGACAGATTGTGCGCTGTGAAAAACAATTTATTTAAAATACTTAACGAATGAATTAGAGTCCCAAATTTTTACTGAATTTTATTTGGGATTCACTCGACAATACCTATTTTTGTTTTGTCTTAATTTCAAACACAAAAATTAAAAATTCGTACAACACAGCAGTGTCCAGAAAATTTCCTCAACAGGTCAGTTTAGTAGGAAAATTCTTAAAAATTGTGTATTCATCCAAACGAGATGAATCCACTTGGAAAAGCTCTATTTTTCCAGTATTGACCTACTGTAAAAATTTCATAACCTAACTCCTTGTAAATCTCAAGTTATGACCATTTAAAGTTAGCCCAATTTATAAATCCGAAAATCTTATATGACCCCTAATCAATTAAAATTCCAAAAACGAATCATACGGTGTCCAAAATCGATGGTTTTGCCCATTATGAAAAGCTAAGACTATACAAAACACAATCATGCAAAGAAATCATCAAAACTATCAATTTACCAACCCGTTACAGCCCCTACAAAACATACAAACGAATCTGCCAGAATTTAAAACTTGCATCCCAAGTTATTTACAAACCCTAATCATGCTCAAAAACCTCTAACACATGCATAATCCATACTCTCATGATTAAACACATATATTATCATGCAAAAACCCTAATCATGGCAACTAGCAACAATCATCAACATTAAATCATCAAGAACAATCAAGAACTCATTCATATATATATATATGCGATTGTATGTATATGATTTTTAGAGTTTTTAAAGCTTTTCGATTAACATAATCTTTCAAAGAACATATAAACGCATACCTAGTAGTGCTAAAACTCCCTAAAGCCTTGAGATTAAACCCGAACTAGCTTGATTAAGTGTGAGATTAGTTGATTGATTGAAAATTGAAAGGGTATGGGGAAGGGGGATCTCACGGCGCAAAGAACAAGTAGGTTAGGGTTTTTTTTTTTTTTTTTTTGACTATAATTATAAGATAAGGTTGCTTGTTCTCCAAGTAGTTGGATATTAGGGCCCTTCTAGTCCATTAACTTGACCCGTTAAACATGTTTAAGTCCAATACCGGGCCCGATAATATTAATTACTCTAAATTGCATAAAAACTACTGTTTTTATAATTACATGAGATATTAATCATCAAGTGTATATAATTTGCATGGTTTACGTATTAATCGTCAGTCAAGTGATAATTCACATAATTCACATAATTCATATAAGCAGGCACTTCACATCCATCATGATTTAATTGCACATATTATAATTATACATGCCACATAATTCACCAATGTTCGGGATACAGGACTCGTGTGTGTTAAATAATGCTTTTCCTATTTAACACATATGTTAATATCATCTAACATGTGTTAGGCCTACTTAACTAACCCTAGTTAAGTATTTAACCATGCACAACACGTAAGTTAACTAAAGTATATCATGTAAGTTAACTAGAGTTCAGTAAAAGTATTAACCTGAAAATGCGGGGTGTCACACTATATATCTATATCTATATCTATATTTTACATTATAAAGGGGGAGACATGGGCAAATATGTCCAAAATGTCAAAGTTAAGATGATATTTGAAAAGACACATGCTTTAAACCTATAATGTCATATAAATCTTCCTCATATTACCCCTTGATTCATTGTTACTTGTACATTCATTGCCTTCACTCTTCACATATCATTTTGCATGAATTTTAAGATGGTATAGGAAAAGTCTCATGCTTAAAACCTAAATGCATTGTAATTTTTTTTTCCTTTCTACCCTTCATGCAAAACCTACTTGTACATAATCTTTTATCATAAACTTCAATTACCATTAATCTATATCTATAATATCCTTATGTCTATGTTTGTACCACAAAAAAACTACACGATTTCACCTCCGCGATGATATCCACCACAATTTCAGGTTTATTTAGAAAAGATAGTTTTCGGTTGTAGTATAGACGGACTTGTATCATATGACCACACATCATGTTTTAAGAAAAATGTTTTTAAAGTGGAATTACTATATATGTTGTATGAAAAAATATTAACATCTTTCACATAACGAATGCATTTACTTATATACTTTGTTCGTTTTGAAAATATATGTTTTCTTATATATTTAAACTATTGCTATTATTTGTATTCATTGAAATTTTCTATGACATTATTTGGTTTTAATTACATACTATATATAATCTATAATCTATACTACATTATAAAGGGGGAGACATGGGCAAATATATCTAAATTGTCCAAAGTTCATACCAAGGGTTTCTTTACAATTTTCTAAATTTTACCACTTTTCTTTCCTAAATGCCCTAGAAGATAATTAACTTTTATATGAAAAATGGAACTCACCCAGACTAAATAAACACACAGGATAGCAATAATTTTGAACAAATTTCATATAATGTCGATGAAATATAATAATTTATGTTACCACAATGAATAATCTTATCTCAGCTAAACTTGTATGAATTTTAAAACTTTGTCATAATAATACTTATATTATAAACCCTTTTCATATATATATATATATATATATATATATATATGCGTCTACCTAGCGGCAAAGTCGACTTACTGGCTACATTGGGTAATTTTTTAGCTGTTGGGTCAACTTTGGCAAGTCTATTACAAACTTACAAATCACAACTATTAATTTCTAAATGGACAATGACCTTCATATGATAGTTTATACAATATCATATTATTACTACATGCTTTTGTCATGTAAATGAACTTTATCATTTAGCAAGGTGTCTTCAATGGCACGGTTATGTAGACATGCAATGACCGAACAACTTACACAAGAGTGATGTTTATGTTCATATTGGTCTGTTACAGTAACATACCTTTGGTTTATTAAGATTTGTTCAATAATGAGTACATGGTTTTTGTGGTGAAATGCAATCAGTTGTAAGTGGTGGTGCACATTTCTTTTCTTTCTACGAAAACTTGTTAAAACATAGTGTGAACATTTCTATTCTTTTTGCGTAACTTGCGGCAAAAAAACCTAAGTATCATAATGTTGTATTGCAACCCATCTGTGGATCCCGCTGCAACGTGCGGGTAAACCCACTAGTACTATATTAAAGAAACTCGATGGATAAAATAGTAATTTTGCCATCTTTTTAAGATGGTATACAAAAGGTCACAAGGTAAACAACTATCTTTTTGCCAAATCCTTCCCTTTATGCCCCCATGTGCAACATTTGATTACAATTGTACAAATAACTAATGCAATCATCAATTTCTTCAATTTAGTAATTCCTCCTTCAATGGCCACGCCCATTTGTAGCCTCCGCCCCAGTATTAGAAGTCGTTTCTACTCCATTTCTCAATTATCCGGTGCGAGTTCTGGTATTCTCTTCTGCCACTCGTCCCTGTCATTTTGGTTTTATTCAGGCTTTTATGAATGTCGATTCCTTATTTCGTTTTTTATTAGCGTTATAGGGTTTTAGGTCTGCAAAGACAATTAAGATATGAGTGGGTAACCGGGTAAAGTTGAATCTTAAATTGCTTTTAGGTTTGTGTGGAATTGCTTGATATTGTGTATTTAAGATATGATTAGGTAATCGACAACTAAACAACTCCTAAAATGATACTTGTAGCTAGCTTTTCCACTTACCTAATGTTGATAATTTCTTATGTTGTATGCTCATGTTATCTTTCGACTTTGGAATTTGATGTCCAAGTTGAAAGAACATGCTTTGTAAATAGGCAGAAGTGATTTTTATGTTCTTTGCTTGTCGTGTTACATAAATGTTAAAATATTTAGGTGTTAAAAATACAATTTTCATTGATAACAAGAGTTTAGTGCACATCCTGAGTGGGACAACATACATGGTTTACAATGGGTTTATTTCATAAATTTTTTATAGGTTGTTTTCTAGATATAGTTTTCTTTGCAATCATCATACATAACTCAATTGATTTTGTTATACTATGTGTGCTTCGTCATATTTTGAAGGTTACTGCACTATGAGGATATATGAGATATATCGCCATCAAAGTCGCGGTATGTTGTCGTTCACATATAATTGATTCTTATGATGTATGAAAAATTGGAATACGAGTGTCAATAGTGGCAGGTTGGTGGGTTGAATTGGTGATCCGGAGCACAGTCCAAATATTTTATTAATGTGAAAAACGCCAATTTTAACCCGAAGAGAATCAACATTGTGTAATCCATTTATGTAAACCATATAAAAAGGGTGTAATAGGTTAGCGGGTTGACCTTATAATACACTTTTTTTTCCTTGTTATTTAAGTTTTAAACATGTTACAGTTTCCATACCATATAATTTTTTATTTTTTTCCACTGTATTTGATCATAGGTTGTAGCTTTTCTTTTCTTGCAGATGTATGAAAAGTAATGTGGAGACTCATTAGTTGATGTGATATTATATGCTCTTACACTACGCATCGGTATTGATGTGATATTATATGATTGATTTATAGGTTCAATTTCTATATCATGTTATGATTGATAGTTATTTTTAAAAATATTTATAAGTTACAAAACATTTAAATGCTATAACATCATTTTGGATATATTTCAAGTAACAAAATACATATGCGATTTTTAAAAAGAATAAAAATAAAGAAGAATGGTTATCTTATGCTTACTCGCAATAAACTAAAGTTCTGCAATATTTGAATTTCATTCTATTCATTGCAGACAATGGTTATCTTATGCTTTCTTTCAATGGATGAATTAATCAAATTAGAGGAACACTAAGTTTGTTATAATCTTGAATTTTTTCTGCATTAGCATTACAAGTAAATCTGGTTAATATTATTCTATGTATTAATTAGATTAGAAAAGTAGAACGACAATTAATTCCACCATCATGGAACATGTTGCATATCCATGGAAATCATAGTGGTTTAGTCTTGAAAACTGGTCTCATAATTGGCATCATTTCCTCACAGTAAGTGTAAAACTGCCCTTTATAACTTATAAGGAATTATCTCTCATTTTTTCGAAAAGGCTATTTTTGTCTTTTTTGACATTTGTTGCCTTGAAAAATGACCAGGTTGATGGTAAAAAAGAAATGATTGCAATTTGAGTCATGAATGTTGTTGGTTCCACCACTCCATGTCACTACCGGTAAAAGATAGTAATTTCGTACGTTAAATACTTGTACCATACATCTTGGGTCACTATGGCCAGTTATTATAACCTATTAAAATAACCAGTTTTACTTGGACTATTTTGGTTTGATTCTATTTTAATTTTAACCCATTGCGTGATCCAACCAGAAATGTCCTTTTTGCCTAGCTTGGTACAGTTTATACATGAAACTTAGTACAATTTAGAAGTGCCCAACTCATTTAACCCGTTACCTGGCCCATTCATACGGCCATACCCAACCATTTTTCATAGTTAATACAATTTAGTTGTGAAAGTTGGTACTATTTAGACGTGAAACTTGGAATGGACTGTCCTATTTGACCCTAGACCTGTTACCTGTAACACCCCAACCGATGGTGGAAACATCAAGGTGTCACGTAGTGACGATTGTTCAAAAGCTCATGGTACTAAAGTGTAAATATTTTATTCAATACATCAAGTTACAATCACGGATATAATCAAGTATAAATACTATTCCACACGTTGTCTTGATTAAGTTTTTACTAAATCCACATGTCCTACATGAAATATCTCAACAATCAACCTGAAACATGTACGAAAATAATTTTGTTAACATAAATAATGTTGGTAAGCATACTCAGTATGTATACGTATAAAATAATGTAACATCCTGTTTTTGTTATATAAATAAAATGTGTTGGTTCATATTTTAGTAAATGAAACGGGGCATTAACCGTCAAAGCGAACCAATAACAGGTGAGATGGATATTTGTGTATTTAAAGTTAGTTCGCGAGCAAGTGACGGATAGTATGGTTGTTTGAGATATGAGATCTAGGCGAATAATTAGTATTATAAGAGACCGTTTAGTAATCTATAGCTTATAATAAAAGAATTGAGTTTGTATTGGGTGGCATTCAATGGAGGCCTCAACCCCCCCCCCCCCCCTTGAATGTTCCATGTGACATCATGAAATAAAATCTATATCTATATTATCTTAAAATTTCAAATATGTTAATTAATATATTTTCCTTATTTTCCTCTCACAATTTTTAAATGTTAGTGAACTATTAATTATTTTAAAATTTCAAATATATCTTTATTTTTTTCTTATTTTCCGCTCACAATTTTTAAACGTTAGTAACTTTTATGTATGACATTTTTTTGAAAAAAAATTACACTAAATTAACGATCGCTTTATTATCTTTCCAACGAGCACCATATATAGTGCTATACAAAAACGAAAAAAAAATGTTTTTTAGTGAGTTTTTGTTCATGCAGAAAAAAACACAATGTATTTAGGTAATTTCTTAATCATATATAGGCAAGTCACTAATCATGTTATGATAGTATATATGTTTTTGAACCTACTATTACATATATGAATTGCCCATGTTCATGTGCTATAACGATATGCTTAGCATTAAAAGAGGTTTAGATTTTTTTAATCTGTTGGAAACGCAGCATGAGAACCCTTTTTGATATTATAAACATTAGAACAACTTTCTTTAACATTAAAAGAGGTTGAGACTGTTTACTTCTTTTATCCTTTTTTATTAAGTAATATTAGATTTTTCAACCCCGGGACACTCCCAGGGTACTCAACTAATAAGATAATATATTATGTTATATTTGAACCCTCCTCAGTTTTGAATGAAACTTGGATTGACGTGTAGATAAAAATTAGCTTGTCTTAACAGTATATTCGGAATTTTGTAAAATGCTATATTTTAGAAGGTATAAGAGTTAAACGAGCTAAGCAGCTGAAATAATTATAATAATATAATAATTATATATATTAAGGAATGAGATTTCAATATGAAATCTTATAATCCATCATACGTAGAATGATATTAGAAATTAGAAAGTAGTTGCCTTTGTATCTCACATCGAAGCATTAAGTTTAGGAGAAGTCCCACATCGAAAGTCAAGGGAAATTGAGGTGGGTGCCTGCTTGATTTAGATCCCACATCGATTCTTTAAGTTTCTCACCGTCCCTTTTGTTACTATAAATAGGCACCTCAATGTTACAATGAAATTTATAAGTCTCTTTGGGAACACTATAAGAGGATCCTAAGCCTACGATATCTCATTGGGTGTTGTTATTAGTCACTTTTTATAGCATGAGTAGGAGCACAAGTAGGGGAGACTCTACACCAACTGACCGTAGATAGTTTGAGGTATGTTTTCGTTTAAGTTATGTTCAGTTCATTATTATTTTTATTAGCATTAATATTAGTGGTAGTTTAGTATTAGGATTATTATTAGGAGTGGGTATGGGGTAGCCAGCCTTAATTAGGCATGGACTGATCGTCCATGCTTAAACAAGGTAGCGCTAGCCAATATCCAGCTGTAATAATAATTAGTTGGGTGTACTGTTACCTAACCTAGGGGTGGTATAATTGTATCAAGACCCTGAGATAGTACCTGGTTGTATTGCGTTGTCAACTATTAAAGAACTGAGAAAAAGGTGAGTTACTTAAACTATTTTCAAAACCTGATACTTGCTCATAAAATTGTTTTGGTGGTGATTGATCATATATATGCATCGAACCATAGGTGTGGCATCCAGGGTGTTATATATATTATAATGATCATTATGTTTTCCATGCGTGGACATACACTTACAGTCTCATGGGGTGTAGCTAGGCTGTATGTGTGAATATATAATGCTTAGTCCGGATTATGATTATGGTGACATGCAGGGAGCTCAAACTTGATCAATAAAATGTTTATGTGGCTGTTTTACTGATGAGTCAGTTTATGTGGCTCACCAGCTGTATGCTGACGTATTTTTATTACTCGAGCATGTATCTCAGGTTGAGGATATAAGTGCTGGGAGATAATAACTGAGAGTTGGAAGACAGTAGATGTTTGCAATTTTACCGTTAAGCTTTGTGTGACTTTGGTGTACTTTTGTTAGTTTGGCTTGTAATAAATACTTAAGTTATGTAATGAGAGTACGTTTCCGCTTTAAGTTTGCGCTAACTGGTCACTGTAAGTGCCCTGACCTGGACGGGGTGTGACAAATAAGTTTAAAGAATAAGATCTACAATTCATGTGTCATGTCTCATTCAAGGCAAACATGGAAAATACGTAAGTACACAATATGGGTCAAAATCAAACCTCTTATGTGACAAAGTTTAAAGCATTAACAATGACCTAGGACTTTCCACCACCATAGGTACTTTCCACTAGGCGGGTTGTCAATCCAAATAGCGTTATCCATTGTTAAAGTCGACTTGTACGGAGTTAATGATTGCAAGTATACTATGTCTATGTTTAAGCATAACACGTGTATGAATTTTATGTAAAACGTTTATGAATATGTGTAAGTTTCATAGGTGTACATGTTTCACCCCCAAAAGTGCAAGAAAATGAAAAAAGGATAATTATACTCACACTTTCGCTAAGCGCGATAAATCCAACCAAATCTTGTCACAAGATACAACTTGAGAATTTCTAAGAACTCAACCTACATGTATAAAAATACTAATGAGGGAAAAGACTTAAAAAGCCTAAGGTATCTAGAATCTAAGGCATTAAGGTTTGCTAGGCTTATGTGGGGAAGATAAAGTTTTACGATAACTCGAAAATAATATCTTATTCAAAAAGTATAACATGATTTAACTTCAAATGTATAACTAAGAAAATTATTATTATTATTATTATTTGAATATTTCAAATAAAAATATTCCAAGTAAATTATTCAAAGATTTTAGTTAATTCTTTTAACTAAAATATATAATAATAATTAAAGTTTACTACGCAAATGAATATAAATTACACAAATGAATCCAACGTTAACACCTATGGTTTTCCAACTCAAGAATATTTCTGATTTATAAGAAAAATATTTATAAAACAGATTTTATAAATTATAGATAATTAAATGATTTATTATGCCTAATAAATCATAAATAAGATTAAAAATACAAGATATAATCCAAAAATAATATTTTTGTGAAAATAATGACTTTATGATGTAAAATATTGAAAATAATCCTTCTATAATTTTTCTCAATTTGTTTTCATTTAAAACAGATTTAATGAATTTAAATCATCTTTAAATGATTAAAAACACAAAAAATAATAAAAATAATTGTTTTCTGGACCAATAATTTTTATTTAAATTTACCATGCATAGAAATAATTTCATAGAAATTTTGAGATTAAAATCATCAAAAATGAATTTTTAATCAAATAAATATGATCAAAAAAATTTAAATTAATAAACTTATGAAAATGAGATATTTTCCAAAAACTAAAAATATGCTAATTTTCTATGAGGTGTCAGGAAACTACACCTAAATTTTCATGATTTTTAGATCAAAAATCAATGTATTATGAATTTTTAATGATTAAACATATTTTGCAAATAAATAAATGAATAATTAAAATAAAAGAAAAAAAATGCAAAATGGAAAGCTGCCATATGTAAGAATCGAACCCTATTCCATCCTTGACTCAACATACAGACACAACCACTCCACTATGTGTTTCTTTTGTTTATAAGCTAGAAAAACAAATTATATAAATAATATTTCTAAGATCTTCTTCTCCATTCTACAAGCCCCAACCCTAGATTCCTAAGATCTTCAATTTGCAACCTATAGAACCCGTAAGCATAGGGATTTCAAAGAGGGGTGTTAACTAAACGAAATGGCATAAAAAAAACAAACTTACAAGATGTTATAAGGATCGAAATCGAAGGTATAAGATCCGATTTTAAAGGGGCCGATTTCACAGCCTTGAGGCGAGGTTAAGCTATGTTTTTTCGTGGGTTTGAATCAAGTAATATAGCATAAAGTGATTGCTATGTTCGTTTTATATTGTCGTTGGTTAAAAACGGACTCTAATGATTCATAAAGAATTCGGTCGTTACCTTACTTAAATCCGATTAAAGACGCAATAAAACACAATAATAACTCGAATTAGATGCTAGAACCGGTTGATAATCAAAGGGGAAACATATTAGAATGATTAAATTCGATTAAAAGCGATTAAAAATCAAGTTTTATTGTTGCCGGAGTAGCACCGGTGACAAATCCGGTAACCGGAATCGTGATCAAAGAAGAGAAGCAAAGGGAAGGCTTTTAAAGTTTCAATAATTGGCAAGGATGGCCCTGTGGTTTTAGATTCGCTTTATTATGTATAAAACTTATTATTTTCCTTTATAATACTTAACCAAACTTAAAAACTTTAATTGTTTAAACAAGAATAATATAAACGTTTAAATAGAACAAAGTTTACAATTGCCAAAATGTATTACGTTTAAATATTGTTTCTATATTCGTGTTCGGTTAAAATGTAGACAATTCCAAATAAAAATATAATGATCGGATGAAACTCAAGTTTTATGAAAATTAAAAAAACGATAGAAAGTATAAGGACTATAAATGACAACTTGATGAAAGACGAGGGTGACGGATGTTACAGTCTCCCCTACTTTAGAAAATTTCGTCTCAAAATTTATTTTCAGAAAAACTATTAAATTTAGTTTGAAGGAATGTTTAAAATATTGCTAAAACTTTTATGATTGGTTAGTAAAAACAAAAGGCTTGAGAAAATTGTCTGGCAAGCATTTAAAAAGTTTTAATTAGCCTTACCCAAACACCAGGAAAAGATTAAATGACTTTGTTGGTATATGATAAAATGGAAATATTGTTACGTTGTATGAGGTTGAGTTTAAGGAGAACAAAATATTTAAAATACTGATGTATTAAAGTTTGTTTAAAGTTTTCCAGGACGACCGAGGTTCAAAAGACACTAAGAGTTTTGCAGGATCTTAGCAACGCTAAATCCTACTGATAATGGTTAACATGAATGCAATGCATAAGTTTGGATCATGGTGAGAATGACTGCGATTGATCACTGACTAAGATTACTCAAGATTAGACAAGATGGTAAGAACTTCACAGAGACTATCACCATACTCAAGGAATAGAGGTTGAAGTTAAACGCAATGTTTAAGTTTAGGTTTGAAACGAATAATCTGGACTAAGGACTGACTAGGGTTTGTTCTTGGTTTGATTCCCAGTCTCATTCCCGATGCACCATCAGTGCTTATATATATGGTGTACCGCGGCTAACCCACCACACTTTTGATACCCCGAAAATGTACTGGAAATCTCTCCTAAAATCCTAATAGAATTTCACACCACCTCAATGTACCTATAAATTCGTGATTACGTTCCAGACCGCAATCGCCAATTTACCTTACATTGGGGTGTTATGTCCTTCTACGACACTAACTCAACACATTAAAACAACCGAAAGCTTGAAGACTATGCAAAAAGATGTGTGTCATGTTTTACGCATGGCTAGGGTATGATGAGGTCCTTCCCTTCGCCGGGTTCACCTCCTAAGTTAACCCGTTCACTGCGTTAGACTACAAAACACTAGACACACACTGTGACAGAGTAATCATTTGCTTAGTTTCCCTCAAGTCGAAACACATTCCAACTTGAGAACTACTTTTCCTCGTAAGCTTCCATGTTAAAAGAATACTTAACACGTCAACACGAGCACAAACACTAACTTGGTTTATTAAGTCATGAGTGAAAGAAATACTTTCACACCTCAACTCTAACATGAACACTAGTTTAGTTTGTCGATTCTCTATGTCATTTGGTGTATCAAGTGTCCACAGTCCAAATGTGTGTGCAAAAAGAAACTTACACATTTTTAGTTCAGGGATATAGATAGCCTATCTTGCTAACGAAATATGAATCCAAGAATATGCAGGTATTATGATTGCTCATAAGTAAATCATATCATTAATGTTCACATATCACATATTTTGGAAATAAGGTATTAACAAGGCATATGTAATCACGCAACACGATATCGTATCAAGCCAATTATAACATTCATTTATATGTGTGTGAAGATCGTAACATAAATAGACATATAGGTTGTAATCAATTTTTACGTAAGTTCGATCTAGCTATGACATGAAGACTAAGGCATACATAATCCGTGCAAGAATAACAAACAACTTGCAATTTAGGTTAATACATATGTAATATCCAAATGAAACGATATCATGTTAAAAATTCCATATATGAACATAAAGTACATATTGATCTTGTCTAATGATTTTAAGAAAGGAAAATATTAGTGTAGAAAGTGTCATGAACAAAAGATCAGTTTAAAATGAAGTTACAATTTCCAAGTCTATGAAAATATCTAAATCACAAAAAATACAATTAAATTTGTAGGTTTTAATAAAATTCCTTGATTTCAAACATCATAAATGACCATGTTAATTATTTTGAATTCAAATTTTGAATTTCGAGGAGCGTTAGAAAATTTTCATGTTACAAGAGACTCATGCATTTCATGTCATGAGGCTACAACTTCCATCAATTATAAGAAAACACATGACTAACACGTATTGTTGAAATTAAAGTTCAAACTCAAACACCTCAAATATAGAATTAAAATCCATACAAAAGAAAAAAATGGAAAAATAAAACGAATGTGTTAAATGAAATCACTCCGCGTTGATATCAATGTGATGAAGGTGCTCCCTAATTGACCAACAAAACTCACTTCTTTCGGTTCGCTTGCAGACTTTTGCTTGGCACATGCTGAAAGGTGCTGGTTTGGATAATATTAAGGATGATCTCAGATGCCCTGATAATTTTTTAAGAAAATTCTTGTATATCTAAATTTCATGTTAGTTTTGTAAACCCCATTTCATTTATTGAAAATTATTATTTATTTGCTTTAAATGCGAAATGTTTGACGAATTCCAAACTACAAGTTAGACGTGAGTAATTCAAAATATTTATTACCCCAGTCGTTAATAGTGGGTAGTTTGAAGAAACCATGAGTTGATGAAGTATTTGATAAGACTAATATGGAAATTGTCAAGGCATCCTTTTTGAGATTAGACCGTGTCCTCACACAAGGTATTAGGTCGGTATAGTATATTATGGTTGTATAAAATGTGTACTGGATGAACGAGAAAATCCTTCCAATAACAGATAGTGAGGTGTTGTGCCCTTGGGATATAAAAATGGGATATGGAAGTTTTGGTTTAATAGATGAGTTTTCCTTGCAATGGTTGATCAGAACATCTAAAACTTTATGTGTCAAACACTAGGTTAAGGATGTTGATAGAAATCTGTTTTGGATAGTAATGGTGATGGGTTATCTGCTTTAGGATATCAACTAAGCCTCCCACAAAAAGTCATTGAAAAGAATTTAAAAGTACAAGAAAAACATAAACGATTATAAACGGTATTAGAACATTCACTAGACCAAATGAGTATACTTTTATGTCGCCATGGAAAACCATCACGAAAAGCAATCATAAAGAATTGCGAGTTTTGGTTTCACAATTTGGTTTGACTAAATATAGTGGCAAGGATCACTAAACCACCATGAATAATCATGGGAGGGAAAATGTAGCAAAGAGTAATAACGACAAAGGTTATGAGATGTCGGTATGATATTTTTAGGAATCCAACGTAGAGGAATCATATGTTTACAAAATACATGGAATAAGAAATTTATACATTTGAATATTATGAAAACTGGAACTTAAATATAATTCTATATCGCAACATGAAACTCATGGGGTATAATATATAAAGCAGTTCATTATGAATACTAGAGGTCAACGATGGTACATAAAACATTGGGTTGTTCTTGTCTAGTCACAAGAGCCAACAAAGCTTTGACTGTTCAAAGGAATCAAACTCAATTGGGGAATGAAGACGTGCTTTATTATATAAGTGGGCACTCAATCCAGGAATCCCCAGGTAAGCATAACTGGTCTGTTGGTTGATTCGGATTTATACGCTATGCTTTGCCTATGCCAAAAAACCTAGTGTATAGGCATCCACCCTTCCAGATTGCACGTATTCTCTAACTTAGAGTTCAACACTTTGAATGGATGAAAAATCAATGAAAAACGAGGTTAGACAATTAGGCCAAGAATATCCAATATGCCTCAAAATGTAGACATTTTCCCAAGTGAAGTCATCCTCAAAGCCCATGATGAATAAAGAAAGAAATTGAGAAAGGTAGGGGAAAGAATAAGAGGTGCCAAAGGAGAAAAGTTAGTGGAGCAAATAAACAAATAAACACAAGTAAGGTCAAGTATAGGTTCTTAGTTATAGTCTAGGTCATTTACTAATAACCTAATTCCCTATAACCATGGCTCTAATATCAATTTGTAACACCCCAACCGATGGCGGAAACATCGAGGTGTCACGTAATGACGATTGTTCAAAAGCTCATGGTACGCAAATGAATATAAATTACACAAATGAATCCAACGTTAACACCTATGGTTTTCCAACTCAATAATATTTCTGATTTATAAGAAAAATATTTATAAAACAGATTTTATAAATTATAGATAATTAAAAGATTTATTATGCCTAATAAATCATAAATAAGATTAAAAATACAAGATATAATCCAAAAATAATTTTTTTGTGAAAATAATGACTTTATGACGTAAAATATTGAAAATAATCCTTCTATAATTTTTCTCAATTTATTTTCATTTAAAACAGATTTAATGAATTTAAATCATCTTTAAATGATTAAAAACACGAAAAATAATAAAAATAATTGTTTTCTGGACCAATAATTTTTATTTAAATTTACCATGCATAGAAATAATTTCATAGAAATTTTGAGATTAAAATCATCAAAAATGAATTTTTAATCAAATAAATATGATTAAAACAATTTAAATTAATAAACTTATGAAAATGAGATATTTTCCAAAAACTAAAAATATGCTAATTTTCTATGAGGTGTCAGAAAACTACACCTAAATTTTCATGATTTTTAGATCAAAAATCAATGTATTATGAATTTTTAATGATTAAACATATTTTGCAAATAAATAAATGAATAATTAAAATAAAAGAAAAAAAATGCAAAATGGAAAGCTGCCATATGTAAGAATCGAACCCTATTCCATCCTTGACTCAACATACAGACACAGCCACTCCACTATGTGTTTCTTTTGATTATAAGCTAGAAAAACAAATTATATAAATAATATTTCTACTTCATCTTCTTCTCCATTCTACAAGCCCCAACCCTAGATTCCTAAGATCTTCAATTTGCAACCTATAGAACCCGTAAGCATAGGGATTTCAAAGAGGGGTGTTAACTAAACGAAATGGCATAAAAAACAAACTTACAAGATGTTATAAGGATCGAAATCGAAGGTATAAGATCCGATTTTAAAGGGGCCGATTTCACAGCCTTGAGGCGAGGTTAAGCTATGTTTTTTCGTGGGTTTGAATAGAGTAATAGAGCAGAAAGCGAGTGCTATGTTCGTTTTATATTGTCGTTGGTTAAAAACGGACTCTAATGATTCATAAAGAATCTGGCCGTTACCTTACTTAAATCCGACTAAAGACGCAAGAAAACACAATAATAACTCGAATTAGATGCTAGAACCGGTTGAGAATCAAAGGAGAAACGTATTAGAATGATTAAATTCGATTAAAAATCAAGTTTTATTGTTGCCGGAGTAGCGCCGGTGACAAATCTGGTCACCGGAATCGTGATCAGAAGAGAGAAGCAGAGGGAAGGCTTTTAAAGTTTCGATAATTGGCAAGAATGGCCCCTGTGGTTTTAGATTTGCTTTATTATGTATTGTAGATGGACATATTGCGACTAATGCTATTGGATTGCGAATTATATAATGTTTTGTTTACTATCGAACGGTCGAATGAAGATTATAGAATGGTCGAAGGTAGATCAGAATGGTCGAAGGTACACATGGGAGGTCGAAGGAAGTTTTGTAGATTGTAGTGTCTTGGTTCGCCCATCTTTAACGGTCGAACCTGCACATTCGAACAAGTCATTTGGGCGAATGTGCAGGCCTATATAAGGTCGAATCAACTTTTTGAATATAATTTTTGATCATTTGTTTTCCTTCCCTGTGTGTGTTCTCCCTAGGGTTATCTTTTGAGTCTGTAACAGTGTTTAAGCATTATTAACAACATTTTGGTGTGTAAATGATTATGATTATGAATGAAATGATTATGTTAATGATGATTTCTGCGTTTTGCTAGTTTTATTATCATTTTGTGATTAATTCAGGGATTCCGCACCTGAATTGAACTTGTTTGATCATTATCTTTGTTCTTTAGACGATCCTACGCATAAGCCAAAGAAAGTCAATTCTGTTGAACTACCACTTGAGCGTTTGCACATGGATCTGTTCAGACCGGTTAAGCGTAAAAGTCATGCTGGTGAATTGTACTGTCTTGTAGTTACCGATGACTATTCCAGATTTTCATGGGTTATGTGCTTGCATCATAAGAGCGACACGTTTGATAATTTGAAAGTTCTGTTCACTCGATTGGAAAATGTTTATGGTCTCAAGATCAAGAGAAATAGGAGTGATAATGGGACGGAGTTTAAGAATGCACAGATGGAATACAGTGCTCTGTATACCCCTCAACAGAACGGTGTCGCAGAACGCAAAAACGGGACTCTAATTGAAACGGCGAGAACAATGCTTGCGGACTCAAATCTTCCAGTAATGTTCTGGAACGAAGCAATTTACCCAGCTTGTTATACTCTTAATCGTGTTTTAACAGTGAAGAAGTTTGGAAAAACTTCTTATGAGCTGTTGAATCGACGAAAGCCGAACTTAGAGTATCTAAAACCGTTTGGAGCTCCGTGTACAATGCTTAATCCATCTAAGAAGTTCGCACCGAAGGCTGAAGAAGGATTCTTTGTTGGATATGCAACCCTGCTCAAACGGGTATTCAACAAACGAACTCGTCAGGTAGAGGAGTGGGCTAACGTTGAAGTTCAAAGATATACTCAGAATGTACAGGGAAGCGGTCCAGACTGGATGTTTGATTACAAAGATTTCTTTGAATCATTCAATCTAGATAGCTTGGTTGAAGAAGCTGTACTACGATTATATTACGAGGTCGAAAACTCAGTGACATCACCGTTGGTGCGTCCGATCATTGTAAACCCCCACACAGCTTCTAATGATACCAACACTCCTGCAGCTGAAGAAGAGGTATTTCAGGAAGCTTCCACAACTCTTAATTCATCGGAATCTGAAGATGACGATGATGCTACAAGTGAAGCTATTCCAGATATTGCTACAGAAACACCACCAGTGAACCCAAATCCTAATGTTGCTTCATCATCAAATTTGGGTAATGATCTGGATTTGACAGAGAACTTAACTACTCAGACGGGAGTGCAAGTACCTGATTATCTGGAATCTCGGATACATCGGATTCACCCAATCGAGCAGGTTATTGGTGATCCTGGTAGCAGTGTCATGACGAGAGGTCAACTAAGGAATGCAAACTCACCAGAAAAGCTTGGCGCTCTTGCTTTATATGCCAAAGTTCAAAAATCGGGTTTTCAAAATGACTAGTCTTTTGCTTGTTATGTTTCGCAGGTCGAGCCGCGGACTTACAAGGACGCTCTTTTGGATGACGCTTGGGTAGAGGCTATGTAAGAGGAGTTATTACAATTTCAGAAACTCGGAGTGTGGACACTGACAGATTTACCCCAAGGACGGAAAAAGATAGGAACGAAATGGGTGTTCAAGTGTAAGAAAGATGACAGAGGAGTGATTGTTAGGAACAAAGATCGATTGGTCGTACAAGGCTTTCATCAAGTTGAAAGAATCGATTACAACGATATTTATGCACCGGTTGCACGCTTAGAAGCTATTCGCATGTTTCTGGCGTTTGCATCTTATAAGAAATTCAAGGTGTATCAAATGGATGTTAAAAGCGCGTTTCTTTATGGTGTGGTCAAGGAGGAAGTTTACGTAGGTCAACCTCCAGGCTTTGAGGATCCTATTCACCGGGATAAGGTCTACGTTCTAAACAAAGCTCTTTACGGGTTGCACAAGGCTCCAAGGCAATGGTATGAGGAGCTGAGCACGTATCTTCTGACAAAAGGATTTAAACGAGGTTTGGTAGATTGCACACTGTTCACAAAACGAACAGGGGATGACTTGCTTCTAGTGCAGATTTATGTTGATGACATTATTTTTGGTTCTACTAACGAACTTCTGTGCAGAGAATTTGAACGTGTTATGCAGGAAAAATTCGAAATGAGTGCGATGGGAGAGATGCAGCTTTTCCTAGGCTTGCAGGTGGAACAAAGACCAACGGGGATCTTTATTCACCAAATGAAATATGTTTCTGAAGTCTTGAGCCGATTCCAGATGGATGATTCAAAGCCGATGGATACCCCAATACAACCTAATCACGGGATTGGTGTTGATGCTAAGGGGGAGCTAACTGATCCTTTTACATACAAAGCAATCATTGGATCTCTGATGTACCTCACCGCCTCCAGACCAGATATAATGTTTGCCACATGTCTTTGTGCACGTTATCAATCGAAGCCGAAACAGAGTCATCTTGCAGCTATCAAGCGTATCCTTAGATATCTGAAGGGTTATCCGTCGAGAGGACTTTGGTACCCTAATGATGATAATTTTGACCTAATCGCTTTTAGTGATGCAGATTGGGGTGGCTGTGACAAAGACAACAAATCCACAACGGCTGGATGCCAGTTTATGGGGAGCAGGCTCGTGACCTGGCAATGTAAGAAACAAACTGCAGTTGCATTATCCACATGTGAACCAGAATATGTCTCAGCATCAAGCTGCTGCTCACAAGTCCTCTGGATACAACAACAGATGGTGGAGTACGTTTTGCAATTTCTTAAAACCCCTATTTACTATGATAATGAAGCCGCAATTGCATTAACAAAAGACTTAGTAAATCACTCGAAAGCTAAACATATCCGGATCAAATACCATTTTATCCGTGATTGTTACGCAAAAGAGTTGATCGATATGGTCAAAATTCACACTGACTATCAACGTGCAGATCTTTTTACCAAAGCTTTTGATAAATCAGGATTTGAATATCTTTTAAAAGCTAACGGTATAAAAGAAAAACAAGACTGATCACCACCTCAGTTTATCGCTTTTTAGCATAGTTTTTATTGCTTTTCAGAAAAATACAAAAATCCAAAAATATGTTTTACAGTTTTTGGTAGAATTTATTTTCAGAAAATCCAAAAACATTGAAAAAGTCAAAAACCCATAAAAATTAAGAAAAACCCAAAATGATTTCTAGGAGAAAAAGGGGAAATGATAGTACATCAGTGGGGATCTGACACATGCTAAAGAACTGTAATGCAATATAAGGCATGTGTCTGACTCTGTGTGATGTGTTGATAGGCTTCGTAGACCTAATACTGCGTGCCTGATACATACATATCAAACAAATTGTTGTGTGGATGAACTCCTCATGGGCATATGGTCTTAGTACAGTAATTTCGTTTGATAGGGTATTTGTACAAAATTCGGAGGTTTTGGGTCGTTATGTTATTAGTTGTCTGGGGATAGCCTCTCTGATCTTCTGCTGTAAGTCATTACGGGCCTAGATCAGACAGGGTGTCTTTATAAAAGAGCTATAAAGCCAAATCCTAAAGTTACCGAATTGAGGAACTTTCCATGTATGACGATAATCAAAGATTATCTATTACATCGTATCCAATCATTGATGCAAATCATGATTGATATTAGCCTTCAACCTGGTAGAGTGCACAAGTTACTTTGTTGCATTGATTTGCTAACCTGTATACCTCTGTGCCTCATACCTTGTAAATTACAGATGACGAAAGCATAATCACGTGTTACAATGAGTCTTTGTGCTTTTACTTCTTGATACAGGAGTATGTCGTGTGTGTGGGAACCATAGATAATTGAGTTTATACTATAAATAATAGTATCAGTTTAAAACACTGCACAACAGTCTGCATGTGAGTTTATGTGGATCACAATATCAGCAGTTGCCAGATCACACATTGTCTTTAATGATAATAAATCAAAAGATCAATGGTGTGATCAGATTTCTCAATAACTGATATGATCCCCTTACCGGAAATCACAAAACATTTACTGCTTTATCTTTTCATTTTGAGCATTTTACATTTCTCGTAAAAATAAAAAAAAAATAATACAAAACTCAAAAAGATTTTAGGTGTGTTTTAACAAAAAGTTTTACATTTCTATCTTATTTTTTATAGCTGATGGTGGTTGATGATGATTTTCTAAAACTTGATGGACCATTTGAGTTTTGTCATCTTTAAATGAGAAATATGAATGTCGGATGCTTAAAAGTTGAAAAATATTTTGAACGGGACTCGATTTTGAGATTTGGTAAAAAATTTCAAAAATTCCAATTTTCATTCGCCCCTTCGTTGGGTCGAAGATGGAATTTTATCTGCTCATTCGAACCTTTCAAACGGTCGAATGTGAGTGTTCATGTGATATTTTCACATTCGAACCCTTTTTTCTCTACATTCGAACCTTTAAATAGGGTCGAAGGTGGAAAAAGTTTCACATTCGCCCTAGTCGTTTGGTCGAATGTGGAGCCTATATATACCTGATCTGCACATTCGACCCCCATATTCAAAAAATTTCAAATTTCTGTGATAAAGTGATCTTGTTGCCCGTGCATTAAAAATTATATCATTGTGTTCGTATTGATTTGCTGATCATTTTGATACATCATTTACAGGTTATCATCAACTATACAGTTCTTAATCATTGATATTGTGACTGAACCCTAACTGACATCAAAACACAATTATTAATTGTTAATTGCCATAATTTTTTATAAGGCTTCATTGCTTATGTGTTTTAGGGGGAGAATAAACAAAAAAACAAGGATTAATTCTAATCAGATTGGTCAATTGATGTTTTAAAACCATTGAACCCTACTTTTTAATTGAAAACACATAAACAATGGATAATAATTGAAATTGTTGTTTTGGAATGATTAATCGGTCATATTAGAGGGTATTCAAATCAAAATGGCATGATAAAACGAACCAAATCAAAATTTGATATTGAAGAAGATGAACAGTCTCCTTCGCCCAAATTCAAACGGTCGAATGTGAATTTTTTTTGGGCGAATGTAGATGTTCAAACAGTCAAAAGTGGAAATAAACGGTCGAATGTACACTTTTACCTACTGTTTTTCACATTCGAACCTTTAATCCCACTTTCGAACCTCTGATTTCACATTCGTACCTTCGAACGGTCGAATGTTGAATCTTAAAAATAAAAAAATTCAAGTTTTGTTTATTTTGTCCGTTTTTAACGTGTTTTCTTGATTTGTTTTGCAGACTAATAATGTCTGAACAGGAAAGTGCTGATGTTCCCGCTGGATCTTCAGAACAGGAAACTGGAAAGGAACAGATCGAAGAATTACCATTTGAACCGGCACACAACTGCTGTGCATTTATGGGAGAATTAAAGAAACATCAAGAGTTCAGCAGCATTGTAGATTTCTTGAAAAGAAGCCGTGTGATAGTTGCCCTTGCTACCCCCGCCATCATTTATAAGGATCATCAACAAGAGTTCTGGAAGAATGCCAGAATGGACTACTGGAACAATGAATCTGTTGTGGTAAGTACGATTTAGGGTGAGCTCGTGATCATTTCTGAAGATGACATCCGAGAGGCACTGAAGTTGCATGATGAAAAGAAGACAGATCCAAGAGAATTATCATGGATTGAACAGAGAAAGTGATTCCTACGAATGAAGTACAATGGACCGATAACTGATGGTTCGTTACACAAGGGGAAGTTATGCCCTCAGTTCAAGTATCTCGCTCACGTCATGTTGCATGTATTTGGATCAGTGAGTGGAGGGTATGATGTTATGAGAAAGAGCATTAGTTCTTTGATGGTTGCTATTATATTGAACAAGCCGTTCAATGTATCTGGTATGATACTTGAACACATGCTGGAACCACTCAGAGGTTTAAAGAACAAGAAGTTTTTGGTATATCCGAGATTCATACAGATGATACTTGATGAGAAGCACAAGAAATTGAGAAGAGATCCTACCCAGATTGTTGTACAGGATCACATGAACCTGAACACACTTGTCAAAATGAAGGGTTATAAGGGTGTACCATTGAATGAAAGACCACCACACAAGAATCTGTTTGGTCATCTAATCAACCCAGGATATGTAGATCCAGGAAAGAATGAAGTTAGGCATGCTAACAGTGATTCAGATGAAGATAATCCTCTATGTCCAGTTGATCCTATTGCAAAGAGAAAGCGACAAGTAGTGAACGTTGGTACAAAGACAGGGAAAGGTAAAGAAAAACAAGATGATACTGAAGCCGCTTAGAAGAAGGTTTCTAGAAGGAAGAAGAGTGTAGCCAAGAAGGGTTTACATTTAGTTGACGAAGTGTTTGTTGATTCTGAAGAGACGCGGGAAGATGAGAGATGGGATTCGGAGAATGAGACTGTAAAGAGCACCACGCCCAAGGCCACTGTGGCTGGTGAGTCTGAAAGTCTTAACATGTCTGTGGAAGAGCAAAGGACAAAAAATCCTATTGCATTGGATGAGACAGATGAAGGTTTGGGATTGGGATCCGAAGATTTTGTAGGATTGCCAAAGACAGGTGAGAAACAGAAGAAACCATTGTATAAGAAGAAAGAGAAGGTTGTGAAGCCGATGGAGAAAAGAGCTAGAGATATAGAGAGTTTGATTGCTGGAAAGAAATTGCCTGCAGCATCTAGTTCTAAATCACCCATCACATTCCCAGCAGCAAAGAAACAAAAGACATCATCTGCTGCTAAACATACTGAATTTCCAACTAATGAATTCAATGATGCATTGGATAGAGTGTTGAAGAAGTTGAAGAAAGGGAAGATTCCTGTTGCTGAAGCTTCAACACCTAAGGTTACTGTAGATAGTGATGTGATGACTGCAGTTAACCAGAAGCTTGCTGACATGATGAAGATTATAAATCAGCAACAAGCAGAGATTGAACAGTTGAGAAGCAATGACAGAAAGATGTTAGATGTTGTTGAATCATCACATGAGAATCATGAAGCTCTGGAAGCAAAGATTAAACAACTTCAGAAAGAAAACAAGAAGTTGTTGAAACATGAGCAAAGAAACACCAGAAGATACATTACTATGAAAGAGGAGAACAAGAAGTTGAAAGCAGATAACAAGAGTATGAATAATCTGATAAAAGATTTGTACTCTAAAGCTCCACAACTACAAGCTGGTGAAGAAGATAAAGAGCGTGATGAAGAGGAAGTTGATTTTGAACCATCTGATGAAGAAGAAGAAGAAGAAAATGATGAATTGAATGAGGATGCTGGTGATGCTCCTAGAAAGAAGAAAGATGATGGTTCAGGAGATGATTCAGGAGAAGGTAATAGCTCTGCTAGTTCTGACAGTGATGATGATGATGACACTGACAAGTATAAGTGTGAGAAGAGAGGATCGGGAAAGAATACAGGAGAATCCAGTTCGAAAGCTCCTGGTGGAACTGTTGATGATAATAATATCTTTTGGAATGAGAAGTTAAAAGCCTTATCTGAAGATGACAAGAACTTATATCACCAGATGTTGACTGACAGAGTCTGGACGATAGAGATGACTGGCAGATTTCCTGAGATATTTGAGTCGAATGACATGCGTTTTGAGTTGGAGTACAATGATCCTGATTTAGAAGATGGAGAAGTTTCTGCAGCCATGTCAAAGGAGATATTGGAAGGACTGGCGAAACAGGTTGGTAAATCTCTGGAGGAGTTGATGAGTGATAACCAGATACCAAACATACCTGAGAAAGAAGCAGGTAATCATTCCGATGATAGAGATGTTCCAGTATTTGAAGAAGTGGAGATTGAGGATATTACTAGCGAGGAATATCCAGAATACTTCAAGAATAACAAAGATTCTGGATTTCCTGAATTCACTGATGAGCTGTTGAGCCAGGTTGAGAAACTTGCTCATAAGAAGAGTAAGAAGTTTGTTGAAGAAGTGTTTCCAGATTGTAAAAAGCCAAACACTGAACAATCCGACGCTTTGAAAGAACTTTTGAGGAAGCTTAAAGAAAAAGAAGCTAACCGTCCAAAGATAGAAGTTCAAGGTAGCTTTTACAAGTTTCACAATTATTTGTTTAAAGGGAAAGCTCTCGGCTGGAAGTACTTAAGACAGCTTAAATGTGTCGTTGTGAAATGGGAGAAAGGAATCCTGTATTTTGAAAGATTTCATGATATCAAGACACTACCATACTGGGTTGTTAGAGATATATGCAGACATGAGATGTCAGGTGCTTCAGTGAACAACCATCTGGTTGGTTACTTTGCAGATAGGATGGCCAGAGAGAGTAGGACAAAATGGGATGTGTTTACCCCACAATATCCTAAGAGGATTGTCCATAAGAAGGAAAAAGATGATATTACTGGGATGCCCAAGGTTACTTTGAAGTATAAACCACCGAAAGTGTTGAAACATATTCCTCTGATGTAGATTCCACAACACTTTTCTAAAGATTTCATGTGGTGGTATTACGATTGGAAGACTGCAGAGGATATTATCGTTTTGAAGGATGGTGCAAAGGATTTCAAGAAAATTCATATTTTTGATCCTATGTAGCTGATAAATTGCTCGCACGAGGATATCATTATGCTCTATTATAATCCGATCTATTGCGAAGCAAAGGATAGTGAACAGGCAAGCAAATACCAACGTGTGGTATTCTTATGCTTTGCATGGGATGTGAATGCTGGGTGTGACTTTGACAAGAAACTGGGGAAGTTTGTAAAAGTTCAGGATGTTAAAAAGAAGAAGCCGAAACAAACTCATGAACCAGTAATGACAAAGGAACAAAAGACGTTATTGCGCATCAAGCTTATGAACAAGGCAATGGACCAAGAGCGAAGACTCAAGCAATCCAAGCAATAGTCGAGGGAGAGTTTGTAGATGCACATATTGCGACTAATGCTATTGGATTGCGAATTATATAATGTTTTGTTTACTATCAAACGGTCGAATGAAGATTATAGAATGGTCGAAGGTAGATCAGAATGGTCGAAGGTACACATGGGAGGTCGAAGGAAGTTTTGTAGATTGTAGTGTCTTGGTTCGCCCATCTTTAACGGTCGAACCTGCACATTCGACCAAGCCATTTGGGCGAATGTGCAGGCCTATATAAGGTCGAATCAACTTTTTGAATATAACTTTTGATCATTTGTTTTCCTTCCCTGTGTGTGTTCTCCCTAGGATTATCTTTTGAGTCTGTAGCAGTGTTTAAGCATTATTAACAACATTTTGATGTGTAAATGATTATGATTATGAATGAAATGATTATGTTAATGATGATTTCTGCATTTTGCTAGTTTTATTATCACTTTGTGATTAATTCAGGGATTCCGCACCTGAATTGAACTTGTTTGATCATTATCTTTGTTGTTTAGACGATCCTACGCATATACATGTATAAAACTTATTATTTTCCTTTATAAGACTTAACCAAACTTAAAAATTTTAATTGTTTAAACAAGAATAATATAAACTTTTAAATAGAACAAAGTTTACAATTGCCAAGATGTATGACGTTTAAATATTGTTTCTATATTCGTGCTCGGTTAAAATGTAGACAATTCCAAATAAAAAGATAATGATCGGATGAAACTCAAGTTTTATGAAAATTAAAAAATGATAGAAAGTATAAGGACTATAAATGACAACTTGATGAAAGACGAGGGTGACGGATGTTACATTACCTGACCATCCCAATTTGTCCATTTTTAACCATAGGTACAATTTAGATGTACCCATCCCATTTGTTGCCAAATATGTGGTTCCATGAAAGTTCGTTGCTTTTGATTTCATTTTATCGATTGTTTATGTTTAGTGATACGGCTTGGTAGCAACCACCATTCAGGTGACTTCGAGATACGGTAAGAAGTGGCTACATAGTGGTACTTCTTTTCCCTCCAATATTAGTAGGTTGATTTCATTTCATGGCACTTGCTTTTAAAACAACAAAGGAGGTAAGTATTTTTTAGTCATTTAAACCGTTTGTGATTAATACTCCCTAACTGTACACCCAGAATGAGTTGTGATTCCTAATAGACATCATAATTGAATATGATATCAGTTCAAACACCTGCAGCAACGCGTGGGATTCCTACTAGTAAAAAAATAAAATATAATTGTGGAACCCACATGAAAAAAAAAAAAAAGAATGACCAATTTGGCAATCCCCTCACCCTCGACCTTACTGACAGTCCCCTCTCGTCATTGACCACACATCTCCAACATAATTCATATGCAAACCAAAATTACAATCCATCAAAATCATGGTACTTTGAATACCCCCAACACCCACTCCGATCTCTAACGGCCAACACTCTTCCTAAACTTGTTTTCGCAAGTTTAGAGCAACTGATTTTTATGTCCTCCATAGGGCTCAACAGATTTGCAGTTGTAAGGATGGCCACATGGACTTCATATTCTGCAATGTCACCAAGTTAAAAAACAATAATTATTTTGCTAATGTGCGTTTAATATATATTGTGTGTGCGTTTTTATGTAAACATTCTTACCATCATTGTAGAACTAAAAAACAGTCTGTACTTATAACCATCTTTCTTTCGGCTCGACTTCTCATAATTCAGAATATCAGTCCATGCATCCAGTGCATTTGTATGAAGCCAAATTCCTGGATGGAAACTTTCAAAAATCACTTTCGGTGTCTCTGTTCTAGCTTCTGAACGAAAACACATTTTCCTGAATTTCAAGAATTTAAAAAATTAGTACACATTCGAAAATATTTTGCAAACAATAAGAAAAAAAACACTTACAATCTATCCCTTATTGGTGCAAACATGTATTCTGTTAGCTTTAACTCCTCTTCCGTCAGTTGTTTAATGATGCATATAGTCTTGCCATATATGGTGATCTTAAGGCCCATTAAGGGTTTTTCTCCCTGTTTGGCCTTCCACCATCATCCACTGCTTTCCCCTTGTCTTTCCCTGGTTCCTTTTCTTGTGACTTTACCTTTTCAGCCTGTTGTGCATTTGGTGTTTCATATACATCTTTCACTGCATACACACCAGGTTCTATTGTTTGCAACATGTTTATTGTTGTGTTAGTTATTTCTTCTTCTTGCCTTTGAGCTTCTAAGTTTACATCCTTATCTAATTCAGTGTTGTCTAAAGTAGTATTACCTTTAACAACCTGATCATCATTGTCCACCTCATTCCTATTTGAAGTTTTATTAACTTCAACATTTTGTTCATCCTCAAGTTCAAGCCCTACTACATTTTCTTCTATGCTAACCACATTTTGTTCATCCTCAACTTCAGCATTATCCTTTTCACCAGTAGAGTCGTTTAATGCTTTATTGTTCACCTCATCCCACTTTCTACACCTCTTCATCAATTCAGGAACCCAGAAGTATTTTGTTCGTGCTTGCTCAACCATTTCTTCCATCTCCTTTTGTATTGCTTGATACTTTTGTATGTTCTTATCCATGATTTTTATCCAAATCTGAGACATGAGTAAACAAATAAATATGTAAATGATAAGTGCATTTTTATTAACAAAAGTGCGTTTTTATTTGGAATATAACATACTAAGTGCGTTTTTTTAAATACAATGTGTGTTTTATTTTATAGTAACGTGTAGGGCTGCAAACGAACCGAACGAACACGAACAAGGCCTTGTCCGTGTTCGTTTGCTAAGGAAATTATGTGTTCGCGAACAGTTCGTGAACACTTACCGAACGAGATTTTTTGTTCGTGTTCGTTGCTTAAGAAAACACTCGTGTTTGTGTTCGTTTGTTAATTTTGTTCATAATCGCACACGAACATAAACGAACGTTAATGAACACAAACAAGTGTTCATGAACACAAAGAAGTGTTCATGAACGAAAACAAACACAAACTGACATATATTAATTTACGAATATGAACGCATTCACATATATTAAGAAATAAAGTAAATCGCCCAACATATAACCTTACCGAACAAGATTTTTGTTCGTTTAATTAAACGAATGAAATTATTTGTTCGTGTCCGTTCATTTATTAAACGAACGAACACAAACGAACTTCCCGCCAAACGGTTCACGACTTCAGTTCGTTTGCAGCCCTAGTAAAGTGCGTTTAAATTTATTGCAACGTGCGTTTAAACATAATACCTTCTTTGCTTTCATTGTTGCCTCGTACTCCACTTGTCTCATCTCCATACCATAACTTAGTTGTGGTTGAGTGTTGCAATACTCAAACATTTGTTGAGTCTGAGTACTCATTTCGAAATCTCTCTAATCTGCATTTTCATATTCAACATTTAGATCATCATCATCAACTCTAACCCTTCTTTGTGGAGTTTGCACCCTAGGCAGGGTGTAATTATCAGCATCCAATGTTGTTTTCTCAGGGACCTCTCTGTCTTGCATACTCACTAGCACATTCACAACTTCTTTTACATTTTTATTCATATCTATTTTTTGTGCACTTTGATCTTTTAGTGTTTGATCATGTTCTTCATCATGTTGATTACCATCACCTACATATTCTTCTTCCTCATCTTCATCACCATCACTCACATCATCTTCTATTTCAGTCAATGGCCCGTTGTCATAAAGATATATTTCCATTGCTGCCAACAAGGTGGAAGTTATGTAAGAAACTGTTGGTGTGCTAATTCTAATTTCAGATGGATGTCTTTTGTTGTATTCATGTGTGTAAACAACGTGCATGTTATAAAGCATCATATAAATGTTAAAAAACTACAAATGTGTATTTAAATAAATATAGGTGCGTTATTATACTTACACTCAGCATTGCAATAGGCCCATTATATTAGTCATCCTTACATCCTGCTTTTGTTCTTTTCAGACATTCAATCAGGTATGAGCACTAATCTATATTTATAATATCAGCCTCATCTTCGACACTCAACAAAAACCAGTGATTGATAGTTGTTGATTTTGTAATCTCCCCGAACACTGTGTTCCATAGCACCAGAAAATTCAGCTTAAACATCCGAACACCTCTTTGTTGCTTAATCAGTGGTAGTATCATTGAAACATAAACTTTATTTTTGTTGAATTTAGCTTTGAACTCATCTATTGTACAATTAGCACCCTTCCTTGGTTTATTTTTCTCTAGCACTAGCTTCTTGCCCATTGGTATGCCTACAGCTTCATGTACTATTGATGGTATGATCTTGATTTTCCAATTCCCTGCATTAATTGTGTTTCTTCCCTCATCATAATTGACTAATAGCCAGTAAGCCAAACCTGTTGATATTGAATCAATCCTCATGTCTAAGACAGATCCAAATCTTATTCTCCTCACATCTTCTTTTTGTTCATCTGTGTATTCCTTGATGTTGTCAACAAAATCAGAAGGAAAGCATCTTAGTCTTAACTGAGTATCTCTCTACTCGACAAATTCCCTTTCCTTTGGCTTCTCCACCTTTTTAGGATCCTTCTTTTTTAGTTTCTTGTTAGGCTTCTCGAAATCATCATCTGATTCTGATGTTTGTTGAACATTTGTTTTCTTTTGGTCCAACTTCTTCTTCATTCTTTCAACTTTCGAATCCAACTTTTTTGCAACATTTTTATTTACCTTTTCAATTCTCTTTTTGATATTCACTATATTTCTTATAGGTTGTTCGAAATCGTCATCTTCTTCTGCTACATTCCCTATAGATGCTTCTGTTTAATAAACAAAAAATCAATTAACAAACGGATGTAAACAAAGAACAACCAACACACTTTATGTCTAGTTGCATAAAGCAACAGACATACCTTATACATTTTGAGATCACCATCAGACGCACGTTACAGGGTATCAATATAAACAACAGACGCGAATCAAACTTTAGGACATCAACAAAGGACGCACATTATAGATAACATGAGCAACAACAGACGCACGTTAATATTTAGGACATCTCGAATAGACGCACCTTTTATTTTATATAAAGAACCTAAAACACACCTTTTACATACTATGAACAACAAAAAACACACGTTTGTATGTAGTTTAAAACAACATAAAAGCACCTTGTATCTAGTTCATAACAAGAACCTTATTGAAAACAAAACAAACATATGCATTCAATTAATCAAACATGATTATCTTCTTCATACCTTTACTCTTCTTGCTTGAAGGTATGTCATTATTCATCTTGCTTCTTCTCTCACCTTCATTATCTGTTTCATTTACAAGTTTTGTTAGGTTAATTCTGTATTTGCATGTAACATCAAAAGTTATTGACAACGATCTTCAAATCCTTACCTGATTTTCGCTTTGTAGCCATGCTCTGTTTTCAGTTTCTTTTGTTATTTGAAAACGATTAGTCGAACTATGTGTTTTGTGTGTTTTTTATTGTTTTCGAAACCTAATTGAATGAGACGAGAAGATTGCTTGTCTCAAGTTTAGTAACCGTCAACATTTTTGGGAAAATTGGCGATATTGATTAAAAAAATTTAAACGCGTTATTACTGGTTTTCCTAATATACCCCTGGAGTTGTTTTATACGTGATTAGTTGGGTTTATATATTACAATCTTGCCACCGCTTAATCTAATGGTTGATAATCCTTCCTACACTTTTTATGTTAATGACGCTTTATACAATATCTCTTCCTGTCATTATTTTTGTAATTTGTGTATAACATTTTTATATACATAATGCATTTTTTGTATTATATATATAGTATAAGTATCTAGAGAAAACCCAAGTTATTTGGTAAACTCTAGAAACCCTTCTTGTGGTTATTATTCAGCCACATCACCCCAACCAAAATTGATTTTATTATTAATATGGGGGTAGTAAAGTAATTTTACCCTTCAATCAACTCAATTTGTCATCCACCTTTAAGTACAAATACCTCCTTTTTCTTCCCCTCATGCTTGCTTTTTCATGATTAGACAAGATGTCTCCAGTTTTTTTTACCAACCTTTACCATCATCATCTTCAATCTTTGAAAAAAAAAACCATTATCAAACCACTAAACCTCCAAAAAAAACCACCATTATCAAACCACTAAACCTAAAAAAAAACCACCATCTGTACGTGTGTATGTGTAGGTGTGAGAGGAGAGAGGTTGTGATGGTGTTGTCAGTTGTGGACTGATCGGCCGGAGCTCCGCCACCGGCGGCGGCGGGAGCCCTCCGGCTCTTGACCGTGGCAAGTGATAGGAAGGGCGGCGGGAGCCCTCCGGCTCTTGCTCCTTCTCTCTCTAAATATCTCTAAATATCTCTCTCTCTCTCTCTCTCTCTCTCTCTCTCTCTCTCTCTCTAATAATTAGTAAAGTAGATGTGTGTATGTATGTTTATATGTATCAGAGGAAAGTTTATAATAAACTAGACTGAAGTGAAAATTTGAGTTTGAATTATATATTTTTTGTATTTTTTATTTTGTTATGTATACAAATTTTCAAGGTTATTCTTATTTGAATTATAGTTTTTTTTTGGGTTTTAAATCACGTTGCATTATAAATCACGTTTTCTTAAATCTTCAATTTTTATTCTTTAATCAGGCAGCCAAGAAACATCTGACACAGCGGATTGAGAACTTGGATGGAAAAATGGATCAGCATGTGGAAATATCGAAGTTGATTAGAAGTGAGGTATGTTTGTGAGGCCTAATCATCAAACCATTTTATATAACTTCTAGAAATATTTGAATTACCTGAAGCAATATTGGTCAAAGAAACTTGTTGTAGAAGTATAACTGACTTGTGATATAGGTGTGAGAGAGATAAGGATTTTAGTTCCGCATACAACCGTCTCATTTATTATTGGTTTTGGTTTATTTTATTATACGATAATAATATTAATTCGCAAAAAATATAACATCATAATTCATAGGTTAACATGTGTTATTTGGGGTTTGACCATGGCAAGTGATAGGAAGGGCGGCATTGGTCAAGTGTTTGAGTCATGAAGAAAGTTTACATGATAGGCTTTGATCGTAACAATTGTGTTTGTTAACACAAGTTCACATTTGGGCCCCGACTAACATGTGTTACTCTTGTTTAGTATGTTAGATGATGAGTTGGTCATACCAGTTAATATCTCATCTATTGTTTTGCAGTTGATAACGAAGACCCCCACTGGTTAACATATGTTAACAAACGAAGTCGAATGAAGCCGAGAAAAATATGTAGAAAAACTTTTTAACAACGTTTTCTTTTTTGTACTCAATGTATAGAGTTACTAGATTTATTTTGTTAAAGTGGTTAATAGTTTGTAATGATACTTTGTAATAACGTGTGTTAATAGTTTGTGTGCTTTATTTCTCAATAAACTTATGATTTGAATGTCTTGGGGTAGGTTTATTTCTTGTTCAGTAGTTTGTAATGATAGTTTGTAATAACAAGTGTTAACAAATAACATGTGTTAACCTAATGTGTGTTAATAGCTGTATGCTATGTTTACTTATTTCTTTTGTAAACTTATGAAGTGAAAACAGGAGTGGTAAGAAAGACAAAAAGGTTGACAAATGATACAGGTTTAACATATGTTACCACACCACTCATACTAACAAATATTAGATCTTCTCATGGGTATATGGGGGAACAGGTTTAACTTTATCAGATTAGATAACACATGTTAGCCCTTTATGACCAACTAACACATGTTACCCTCGTATGCAACATTAACACATTATTTGTACTTGCCCCATTATAATAATATTTTCTTAAACAAAAAGTATGAGAGAGGGTGTGACATGACCCATTATAATAATATTTTCTTAAAGAAAAAGTAGGAGAGAGGAGAGAGATGGTGTGACATGACCCATTATAATAATATTTTCTTAAAGAAAAAGTAGGAAAGGGGAGAGAGATGGTGTGACATGACCCATTATAATAATATTTTCTTTATCAGATTAGAAAACACATGTTAGCCCTTTATGACCAACTAACACATGTTAACCTTCCATGCAGTTCAATAGTTTGTAATGATACTTTGTAATAACGTGTATAAAAAGATATTCTTGCATATGTATAAATGCAAAAATATACACATGTGTATAAATGCAAAAAAAAAAAATATTCTTGCATAAAAAGATGCGATTTAAGAAAAAAAATTATTCAGAGAAATATGTATTTCAAAATGGTTCTCCCAATTCTCAATTTTGATGGAATGGGTTTGGAATGGATGTTTAAATGCTAAATCTTATGTTGTTTTTGTGTGCTAACATGTGGAATTGAATAATTATGAGAAATATATGTTTTGCATGTTAAATATAAAGATTGGACGTGTGTTTGGAGAAAATAGATTGATTGGAATTACCATTGGGGTTGGTGGTCCAATGACAAGGCAAAGCCTTTTAATACACTAAAAGTGTGAGGTCTTGAGTTGAAGTCTCACAAGAAGCAAGAAATTCGCCTTTAAAAAACATGGATTGGAATTGAAGATTATAATAGATGACATGATAGAGGGTCGAAAAACAAAGACGTGGCCACAAATGGTGAAGAAAACGAAGATATAACGAAAAAAGTTATGAATAAAACAAGTTTTGGTAGAAAGTTATCAGCGGCGACAACTCTGGTGCTGACTGACGTAGCTTACGGCAACCCTTTGGCTGATCGCATCAGAAAGTGAAGTAACATAGGCTATGGCTGCAGCTTAGGCTACGACGTTGGATTACGGGAAACTCATTAAAATTGGAGTTTTTAGCAACCATTTCATTCTAGCTTTTCTTAGGGACTTAGGAGGCGATTTTAAGAAGATTCTTTGGATACTTTTCATCATTCTAACAATTCCAAACATCAAACATGCAATTAAATATCAAGATAGAAGATCAAGTCAAGAGCATGAGTGGCTAATCTTTTCGTGGTAACCTCCAGATAGAGGTTCTTGTAAGTGGATATTGTTTTTGGCTTTTCTTTGTAATTGAGATGGGTAATCTAAGCATTCGATGATTTTTGCTTAGTGATTTATTAGCTCGATTGTAAACGGTTAATTTTATCTAAAACCTAGGGATTGTGTTTGGTAATCTTCAACATATAACTGTGTGATAACATTTCGTTGTTTTGCAATCGAAGTACATAGTCCTTGTTTTCACAATCAACTAACTAATCATCTTAATCATGTCTATATGAAATTCTTAATAAAAACTAATTACTTGAAGCCACTTTGAGTCAAAAACCTCGAGGAATCACCTTTTCTCCAATTGTTTGCAATGTAATTTTAATTTCGTTCAAACTCACTCTCAAACAATCGAAATTTACTTTTCTAGCAATTATTTAATTAGTAATCAATTAATTAAAGCAAACACTTTTCCACAGTACTACTCGTGATTTTCTTAAGTAACTGATTTTAATCTTATTTTTGACTGACCATTCGACATCGGTCAAATTAGCCAAGTGTTCTCTCATGATCCCAACCCTATATATGTGTGTGTATGTGTGTGTGTGACTGGTTTCAATAGGAAATCTCAAAAAAATTAAGTGGTGAATATTGCATTTAACATATTAAATATATCATAAAAATTTTAATTTAACATGTAAAAATTATGTTGGAGCTTTTGCATATAAATGATGTAGAAGCCTTTTTAACAAAAAAAAATTAAAAAATAATTAAAAATGATTTTAAAAAAAAGGTAAAACATTTTTTTTACAAAAGATGATTATTTTTATTGAAATGACTTCTACCTATCTTTATAAAAGCTTAAAAAACAATTTTTATATGTTGAATTGAATCTTTTATTATATGTTTAACATGTTAAATGTATTTTTCTCAAATTCTCTACTTTTTTAAGGTTTTCCATTGAATTACACTGTAACATTACGCATTTAAACTTGTACGTTACACGACTTTATTCAATAAAAACGTCAAGTTTTATCATTAGTATTCTCAATTTATTATTTTTCTCACATTATTGGAACCCTAATACCTTATATATATAATATTATATATGTGTTGTGTAATAAATATATCAAAAAAATAGTTTTGCTCTGGCCGGGGTTCGAACCCGCGCCAAAGCCCAAACAACACAACACATAAACCAACCGGGCTAGCTATCAACTTGGAATAAACCCGGACGCGAGTTAATCTTATACACACCTTGAACCTTTAACAGTTGACTTGAGAAAGTCAACTGCCTTGACGCGTATGTATAATCAAACCATATTAATTCGTGATTGATCCAAATTTGGCAAACTTATTTGATTTTCGGCCTTGTATGATCTGTATACACGTCAATTAACCATAAATCATTGACCAATTTTGAATCTATACGCGGTTGACATTTAATCATAGGTCAACTTACCAATTAACCCAACCCATCGATCCCCACTATAAATTGATCATCTACGAACCTTTGAAACTCGCTCACACTCTCTTCTCCACCTCCAATTATTCTGAAACATCTCTGATAATTATCAATCTATACGCCGTTTGACTTTTGGCTTTGACCGGGCAAACGAACACGATTCTACACTGTGAGTCCAATTATTTTTGTGGGTTTTGTTAGTCGGCAATCAAACAACAAAAACCCTAACATTAATCGGGTTCATAATGTGTGGTTTGTTTGATTGGAAAAACTAGGGTTCGTGCTAAGTAATTTGGGGAAGAAAACTGTTCGAATATAATGTATTTATATTTTTAAAACTGAAATGAGTCACAACCACAGGCCTAGGCCAAGTGGTTGTGACCATGGCTTGCAACCCTTTGCACCCGGGTTCGAGTCCGGCTACGGCCATTCTTTTTTTGTTTCTTTTATTTTGATAAACAACAAACTAATATATATATATATATTAAACATTTTAATCTTATAAATTCGTTTTTAAATATTAAAACTATTTTATAAATTCTAAAAAAATCATATTTATTAAATCTGAGATAAAAGTTTTATTTACAATTTTTATTTTTCAAAAATTCATTTATTTAATATTTATAATAATTAAATCAATTTTATACTATTATATTTATAAAAATCCATTAAAATATCAAAACAATTTTATTAAATTATCCAAAAATTATCCTGAGTTTGTATAAAGTTAAACTTTACTGAAATAATTTTTAATTCAGAAAAATCAATTATTTTATATTTTTAATCAATTTTTGTTAGAATTAATCATAATTAAATCATAATAAATTCAATTTTCATTATTTTTGCACCAAAATTTTATACAATTTATTTTTAAATATTTAGAACAGAAATATGATTTTTAAAATAGAAATTCTTTAATTTTAGTATTTTTGAATATTAAAGTTAAATATTGGCAATTTGTAATAAATAGATTTAAAAATCTATTTTAAATGAAATAATTTTATAAAAATTATTTTTATACTTCAAACACTTTATTGTATACATTCTAAATTCAAATTTTATAAAAAGACTTTCTTTTATTTAATTATCAAATTTCCCTTTATTTAATTAACATTTTATCTTAAATTCAACAATTGGATATCCCCAAATCGAAACCCTAGGATACACTTATAAATTAATTAGACTTAGACTTATTATATATTACCTTATTATAGGGTGATATTTGGAATCATTTTGGGCAACACTATTATTTCATCTTTTCAAGAAGTTTAACATTTGCTAAGGTGAGTTTTACATAGCCCCTTTTATTTATCACCATTTCTGGGGTGAAACATGTTATAACATTATCATTGCAATTCAATCATCAATGTGTCTATGTGTTTTCTATGTTGCATTATGTCTTGAGCATGATTAGAGTAAGCACCATTCTAGCATAATCATTAACTCCGTACAAGCCGACGGTATACATTGATAGATCTATTGGACTGACAATCCCACCCGGATACGTGCCTCCTACAAAGGTTGCGTGGGTGTTTGTTATCGCATAACATATTCAATTGGACCATGAGCGTATGGTATGTATCATATTATAATAGTCATCAGGGTTGATTATGCACTCGATTTATTTCTAATATGTTCTCACATATGGGCTAGATTGACATGACACATGAATTGCACAACATTTTTATTCATTTTATTATCAAAAACCTATGTAATTCTCACCAACTTTTGTTGACCCAAAATACTTTCAAAATTAACATGTTTCAGGTAACAATGAAGCTGAGGCTTGAGTTAGCATGAGGATTTAACATGAAGTTTTATTTGAAGTTATTGAAGTTTTGTTATTTGATATCATGTATTAAATTCCTAGACATCATTTTATGTTTGGATATTATGTTTGAATAAATTATTTAAAATTTATATTATACCATGTGCTACTGAAACAATCATCAATACGTGACACCCCGATGTTTCCGCCATCGGTTGGGGTGTTACAGATTGGTATCAGAGCCTTGGTTATAGGGAATTAGGTTATTAGAAATAATCTAGACTATAACCTTAGGGACTTAAACAGTACTTGCTTCTCCTACTTGTAACCCTAATTGCTTCCCTAATCCTATCCTTATCCTATACCTTATATAACCCTAAACCTACATGTGACTATTCTTATTCGTCTGCTGCAATCCTGATCCACCATTAGATTAATAGGACAAAATCCTCAGGTTTAACCTGAACCCCCTTGAGATCTCGTCGAAGTTCTAGATTTTAATAACGAACACGTGCAATCTGGAAGGGTGAACGCCTGTATTCTGAGTCTTCTGTCTAGGCTGGCATTGCGCATATATCCCAATCAGACGAGGGACCCGGATGCCTACCTGGGAATTCTCGGGATGAGTGTTCACTTATAGGCTAAAGCATGTCTTCATATGTTATTAGAATTTAGAATCTTTGATAAGTCAACGTTTTCGTTTATTCGTTTTAATTAATGAATAAATGATTACATTCCTTATATAAACTCTCATTCATTTCATTGTGTCTATTACAGATCGTGCCTCCTCGTCGCAGCACTCGCAACAGCAATGGTGAGAACCACGAAGAAGGTGGTGATAACCATAACCATAACCATGACCAAGTTCCTAACCACAACAACAATGGGGTCGATGCTCAACTGGCTGCGATCATTTCTCAACAAATGGCGCAGCAAATCGCAACTCTAGTTCCCAATTTACTCGCTCAGGTCATCCAAATGAACGGCAACGGGAATGGTCACGGGAACGGGAATGGGAACGGAAATGGCAATGGAAATGGACCCCAAGCCTGCACCCTTAAGCATTTCAACTCTTGTAACCCTCCAAAGTTTAGTGGTGAAGAAGGAGCTACTGGACTCCTCCAATGGTTTGAGGGTATTGAGAATACCTTCATCAACAGTGAGTGCCCCAACAACTTCAAGGTTCGTTACGCCATGAGTGTTCTCCATAAACGAGCACTCACTTGGTGGAATGAAGAAAAGCGTACTCGTGGGGCCGAGGTTGCTCTTGCTATGACATGGGACCAAGTCAAGGAGGTCATGAAGGAAGAGTTTTGTCCCCGCAATGAAGTTAAGAAACTTGAGGATGAGTTCCACACCTTAGCTCAAGATAGTGGGGAAAACCTTGCCTACAACACCCGCTTTCATGAGCTTAGCTTATTGTTGCCCCACAAAGTTACTCCTCTGCCGGTAGCCATCGAGAAGTACATCGGTGGTCTGCCCATGCAAATCCAGGACACCGTTTGGGGTAGAAATCCTGCAACTTTGGAAGAGGCCAAACGTCTAGCGGCCACTCTTACTGATAATCACGTGAAGAATGGTACTCTCTTCCGCAAGGGCACTAAGAAGACGGTTGCCAAAGACACTCCACAACCTGCAATTGAAGTCAAGCCTGAGACCTCAAGCAACAAAAAGCGCAAGGCTAGAAACTATATGGTTGCTGCTACTCCACCTGCTGCCCAAAATCCAGCCAAGAAACCATACACCGGACCTCACCCTTTGTGCAACACTTGCAAGTACCACCATCCAACACAGGTGCCATGTCGATTTTGTACTAAGTGTCAAAGATATGGTCACCTGGTGAACGTCTGTCGAGCCCCTCCTACTACCCAAGACAACAATAACCCAGCTCCTAACCAACAAAACAACAGGCCTGCTCGTGGTCAATGCTACGAGTGTGGCAACCCTAATCACTACATCAACAACTGCCCTAATCGTAACCGAAACCAAAACCAAAACCAAAACCAGAACCGCAACCAGAACCAAGGTGCTCGAGGTCGCGCCTACAATCTCAATGCTAACCAGGCTCGTGACAACAACGAAGTGGTGAATGGTACGTTTCTCATTAATAACCACTATGCATCCATATTATTTGATTCGGGAGCTGATAAGTCATTTGTGTCACTGAAGTTTGAATCTTTACTTAACTTACCCCACACTAAGCTAGAAGAACCTTTCGTGGTAGAGGTAGCTAACGGGAAGTCTATTTCGATCGACTCTATTATTCGTAACTGCTTGATGAACCTCGACGATCATACCTTCCCTATCGATCTCATCCCCATGCATCTTGGTAGTTTTGATGTTATTGTAGGCATGGACTGGTTGTCAACTCATCGTGCCGAAATTCTGTGCTTCGAGAAAGTCATACGCATTCCTCTCGAATCCGGTGAGATTTTGAAGATCTATGGTGAGAAACCCTGTGGCGAGCTTAAGCTTATGTCTTGTACTACTGCCCAAAAGTACTTACGAAAGGGGTATACAGCCTTCTTAGCTAACGTGATAGAGAAGAAGGACAAAGGCAAAAGTATCCAAGACATTCCTATTATTCGAGACTACCCTGAAGTCTTTCCAGAGGATTTACCTGGTCTGCCTCCTGCTCGACAAGTGGAATTTCGTATTGATCTTGTTCCTGGTGCTAATCCTGTCGCTAAAGCTCCTTATCGTCTTGCACCCTCTGAGATGCAAGAACTTGCCAGTCAATTACAGGAACTTTCTGATAAAGGGTTCATTCGCCCTAGTTCTTCTCCATGGGGAGCCCCTGTCTTGTTCATTAAAAAGAAGGATGGTTCTCTTAGGATGTGTATTGACTACCGTGAACTCAACAAACTCACCATCAAGAATCGTTATCCACTTCCTAGGATTGACGATCTCTTCGATCAACTTCAAGGAGCAACCCACTTCTCGAAGATTGATCTCCGTTCTGGTTATCATCAGCTTAGAGTCCACGATGAAGATATTCCCAAGACAGCTTTCCGCACACGCTATGGTCACTATGAATTCATGGTTATGCCGTTTGGGTTGACCAATGCTCCCGCAGTATTTATGGATTTGATGAATCGGGTTTGTAGACCCTATCTCGACAAATTCGTGATCGTTTTCATCGATGATATTTTGATTTACTCTAAATCAAAATCCGATCACGAGCAACATCTTCACTCTATCTTGAATCTCCTAAAGAAAGAACAATTGTATGCCAAGTTCTCAAAATGTGAATTTTGGCTTAAGGAAGTTCAATTTTTGGGACATGTCATTGATATGAACGGAATTCATGTTGATCCCGCAAAGATCGAAGCTGTGAAGAATTGGAGTGTTCCTACCACTCCAACGGAAGTCCGTTCTTTCCTTGGTTTGGCTGGTTATTATCGTCGATTCATCGCCAATTTCTCCAAGATCGTTGTTCCTCTCACTACCTTAACTCACAAGGGTAAACCCTATGAGTGGGGACCTAAGCAAGAGGAAGCATTCGAAACTCTTAAGCTGAAACTTTGTGAAGCTCCTATCTTGTCTCTACCTGATGGTAATGATGATTTCGTGGTCTACTGTGATGCATCGAACCAGGGTCTTGGTTGTGTTCTCATGCAACGAGGAAAGGTTATTGCTTATGCGTCTCGACAACTCAAGACTCACGAAAAGAATTATACTACTCATGATCTTGAATTGGGCGCTGTTGTCTTTGCACTCAAGATTTGGAGACATTATCTTTATGGGACCAAATGTGTGGTGTTCACGGACCACAAAAGTCTCCAACATGTCTTCGACCAAAAGAATCTTAACATGAGGCAAAGACGTTGGGTTGAATTACTTAACGACTATGATTGCGAAATTCGCTACCATCCTGGCAAGGCGAATGTTGTGGCTGACGCACTTAGTCGTAAAGAGCGTGTCAAACTTCAATGTGCGAGAGTTCGTACTGACCTTCAAGATCGCATTCTCCAGGCTCAACACACATCAGTCACCCAAGGTAACATGTACGATGAAATGTCTTGTGGTGCTGAAACTCAACTGGAAACCAAACCCGATGGTCTTCTTTATTTCCTTAACCGACTGTGGATTCCCGACCGTGATGATCTTCGTACTTTTCTCATGAACGAGGCTCATAAGTCTCGTTATTCTATTCATCCTAGAGCTGACAAGATGTACCAAGATCTTCGTTATTCTTATTGGTGGCCTGGTATGAAGAAAGACATTGCCCTATTCGTTGCAAAATGTCTCACTTGTTCCAAGGTCAAGGCTGAACATCAACGACCATCTGGTATGCTTGAACAACCAGAAATTCCTGTCTGGAAATGGGAGAGCATAGCTATGGATTTCATCACCAAACTCCCTCGCACACCCAAAGGTTTTGACAGTATTTGGGTAATTGTCGATCGTTTGACCAAGTCAGCTCACTTCTTACCTATTCGTGAGAAGTATTCTGTGGAAAGGTTGGCAAGGATGTACGTAAGTGAAATCGTATGTCGTCACGGTATACCTTTGGACATTATTTCTGATCGCGATGGTCGTTTCACCTCTCACTTTTGGGAGTCTCTACAAGATGCTTTGGGTACCAAGTTGAACCTGAGCACTGCTTATCACCCTCAAACTGATGGTCAGACTGAACGAACCATCCAGACACTTGAGGACATGCTCAGGGCATGTGTCATCGATTTTGGTGGCGCATGGGATTCTCATCTTCCTTTGGTTTAGTTTTCATACAACAACAGTTATCACGCCAGCATTAACATGGCTCCTTTTGAGGCACTCTATGGTCGAAAATGTCGTTCACCTGTCTGTTGGACTGAGGTTGGTGAAGCTCGTATCACTGGACCCGAACTAATCCAGGAAACCACAGACAAAATTCAGCTTATTCAGGATAATCTTCTCAAGGCTAGAAGTCGCCAAAAGAGTTATGCTGATAAACGTCGTAAACCCTTGGAATTTCAAGTTGGGGACCTGGTACTACTTAAGGTATCCCCTTGGAAAGGAGTAATTCGTTTTGGTAGAAAGGGAAAGCTAGCTCCTCGATACGTAGGCCCCTTCAAAATTCTTGACAGAGTTGGAAAAGTGGCTTACAAACTTGATCTTCCACCTGAGCTAAGCAATGTTCATCCGACCTTCCATGTTTCGAATCTCAAGAAATGCTTAGCAGATGAGAACCTTCATGTTCCTCTTGAGGATGTGCAAATTGATGAAAGCATGCACATTATCGAGAAACCCGTCGAGATTGTTGATACTGGAGTCAAGAAACTCAAGCGCAGTCGTATTCCGATCGTTAAGGTTCGTTGGGAATCTAAACGAGGCCCAGAGTTCACTTGGGAACGTAAAGACCAGATGAAGTCGAAGTATCCACATCTTTTCCCACCAGACTCTCCAACTCCAACTTCGGGACGAAGTTCCTAAAAGTAGGGGAGACTGTAACATTACGCATTTAAACTTGTACGTTACACGACTTTATTCAATAAAAACGTCAAGTTTTATCATTAGTATTCTCAATTTATTATTTTTGTCACATTATTGGAACCCTAATACCTTATATATATAATATTATATATGTGTTGTGTAATAAATATATCAAAAAAATAGTTTTGCTCTGGCCGGGGTTCGAACCCGCGCCAAAGCCCAAACAACACAACACATAAACCAACCGGGCTAGCTATCAACTTGGAATAAACCCGGACGCGAGTTAATCTTATATACACCTTGAACCTTTAACAGTTGACTTGAGAAAGTCAACTGCCTTGACGCGTATGTATAATCAAACCATATTAATTCGTGATTGATCCAAATTTGGTAAACTTATTTGATTTCCGGCCTTGTATGATCTGTATACACGTCAATTAACCATAAATCATTGACCAATTTTGAATCTATACGCGGTTGACATTTAATCATAGGTCAACTTACCAATTAACCCAACCCATCGATCCCCACTATAAATTGATCATCTACGAACCTTTGAAACTCGCTCACACTCTCTTCTCCACCTCCAATTATTCTGAAACATCTCTGATAATTATCAATCTATACGCCGTTTGACTTTTGGCTTTGACCGGGCAAACGAACACGATTCTACACTGTGAGTCCAATTATTTTTGTGGGTTTTGTTAGTCGGCAATCAAACAACAAAAACCCTAACATTAATCGGGTTCATAATGTGTGGTTTGTTTGATTGGAAAAACTAGGGTTCGTGCTAAGTAATTTGGGGAAGAAAATTGTTCGAATATAATGTATTTATATTTTTAAAACTGAAATGAGTCACAACCACAGGCCTAGGCCAAGTGGTTGTGACCATGGCTTGCAACCTTTTGCACCCGGGTTCGAGTCCGGCTACGGCCATTCTTTTTTTGTTTCTTTTATTTTGATAAACAACAAACTAATATATATATATTAAACATTTTAATCTTATAAATTCGTTTTTAAATATTAAAACTATTTTATAAATTCTAAAAAAAATCATATTTATTAAATCTGAGATAAAAGTTTTATTTACAATTTTTATTTTTCAAAAATTCATTTATTTAATATTTATAATAATTAAATCAATTTTATACTATTATATTTATAAAAATCCATTAAAATATCAAAACAATTTTATTAAATTCTCCAAAAATTATCCTGAGTTTGTATAAAGTTAAACTTTACTGAAATAATTTTTAATTCAGAAAAATCAATTATTTTATATTTTTAATCAATTTTTGCTAGAATTAATCATAATTAAATCATAATAAATTCAATTTTCATTATTTTTGCACCAAAATTTTATACAATTTATTTTTAAATATTTAGAACAGAAATATGATTTTTAAAATAGAAATTCTTTAATTTTAGTATTTTTGAATATTAAAGTTAAATATTGGCAATTTGTAATAAATAGATTTAAAAATCTATTTTAAATGAAATAATTTTATAAAAATTATTTTTATACTTCAAACACTTTATTGTATACATTCTAAATTCAAATTTTATAAAAAGACTTTCTTTTATTTAATTATCAAATTTCCCTTTATTTAATTAACATTATATAATACTACAAATAGTAACATAACGGTTTTGTAAAACCGCCGTTAAAATAACCGCTTCTACACGGTTTCCGTCAAATGAAATCCCGCTTTTTTTTCATACCTCCGTAAATCACCAAATAGACACTCAACAACTTCATAAACATTCACCGTTTTCCATAATCGCTCCCACCACCAGTTTCCATCCAAACTCCAAGAGACACCGTTTTCTTTCCAACCACTGTTGTTCACCACCACTTACTTTCATTCACCAAATAATCGCTACACTCACCGATAAATACGACTGTCACAAACAAAATATAAAACATAAACCAACACCAACCTTTTCCCATTCAACATGGGATCGGTACCCAAACGCCAACACATTCAACATGGAATGGGCAAAACATAAAACTACCGTCATGACTTTAAAGTTGATAACAAACCGCCACGTCTCCTTCAACCAACGTTTCCCCCGTCGTTAGCCACCATTTCGCACCCTATATAATCCCACCGTCACATTTTAAAACCCAACCACTCAGTTTCCATGCGAAAACTCTAATGTTTTCGGTACCGGTTTCAGCACCGATCTGCATGTTTGTACACCGTCACGGTTCTACAAGAAGCGATGGCTCGGATAGTTTTATCAAATGGATAATTTTACAACAAACCTTCATCATCAACTACCATGCAACTTTGTTTGATTTTCTCCCTTGCATTCAATTTAATTTGATTTTCCAAATATCTGTTAATCGGGTTGACCGACTCACCATAGTGTTGTTGCAGAGGGGTTTGATTTGGCATTATCACTTATCAACGACCGGTGCATATAGTGGCGGTGGGCACGGCGACATCCGCATCAAAAGAGGAGAATGGGGATTTGAGAGATAATCAAAACAAGAGAGAGAGAGGGGGGGGGATAAGAGGGCCATGGTTTTGGTACTTACTGTGGGAATTTGTGTGTTTTCATATGTGAGTCATCATTGTTGATTTTTGAAACAAAACAAAAAATAGTTGATCCATCTAATTTTAATTTTAATTTTAATTTTAATTAAGTTCATAGATATATCGAAAATATTGGCTTAATATACAAAATCATCATTAACTATTTCTATTCTTTTAAAATAGTTGGTACTCAGTAATGGTTGTTACTAGATAAGTTGGATAAAAGTATTATAACTTATGCACTAAAGTTTATGTTTTTTTCTAATTATATAATTTATTTATTTTTAACATACATTAATTAGAATTGTGAATTTTAATGACAATACATTCCTATCATAAGGTTTATTCAAAACAAGTTGGTTACTTAGGTTTGTATGTGTAATCTTAGTGGTTGGCGAACTAACCCATTTAATTTTTATACGGTTTAAGAAATTTGTTATTTACTTTATGCGTGTATCAATTCATGAACATAATATTTGACTTTGATCCGTAGGAGTTCAAACGAACCAATTGATACACCCATACTCTATACAATGGATATATACTAAAACCATATTAACTAAAAGTTGCAATGTCACAATGAAAAGAAAATTTCTTTTTTCTAAATCTAAGTTTACCCTTTTTACTATTTTATATATTACATTTGAAAAATAGTGTTGTCGTAATTTTATTTAATATCATTAACGGAAAAAATGTGGAATTATTCAATTTTTTTTTCTAAAATTATCAATTAACATGTAAATAACTTTTTTTTTCTCCTTATTGAATTAAAAGAAAACAGTAACTTTCTTTGTTAATTATTATTTTAAATGTTACGCAAAAACTTATTATCTGTTAAACCAAAGACTTTCATAAGTAATATCTCGCTGCAACGCGCGGTTAACGCTAACTTGTTTTATCTTAAATTCAACAATTGGATATCCCCAAATCGAAACCCTAGGATACACTTATAAATTAATTAGACTTAGACTTATTATATATTACCTTATTATAGGGTGATATTTGGAATCATTTTGGGCAACACTATTATTTCATCTTTTCAAGAAGTTTAACATTTGCTAAGGTGAGTTTTACATAGCCCCTTTTATTTATCACCATTTCTGGGGTGAAACATGTTATAACATTATCATTGCAATTCAATCATCAATGTGTCTATGTGTTTTCTATGTTGCATTATGTCTTGAGCATGATTAGAGTAAGCACCATTCTAGCATAATCATTAACTCCGTACAAGCCGACGGTATACATTGATAGATCTATTGGACTGACAATCCCACCCGGATACGTGCCTCCTACAAAGGTTGCGTGGGTGTTTGTTATCGCATAACATATTCAATTGGACCATGAGCGTATGGTATGTATCATATTATAACAGTCATCAGGGTTGATTATGCACTCGATTTATTTCTAATATGTTCTCACATATGGGCTAGATTGACATGACACATGAATTGCACAACATTTTTATTCATTTTATTATCAAAAACCTATGTAATTCTCACCAACTTTTGTTGACCCAAAATACTTTCAAAATTAACATGTTTCAGGTAACAATGAAGCTGAGGCTTGAGTTAGCATGAGGATTTAACATGAAGTTTTATTTGAAGTTATTGAAGTTTTGTTATTTGATATCATGTATTAAATTCCTAGACATCATTTTATATTTGGATATTATGTTTGAATAAATTATTTAAAATTTATATTATACCATGTGCTACTGAAACAATCATCAATACGTGGCACCCCGATGTTTCCGCCATCGGTTGGGGTGTTACATACACCATGTGTGTGTGGGGGGTGGTGTTAGGATGCAAAGGATTTGTTTTGTAAGTAGGGTGAGAAACTAATACGATTATTGGATCATATAAATGAATGGATGAGATTAAAGGAGTGACAATCTTGTAAATTGTGTTATAATCTTATTAAATAAATATATCATTTAAGGGGATTTATGTAAAAACACACCATTTAAACATAAATGCAATGCTTTAAAACAAAGAAACCATTAATAATTGAGCACAAATTACGGGATTCTCTCTTAACTTCCTTCTCCCAAAAAAATGGCAACAACATCTACGAATCATTGTTATTGTGATTGTGTTTTTTTTCGATGATTGGGTTTTGTGTTGTGTTTTCTTGTAATGTGTGTTTGACGGATGCGTTTTATCTTCTTGGAACTCGTGTTTTATCGTTTAGATGTGTTTTAACAGTAGTTTGTATGGTATAGTGTTATAATGTATTTATGGTTATAACATAAATGTTAAAACATATGTTAATCCGACAGAATTATTTTTGGGGAAAAGTCGTCTTGTTCTTGTTGATGTGTTTTATGTTTAAACGATAGTGTACACAATACTGTTTTGTGTGTGTAATGTATTTGTGTTTTAAACTCGTGTTTTATGTTATTATGTTTTATATTCATCTTCAAGTATAGTAAAAACACAATTAACTATTATGTTATATTGGTATTTGGACATAAAACACAGTAGGTATTTGTTGGTTACACACAATACTAGCATGGTTAGGTTTATGTAACGCCCCAAAAACCCGTTTCACTTAATTACGCCATTATGCGTGATTAGCAAAATAATAAAACGATGCTTAGATGATAAGAATATGGGTTATGTTCTACTATTGGAATAACCTAGTTAATGTTATTATTTATATAAATGAGCAAATAATATTAGAAACTAAATTGAGTAGTTAGTTTTTATAAAAAAAAAAATAACATTGGGGTAAACTTGAGGTACCATTGGTGTAACTTTTGTTCAAAATAATATGGTCAAAAACACCACAAAATGTGAAAACAAATTCAGGCCCAAAAGGGGGCATTCTTGCACCAAACCATGCCCTAACTTCACAAATTGATGAAAAGATGCAAAGGGTTTTGAGGGTAGACTTGATGGGTTGCAAATTAAGGGTTTTCTACAAGATTTGGAGCCTTGGTAAGAACCCTAACCCTCTATTTGTATAAGTTTCGAAATCCACTTGTGGGTTTTGAGCAAAACATGTTAAATCCATGATATTTTTTATTATTAGTGATATTGATCATTCTTAATGGTTTAGGAATGATTTGAATTGCTAGATACTTGCTTGTATGCAAAGATGATGATTTTAGTTTCAATTAGTAGCTTTGATGTTACTAAAATAGTGGATACTCTATGTTTAAGGCATGGAATGTATAAGAATCGCATTCTATATGTATTGCATGAATCATGTGTGTTAGTTGAAAATTGAAAGTAGCTTAATATAATGGCTAGAATGATTTTAGATGATGAGTTCATGAATTGGGTAGTTGCTAAATGTCTAGTGCATACTAGGTGTTTGATGAAATGCTTAGTTGATATAAATATGTGAAGATATGCGAAAGAGCCTTGCAAACTAAAATGTTATGTGAGGAATGAAAGTAATTGATAAAATAAGATTGCCTAATGATGATTCAAAAGATGAAATGCACACTAAACTTAATGATTCGATATGATAAATAAAAAGGGATGATTCATAATTAGGAGTTAGGACCATTGCCTTATGACTAGTGCATACTATATGTAAAAGGTTAGTTTGACTTCTAAAAGTCAAACTGACCCAAATATAAGTTTGAATGAAATAGTGTGTGAAAACTCATGATATGATCTAGTTATTGAAGTAATGAAAAACTTGATTTATCTTGAATATAGAGAAGTGGATCTTGTCAAGCTAGGTGGAAGCTTGAGGAGGAAATGATTAAACGGATAAGCAGATCATGGAATGCACAAATGCGGCCAAGGTAAGTGACTTATCTTAAATAAGTATCTTAGTAACTAAACGGTTGTGTTAATGCAAAAAAATATGGATTCTATGATGTTAGTTAAGAACCAATAAGTTTTGCATAACATAGGTTAGAATCATTCAAATCAAAGAAAATTGTTTAGTCCGGGATAGGACGCCCAAATATAGATAATTCAGTATTTTTACAAATGGGATAAATGGGTCAAGTAATGTGGATGTCACTTGAGCCCAAGATTTAGTAAGGTTATAATTGAGAATTGAAATAAACGGGTCAAATGAGTTAGAGATGTTACTTTCACTAAAACTCATAAAGGATGTTTGGTAAGTTTTATAGAGTTTTCTAAAGTCGTTTGACGTGGTTTTTGCGGATGTTTTTTCAATAAATAGTTGTTGACAGCAACATGTCCGCAAATTGCAGAGGCTTTTTCGAGGTACCGTTGCGTTTTGACACGAAATTCGGTCAGAAGTTGTTTTACACATATATGATGTTTGGTAATTTTTATAGATTTTTCTAAAGTTGTCTGACGTGGTTTTCGCGAATGTTTTGTCAATAAATTAGTTGTTGACAGCAACATGTTCGCAAATTGCAGAGGCTGTTTCGAGGTCTGAGCCATTGCGTTTCGACACGAAATTTGGTCAGAATTTAGGATGTTTTGTAATTTATAGATTTTTCTAAAGTCGTCTGGCGTGGTTTTCGCGAATGTTTTGCCGATAAATTAGTTGTTGACATCAATAGGTCCGCAAATTGTAGAGGTTGTCTCGAGGTCTTAACCATTATGTTTAGACACTAAATTCGGTAAGAAGATGTTTTACAACATAAAGGATGTGTGGTAATTTTTATAGATTTTTCTAAAGTCGTTTGACGTGGTTTTCACGGATGTTTTGTCAATAAATTAGTTGTTAACAACATGTCCGCTAATTTCAAAGGCTGTTTCGAGGTCTTAACCATTGCGTTTCGGTGCGAAATTCGGTCAGAAGTTGTTTTACAATATAAAGGATGTTCGGTAATTTTATAGATTTTTCTAAACATGTTTGATGTGGTTTTTGGAACTATATTGTCAGTAAATAGTTGTTGACAGCAAGAAGGTTGGTTTACTTATACGCATACTAACTTAAAACCCTTAATGGGTCAAATGGGTAAAAATGACATAAATGTTTAAAGAACCGAAAAGGTACCCAAGCATGAGACTTGGCACCCTTAGAACATGTTATAACAATGTTAAACGAACCCCCAATGGTCCTTAGGGATGGTCGAGAACCTAAGAAAAGTGCAACCGAAGGTTGGGTAAATACCAAGGAAATTGAGATCGTTTGTGACAACCTGCACCCTTCACTTTTCATAAATGTGCATAATTGGTTCCTCAACTATTTCAAAATTTTCATTTTTAACCCTTGTATTTTAATAGGACCAAAATTCACAATTTAATAAAAACTTATAATTTTTATAAGTAAAAGTATGCACGTTTTATACTCACATCTACACCCGAGCACGTATGTTTCAGACCTTGATACTCAAAGCCCTTAATTTTCGGTCCTAAAACAACTTGGAAACAGAAGGAAACAAGTCTAGAACTTAAAATTGATTAAATTAGAAAAATTATTTTTTTAGCCCTCGCGGTCTGCTGAGACAGTCAATTCGACTTCCTAGAGTCTTTCTCTGGACCATCCACACAGAAAACACAAACTTTGTATACTCTTACACTCTCTGTTAGTCGAAATCCTGTTGCATGTCCTTAATAAAGTTCGGTCAGAAACTTCTCTAAAGTAAGGGAAGCTACTATAACACTGCCCTGCCCTCACCAGTTATATACTTTTCCCAAATTTTGCTCATTATAAACTCTTAATTCTCTAACCTTGGGTCAAACTTTAAGAATTTTCAAACTCTTATTTTGGGTATTAAACAACTACTTCAAACTTTGTCAAATCATGGCTGATGCATTTCTTAAAATCTACTTGCCTTTTTACAAATGTCTTTTGTTTCATGGAAACCTTCACTTGAAAGTAATTCCGAGACGAAATTTTCTAAAGTAGGGGAGACTGTGACAACCTGCACCCTTCACTTTTCATAAATGTGTATAATTGGTTCCTCAACTATTTCAAAATTTTCATTTTTAACCCTCGTATTTTAATAGGACCAAAATTCACAATTTAATAAAAAAACTTATAATTTTTATAAGTAAAAGTATGCACGTTTTATACTCACATCTACACCCGAGCACGTATGTTTCAGACCTTGATACTCAAAGCCCTTAATTTTCGGTCCTAAAACAACTTAGAAACAGAAGGAAACAAGTCTAGAACTTAAAATTGATTAAATTAGAAAAATTATTTTTTTAGCCCTCGCGGTCTGCCGAGACAGTCAAACAGTCAAAGTTCCAGTCAAAGGCAAAGTCAAAGTCAAAGTCCTAGTCAAAGTCCTAGTCAAAGTCTTAGTCAAAATCCTAGTCAAAGTCCTAGTCAAATAGTCAATTCATCTTAAAACCTTACTTTATTGTGTTGACCAATTTTAAAGCGTAATTGAATTCAAAACTAGTATAAAAACCCACCTATGACCCATTAAACTTTGCACCTCTAAATCGATTGTTTCAATTTGATTAAACTCTCCCTCGTACCTTTCTTTTAGAGTATATTACTTCTACATTTGAAGCTTTGATTATAAGCTCTTGTAATTGGCGAATTAGAAGCTTGATATTTTTTCCTATTCGGTTTCTTTTATATAAAATTGGACTAGTTTCGTTGTTGAATCTTTGGATTGCTCGCATTTTCACACTCGCTTAGTCATCTAGTCATTTGGCAAATGTGAGTATTTCCTATCCCCTTTTTGTCTTTATTCACTTTTGGGGTGTTACATGTACACTTATACAAATACACATACAAGTTCACAGTTTTACAATACAATTCTAGTACATTGTGCATTTGCTTACATACGTGCTTTATGCTTAGACATTACATGTAGAATACATTTGTACTTAGTGAAATCATTAACCATGTACAAGCCGGCCTTAACATTGGATAGCGTTATTGGATTGACAATCCAACTAGGTGATTCTCCCCCTTTTTCATCGGAGAATCCATGGACATTGTTAAGTTATTATCCATTTATTGGATAAGTACACCGCCGTTCATTTTAGTACATTTATACAGTCACAGGATTGATTTCGCTCATTTGTATGATACATAGTTTACATAAATTCATTGTAGCTTTGCACTTGAATTGTATAACATTTTCCAACTTACCATATGTATTAAAACTAGGAATGCTCACCAACATTTCATATGTTGACAAAACTTATTTTGTACATGTTTCAGGTGCAGTTTGATCTTAGTTCCATAGCATTGGATTTTAGTGCTTACTTTTAATAATTTATTTCAAATTTCCTGTTTTGTTCAGACTTTTGTATTTTCCCCATTTCATCCATGTAAGACAATTTAAATTATTCAATGATATATTTACATTTTAGTACCATGTGCTTTTGAACAATCGTCACTACGTGACACCTCGATGTTTCCGCCATCGGTTGGGGTGTTACATCGTTTATGCAGGCGAATCTGAGCATACAACGGCCCCGGCCAGACTGTAGCTGTTCCCACATGTGTTTAGGGCAGAATGCATGAACCGTAAGCTACGGTTCAATGACCGTAGCTTACAGCGGGTTTTTTAAATTTTAACTGTAAAACATTTTTTTTTTTACAAAAAGATGATTATTTTTATTGGAAGGACTTCTACATATCTTTATAAAAGCTCAAAAAAAATCTTTTATATGTTAAATTGAACCTTTTATTATATGTTTAACATATTAAATATATATTGTTCTCAAATTCTCCATTTTTTAAGGTTTCCCATTGAATTACTATATATATATATATATATATGTGTGTGTGTGTGTGTGTGTGTGTGTGTGCAGGCTTAAGATACAATGGATGTGTTTTGTAAGAAAGGTGAGAAATAAATACGACCATTAGATCATATAAGGTATGTTTGGCAAGAAGCTTTTAGGAGCTTCAAGCTTTTAAGAAAAAATTCCTACTCAATAAAAAGCCTTGTTTGATTGAAGGAGCTTGAAGCTTTTAGGTTAGGAGAAAAAGCTTCATATTGAAACGCTACTAGTACTATCGTTTAAGAAAAAGCTCCTATTAGCCACAAGCTTTTAATGAGTAAAATGACACAAATACCCATTTTACCATAAAAAAAACAAAAAAAAACATGCATACAAGCTTTTAGTTATGTACATTTTGGTCATTTTATTAAAAGCTCTAGTTAATCTGCCAAACACCAAAATATATTTAATAAGCCAATTCACTTGGGACCCTGTAGATCCACTCTTTTTCCTATTCAAAGCTAAGTCCTTTGTCTCTGTGTTTTCACATCGAGAATTATTTGCAGATGAAGATATGCCCAAAGGGCTTTTTACTCCCCATCCTCCTACATCTCTATATAAACGCTGGTTTATCAAGAAGACGCAAGAAAAGCACTTCGAATTGTTGATTAATCGCCAAAGATGGCTTAGAACCAATCGTTCATTATCTAATGGATCTTTCCGTTCTAATACTCTATCCGAGAATTATCAGTATTTATCAAATCTGTTCCTATCTAACGGAAAAAGCTACAGCTTCCGGCCACCAGTTTCCAGCTACCAGCTAGTTTTGCCAAACATACCTATAAATGAATGGATAGATTAAAGGAATGGCAATCTTATAAATTGTGTTATAATCTTATTAAACAAATATATCATTTAGGGGTATTTATATAAAAACACATCATTTAAACATAAATGCAATGCTTTAAAACAAAGAAACCTTCTATAAGTGAGCATAAATTATGGGATTCTCTCTTGACTTCCTTCTCCCAAAAAAAATGGCAACAACATCTACGAATCATTGTTATTGTGATTGTGTTTTTTTTCTGGTGATTCGGTTTTGTGTTGTGTTTTCTAGTAATGGGTGTTTGACAGATGCAATTTATCTTTTTGGAACTCATGTTTTATCGTTTAGATGTGTTTTAACAATAGTTTGTATGGTATAGTGTTATAATGTATTTTTGTTTATTATATAATGTTAAAACACATGTTAGTCTGAAAGATTTATTTTAGGGGAAAGGTCGTCTTATTCTTGTTATTGTGTTTTATGTTTAAACGATAGTATATACAATACTTGTTTTATGTGTGTAATGCATTTATGTTTTAAACTCGTGTTTTATGTTATTGTGTTTATGTTCATCTTCGAGTATAGTAAAAACACAATACTAAAACACAATTGACTATTATGTTATATTGGTATTTGGACATAAAACACAGTACGTATTTGTTGGCTACACATAATACCAGCATGGTTAGGGTTTATGTAACAAAACACAATTGTCTACTTGTTGATTTTATGCGTATTTGGATATAAAACATAATAGATTAATAGGTGTATGTTGCTTACTAAAAACAAATACAAAGCAAATGGAGAACAAAGTAGAGAATTTATTTTTAGAGGATTCGAAAAATATAATAACAATACATGGATGATTATGGATCAAAAATACCTCTTGACTCAAATATTGTAAATCGGTTCAATGTCACTTTCGCATGCCTTCTTACCATCCTCACAAAGTGCATTTTTCGTATAAAGTGTGAGAAGTTTATCTAGTCAGTGTGTTTTAAATTTTGGCTATGATGTTTTTGATTCTTTTTGCATCTATAACTTATAATAAAAGAATTGAGTTTGTATGATGTGGCATTCAATGAAGGCCTCAATGCCCTGTGGCATCATGTGAAGCTTTCTTTTAAATTTATTTATTTTTTATTTTTAAATAAAATCTATATCTATATTATCTTAAAATTTCAAATATGTTAATTAATATCTTTTCCTTATTTTCCTCTCACATTTTTTAAATGTTAGTGAACTATTAATTATTTTAAAATTTCAAATACGTTAATTAATATTTTTATCTTTATTTTTTTCTTATTTTCCGCTCACAATTTTTAAACGTTATTAGCTTTTATGCATGACATTTTTTTGAAAAAAAAAATACACCAAATTAACGATCGCTTTATTATCTTTCCAACGAGCACCATATATATAGTGCTATACAAAAACGAAAAAAATGTTTCTTAGTTTTTCTTCATGCAGAAAAAAACACAATGTATTTAGGTAATTTTCATAATCATATATAGACAAGTCACTAATCACGAAAAAAATGTTTTTTTAGTTTTTGTTCATGCAGAAAAAAACATAATGTATTTAGGTAATTTTTTAATCATATATAGGCAAGTCACTAATCATGTTATGATAGTATATATATGTTTTTGAACCTACTATTACATATATGAATTGCACATGTTCATGTGTTATAACGATATGCTTAGCATTAAAAGAGGTTGAGATTTTTTAATCTGCTGGGAACACAGCATGAGAACCCCTTTTGATAGTATAAACATTAGAACAATTTTCTTTAACATTAAAAGCGGTTGAGACTGTTTACTTCTTTTATCTTTTTTTATTAAGTAATATTAGAGTTTTCAACCTCGGGACACTCCCGGGGTAATCAGCTAGTTGTACTATATTGAAAAACGCCAAAAGCAACACTTTAAAACACGTACAATCAAATGTATTATATACATGAAATTTAAAACACACTGATTACTTTCTTCGCATAGTGTTTTAGATTGCATGTCAAAAAAATACATTAATTAGTGTTTTAAATTGTTGCGTTTTTTGTTTTATATGTAACTAGTTTTTATCCCGGGAGCGTCCCGGGTTGAAATATCTAATATAACATAATAAAATATATTATTATTATTATTATTATTATTATTATTATTATTTTAAACAAATCTCTGCCATAAGTTATCATATTTAAATATAAAAAAAAACGAATCTCTGCACCGGGGTATAAATCTAGTGCCATTACAAATGAATTCGGAAGTTTGTAATCGATCATTTTAAAAAGAACTAACATGAAATAAGAAAAAAAAAAGTTAATTATTGAAATATCGAACGCATTAGTCAAAGGGTTATGTGATGCGTTAAAAAATTCATGGGTATATGATCGGGTATGTACTTCGGGTATTTGGGTATGTTGTTTCGGGTAATCGGGTCGGGTATCACCTAATCCCAGACCCGACCCAAACCCACAATTTTTTTTTTAAACTAATCCCAAACCCGACACAATACCTGTCGGGTTACAAAAAATAGTCATTTTTTTCTCCGATTTTTATATAGCACTATGGTACTCGTTGGAAAGATAATAAAACGATCGTTAATTTGGTGTAATTTTTTTCTTTAAAAAATCTCGTATATAAAAAATATTAACGTTTAAAAGTTATGGGAGGAAACACAAGAGATAAAATAATAAAGGTTTAATATTTAGATTTAGTATATTAGTTATTTAATAGATTAGGTTAAATCATATCTATTTCTTTTTTTTTTATTGGTTTAAAGTTGCACATCACATCTTATGTGGCATCTCTCAAAGGAGAGATTGCATAAGAGTATGACATGTAGGATTAATCCCTTTGCAATATATATATACTAGTTTTTATCCCGGGAGCGTCCCGGGTTAAAATATCTAATATGACATAATAAAATATATTATTATTATTATTATTATTATTATTATTATTATTATTATTATAAACAAATCTCTACCATAAGTTATCATATTTAAATATTAAAAAAAAAACGTGTCGGGGTATAAATCTAGTGCCATTACAAATGAATTCGGAAGTTTGTAATCGATCATTCTAAAAAGAACTAACATGAAATAAGAAAAAAAAGTTAATTATTGAAATATCGAACGCATTAGTCTAAGGGTTATGTGATGGGTTAAAAAATTCATGGGTATATGATCGGGTATATAGTTCGGGTATTTGGGTATGTTGTTTCGGGTAATCGGGTCGGGTATCACCTAATCATAGACCCGACCCAAACCCATATTTTTTTTTAAACTAATCCCAAACCCGACATAATACCTGTCGGGTTACAAAAAATAGTCATTTTTTTCTTCGTTTTTTATATAGCACTATGGTACTCGTTGGAAAGATAATAAAACGCTCGTTAATTTGGTGTAATTTTTTTCTTTAAAAAAACTCGTATATAAAAGATATTAACGTTTAAAAGTTATGGGAAGAAACATGAGAGAAAAAATAGTAAAATATTAATATTAAGATTTAGTAGATTAGGTATTTAGACTATCAGGAGTGGGGGCGGGAGAGGGGCGGGAAGGGGGGGGGGGGGGAACACCGCCGCCAGTAGGGCGGGATTGATGGCGTGGGGCGGGGGGCGGGAGGGGATCCACTGGCGTGGGGGAGAGGGGGAGTCCACGTGGCACCTTTCTATTGGCCCTCTCTCTTTCTTGTTACCGTTAAAAAAAATATATATATTACCGTTGTAGAACGGCTATTTTTAAAAAAAAATAATTTATTATATATATATATATATATATATATATAAACAATACCATCTTCTACACAAACACACACTCCTTTTTTTCATAAAATCCTCTCCAAACTATCATATTTTTTCAAAAAAAAAATTGCAAGATGTCGGACGACTCTTCGAGTTCAGACGATTTGTTTGATCAGCTCGCTTTGGATGACTTGGGCGAAGGTGCCGCAGAGTTGTTAATGGCAACCGTTCAGAACGTCGTTAAAGCTATAGCGGACGACGAAGGGACCTCCGAACCACCCAAGCGTAGAAAGTATATAATTCGCGAACGCGAAACCGGAAATAAGTCATTGGTACGTGATTACTTCTCACCCGAATCAACATACGATGAAAGAAGTTTTAGGCGGCGTTTTCGTATGAGTCGTAATTTATTTTTAAGAATAACAAATGATTTAGAAAATAATTTTGAATATTTCAAACAAAGGCCCGATGCACGTGGTCAGATGGGATTTACCGCGATGCAAAAGGTCACAGCCGCGCTTAGATCATTGGCGTACGGAACCAGTTCCGACGTAATGGATGAGTATCTAAGGATGGCCGAGCGAACGGCTAGAGAAAGTACTCAGTTTTTTTGTGCGGGCGTCATTGATTTATATTTAAAAAGATATTTGAGAAAACCAACATTTAGTGACGTCCAACACCTTTTAGACTTTCACGAAGAAAAACATGGTTTTCCCGGTATGCTCGGGAGTATAGATTGTATGAAATGGGAGTGGCAACTTTGTCCAACTGAGTGGCAAGGCCAACACTCTAGCGGTTTTCATAAATCGCTGTGTATGATGCTTGAAGCGGTTGTGTCACAAGATCTTTGGATTTGGCATGCGTTTTTTGGTGTGCCCGGTTCGTTGAACGATAGGACTGTTCTTAATCAATCCCCAATCTTCGACGATCTTATAAACGATGTTGCACCAAAAGGAACTTTTTTCTTAAACGAGGCAGAATACAAGTACGGGTATCTTCTAGCATATGGAATTTACCCTGATTGGGCTGTGTTCGTAAAATCGTTTACACGGAGGACTACGTTAGACCCTAAGAGAAAAAAGTTTAACAAAGCTCAAATGGCTGCACGGAAAGATGTTGAGCGTGCTTTTGGTGTGTTGAAAAAAAGATGGCACATTTTGGCCCAACCCTGCCGACTGTGGGAAAAAACGCATGTACGAAATGTGATGTACGCATGCCTAATTTTACATAACATGATTTTGGAGGATGAAGGACGTGCAATATGCGAGTACTTTGGTGAGGAAACGCAGCAAAGTCAAGAAAACATTACGGATGAAGAAAGAAACGCCAACAACTTTGAAATCAAGAATAGCCAAACACATCACAACCTTCGAGCGGATCTGGTTGATCATATTTGGAGTATACCAAGAGATTACCCATCTGATGAAGACGATAGCGATAACTAAGTTGTTTTTTTTTAAGGTTTTTTTTTTTAAATTTCATGTAATTTTGGTTTGTTATTGTTTTTTTTTATTTAACTTTGTAGTTTATTATGAATTAATATTATGTTTTTATAAAATTTTGTTTTATATTTATTAAAAAAGAAAGTTAAAAACAAGAAAAAAAAAAAAAAAAAGAAATGCCAAGTGTCACTTCCCCCCACCTCTTCCCCCCTTCCACTCCCCACAATTATTTCCCCCCCCCCCCCACCCCCACAAGTTTCCCCCTTCCCCCCCCTCCCCCCCCCCCCCCCCCCCCCCCACACTCCTTATAGTCTTAATAGATTAGGTTAAATATTATAATAGATTAGGTTAAATCATATTTATTCCTTTTTTTAATTGGTTTACACTTGCCACATCACATCCTATGTGGCATCTCTCAAATGAGAGATTGCATAAGAGTATGAGATGTAGGATTAATCCCTTTGCAATATATAGATATATATAGATATATAGATACTATACCAAAAGAATATAAACATCATGCCTAAAATTTAAAACACCTATATAAATTTATAACCCTTTGTATGAAAAATGCAACCTATATATAATGCATTTTAGTGTATTATACAATAATTATAATATAGATTATTTCGCTATAAAACCCATCCCACCCTCTTTGCACCTTACACTCTTCTCTCTCTCTCTCTCCATAACCATCAACCAGCTCAAACCAAAGTTACACATGGTCTAGATTATTCCATTTACATAACAACCTCTGCATCAGCTTCTCTAACTTAACAATGGGAGTTGTTTCCATACTGCACACAGTTTTCGGTGTTTTTGGTGTGTGTTCTCTACTTCTCTCTCCAACCATCATATTCCTCCCCATAATTTTTTCTTCCATTTTACTTTCTATTTGTTTATATAATGAATTTTACTCTTTTTAATAGGAGATGCAACTGGACTCTTCCTTTTTTTAGCACCAACGTAAGCACTTTTAACATATTGCCCACAATTTTATTATTATTATTTATTTATTTAAACACCCTTTAAATTTTATTATTATTATTATTATTATTATTATTATTATTATTATTTATTTATTTATTTTTGTATTTACAGGATTACTTTCAAGAGGATTTTAAAAAACAAATCGACAGAAGAATTCTCAGGGATTCCGTACCCCATGACGTTGCTCAACTGCTTACTATCTGCCTGGTATTGCATTTTCTCTCTCTTAAATCAATTTAGAGGTGCACAAATCGGGTTCAAACCATACACCGGTTCGGGTTGCTCAATGAAAAGTTAAAATATGGTCACGTTTCAAACTGGTTCGGGTTTTGTCTTTTTTTTGCCGGGTTTTTGTCCGGGTTTTTACCGGTTTGGTTCAGGTTTAATCAGTTTAAAATGAAAGAGGATTATAAACTAGTTAGAAACCTACGCGTTGTGGTTTGGGTTGGTCAACTAATTCAAACTGGTTCGGGTTTTCTCCCTTTTTTTACTAGTTTTGAGCAGTTTTTTACTATTTTTTTACTGGTTCGGTTTGGGTTTTTTTTTTAAATGTGTCTACATTTTATTACTGTCAAATTATATTAAAACAGGCAGTCCGACAACAAGTTGCGCTGCCACACCTTTCGAGTTTAAGTTATAAAGGGTTATAAACTTGGTAGAAACCTACGGGTTGTATCGGTCTCGGTCCAAGTCCGGGTCCGGTTCAAAAACCGGTTTTTTCATATATAAATTTACATAAAAACAAAAAAAAAAAACAAAAGTTGGTGCAAAGCTGTGAGCCAACTTTTAGTTATCGTTCATGTGATATGTAACTAATGTATTGTTAGGTATGGATTGCCATTCATATCAGAAAACAACACGCTGGTGACCGTGATCAACGGCACAGGGGCCGCAATCGAGGCGGTTTACGTGTTGATTTTTTTATATATGCACCCAAGAAGGAGAAGGTGAAGGTGTTCGGGTTGGCTACCTTCGTCCTCGCCGCCTTCTCCACGGTCGCCATTGTTTCTGTCGCCGCTCTTCATGGCAAGACTCGCCGTTACTTCTGCGGGTTCGCTGCCGCGGTGTTCTCAGTCATCATGTATGGCTCGCCTCTCTCAATCATGGTATTTACCTCTAATTAATATGTCTAGTAGGATGAGCACATAGCGCTGAATACTGATCCCGTACCGATACCGTACCGTACCGTATGTTTTCAGTATCGGTATCAGAATTGGGATTTTTCGGGATCGGTATCGGTTGGTACCGATACCGTCCCGAGCTCATCCCTAATGTCTAGTAATATGTATATATTAAAAGTTTTGGTTCAATTTAAACGAGTCAAATGACAATTTGACTCGCGTTAACTAGTGACTTTAGGTTTCGACTCGTTTACGTACCGATGTGGTGATTTTAGTTCAATCACCCCAATATATGTCTAGTTACAAATTATCTTATCTCAGTTCTGACATTTTTACAATTTACCAAGTCTTGACCATGATAAATATTAAGTATTTATACAAGGGAAAATTAGGGTGGTAAAAGAGCACGGTAGAACCAAGCTCTGTTTGTTTACCTTAACGAGTTGAAATGTTATGCTTAAGCTTAACTCATATTTTTTTTAAAGTTAGTTAAATTTTGTAGTTTTACTTACACATATTAAAATATATAAAAAATTAATATTTTTTTAATGTACAAACATAAGCTAAAATTTTATAAAGAGTGATATTTTAATTAGCTAAGTGATAGCCAACGAATTTGCTCGGCTTAGCTCGACTCATTTACAATTTGACAAATCGAGTCAGATATATACATAACTAATATTTTTTAACGTACAAACTTAAGGTAAATTTCATAAATGACATAATTTCTAATTCATATACTAAAATGTGAGTTTAATTTAAATAGTCAAATCAAAACCAGCAATCCAGCTTACTTTGGCTCGGCTCGGCTTCTTTGCAAACTGAGCCAATTTGAAGTGAGCCTCAAGCTATGACCTTTTTGAACAGCCTCAATTGTCGTTATAATTTGCAGAGGACAGTGATCAGGACGAAGAGTGTGGAATTCATGCCATTTTTCCTATCTCTATTCGTCTTCTTATGTGGTACTTCATGGTTCATATTCGGTCTACTAGGAAACGACCCATTCGTCTACGTAAGCTTCCCTTCTTCATCTTCATCTCCATGTACCTTCTTTTACTCTATTAAGTTAATAGTATTAACTAATTCCAAACAACTTGAAGGTATGCAACGGATTCGGAAGCGTATTGGGAGCCCTACAGTTGATTCTGTACGCAATATACAGAAACAACAAGGGCGAAAAAGGTGGAAAACCGACAGTGGCAAAGAACGGCAGTTCGGCTATGGAGATGGGGTTATATAACGGGAACCAACACCTAGAGATAGGGGACACCATAGCAGTATTACCACCAGGAAACGGTGGACTGTAGAGTTATTTTATTCCTATGGATGGTTTAAATGTTATTATATGTTATGCCGGACCGTTACACCTAGGCCCATACGTGGTTACGGTGCGGTGAAGGTTGTTTCATCATATTTGTTGCATCGCAAAAATTTATGCCAAGTTATTTGAACATGCTATTCTTTGTTTTACACTGAGTTGATATTTCATAAGGGACTGAATCCCGATAGACAGTTCACGATCCTACCAACTAGTTTAAATAGACTCAACCTGATCGGTTATGTTGTCAAATTTTGATCTGACCAACCGGTCATGTTTTGGAAACCTATATAAAGTATTCGTGTTTTTTTAATGGGTGACTCATACATCCTTTGATGGTTCACGATCTGACCAAATTAGTTTAGATAGACTCAACCTGATTGGTTATGTTGTCAGTTTTTATCGAATCAATTGGCCATGTTCTGAAAACCTACATAAAGTAATTATATTATGTTTTTTATTGGCCAACTCTAATATCCTCTAATTCTACTTTTATATGTATATATTTTGTTACCATGAAATTGTCTAACATTGAACTTGAACCTTTAATTACAAAAGTTACAACTATATATATGTGATATACTTGTGTATGTATACTTTTATTAACCGAGTATCTATTGAACATAATATATTTCGACTCGGGTGTGTGATGTTTATATAGTTACGTATCTTATTTATTTTTTAACAACAATGTACGTCGGATTCATACTCTTACATTCTGCTTTGTAAAATACACCACTTAACCACCGAAATTTATATATCTTGTTGTTATGTATATGACTTTTTTTTGTCTTTCTGAAATTAATTGAAATTAATTTATGTCGGATTCACTCTTACATTCTGCTTTGTGAAATACACCACTTAACCACCGAAATTTATATATCTTGTTGTTATGTATATGACTTTTTTTTGTCTTTCTGAAATTAATTGATATTAATTTATTTTCTCCTTATAAAATTGTTAAATATTGAGTGAAACTCATATATTTGTAAGAGGGTGGCATGGGTTTGTAATTTAAAGTATAGACGAAGACAAGAGCAGGACAGTCCACGCTGCCCGATGTCTTTGGATTTGGTTATCATTTCAAAATAGTGTTTGGAATTTAGCCGACTTCATTCTAAATTTCTATCGGGTTTTGGGCAACTCCTCAAACTATCTAAATTGAACCAATTGATGGAGTGTCACCTTAGTTTCAAACTAGTAGGATTAATCTACACGTTACGGCGACTGAGAACTCTGTCGGGTTTGGTATATTGTGTACATTAAGGGTGGGTGGGGTAGTCACATTTCATTACTAATAAGACTATATGGTGTGGAGAGTAACTCCCCCAGCTTCTCCAAATGGCACATCAGCGTCACGTCATTTCCCCCTTCTCCTCCCCTAAACTAAGGAAATAGTGTTTCCCTTCTTCCCCCTTCCTTTTTTATTATTAAAAGTTTGATTTAAAAAAAAAAGAAAAAAACTGGGCCAATGAAATCACTCGGTGACATCGGTGACTAGGCCCCAAGTTCCCCGAAAATTAGTCGGGGGCGGTGTTTCCATTTTGATGCCGAGGCCAAATCATCACCCAGACCCACCTCCCCGAATCCACACCATATAGTCTAAGACTATCTCCAATGCTAAGTGCGCCCTTAGCTGCCTAGTCGGCTGTCATATCATATCCTTACAAATCCTTAGAACCCCCTTTATTCCATCTCCAACCATACAAACATCTATAATCTATGTATAATCTATCTATACTTTCCAGAATAGGAGAAGCGTGAGTGACGTCAGAAAGCTGATGTGTCAACCGGATAGACTTGCCACCAATGCCTGTATGATGCAAAAACTGACATCACATTAAATATAATTAAATAATGTCACTTGCCTCAACAGTTGTAATAATGTCACTTGCCTAACAGTTGTTGTTAATAAAATAATTAAATATTGCCACTTGACACAACAAACTTTTGTAGGACTGTTGGTTTTAAATTTGAGCTCCAAATTCAAATTCAAATTTCAAATTCGATACCCCATTACACAACTATATAAAGGTATCATGTCCCTCTCTTTCTCTCAAATAATTTTTAAATCGTAACAGATGCTTCTCTCACATTCACGTTCACATCGAAAGATTCGAGTATCAGGTAAACTAATTCCAATCTATCTTATCAATAAGAATAAAATTTATCGGTTTTGGTTTTCAATAACCTCAATCTTTTGTCACCTCCATTAGCAACCAGAGTATTTACGTTGAAAAAGTTATCGACTTTGAAAGATTCTTACAATCAAAGGAAAATATTAGTTTTGCCATTACCAACGGTTGTAGATTGGCAGGCTCAAACTCAAGAGGGTATGTCTTTTCGTTTTTAAAGTCATCTATGCGAGTGTTTAATGCGTGTTAATTTTTTGCTGATCAACTTGTGTGTTTGATTAATTTGAGTCATGCTTGATTAGTATTTTTGTGAATATTCGACCGTTAACAGATAGAGGCGTTAGCTTAAGCAATCAAGTGTTTTTCCAGATGGCATTAGGAAAGACATTGATTGCGATTATGCTTTTACGCCACTATGCTTATCTTTTGAGGAAGTCGTCTGTGTCTACTTCCGCTTTTGTGGTTCCCGCTGTTGTGCTTGTCAAGATGTATGTTTTGTTAAATATCTTATTTCTTTAGTTTGTTTTTCAAGGATTGTAGTAGAAGTGTCACACCCTCAAATTTCCACTGCGGGGTTTATACCGCGAGGCGCATGACATACCAGGATCCCATAGCCATAAGTCATATGAACGAACTCTAAATGCCCAAACCATTTAGTTCGTTTTCAAAAACCAAGTTAGGTTAAGCTGCGGAAGCGTAAACCAAATTTAACCCTTTTTAAAACCATGCGCAAAACAACGCGCCCAAATTAAAATCATATGAAAGAAAATGTAAAATCATAATATGTAATTTAGGTGTATGCCCAAGACCCCAAATGCAGTGAAGTGTGCAGTGCTTTCTAATCCTGGCACTGGAAGCTAACTACCTGCAAAAGCATGTAAATCGTGGGTCAACAAACAATGTTGGTGAGTTCACTAAGTAAAGTAAATGAGTATGTAACTGCGTTGGTTTCCAAAACCACGTAAACAAGTAATTGAGTTGGTTCCAAGAACCGTGTAAACACTAGTTCATCGCATGTCAAGGGTAGCTAACCCATTCATGATAACTAACACCGATATACCGAACTGTTGATGTACGTGTAGTCACAAATGTGAGCTGCATGCCCTACATCATTGCCTATCAACAATGATAAAATTTGTTAAGTTATAGTTCACTCCCGCACTCCCTAAGCCGGTGTGAGGTTTGTAAGACCTAATAGCGCTATCAACTAATAACCCGCTTGCCATAACCCGGCAACTCATTCGGTATGTGAAGGACTTACAGATGATAGAGTTGGTTTAGTTCATCAAGGACACAGTTTGCTAACTAGCAAAACCCGACTCACACAAGGAGTCAAAAACTGACCAATACAAGGATCCATAGCATCCCAACCCGGGATGTGTAAGTAGTCCCAAACCGGACTAGAAAATAGTAGTCCCAACCCGGACTAGAAAAAGTTAAGTACGTTGTCTCAGCTCGAGACACATGCTTTTGAGAAAAGAGTAGTGAAACTCACCTTAGTATGCAAGCAAGTAAATCCAAACTCCAAGTAGGGTGCACTACCGACTCCCTAGTATAAGTGTCACAAAGTAAGTATATGTGTAATACCATTACACCATATAGCCCGTTTGTCCAAGACGTTTAAATGTTCAAAAGCGTGTAGGTGACACCTAGTGATTCTACATGCATAAGTAAATCCTACGGACCCGTTGGTGAATATGTTGGTTACAATTAGTTTTACACTCCATATGCATCACATACAAGTGCCCATTCAAATACATATCAAATACATACCACCTAGGACTTCAATTTGTCACGTAAACACATAATACACAATCTGCGCTTTTAGGACAGATTGTGCGTCACCAAAACTAATTTATTTAAAATACTTAATCAGTGAGTTAAACTCCCAAATTTTTACTTAATATTCTTTAGGATTCATTTAACAACCAATATTTTTGTTTTGTCTCAAAACCAAACACAAAAATTATTAAAATTCGTTCAACACAGCTATGTTTAGAAAACTTTCACAACAGGTCAATTTAGTAGAAAAATTCCCAAAAATTGTGTATTCATCCAAACGGGATGAATCCATTTGGAAAAGCCAAGTTATTCCAATGTTAACCTACTGTACAAATTTCATAACTTAATTCCTTGTAAAACTTGAGTTATAACGATTTAAAGTTGACTAGGTTTGTTAATCCGAAAATCTGATGTGACCTTTATTCAAAGACACCCGCGAGCGGCCGCTCGGTCCCTGTGAGCGGCCGCTCACAGGGCCCTGGCCCGTGTGGGTGGCCTGTTTCGTCACCCGACGTGTTTTCCTTCGACGTTTTTGCTATTTCGGACCGTAATAAGTGTAACCCCATGTGTTAAGACCCCAATCATCCTAATGGTCCACCTTTAAAGATTTTTATTAACGTATTCGGTTTAAGTTCACATAATCACATATGGTTTGCACATAGTTTCACCGAGTATCACAGAAGCACGTAATCACAATCAATCCAAACCAATTATCTCACAGTTATTCAACTTCATTATTCACCAACGTCCGAGGTTCACTAATCATGTATACAATCTGGTAATTCCTCGAATTACCACTTAATGCAGTTATTAACTTATGACTGTGTAACGTGTGTCCTATCTAGCTAACCCTAGTTAAGTATAATGCAAGGAATGTAACTAGAGTTTAGTTAAAGTGAGAACCTGAAATTGCGGGGTATCACAAGAAGTATAACCGTGAATGTTTTTTTCTGTTATGTTAGCAAGCAGAGTATGTGAGGAAGCACCTTGAGTATGTTGAGTATTCAAGGTTAATCTTTTGGAGATTAATAATAACGATTCTATACATACAACACACACCTTCAACCCATTCCTGTCAAAGAAACAAATATATGTGTTGAAGACTGATGGGTGTATAAAGAATTATTTGCATTCTGTTAGTAGGTTTTTTGTAACGTCTGTCTACGGTCAAGACATGTTTGTAAATAGTCTATAGTATAAATTGAAGTTGTATTTGATGACAGTTTTTTGTGAAGTTCTGTTCAACTTTTCTAAACATTGTATTACACTTATGGTCAAGACATGTTTGTAAATCATCTAAGGTATAAATTGAAGTTGTATTCGATGTTAGTTGTTTTGTGAAGATCTGTCCAACTTTTCTGAAGATTGTATTACACTTACGGTCAAGGCATGTTTTTAAATCGTCTATAGTATAAATTGAAGTTGTATTCGATGACATTTGTTTTATGAAGATCTGTCCAACTTTTCTGAAGATTGTATTACAGTTACGGTCAAGACATGTTTGTAAATAGTCTATAGTTTAAATTGAAGTTGTATTCGATGACAGTTGTTTTGTGAAGATCTGTCCAACTTTTCTGAAGATTGTATTACAGTTGTTTCATTACATCTGTTGATTTACCAGCAGATATTTCTTAAGAAATAAATGTTGTAATTTATAAGTAGAAGAATTCTCTTCACTCTGTTGGTATTTTTTCATAACGTCTACTTATAGTCAAGATATATTTCTAAATATTGAATAGTATAAACTGAAGTTGTGTTGGATGACAACTGTTTTTAGAACATTTGTTGACAAGTTAGCAGTTGTTGTAAAACAGATCTTCCGATTAATAATAAATAATACAAATAAGCCATAAGTTTTGAATGTTTAAGAGGGAAAGTTTTAAATTCATTTACGCGGCATATTGCAAATTCTAAGTGAAATTCTATTAGATGACAGTTTTTTCATTTCATCTGAAGTTGTATTGGATGACAGCTGTATTGAGAACATCTGTTGACACGTCAACAGTTGTTGTAAAACAGATCTTCCAATTATAATAATAAATAATACAAATAAGCCCAAGTTTTGAATATTTTAAGTAACATTAATAAATATTTTAAAACCATCTTTAATAAATAAGCCCTAAGTTTTGAATTTTTAAGAGGAAAAGTTTTAAATTATGATAGGGAAGCGTGTTTACGATTTTGAACATTAACAGTGTTGAGTGCCAAATAATAAGTGTTTTGAGAGCAAATATTGTTATTGTTATTATTATTAATTAATTGATTTATATAAGATATAACATTGTATCATTATATATACTTGGTTGTATTGTTCAATAATATTCAAGTTGAGAGGTTATTTTATAAAAAAAAAAAAAAAACCTTTTTAAAATCGGTTGGTTCTTTTATAAAGATTTTGTATGTAGCAACATTTCATTTTGATAAATAAATAACAATAATAATTATTTTAAAACTATCTTTATAAATAAGCCCTAAGTTTTGAATTTTTAAGAGGAAAGTTTTTAATTATCATAGTCAAGCGTCTTTAAGATCTTGAACATTAACAGTGTTGAGTGGCAAATAATAAGTGTTTTGAGAACAAATATTTTTATTGTTATTATTATTACTTAATTGATTTATATAAGATATAACATTGTATCATCTATACATATAATAAACCAAAGCCATTTTAATGACATGGCATTTAAAGAGGGTATTCTCTTCATTGAGTGTGTCATGTGTCATCCCATGTGACAAGGACTTTATTTTAAGAAAATAATAATTTAAAATTTAAAAACAAAATTAGATTTTTATCTTTAATGTTTCCTCCCATAACTTTTAAACGTTAATATCTTTTATATACGAGATTTTTTAAAGAAAAAAATTACACCAAATTAACGAGCGTTTTATTATCTTTCCAACGGATACCATAGTGCTATATAAAAAACGGAGAAAAAAGCGACTATTTTTTTTTGTGTGGTTTTGTTCATACAGAAAAAAAACACAAAGTATTCAGGTTATTCATTAATCATGTATAGGCAAGTCATTAGTTATGTTCAAACCAGTAAATATAAATTTTATTTACAACATGTCTTAGCATTGGAGTTGTACATTGTTTTAGGTTAGGTTTTAATATTAGAGTTATACATTGTTTAAGGTTATGCACTAACATTGGAGATACATTGTTAATTGTTTTAGGTTAAGTGCTATCCGAAGCTTTCCTACATGTAACTATAAAACGCATCAGTCTATTTCAAATGTAAAATTGATATTTCAAATTAGATTTCTCAACCCGGGACGCTCCTGGGATATAATCTAGCTTATAATAAAAGAATTGAAAATTGATGAGTTGTCATTCAATGAAGGCCTAAGAAAGCCATTTTAATGACACGGCCTTCAAGGAGGCATTCTCCTCCTTAATATGTCATGTGTCATGTCATGTGGCAAATAAAAAAAATAATAATATAAAACATAATCTACTAAATTTAAATTGAGTTATTTTAGAAAAAAAACAAATTTAAAAACAAATTTAAATTTTTCTCTCTTATGTTTCCTCCCATAATTTTTAAACGTTAATATCTTTTATATACGAGATTTTTTAAAGAAAAAAATTACACCAAATTAACGAGCGTTTTATTATCTTTCCAACGAGTACCATAGTGCTATATAAAAAACGGAGAAAAAAACGACAATTTTTTGTGGGGTTTCGTTCATACAGGAAAAAAACACAAAGTGTTCAGGTTATACATTAATAATGTTTTTTCTTTTAAACCAGGTTCTTATCTACGATGTTGAAATTCAGCCCAATCACCATGCTTTCATTGGAATTTTACTCTTTTAAAGATGCATAGGTATACTTCATCAAGAGAAGCTAGGAGAAAGAATCGCGCAACACTGCAACACATGGTGTCACCTTATAGCAAGGTTATTTTTTTTATTTATTTAATTACAAGAGTAATAATTATTAATATTAGTATTATTATAATTGTTATATTTTTCAACCCCGGGACGCTCCCGGGATAAAAGCTAGTCTATACATATAATATTTGAAAGTCATTTTTGACACATGGCATTCATTCACCCACCTAGCAATCCTCTCTCCTCTCTTTATTAAGCCACATGGCATGATGTGAGTTTTTATAAAATTTTCTTTTTTTTTAATCAAAAATCTATTAAATATATAAGCCCTCAAAAAACACTGAACATAACCCTAACACCCAATTTCTTTCATAACCTCCTTCCTTGAAACCAAAACCCTAATCAAGGGCGATCGCCAGTTCAAATTAGACCATATCTTGTCGTCTTCTTCATCTCCTCTTCAAGGTATTCTCTCTTCTATTCTTATTTCAATCAATCGTTCTTCATATATCTGTTTTCTCTGAATTTTTTTCGTCTTTCTTCCTGATTTGTTTATCTGGAATTCTTCGTCTCCTTCTCTCAATAGAAGATTCTAAGCAAGTTTCCCAATTTAATGAAGGAACCTCTGAATCTGAGACGAACGTATCTACGGTAAATTTTGTTCCGATCGTCACCTTTGTGGCAAGCTCCATGTATCTATCTATCTATCTATCTATCTATCTATTATTATTATTATTATAATTTCCGATCGTCATCTTCGTGGCAAGTTTCTTATTGGTATTCTTTGCATACATGGGACTCAAGGTTATTATTAATTTCATTATTATTATTATTATTATTATTAAATCACTTGATTATTAAACCCTTATTATTTAATTTATAGTAATTGACCTATTTAGGATGTGTCAAACTCCGATAATTGTTTGTATTGTTCTGATGGGGAAGACGACGACCATACTTAGGTCGGGTGACAAAAAGAAGACAGGTAACGAGCAGGCAGAGAGCAAAGCAAGTTCCAGTGGTGGGTTGTTTAGATTCCAAGTTACTGCTTCCTGATGCTGGACATTCAAAGTTGGTGTCTTCTATATTCGTTTTTTCTTTGTTGCTAATGTTGTAGGTCTTTGACCCATGAGATTTTCATACGGTACATGTTTGCAATCAATGATGTTTGTTATTTATATTGTTATAATATAAAAATTTAGTGCTATTAATATCATTTTGACTAATTATTTTGTTTGGATTACAGCCCAAATTGGTGGCTGTTTCAAATCCAATATCATTTGCAAACCCGAAAGCTCCTGTTTATCCGCGCCTTGCACACGGGAAGACATGGGATGAGGTATGTTTTTTTGTTACAATTTGTGTTTTTATTTCTTTTTCATGCATAAGGGTTGGGTAACAGGTCAAATTGGGTTCATGCTGAAACAGACTTAACGGGTTGTGTTGACTGGAAAATAATCATTTTTTTCAAAAATTCGTACAAATAATTAGTGTTAAATACACTTTGAGCAACCTTCAACCTGTTTGACCTGTTTCCTTTTAGCAAAATTTTTTATTCAACCCTTTTGAGATTAAACACAACCCGATCATGATGCTAACTCTTTGTGTTTGTTGCAGATGACAGTTACATGGACAAGTGGCTACAACATTGATGAAGTCGTTCCATTTGTTATTGAGTGGGGTATGACAGGCCATAGCCCAAAACAATCGCCAGCTGGAACATTGACATTTACACGTGGCAGCATGTGTGGTATAGTAATTCTAAATCTTTATAATGTTATCTTTACTGAAATTTAAACAAAGCCACATAGGTAAATAGATCTTCTGGACTTGTAAAGTGATAACATCATCGAATTCCGATAATACAAAATGTTCATGCATTAAATGACCAAAAAGGTTGAGAAAAGGAGGTACATATCTTCTCCAGGGTGTAGCTGAGTTGGCTTCAGATAATCAGTAGGGGTAACTAAGTAATTTTACTGTATTCGTGGATGATCAGTTTTGTTGTATTTTGTATGAAACTCACTATCCCAAATGATTATGTGACACTTAAAAAATCCGAAGCAGAACATGCTTATCCAAACAACAAAAAAACTATCATTTAAAACACAAATCCAAACACTCCCTTTAAATACTTGTGCTTTCTTGGCATTTGTACTGATTACTTTATTGCACATTTGCACTGCAGGTCCCCCTGCACGTACGGTTGGATGGCGTGATCCTGGTTTCATACACACTAGCTTCTTAAAGGAATTGTGGCCAAACACTATGTATGTGCTCATATTCAGGATCCTTTACATATATATTTTTAACCTTTTACATGTAAACGGGTTAGATTTTATCTCTAACGTGTCAAATTTAAATACATACTTTAAATAAAGCGGATCAAGTGGGTTGAAAGTCTCCCAAAGTGTCATTTGACTGTTTTCAACCTCTTAAATGGATTCATTTAAACAAATTAGATATAGCTTTTTGGAGAGCCAATGCAGGCATTCATGCCTTGGGTTTAAATGTTGATTCTGGACCAATGATGATTGGATGTGCTGCACTTTTACAACTTGTGTGAAGGGTTTTGTTTAGAAGCAATCAGGAAGACTATAGAAGGCGGACCAAGACTTGACTTCGGACCTATTTTTTCTGCAAAAACATTACAGTATGGTGGTTAAGCGTCTTTCGGCCTTGTCATTGCTGCACAATTATTACTGTTTTGAGAAGCTTTTTGATCCTTGTCTGCTGCAATTATCCATACACTTTTGATGAGTCTCTGCAGCCTGTCATTTCTGCACAATTTCTGAAGTTTTGAGTATATTCGAACCTGTTTTTCTGCAACTAATCTGCTGTCTTGGCGACTCACTGCAAGTATTTTGTTTTCGGCTTTTCCTACTGATTCAGGATCATGGATATGTGGATATGCAGAACTATTGCAAGTATTAAAGGTGGTGTCTGTGTAGAAGTGCTTTGGAAGGTAACATGTTACTCCTGCGATGTTCCGAATTCGTATGAAGTCCTTGCTGATAGAATTGTGGCTGATATCATTGCGAAGTTAAAGAGTCTCTCACCTCTTTTAGCCTTAGCTGGAAGTGGTTCAGGTTTGGAATTTTTTGGTTTGGGTGTTGAAGTCCTTGTAGTCGATAGATGAGTTTTAGTCACTTGTATTTTTTATTTCTTATGTTCGGTTTTCTAACCTCTGGTTAGGAAATTTTGTCTATGTACTCGCTATGTTTTCTTGTGGAATAAAAGTTATCTCCTTCTCCAACTTAAAAAAATGCACCCAAGTATTCCTTCTTAAAACCATTAACCTCAATAATATTGATGAGTAAAAGACTAATTTACCCTTTTACAAATGCATCAAGTGTTTGTACTTTAGGCAATGAAATTTGTAATTACTTAAATTTTACAGGCATTCTTCCCTCATGCTTTATAATATAGTATAGATGGTATGTTGGGGGACTTGTTTTATGCTCATAGGTTGTACTTTATGCTTAGAGGTTTGTTTCACATTACACGCTTTAAGGATAGGGATGTATGTCTTTCTCTTTGGTAGACTCGTTTCTTTTTTTTTTGGTTATGTTAGGGGCGGTAATTCTTGCCATAACCCGAACCCAACACGATAAAAAACAGGTTTGGGTTGACTAGCCGGGCCCGTTTAAAAACGATTCGGGTTCGGTTTGATCTATATAAAAAAATTGGTTGACCCACTAACCTATTTAAGTATTTAGAATATATATATATATATATATATATATATATATATATATATATATAGGATTTGGTTCAAATGAGAACCTTTCCCCAAATTGAGAACTAGAGAACCATTCTGAGCCACATATTTCTCTAAGGCAAAAATATATATATATATATATTTTATTTTATTTTTTTTGCAAAAATCGCTGCTTTATATGTAAGGAAATTTTTTTTTTAATTTTTTTTGTATTTTTTTTTTCAGTATACACATATGTATAATTGCATTATACACATATGTATAATTGCATTATACACATATGTATAATGCTATATACACATATGTATAGCTGAAATATACACATATGTATAATTGTCATATACACATATGTATAAATGAAAAAAAATAAAAAAAAATCCTTGCATAAAAATGTGCGATTAAAGCAAAAAAAAAAAAAAATTTTTTTTTTTTTGCCTTTATATGAAATGTGTGGCTCAGAATGGTTCTCTCAGTTTTCAAATAGGGGTTGGTTCTCTTAGGATCCCTCTATATATATATATATATATATATATATATATATATATATATATATATATATATGTTTTTGTTTTTTCACTTTCCATTTTACATGACTAGTCATAATAATTTTAGTTTTATCACACCATATTACTTGTCACAATCATTCTCATCATTAAATACGTTATCAATAACTGCATACAAACCTACACCTCGCTTATAACCCGTTAACATATATAACATGTTTAAAAATACTTATTAACCGGGTCGTGTTCATCAACATAATGAATCTACCCTGACTGTTGAAGTCAAAATAACACATGAATCAGTCAAGGAAGCCATTCAGAAGTTCTTAGAAAAACCAAAATCATCTACTCAACTAATATGACTGCTGGAAAGCAAGACCCAACCAGAAGACAAGCGGTAATAATAACAGAAGTTGATGCAAGAACATTCGAGAAGACAGATGATACAGAAGATCCAACTATAGAAGCAACTCCTGAACCATAAAAAATTCAGAAGAAACCTAGAGAAAATAGTCTCTCCACAACGTGCGATACCATTTTTTATCTTTAAAAATTAATTTTTACGTGCGTATTATAAGTGAGTGCATTTCGGTATAAATCTAAATAAATTTATGTTTCGATGTAAGTTTTTCTCGATAATGAGCGAAGTCAAATATAGTACGTTTTTATGCTTTTTATATACATTTTCAGTTGGTCTACATTTTGACATACATTTGGTTTGAAAACGAGCCAGGTACAAATGCGAGTTACTTCAAGTTTTGACACCGCCAATCGCTCGTTACCATTATTTAACTTAAAAAACCATTTTACATTTATAAGTACATTTTTTATAAATCCAAGTAGGTTTACGTTCATTGTATTTTTTTCTCAGTAATGAATCAGGTCAAATATAACATGTTTTACTATTTACTATGTTAGAGCCCCGTGGGGACCCACGGTGCAAACCAAAGTAAATTAAAAATAATATTAAACTAAGAGTTGTATTATTCAAGTTGAGTGCCCGTAAAACCAATCAATATATCCAACCTAATATTAACATGCAATTCCAAAACAAACAATCAACTACCATGAAAAAAAAATCAAAATAATGTTAATGTAGTAAATTAAATATTAAAACAAAAGTATTCAAATAAAACTTGTATTATTGAAGTTGTATGTACATAAGTTCAAAGATGATAAGTAAAAAAATGCATCAAATTTTTTTACCTTATTCATAAAGCTTGAAATACTTCTTTGTACACGACGTTGGATGTTTTGTTCGTCAGTTCACCATCTTCATCCAGTATAACTATCTTCAGTCCATCTCGACTTCTGACCCTTGATAGTGCAACATACAACTGGCCGTGCGAAAAAACTGGATCCTTCAAATACAACCCAACTCTCGATAATGATTGTCCTTGACTTTTGTTTATTGTCATTGCGAAAGAAACAGCAAGTGGAAACTGTCTTCTGTTAAATTTAAAAGGAATTTTCTTATCCGAAGGGGATAAAGTAATTCTTGGAATAAACGTTCGCATTCCAATGTTGCTTCCTGAAATGATTTTGGCTTCAATTACACGTTTTCTTATTTTCACAACTTGTAACCTTGTTCCATTACACAGACCGCTTTTCTGATCAATGTTTCTTAGTAACATTACAGGAACACCAACTTTCAAAACCAGACGATGGTTTGGTATTCCAGAAAACTTAAGACCATTCAGCACATCGGGAGAAACTAATCTTTCATCAACATGTTCATTTACATCTTCGGACTGACAAACACTGTCTGAACTAAGATACTCAACTTCGTCACCTGGAAACATAGAAAGTAATCTATCATTAATTTCTTGGACAACTTCATTCAACGGTGCCAATATAGCTCGATCTTGAAAATAATCTGGGATGTTGATGTTATCCACAAGTGACGAATACACAAAGGATATCAAATCAGAGACAGGATCCGAAGATTGAGAAATAAGTAAGTCATCAGGTATCTCAATAACATCCTGATCATCACTTATTGTATCCACCTTTCCTTCTCCTATATCCAGAAGCCAAGATGCAAAGTTTTTAGTTTCCTCGATATCAGACTTGGAGGTTCCTGAAAGCAACCTCATATTTTTCGTTAACTCTAAAACAACGCATCTGTGCCAAATGTATGATGAACTTAAAGAGGCATTAACAATGTCATGCCTAGTTCCATTTGGTACAACTAGTAGAATTTGTCTAAAGTCACCCCCAAACACAACAACCTTTCCACCAAATAACAAATCAGACGAGTCATCAGGATGAACAGCAAATACATCTTTTAAGCTACGATCTAGTGCTTCAAAGGCATGTTTATGAGTCATGGGTGCTTCATCCCAGATAATCAAATCGGTTTCTTAAGCAGTTGTGCAACATCACCGTTAGGTGGTATGTAACACATAGAATCTTCAGTTAGGTTTATAGGAATACGAAACCTGGAATGTGCTGTCCTACCACCTGCCAATAGCAAAGATGCAATACCACTCGAAGCAACATTCAAAACAATCTTTCGTTTACATCTTATGGATGAAGCTAGTGTCTTCCACAGGAACGTTTTACCAATTGCACCGTAACCATAAACAAAAAAAACTCCTCCTTTCTTCTCATCGACAGCTTTCATTACACAGTTATAAATATTTTTCTGTTCATCTGTTAAAGAAGCGAACTGAGTATCAAATTCTTCAACCAAACTGTTTGTGTCATATCCCAACTCCTCACAAATAAGACGATTGTCTAATGACGATAGAAACTCATTCTCGGGATATGGCATGCCTACGAAATGTCGTAGACTGGAACTATTACGCAATAAGAACTTGTCGATATCAAGTAAAGCTAAATTCTTAATTTCTTCGTCTGAAAGGATCAAATCTGGGAAAAAATGTGTTAGAATTAAATATATAGAATAAAATTAACATATAAAATGAATAAGTGAATATGTGGAACCATTAAAAATAGTATAATTTACATTCCTAATAATTATGAATCATTACAATTTAGTATATGTCCACAAAATTGTAGAAAATCTATGTTAAAGTAATAATATATTAAAAAAGTTAAAAACCTGGACAGTTTGAATCTATTCTTCTCTTGCGTAAAATGTCATTAGACAAATAATTCGATGTTTCCTCCCCCACAATGTCAGGTCTTGACAAACTGTTGGACGCTAAAAGAGTTGCAAATAAGTTCCTTAGATAAGGGCCAGAACCTGCAAAAGCCGCTTCCTTTATTGCTTCAACATATTCTGTATCATCATCCAAGAGTCCCATAGCGTAGCATGCATCCCTAAAAGAGGATTGGACTTTCCCATCAACTTTAAGAATATCTTGAAATGATGTTGGTCCTTTAACCTTATTCAAAAGAATTCTCAAAAAATAAGCTTCACCAATAGAAACAGGAACTGAATGAATCCGACCAATTGACTTTATTCTTTGCCTAGGCTCCCATTTTCTTTCTTGTGCTTTCCAAACATATTGTGAAGGGAATTGGATGTAAGTTAGTTGCCTTGCATTGGCATCATTTTTGTTGTGTTCCATCCAACCCAAAAGCATAGATGTAGCACAAGAGGGTTTATTGAGAACGTCGTCAATGTCCTGCGTAGCATCAAAAACAATTCTTTGTTCACCGGGTAGATGAAAAGGTAATCTCATTACAGGAGGTGTCCTGTAATGAATATCATATGAGAATATTCTCCATGAAGCCTCACACGCAGAAATATAACGACAATCATAAAATCCTTTGACTTCATCAACCACTATGTCTTCACCCGGTACTTTCTTGCTTTCCACAAAATTAACAGTAACTCTATCTGGACCCTTGTTAATGTATTTAAATAAATACTTAATGGATCCAGCTTGGTTACACCATTCAACGTTGATATGTGCCTGGTATCTTTTAAGAAGAGTCTTGTTATACGGAACGACATATCTGTTATCTAACTGCTCACCAGACTTTTCTACAAACGAACCATTATCTTTTCGTCTATACAATGCATAACCATCATTATCGATAGAGGTTTCATGCTGAAAATTCTTTGGGAAGTTTTTTGAACATTTGTCATTGACCATACACGGACAACGGATGTTCAAAGGTCCACAAGGACCGTGAATCATAAACTCACGTACAAGACAAGTTCATACAATTCTGGCTCCTCATCTTTATTTGGTATCTCAGCTGAAATGAAGTTGTCAATATGGTCAACTGTTGGAAGCTTATAACCAGCGGCCATGAACAAACAGATGTGTGCATGCGGTAATCCACGTTTTTGAAACTCAACCGTGTATACAACTGCAAAGTATTGGTAGCAAACAAAATAAAATAAGTTATAAAGGTTAAAAAAATAAATAAATAATGTTCTAATAAAATAAACTTCATGTATTCGTACCATCTTCAACAGTTCCAAATAAGTGTTTATCTTTCAGGTCTTTAATTATCGAATCAAGTTTTATTTTAAACAACCTGCATAAAATGTCTGGCCTATCTTCTGGTCTAAGAGTGGTATCTTGAAGATATCTTCTCATCTCTAGCCATTTAGGATTACAAGTAATTGTAATAAAATAGTCAGGGTATCCGTACCACTTGCATATTGCCATTGCGTCTAGATAATTTTGCATCATATATCTAGCGCCACCTGTAAAAGAAGATGGAATAATAACTCGTTGACCCATGCTTGATGTCTCTGTTTGTCCTTCTTCTCTTTGCTTGCTTAGGACATTATACTTCTCACTCCTAATAAGGGTTTGCTTACCCTTAATGAAATTTAATCTTTCCATTTCAATCATTATATATGAATCAACTAAAAATTGCTGTAAAAGTCTCATTGCATTAAGAATTAGGGAGAATTCATTACTCCTATCTTGAATCCTATAAGAAAAAAAAACTCCCTCATTGTTGTACTTTCATGTTTTTTGTTTTTTGTATTTGAAGATGAGCTCCCATCTGGTAAGATAACATTTTTTTGACGGTCATTTTTTTTGTTTTTTGAATTTGAAGATGAGCTTTCATTTGGTAAGGGAACATTGCTGTGAAGGATGTCAATTCTATATCCATCGTCACCATAAGGAAGCAACAATGGATACTGAAGAGCAAGATACGACGGATGTAACTCACTAACTCTTTTTAGCTTTCCGTCAATGGTCTGCACGATAATATCACGTTTATCTGTTTCTTCATTGAGGTCACCAATTATCAATGCAGCAACTTCAGAAATGTGGGCAGGTTGTATGTTCTACCATCTTCTTTCCTCATTCCGTTTAATCGAAGCTTGACTTGTGCATCAGGATTCTTCTGAAAGCAATCTCTCGCCATTCTATAAGATTTCACCAAGGAGTTTTTGTCATCCAACATTTTTTTCAATTCTTTTACAATTTGAAACTCAAGCGCCTTTTCTGATGAGTGATCCTCGTCTGCATCACTATAAATAAGATGAATGTATTAGATTGAAAAGCATTTGGGTATGTATACCGTTCGAAACAAAAGACATTAAGAAAAAAAAACATACCCAACGACATTGATTCTATTCGAAACTTCATTTTCAGTATCATAGATGTATAGCTGAGAGAATACTGGATTTTGTCCATGTGATGGTAAAAGATTTCCCAAAGCATGGTAGTTCTCACCACTTATACGATAGATGAAAGGAGCATTACCATGATTTATAGACTTATCAATTTTTCCACCCATGGAAGTAAATGCAAACATAGAGTTGAACCGTCTTATGTTCTTTAAAAAGAATTTGCTTTTAGAATCAACACCATTAAAATACTCTTTATAACTGTCCGGTGCCTCCTTAAAAGGAGGAAGCAAAACTTTTCCATAACCACAACATAGAGATAAATTTTTTTTACCACCACTTCTTTTATGCCCTCTTGTAGATTCACAACTCCACAATCTTGCATTGCAATCCTCACAAGTCACATTTTGATCCCCATGGTCCAAGTAATCTAAAAATAGATATTGAAAATTTATATATATAAGATAATTTTAATGTAAAGAATTACAATTGAATATATTTTATATTAATTACCGAATAAAGAGTACCTGGAGATATGCCTTTTATTACAATGTTTGAAGTTACTCCATGCAGATTTTCTAAGCATTCTTCCAAGTCGGCCATCGGTATGGGAGTAATACTCGGGCGTTTTCGTTTTAAATTAGATGTTGACCGCGTATTGCGTACATTGGTATTTCGATTTGCTTGTTGTTGGGTAACATTAGAAAGCGGAGACCTAACACCTGAAGATCCTGACAAAGTAAAATAATATAAGTTTGATAACTGTTCATGTATTATAATATACTTTGTAAAAGTAAGTAATCTCTACACATACCAACAATGTCAACTGGGTGTGATTGAGTGTTAGGTGTTATAGTTAGTTTTCCTTTATTACTCCGCTTAGAATCCAAGATATGCTTTCTTTCTTTTCGCCTTTGTTTATAAAATTCTGATAAATTGCTATGTTGAGATTCGTGACAGACTGTTCAAAAATGAAATAAATAAATGTCATGCTTTGAAAATAACATAACTACAAAACGGGACAATACAATACGACTATACTAACAGAAACACATAAGCGAACAAATGATGACATAAAAAAAGATAAATAATACCATTAGAGATGTTTGACAAAGGCGTTATCTGGGTGTTAACTATAAAATAAAAAGAAATAATTACAAAAAAAAATTGAAATGAGTAAGCAAAAACACATTTGGGCAATGTATAAAAGAAAATTTACCTTCAATTGTTACACGATTATTTGTTTTTGTGGATGCAAAATTTGTTTTTTTTTTTTTGCTTTGTGCAATCGGCACGGTCATTAGAGATGTCTGACAAAGGCGTTCTCTGCGTGTTAACTACAAAAATAAAGACAACTAAGTAAAAAAACAACGGATTGTAGTAAGCAATAAGACATATGTGAAATGTAGAAGAAAATTTTACCTTGAATTGTTACTAACGAAGGTGTGAAAGCGTTTGGAGAGCCTTCTACATTTTCAACATTAGAAGCTGAAGAACCGACATTGGAACTTATGCTATCCAAATATGCATTCATCCGTTTACGTCTCTCAAAGACATTAAGACTCACTGAACAATAGAGTATACTTATACGTATTATTTTGTAATTGAAATTTAAGAATTAAATTTATAAGATCAAACATAACAAATTATGTACCATTTAATATGTCGGACAACGGTGTTGCAGTATTGATATCTCCATACATGTTTATAATATTTGTTAGTATAATAAAATATAAACATATATCAATGTAAACAAATGTAAAAAAAAACCGTAATGATTACCGTTAGATTTACGCCTCAGGTTGCCAACTTTAGATTTCGGTAAACTAAAAATCTCTTTTGGGGGTTCTGACATTGTAAAAGTTATTTTTTTTCTTCAATAAAATAAGTATGCTCCCTGAAAATTAAAAAAACATAGTATTGATGATTGAAAAATATTTGACAAACTCACGTATTTTACGCTTTAAGAAATTGTAGAATATAAAATATACAATGCAAAACACAAAAATATAGTGTTACAATGTTTAATACATTTTCTTAAAGCGGATTTTTAGATGATTTATTACGGTTATTATGAGTTCATCTTTTTTAATATTATACCAAATGTGATATACATCTATCTATATAAAATTAAATAAAATGAAGATGGTTCACCTACCATCATCAGCAATGTGTGTAACCTACATTTTATTATTATATTACCATTCAATAAAGCAATTTTGAATACAAAGACAGAGAGACGCGAGCATAATTGTATATTAAATATAATGATAAAGAACTATGTTTGTTAAGAAAACAAAATAAATCAGGTATGATAAAAATGGACTTACAAAAGTCTTTGCTTCCACAGTCTGGAACAAAACTGAATGTGAAAAAGGAGTGTATTCGAAACACATAAACCGTAATTGAATGATGAAAGTGGGATAATGTTGATAGAATAAGTATAAAAGACTTGTATTGGTCTAATTATATAGTTGAAGTATAATTATGGAATGATTGAATTTTTTAGCTTGATTAGTAAAATAGACTTAAAATGAGCAAAATTAGTGCATGAAATGATGCCATTCGTGTTGACTGGTCTTTTAATACATTTTTCTTAATGCATTCAAAATTAATTCGTGTTGACCGAATTAAAAATAAGCAAAATTAGTGCATGAAATGCTGCCATTCGTGTTGACTGGTTTTTAATACATTTTTCTTAATGCATTGAAAATTAATTCGTGTTGACCGAATTAAAAATAAGCAAAATTAGTGCATGAAATGCTGCCATTCGTGTTGACTGGTCTTTTAATGAGGGTGATTTTCAATATATCAACTACTCAAAAAAGGAAATATTGGTATTTGATTTAGATTGATGACAAAGAATTATAATTAGCATACACAGCTACATATAATTTGAGTATATATAATTTATATTATCAAGTAATGTATATATAATCATGCTAATGAGACTAAGCTAATTGAGATATGATTGATTTAGTTTTTTTTTTATTTTGAACAGCCAACAAAAAGCCACTTTTATTAATCACCAACCGTAAGCGAGACCCTCACAAGATCGACCAAATACAATAAGAAAACAGAAAACTAAACATACACAGTTACACCAACAGCAGCATACATACTTTACCAACCAACTTTTTGCAGGTCAAACTTCCTCCAAATGTCTAAAGTAAAGTCTGTCTTCTTCTCTCTCGCTTTGAACCATAGCAAACTCATCGCCTTGATTTCGCCAATGGTTATATGCACGACGCTTATTTGTTTTCAAAAGACGCTTCATTTCTGGATTTCCAAATCTACCAAACCGTTGTAAGCGAAATCACATACATATCCTTACTCCATTTTACCGACCCATTAAGATAGTTGTGCATATCAATAATATATTTCAAACTGAATGAAAATATACGCTGAATTCTGCAACATTGAGCCACCAAGGTTCAGATTATCCGCGAAAATTTAAATGTCCACCGTCTCATCGTGTATGATTGATTTAGTTAACCTTTGTTACATATATACCAACAGCAGCATACATACATACCATATTTTACATATAGCAACATGTAATTAATTATTAATTATAGTTCATATTCTTATGAAGATAGTACTAAATTTTGTTACGAATGAGTATTTAACAAATTAAAGAGGGTAAATTCATAAGTCAGATTTGTATAATGTAGGGAAAATATCACAATTATGACATGATTGGTCATTTATTAAATTGATTATTGATTGATTGAGTAATTATATGGTACTATGATTGTGTGTCAACAAAGTTAAGTTATAAATGGCGAGATTGAAATCAAATGTAATGTGACAATAGGGACTTAAAAAAGTACTAAACAGTTACAATGACTTCTATCAAGAAGTTCTACACTATAACTTTTAATGAAATATAAACTATACCATGTAACATCAAGGGATAAACTGAACAAAATTAGAGCACATATATGATAGGCTTCTTCACGGGTTGTATAGAATGTTAGAATTAAAAGGTCAATGGGCGTCGGTTTTGTCAGCGGTAAATTGTTTGAAATATAACTTTGAAGAATTATGTAATATTAATCACATTTAATTGCTTAGATCTAACCTTCATTGATAGAGATCGTATAAAGACATATTAAAAGATTTACACCACTTAAGTCCATAACCTTGCATACCTTCAGCAAAATGATTAATTCCATTTATTCAAAATGTCTTAATAATAATTATAATGGCATAATCAATGGTTGACATTGACTCATGCCTTCAATTACCATTGATTATGCCATTATAATCTATGTTAACTTATTAAGGAGGAGACATATCTAGAAAAGTAATTTTACACCTATTTTAAGATGGAATATCAAGAGACTCATGCTTTAACATAGATATGTCATGTAAAGTTCCCTATAATACCCCTTATTGCATTATGCACTTGTACCAACTATATAATCAATTTAGATACTTATTAATGTATTTGAATTATTACATGAGAATTAATATGCCCGTACGTTGATTATCATGTACTTATGTATAAATAAAATTTGAAGTATTCTACGAAAATTCTACTTTTATAAAAATGTCCATTACTATCAAGTGAGTTGTTTTGAAGCTCCTCACCCTTATATGATTTCAATTAAAACGACAAAGTGACCGTCTACATCAATTGCAAAATAACTATAATATAAATATAAATATAAATTCTAAAATCATTATATTATACTAAGGAAGTTAAGCTTGAATGATTGTATGAACAAAATAAACATAAAAACATATGTGGGTTGTAAAAAAAACAAGAATTGTAATTTTGATTGTTAAATCTTAAATTTACTTTCAAAAGCCGTCTCTTATGAGAATGAGAGCGAGAAAGAGACATGCTTTACGAAATTTAGCCAAATTAGAATGCCATACGCTGCCATGTTTTTTTTAGAATTGTATTTGTGTAGCAAAGCGCGCGGCATAATACTAGTTATTATTATTAATATAATGGCATAATCAATGGTAATTGAAGGTATGAGTAATTGAAGCCATGAGTAAATGTCAACGGAGGACAACTGAAATCACCCCTAAACAAACATAAAATCGCAAAAAAAAAAAACGACACGGCAAAGGAGTGTCAGATTTCAAAATCGGATAAACACAGTCAACAAAGCAAAACTATATACCCTAAAGGACGAGGGCTTCATAATCATTGCATCATCATCATCAAAGAATCATAAACAGGTTTGATCAATTTTCCAAATCGTAAGGTACTAATAAGGAAAGACGAGGGCTTCTAATAAGGAAATCAAAAGATATATATTTTTTTAATTTCACTTGGAAGGAAACAAAGTTTGACGTCAACTCGTTTATATTACAATAACTAATTACAGATGGAATATTATAGGTATAATATTACTAAATGTGAGTATAAAACTTGGATATCGAATTACCTTGATCAAACTCGAATGCTTGATAACAGACAGAATAACAATGGTGGATTTATTGTGTTTAGAGCTATTTGTCTTTTAAAGACATTTGGTCTGATATCATATCTATAAATAGGTTAGAAATATCAATTACATTTATTCAAAATGTCTTAATAATAATTATAATGGCATAATCAATATAATGGCATAATCAATGGTAATTGAAGGCATGAGTAAATGTCAACTATAATTAGGCAATATTAATCGGTTAGAAATATCAATTCCATTTATTCAAAATGTCTTAATAATAATTATAATGGCATAATCAATGGTTGACATTGACTCATGATGCCTTCAATTACCATTGATTATGTCAACTATAATTAGGCAATATTCACTCACTTTGTATAAAATAAATAAAATATTGTATTAGGCAATATTAATCGGTTAGAAATATCAATTTAACATGACCATATGAGTAAACTGGAATAAATGTATAGTTAAACAGTAATCATCTTCTTACTTGTTCTTGAACCTCCTTTGATACATCAAAATCATCACATGGAAGTTTGCTAGTGCTTTTTCCAACTCTAATGTAACACCGTGGAATTGAATTTCAATTTTAATAAATGCTCCATCCATTAGTCAAATGTACCAGGCACAAAGTCACACCAACTTTGATTCCAAGCATGATCATAGGCTGAAAAAAGAGTGCTAAGCATAAACGAACGAACAATAATGACTTATACAACAACTATATGCTCATTTCTGAGTTAATGGTGTTGCTTTCATCATCAATATGAGGTGAAGACAAAAGAAAAATGATAATTAATAAAATTAAACGGTGTTCAATAATGCATACAATGTTGATAGTCATAGTAGTCTACTAAACAGTTACAATGACTTCTATCAAGAAGTTCTACACTATAACTTTTAATGAAATATAAACTATACCATATAACATCAAGGGATAAACTGAACAAAATTAGAGCACATATATGATAGGCTTCTTCACGGGTTGTATAGAATGTTAAAATTAAAAGGTTAATGGGCGTCGGTTTTGTCAGCGGTAAATTGTTTGAAATATAACTTTGAAGAATTATGTAATATTAATCACATTTAATTGCTTAGATCTAACCTTCATTGATAGAGATCGCATAAAGACATATTAAAAGATTTACACCACTTAAGTCCATAACCTTGCATACCTTCAGCAAAATGATTAATTCCATTTATTCAAAATGTCTTAATAATAATTATAATGGCATAATCAATGGTTGACATTGACTCATGCCTTCAATTACCATTGATTATGCCATTATAATTATTATTATTAATTATTAATATTGACTAATTAATGGCATAATCAATGGTAATTGAAGGCATGAGTCAATGTCAACTATAATTAGTCAATATTAATAATTAATAATAATTATAATGGCATAATCAATGGTAATTGAAGGCATGAGTAAATGTCAACAAAATTTTCGTAATTGACTTTTGTTGAAGATCTTTGCAAGAACCGCTGCATCCAAAATGGACATGTTTGTACTCCTCAAACCATGTGGCGTTGTTGGGTGAGCCGCGTCTCCAATAAGCACCACACGGTCCCAAACAATCTGGTGCAGAGGATCACAATCATATATGACATTCAAAAATGGTTATTTGGTCTCTTTTATTACTCTTACAAGTTCAGGAACCCATGTTTTCTCTGCTTCCTCTTGCATCTTCTTGATCATATCGTTGCTTACTTTCATAGTTACCGAACTCCCCTAAAAAAATCAATAAGTAGGCGGGGAGGCTAATACTTATAATTTCATAAACATTAAAAAACATTAGGATTCTAAGTTAAAAAGATGATCAATCACATAGAGTTGTGGCTCGGGTTGATTGACATACCATATCCAGTTGATCTTCTTGTTCAAAAGGTCATAAAAAACGGCATGCATTCCACTACCTAAATCGAAGTTCAGGCACTTGCCGAGATCTTGATAAACCTTTCGCAATCCTGCATAAATCTCCGAGTTTACATCACCAGAAAGATCCAACACCCCTCTCCAAGCACAGTACCCTGAGTACCTACAAATCATTCTCAACATTAGATTAACAAATCGACTAAAAGAATAAAACAAAATAAACACATATTAAAGGTTCTTCAAACCTTAATTTAAGGTCAGGGAGGAAAACTTGTCGAATCGAAGACAAACAACCGTTTATAAATCCAGATTAAAGAATGAATAAAAAAATTATCATGTGTGAACAGAATCAAGAATGCATAAAATCACTCAATTGATTCGGCCAGTACACACTAACCATTTATATATCGAACATAATCAATAATGCAAAAAAATTATGGATGTGCGATGGTATGTTTCAATAGAATACATGACCTAGAATCAAGAATGCAAAAGAAGAAGAAGGATGAATGTTGGTTGGAAGATTTGTTAGAGAGTATGATGGAAGAATGAGTGTAGATTTATGTTTAGAAAAGAGTATTTATAGTGAGTTAGTTGGAGCTCCATATACAATATGGATAGCTCAAACACTCTCTAAGGGCTTCATTCAACCATAGATGACCTCAATTATTATATAGATAGATTTTTATGTATGTTTTCAGTTGATCTATGTTTGACATAAATTTTTCTTCAAAATGATTTGCATCAACTATTCAATGGTACAAATTCGATTGTTTTTTTTGTTTTTTTAAAGGCCAATAAATTTTGTTCATAGAGAACGAGCGTGTGCCCTTTCGAGCAGATAAAAGTCCCTGCTTTTTCAACATGCCAGACACATGTCTACACATTGTCCCATGTGCACAGGCGTTCACTTTAGTGCCTGGGTGTGCAAGCTCACCAAATTTTGCCTATACATAGCAGCAACCTCTACCTCGTAGTGTGTGCTATTTTTCACCCACTTGGGACCTGCATGAAGGCCTTAGGGTTGATTGAGCCCTCTCCACTTGGTAGAAACTTTTCTATCTGGTTTTCAAAACAATAAATGGCATCGTTGGACTAGTTTACTTCGGTAAATAATCGAGGGTTGCGATAATCACTTCATACGCATTAGTTCATGGTGGCTGGAAGTTTGTATATGAGTGGAAGACTCCTATGTTCTAGTGTTGTCATCTTTAAATGGTTGTATCCGTCAAGTATTCTCTAAACCCTTAGATTTAGTTAAAATTTATATAATACTAATTGTTTAATTTTTGTTACTTTATGTGTTTATCTATTTACTAAATCTTAGTTGTTTATCCTTTGTGATAGGTACACGTAGCTTTGATTAGCTTAACATATCTTTGAATTAATCTAACTAAAAACTATCATGGGGGTTTGTACGACTTTGGTAGTTCCCAAATCTATATCCAAGGTTGGGTTTTTTTATAGTGAGCTAGATTCCTTCGGGTTTGTGATATTCAAACCAGCTTCCAACAAGGGTTTCTGATATAGACCAGGTCTAGGTGAAAAGTTTCTGGTATTGTATTAGATCTTTGGAGGTATATGGTATTGAACCAGATCCATTTGGTGGTTAAAGGTTAATTTTTCTAAGTCACTTAATAATCAAGTTAAAACCCGACTTGCATTTAATTGATCACTAAATATTTTAATTAATCGTTAATAATATTTCTTAACAAATACTCTTTGAAACTATTGATATAGGAATTGATCAAAAGCTATTAAAGTTTATAAATTAAAAATATAATATAAGGATAAATAAACTCAAGATGTAATTAAACAATTATTACTAACAAAAACCCGTTAACCAATGAGGATTTCATACAACAACTAATCCTTTAGTACGTAATGTAAAAACTCAGGGAAGAAGAAGTATTTTTTTAGCAAGAGCTCTCTTCTACTTTATTCTAAAAAGATAAATAAAAAAATCCGAACTGAAATAGATGGTTTTACGATGGTTTAGGAAGATTCCTAAAACAACTCATTCCAATGAACTGTAGAACTTGTGTCACAAGGATCGGGGCCAAGTTGACTAGGAGAAGATCAACCTACGGGTCAGCAGTGTGAAGAAACTTATACGGGAAACTAGCATTTGTGAGAGCATGCTAGTGACCCATCTAGTTGCTAGAACGCAACCCCTTTATCATTTCTTTTCTCATCTCCAATTCTCAAAGGGGCCATTCACCCATGTTTTCCACATCAACAACTAAATATCTACTACTTTTAATATATCTAGTTTACTAATTTCAAGAGTTCCTTTGATTGAAAGTTTTTCTGGACTACTATTTATCCTCTTTCATTATACAAGCCATTAAAAAAAACCCTTTTTATATAAACCGACACTTCCACTTTATTTTAGTTTAAAACCGGCTAGTTAAGTAGTGACAAATTGAGTAGGGGAAATCGTGCCTTTAAATTCGATACTTGGTTCTTATCTAGACTATACTACATCGCCAAGTTCTCTGCCTTGTGTATGTGTGTTGGTTAAAATGATAATCATTTTTGTAAATTTAAAACATTGAATTAAGTGCAAGAAAATAATAAACCATAACACAGTAAAGCTTTTGATTTATATCAAAATTTTGGCACACATCATCTTTGTAGATTTATCAAATCTTTTGCTTCAAAGTCATACACCCATGGAAATTTACACACCAGTGAGATATGAAGCCCCGAACAAAATGTGAGAGATGACATGCTTCAAATATAAGGTCCCACAGTTTCCACATAGCTTACACCACAGAGAATGTACTTGAACGTTCCTTATATCAAGCTCCACCATGGATGGAATCCGATTCAAACTTATCCTCCCATAGAAGAAGTCTACCTTAATAGGATTCTAATTGTTCAATTCAAAATCATTCCGCAAATCAGTGTACATGACATTCTGCATCCGAGATCTAAGGCCGTGGACAGTGAACGACCACGATACCTCTATATTCCACAACCAACAGTCCTCACCCATCCCAACTATGACATTTGACAACAAGGAAGACAACTCATCGATTTCTCCTCATTCTTGGCTGCAAGGGGTTGTCTGTTCCACACAAAATTCAAACTAACACCCACATCAGCCATCATAATCCAATCCACAATGTTTGCGGTTTTCATTTGTTCCAAATTAAAAAGGTTTGGGAATCTTCTGGATATGGGCTCATCCATTAACCAACAATCCAACCAAAAGGCAATACATCGGGCGTTATCCGGGACCCCACATATTAGAGAGGGCGTGTCAATAGTGAGGGCACTAAGGTCGTTTAATATTTTCACTACCTTTTTCCATTGACTCGCAATAGTGAGTGTAACCGGAATGAAGCTCCAAGACCTAGAGCTATATAACCTTTCGCCACAGATCATTACTATTCGTTTTAAACCGCCACCACCATTTTGCCAACATAACAATATAGTCTTCCTTCAATGAACCAATTCCATCCTACCACATTCCTTTTGGAGCCATCACATTCCTCCAAGATACCCAATTCATCTTTAGTTGGTCTAGATTAGCCCCCGAAAAGAACTGTCTTATGAGACGTTCCTATTGTTTTATGACTTGGGAGGGAGTTGAGGACCGATTTTCATTAACATTATTCTTCCAATAAACGACATTGTATTAGCCTTACAAGTGGATAACTTGTTCTTGAACACATCTACAACCGGTTTCCAATTTTTTTTTTACCAAATTCATGTTAGCCCCGACTTGTCGTCCCAAAATGTTCGCTAAAGGTTGTAGTTGAGCACCGTCCACACCAACACCATACACATTACTTTTAGCTATATTTATATGTAGACCCGAAGCCAAGTAGAAGCAATCTATTTAAGTTTTGAGTATTACTAATTGACCACTCACCCATGGATATCACATCATCCGCACAGAGGAAATGTGATAGCAGCAGACCATGATCGAAAAAAACAAATACCTTAAGCAAACTAACCACCCAGTCTTGCTTTAAAACTACTGACAAAGCCTCCATAACAATTATAAAAAGAAATAGTGATAATGGGCCTCCCTGCCTTAGACCTCTGTGACACACAAACTCTTGGGTAGGTGACCCGTTTACTAGCACTGACGCCCGGGTGGTAGTCACTGTAGACATAATCCAATTTCTCCATTTCAGCGGGAAATTCATTTGGCTCATAACTGAGTTAAAAACACCCAATTTAGTGAGTCATACGACTTCTCGATATCCACTTTAAAATGCTTCTATTTGACAAAAACCGCCCTTTGCTCTACGAATATTAATTTTTGAATAACCAATTTAAGCCAGTTGACTAGAGATAACTTTATTGATGCATCCAATAAGACTAACTGGTCTACAATCAGTCAAACCACCCGAATCTTTGCATTTAGGAATCAACGCCGGGAAAGATAATGTATAACCTTAGTTAATAGACTCGCTAGTATAAACAACCTAAAAAGCTTGACAAAGTCCTGTTGCAATACCTCCCAACATCTCTTGATAAACCAGAAGTTAATTCCATCCGGGCCTGGTGCACTATCCCCGCACAATCCCACACCGCATTTTTTATTTCCAACAAAGAGAACATCCTACTATTGAAAGGGGCTAGACATGCTACTAACAAAAGAACAAGGGTAGTTATGATAAATATTACCATCAACCGAACACAATAAAATGCATCAGTTACTGTTAACAAATAATAATCCATACAAACCCCCAAAGCTCTGTTTCTTTCTAGGGTTTCATAACAATCCACAATCGATTCAATTCATTCAAATAACCCTACAATCCCAATCCAAAACCTTCAAACAAAGCCATGTCTCGCCGTCGAAACGACTACGACGACGACATAGAAGACGAGGAACAGGACGACGCGATTGACGACGAGGACGACGGGGATGAGGATTACGGCAGCAGCCGTGGAAAGAGCGGAGGGAAGAGGCGGAGATCTGATTTTATTGATGATGTAGCGGAGGAAGATGAGGATGAGGATGAAGAGGATTACGAGGATGATGATGAGGATTACGGTGGCGGCGGTGGACGTAGTGGTAGTCGGAGACGTGGTGGGAAGGCGGCGAAGAAGGCGTCTGGTGCCAGCTTTTTTGAACTTGAAGCGGATGTGGATACGGATGCTGAAGAAGAGGAGGACGAAGACGGCGAAGACGGTTAGGGTTCTTTTATTATTATTATTATTATTATTATTATTATTATCGTTTTTTAATATTTTTGCTTCATTTTATGTTTGTTTGTTATCGGTATAGGAATTAGGGCTTGTGTTATGATTTCTTTATAGTTATAGCTTGCTGCTTGGTTAATTGATAAGATATGAGGGTTAATGTTCATGTTTTTTATGTGTCGAGATGGTTAGGTTTTGAAGTTGAAAGGATGGATTTGTTAGTTTATTTGATTACTCGAGTCTTATTACCTGATTTAGTGATATTCAGAATGCTGGAAATTAATAGATTTGGGGTAGGAGTGTGGATGTGTGATAGCTTAGCTACATTAGCAGTAAAATTTCTGCTTGCTTAATTGATAAGATATGATGAACTGCAATGTGGAAGTGGAACTTAGGGCTTATTATGTGTTGGAGGTTTGAAGTTGAAAGGATGGATTTGTTGATTTATTTGACTACTTGAGTCTTGTTACCTGATTAGAGATGTCCAGAATGCTGGCAATTACTAGTTTTGGGCTATGAGTTTGAATGTGTGATAGCTTAGCTTCATAATAGTTATAATTATAATTATGGCATCATCACTAATAAACTAGAAACCCCTGATTGTTCTTCTTTTGTTTGTGCAATAGAACAGATGATTAAATAAGTAACTTGCTATAGAACAGATGATTAAATAACTAACTTGCTACATGAAGTGGATGGTGGAGTTGAGAATTTCATTCTTTATCAATAATTTGAAATACCCTAGACTCCTTATTGGTGTTAAAAGCTTCATTCATAGCTTCATAATATAACCCACTGCGTGTTTTTTCATTGTTAACAAGATGTAGACTCAAACTATAGGACCCGTAAGGCAGCAATTTTAGGAGTTTAAAGCACATTGTGAACCCAGCTTGCAGATATTGTTCAATATCATAAACAAAGTTTAAAAGAACGGAAACGCGCCCCGAGGCGTTTTCCCTTCGCCTCACGAGGCGTAAGCCTCGAGGCGAACCGAGGCGTAAGCCCGAGGCGGAATTAAAAAATTAAATAAATAATTATATATCTTTCAAAAAATAAAATGCTAACTAATTTCATCATCAAATTCATCAAAAACATCAAAAACACACATAAAAAAGACATAAATTGTCACAAAAAGCTGAAAACATAAAAAATATACCTGAAAACCCCTTGAGGTGCAACTTTTCATAACACCTCAGTCTTGTGAGGCGCATACCACTGTTCAAACACCTGAGGCGCCGCCTCAGAAGCGTTTTCAGACCAAATCACCTTGAGGCGCGCCTCGAGGCGCACGCCTCAAGCGTTTTTTTTAAACCATGATCATAAACAAAAGTTATAAAAAAATTCACACATAAATGAGAGCTGAAGAAGATGAATAAAGCGAGAAGATATGAAAATTTATTTCTCATGCTTGTATTCGACAACTTGTATCATATTAAGACATGATTATGTTTCTGAATAGCCCACATAACAATCTATCAGGTCTTATATCAATAAACACGGAGATGAAACCCTTCTAAGCCATTTTGTTTGGTTGTCTAAACTAGGAAACGAGCTCCATTGTTGATTCTCCACGCATAAAGTTGATTTTTTTTTGACATGTAGTCTCGACTCTTAAGCTATGTCCAGTCTAGTCTTATAGATTCATTTAATGGCTCACATATTTGCTCTCATACAGTAGGCACCTCCAAAGAGCTTTAAAAACCTATTTATGTTTGCTACATCTCATCTGTCTAATTATTTTGACCGTTGGTCCTCTGATGTAGTGTAAAGACATTATATGTCATTGTCATCAAAACGTGTCCTGCTTCTTGTGCTCTATCATCAACTTATCGTTCTAATTTTTCTATCATTCTTTGTAGTCAGTTAATAAGATGTTTACTTGATGCCTATAATGTAATTAATGTGTAGCTTACACATCTCTCTGTGTCTGTCAAGCATCTAGTTTGTGACTTGCCTAGCTATGGATCCTTGTGTCTTGAATATTTAGTTCTCTTTGGTTGCTATTAACATATTCCCTAGACCTGCGTCAACTTTGCCTCATTTATATAATGCTGAGTGTAAATTTGAGTCCAGCCAGTTGTTTCTAACATGATAACCTTCAAAAGCTCATATGTTACTTCAAGCTCTTTCTGCATATTTATTACTAATCATGTATTAATTATTTCTATTCTTGTTTCTGTTGGATGGCGTTTTGGCATACAGACTTTATAGTGAATGAAAGGGTTGATCCCCGTGATGAAGAGGTTGCAAGAAGGATGCATCGCCGTCCTCTGCTTTCTCCTGAAGACGAGCAGGAAGATGTTGAAGCTCTTGAGAGAAGAATTCAGGAGAAGTATTCCAGAAATCGTGCAGAATATGATGATGACGATGCCACTGAGGTGGAACAGCAAGCTCTGTTGCCTTCTGTTCGTGATCCAAAGCTGTGGATGGTGAAATGTGCGGTATGTCATATAGCTTGTCTCGGTTTATAATGACGACATGACGTCTATCATTGGTGCCAATTTAGACCCAGTTACGGGTCGTATCTTAAAGCCCCAGCTAAAAGGGAAACATTTAATTGGGATGAAACTGGCCCAGTTATCTATTTATGATACATGCAACCTTTTTTTAATGCATTATCAATTTATGAAAAATGGGACAACAGTCTTTGCGGGTCAACCTGGCTTAATTTGTTACTACTCTTGCTTCAACTTGCCCATTGTCTACTTTTAATACATGCAACCTTTTTCCAAATTCCAATGCATCATTGATTAATTAAAAAAATGGACAAAAGTCTTTGCGGGTCAACCTGGCTCAGTTTGTTACTACCCTTTCTACAACTAATCAACCCATGCTAAAACTGACAAGCTTTAACACGAACCAGTCATCCAACCCATTGCTTCTACTATTTTATGTGGAGCTATTAGCTGGTTCTTTGATTCTTTTCTTTCTATTATATGCTAGATTGGCCATGAGAGAGAGGTGGCTGTTTGCTTAATGCAGAAGTGCATTGATAGAAGTAGTGAGTTGCAGATTAGATCGGCCATTGCCCTTGACCATTTGAAGAACTATATCTATATTGAAGCAGATAAAGAAGCCCACGTGAAAGAGGTATGCCTTTTAGGTTGACCAAGTGGAAAGAAATTTATGTTTTTGGTTTGGTTTTCTGTTCATGATTTCGAGTTGTGACAGTGTTGTAAAGCACTAAATTGAGAATCTTAAATTACATTACACATTTTTAGTGAACCCACAAATGAAATTGTAGGCAACATTTTTTTATCAATCATGAGTTTGTGAGTTGTTTATTTTGGGAAGTTGCTTAGAATACATTTATTAATTAAAAAGTGGATAAGTGGCTAACTGTATTACTGGAAATGCCAGTTAACTGTTCGTGTGGGGTTTTGGTCTTCAACCAAGATATGAGAACCTATGGTGATTGTTTTATATTTTTGGGAGTTTTCAGGCTTGTAAGGGTATGCGTAACATATATACTGGCAGCAAGATTTTGCTGGTACCTATAAAGGAAATGACTGATGTTCTATCAGTTGAGAGCAAAGCAATTGATATTTCTAGGGATGCTTGGGTCAGGATGAAAATTGGAACATACAAAGGAGATCTTGCAAAGGTAACACACCCTTTCATTTACGCAGCATAGTCACCGTATTAATTTTAAGTTTTTTCTCTTGTAGGTTGTGGATGTGGATAATGTGAGGCAAAGAGTTACAGTTAAGTTGATTCCAAGGATTGACCTACAAGCGCTGGCAAACAAATTGGTATGTCTAATAAGTACTTGCAGCTGTATTTATCACTTAACGATTATTATACCACATGCTAGTATATAAATCTTTTCCGTTCCTAGACCAGTTTTCATCATTAAATGTTTTCTCTATAATGGGCAATTCCTTGGTATGGGTCTGGTTGGCGTGAAACATATTTTTTTCAAATTTACTCGTTTTTTAACTACTTATAAGTGTGTAGAATACGATAAGAAATTATGTTATTATGTGTGTGTGTATATATATATATTTAGAGAGAGAGAGAGAGAGAGAGAGAGAGAGAGAGATCAAATGATCAGATTTAGGAAGATGTATGTAATTTAAAATGTACCATGGACTACCAATCAGTTTGCTTTTAAGATAATTTTGTTTTTAAACTATAACTCATTAAATATAACCCCAATTAACCCTATTATCAGTAAGCTTGATAGGGCTGCCTCTGCATATGTTATCCTATGGCTTCTGAGTTAATTGTGTTGTTGTGTCCCATTTCAGGAAGGTAGGGAGGTCCAGAAGAAGAAGGCTTTCACCCCTCCACCTCGATTTATGAATGTTGAGGAGGCTAGGTGGGTTTAGTATTGTTTTTGTGTTTTTTGTACGTCTATTCGGCTTTATTGATCTTTTTTTCTTTCTTCTAATTACTGTATGTCTAGAGAAATGCATATTCGTGTTGAGCGTAGACGGGATCCAACGACAAATGATTACTATGAAAATATAAATGGCATGATGTTCAAGGATGGTTTCTTATATAAGACCGTATCGATGAAGTCAATAAGTACTCAGAATATACAGCCAAGCTTTGATGAACTTGAAAAGTTCCGGCAACCTAGTGAGAACGGGGAGAATGATAATAATTTGTCAACACTTTTTGCGAACAGAAAGAAAGGACATTTTATGAAAGGTGATAGAGTTATTGTGATCAAGGGAGATCTTAAAAATCTTAAGGGATGGGTTGAGAAAGTCGAAGAAGGGACGGTTCATATAAAGCCGAATGCAGAAGGACTTCTAGTAAGTGAATCCTTTTCAAGTTTTTATATCTCTCATATATTGTATTATCATCTAGAGGTGGCAAAATGGGCGGGTTGGGTTATCTCACAATCGTTGTCCACTTTTGATATAATTATTGTTGACATAAAAGCTATTGTTTACTTTAAGTAAGGCTATGTATGCATTTGAGAACACTTTAGGTGTCGTTAGACTCTTATTCAATGTTTATAGCTATTTGGTTTATTTTTACCTGTTTAATTTAGCAGATTAATAAGTTGCTACATTATCACTACAATCTATTCATAGTTTTTGTGGTTTCCAGACAACTCTTGCTGTAAATGAAAAAGAGCTGTGCAAGTATTTTGAGCCAGGAAATCATGTGAAAGTTGTGTCTGGTGCACAAGAAGGTGTGACTGGAATGGTTGTAACAGTTAAGGGGCATGTAGTTAACATTGTGTCAGACACCACCAAGGAAGTTGTAAGTGACATGGGTATATCATTCTCAGTTCTGATTTGTCTTCTATTAATTACTGTTTAATTATATTCCAGCTACATGTTTTCTCTGACAATGTTGTGGAGAGTTCTGAAGTGACGTCTGGAATTACCAAAATTGGGGATTTTGAGCTCCATGATCTTGTCCAACTGGAGTAAGCATTAACTATACACATTTTATGTATTGCTTTGCTAGGCTCAGTTTTTTTATGCATTCTTTTTTTATTTTTGGCAGTAATTCCAACTTTGGTGTAATCATACGCGTAGACAGTGAAGCATTTCAGGTTGGTGCTTTTAGCCTAACGACTAGTCATTAGAGGTGGCAAGTTTGGTCCAATGATGTTTAATGGATTTATCTGGGTTATGTTCTATACATAACAGAAATGATGTGTTAAATAGAAAACTGGTCAACTGGGTCGAAAATCACCAATAGTGTGTTTTTATGCATAAAATCTCCTAAACGTTTTATTTGAAAAGTTAGATTATTTATAAGCTTATAAATTTTGTTATTATGCTTTTCATTAGTTAATCATAAAATAATCAAGTTTTCAAGTCAAAAGCATTTTCAAGACAGCCCAATGAGCCGTACCAAAAGTTGCACGTTTTGACCAGAACTTATTTGAGCCGCTACACAACCTGCTGATTTTGCAAACTCTACTAGTCATGGTAGAATTGTGATTATTTTACGTTCTCTTTCCCTGTAGGTTCTGAAGGGTGTTGCAGATAAAGCAGAGGTTGAACTTGTTAGGTTAAGAGACATTAAATACAAAATTGATAGGAAAGTATCTGCTCAGGATCGTTATAAGAACACTGTATCAGTGAAAGATGTGGTTAAAGTCCTTGAGGGTCCATGCAAGGCGAGTCTCTCTCTCTCTCTCTCAAAATAAGTTGTTTTATCTTCTCTTAAATCTAATTATGATATTATTTTTTTTATCATATAGGGGCGACAAGGTCCTGTTGAACACATTAATAGAGGAATCCTGTTCATATACGATCGTCACCATTTGGAGCATGCAGGGTTTATCTGTGCTAAAGCTCAGTCATGTGTGTTGGTCGGCGGTTCCCGTGCAAATGGTGATAGAAATGTATGTGTTATCTGGTTCTAAAGATTTTCTTTTGTCTTTTTGATTTTCGCATCACTTAATCATCGAGTTGGCAAGTTGTGCGTGTTGTGTCAAAATGGTAGGGTCAAAATTGGAAATGTTTTGTGTGGATTGGAACAGAGCAGTTTGGGTTTTGTTGACCCACAATGCTTATAACTTGTCTAAGATCTTTAATTTTTAATGGATAGTTTGGGTTTTGTTGACCCACAATGCTTATAACAGAGTCATTACTGTTTTGATAATATATTAATTATTCGAATAAGATGGTATATGATGTATTATGCATTTCAAACACTTGGGGTAACTTTTGATCTTACTTTATTTGATCTGCTAGATGTAACACAATCTGAATTGACCCATTTGCGTGTAAAATGGGTCAAAGTTTGCCGCTTCTAATTTATCCCAAATTTGGTAGATTTAGTCACTTGTTACTCTCATATTATTTTGTCATCATACAATTGATTACATTGCTAATTGTTCAATCATTATTCCAAATGAAAAATATCTTATGATTTGGCACATGTGTAGGGCAATCCATTGGCATCAAGAGTTGCTCAGCTTAGGACTCCCACTCGTATTCCTCATTCTCCTGGTAGAGGAGGCCCACCACTACGTATGTTTTACTTTTGTTTTATTTTCTTACAAAGTTTTTGATCCTTAGAAAGTAGTTGAGGAGTACCCTAATTACTTATTCTTTATTTATGTAGCTGGTGGGAGGTACAGAGGCGGAAGAGGAGGGAAAGATTCTTTAGTTGGAACTGTCATTAAAATTCGGGTGGGTCCCTTTAAAGGATACAAGGGGCGGGTTGTTGATGTCCATGGAACATCAGTTCGGATTGAATTGGAGTCACAAATGAAGGTTGTTACAGGCAAGTTCTTTCTGCTTTCTGTTCTTTTTATCCTTGTACTTGGTTATTTATGTAATCATAACTCCCTGTTCTTCTCTCAGTCGATCGCACACACATATCAGATAGTGTGAATGTCACGACCCCGTATCGGTAAGTTTAAACACATCTTTTCTGTTCAAATCACAAAATTAGGAAATGAATGCCTTATGAACTTTTTTATTGTTTACCAGTGACACACATAGGTACGCCTCTGGAAGCGAGACACCTATGCATCCTTCAAGAACCCCACTTCATCCGTACCAGACACCTATGAGAGATGCTGGAGGTTGGTTATGTCATAGCTTACTTCTTAATGATTACATATGGATTAAATATGTGTGTGTATGTATATTTGTATTTGATGTTTATGTGTAATGACTTTAACGTATACGAATGTTACCTCAGCAACACCTATTCATGATGGCATGAGGACGCCCATGCGTGACAGAGCATGGAACCCATATGCACCAATGAGTCCTCCAAGGTTTGCCATCTTTTCCATGAGATATTACTTATGATGATGTTGAACTTGAGAAGTGAGATAATAATCTGTGGTTAAAGAATAATTAAACTAAATTTCTGGTTAGTAGCAGTAGTAATGTAAATACTAATAATATTTTGATGGCATTATTTTAGGGACTCATGGGAAGATGGAAACCCTGGTTCTTGGGGATCAAGTCCTCAGTATCAGGTGAGTTACTGCAGGCTGTCTAAACCAAAGTCTTTACATGTTTAGTGAACGTTTTATATAATTATTATGTTGCATGACGCAGCCGGGAAGTCCTCGTTCAAGAGCATATGAAGCACCAACTCCTGGTTCAGGATGGGCCAACACTCCTGGTGGGAGTTACAGTGAAGCTGGCACACCACGAGATACCACCCCTACCTATGGTAATCAATAATTAACAATTTATATTCAACTGATAATCTGATATCTAGATGCTCATACATATATTACATATATTTATATATGCTTATGTTATTACAGGAAATGCTCCAAGCCCTTACTTGCCATCAACACCTGGTGGACCGGCTCCCATGACACCAAGCTCGGCATATTTACCTGGTACTCCTGGGGGCCAACCAATGACTCCTGGAGGTGGTGGCTTGGATATGATGTCACCTGCAGTAGGTAGGTTCCATTCATATTCTAAGTTCCATTCATATTCTAAGTTCCATTCATATTCTAACATGTATTTATTTATGCGATGCCAAAGAAAGTTTGTTAGATGAATTACTTTTGACTATGGGGGGGTTCATAAACGTCGAAACCGCCTGTATCATACAAGCTGCCCAAACCAAAGCAAGTCTGACGGTTCAGTTTTGGCTGTTTTAACAGCCTGGTTGACTATTTTGAACCTGGAACTGGCCACTTTGTCCTTTTCTATTTATTTATTTTTGGAATATGCAGTTATGTTTATGTATTATATTCATGTATCATTTTTAATCTTTAAAAGTTGTATAATACGAACCAAAGTTGGTTCAAACTGCCAGCCCATTCGGTTTGGTTGGTCTTGTTTGAAACCATTTGCGGTTTGGTTGGTCTTGTTTGAAACCATTTGCGGTTTGGTGTACACTTTTGTCAAAGTCAGGAACACGCTTATTTTTTATTGACAATGTGAATGATTGGTGGTGTTTGCATTGCAGGTGGTGATCATGATGGACCATGGTTCCTGCCTGATATATTGGTAAATGTACGCCGGCCAGGTGAAAATGCCTCCCTCGGTGTCATTCGAGAAGTGCTTTTGGTATGTACTTTTACATGCAACCCTTTTTTTTTATTTCTTCCTCCTTTTAGTAATTTATGTTGCTTTTTAGGACGGTGCATGCCGGGTAGCTCTTGGTGCAAGCGGAAATGGTGAGATTATCACTGCCAACCCTAGCGAGATAGAGGTTGTCGTGCCACGGAAGTCCGACAAAATTAAAATAATGGGTGGCGCCCAGCGTGGTGCGACAGGGAAGCTGATTGGTGTCGATGGCACTGACGGAATCGTTAAGGTGGATGAATCACTTGATGTTAAGATATTAGATATGGTTATTCTAGCTAAGTTAGCACCTTTATCATGATTTTCTAAATTCTCAAGTATATACATCATCTGTTTGTCGTTTTGAGTTTCGGGGAATGGACGGTAATTTTGTCATGTATAAGATAGGTTTATTTATTTCAGTTACGGTGTACTTAGAAGCATTACCAAAGATGGTTTTTTTATTCAATTCTAAAACTGGGGTGTTAACAGAGGGGTTTTAGGTTTTATACAACCCGTGACATCACATTTTGGGGTGTGTGACATCACATTCTGAGTATGTGACAACTTTTTATTGGTGTGTGATGTGAGCCGGGCTGTATGAATCATAATTAGAGGGTGTATGATCCTTAAATACCTAACAAAGACGAACCAAAATGACCGGGTTGACTGTTCGCTTTGGTGGTTTTTACTGAATATTGAACGTTTTCTTCTTTTCAAACCATTGGTTTGAACATTGGAATTAAGGAAATATATACGGACTATATTACGAGATATACACATATGGCTAACACCATTAATTCAAAAAGTTTAAAGTGCACTTTCTTACTTATTTTATTTCACCCTTAATAATAAAACATTTTTTTTCTTCTTCTTTAAAACTTTTTTTTACTTGTTTAATATTATTTGGTCTTTTTTAATTTGCATTTTTGTATATGAAATTATTTTGTGTATACAATGTTAATTACGTATTTGCAATTATGTTTATCTATTGTTTATTAGTGACTTAGTGTGTATATTACACACTATCAGTTATAAAAAATAAATAAAACTTATTAATTTGAACGTGCTCTAAAAAGTCATTTTCCAAAAGAAGGTAAAAATAAGAAATAAAGTTTTTCTTTGGTTTTGTGAATGTTTACATAAAAAATATACGGGTTTTAATCCAGGTTAGTGTTTTAGTTGACGTGGCACTTGGAGAATCCTTGAACTGTTTGTTAAAACTAGTTTTAATAACCTAAACTTTTTAAAGTGGGAAGCACGTCGAACTGTTTGTTCGTTCATTAGAGGATTTGAGTACTGGGAGAATCCTTGAGAGAATTTGAAGATTTGGAAGTGATTTGAGAGTGATGTAAGAGATTAGAGGTGCTCGAGGTTGGTATTTATTTATAAGTATGATGAGAGTTTGGGTAATAAAGAATGTGGTTGAGAGTTAGAAGTGGGTAAAAAAAATAGTTAATGAATGTGGTTAGTAGTTGGTAAATGTTTATAAAAAAATTAATAAATAAATGTTTATTAAAATGAGATTAAAACCAAATTTTAAAGAAAAAAATAAAAATAAACACTATGGGGTTGAGAAAATAAAAAAAATATTTAAGAAGAAATGAATAGATTAAAATGTTAAAAAGAATATTAAAATTTAAAATATATCATTTACATTATTTTTATAATGTGTACCGAATCCATAAATGACTATGTACAATCCCAGATCCCTTGTATTAAAAGTTATATATACAAACTTCAAAGCTAAACCATTGATTTGTTTTGATTTGGACGATTTAGGATGTTACAAAATTCGCAGTAAATGTCTTGGTGTTTTTGTTGGAGAGCTTCTTATGATGAATGGAGAAGAAAGTATGCAATGGAAGTTTTAACTGTATTAAGATCATGATGAATAGGATAACTCATGTCTGAAAGCCTGTAAAATCTAGTGGTTAGTGAGTGGTTGTCTATAGAGAGGATGTGACAGGATTTTAGATGCGAATTTCAAAGAAACGACTGAGAATATCATTTGTAACACGTCTTTCCTCTCTAATGGGATTCTTTGTTACCACCAAGGGTGTGCGATGGATACTATTAGTGCGTTAGGCAAATCTCACATTCATGGTAAGGCAAACTTTATCAAGGAATCAGGATGATAAGTCCTTAAATGGGATGTTTCTTGTAACATCTTGAGAAAATCTTACAACGGTCATGGACTAAGAGATACTGGGTTATAAAGAATACCAAACCTTAAAAGTATGAACATCTAGTCTCTTGTACTAACCAATATAATCTATTTTGTCTATGAGTGGCTCATAAATTTAATTTGGTTACCCGAGTGGAGACTTATCATGATGTCACCCACCTTGGGACTAACTCCAATACTCCCACCCTAGCACGCTTAACCAGATGCGCAACTTCTTTATGTTGGGTCCGTCCCTTACCGATTTGATCTTCCGGCCACTACCAATCGAAAAAAATTGAGTCGGGCCCCCACTGATTCAAGAACCAAGCTTCGCCACTACCCTTAACTGTAGAGTTCTTTCATCCATAGCTATTACAACCAAAACATGGTGATGTTTGAAGTCCGATATTCCTTTTAAACTCATCATCTGTCTTATCCATGTCCGATGTGATACTTGTCAATAAACTACTCTTATGGACTCATAATCCTCGACGAGGTTCCCCCACCTCACCATCCTTAGACCACCCGTACTCGAGCGCCATTGTCAGCGTTATTTCAAACTTCGCGCCCACACACCGTTACGGTGGGGCGCTATCTTTCAACTGTGGCCGATAGCGTGATGTTTATAACGCTGGACATCATTTTTAAAACACAATAAGATTTAGCCACGAGTAGAATTCAAACGTTAATATTATTGATAAATGGTCAAATTTTTTTCAAATGTGCCAACGTCTTTTTTTTACAAACGGTTAATTTACATAATACATACATACATACAAACACAACTTCATTATTTTACAACTACACAACTCAACTACAAAACCACATTTTTACCCACTATCAAATAAAAACCCAACTACAAACCACAAAATATTCAAAGATATGGCTGGTGGATATCATAACGAGCTTGCCGGACATTCCAATCTCCGGCGATACTCTCGCCGGAGACGTCGTCTACCAGTCTTCTCTTCTCCTCCTCCTCAACCAATGTTCTCTTCTCCTCATCTTCCTCAAACAATGTTCTCTTCTCCTCCTCCTTCTCAACCATTGTTCTCTCATCCTCATCCTCAACCAGTGTCCACTCCTCCTCCTCGACGTCGACTAACCTCCATTCCTCCTCTACCAGGTTACACTCCCCCAACTCCAGACTGTGGCAACCGGAAAATTTTTCTTCTCTTTCGTCTCTTCCTTTTTGGCCTTGGGCAATTTTCGGGACGAAAATTCTTTCAACAGGGGGATGATGTGACACCCGGCAAACTCAGGTTAGTAACGTTGACTAAACTAGTAAGTCTACCTTAGCGAGTCATGCATATTACGTCCTTAACGGGGTCAGTTGAGTCGGTATGATGATCCGCGGGGTCATCGGGAGTCGGTCCATAACTATGGGTACAAGGATCGGCGATTCGTGGAATCGCCGGGTTTAATGCACACACGAGTCTCGAGTCCCGGAATTGGTGAACGGATGTAAACGTGTTAGTTATCATGCATTATATGTTTGAAATCATTATGTGACTTATTGGTATGTGAATACGTGTTTAAATATGTTAAAATAGTGTTTAACGCGCCAAAAACCCATTCCAGCACCCTATAGGCGATTAGGAGCCTGGGGGACTCCTAATCGCGTGAACAGTACGCGATTACAAAGGGAATGGGGCGAGTAGGAGGCCTGATCGCGTGAACAGTGGCGATTAGAGCCCCTACTCGCGAGTAGGAGGCTAATCGCGTGAACAGTGGAGCGATTAGGCCCCTACTCGCCTGGTCTGGGCTCCTAATCGCGTGAACAGCAGGGCTCGGGTCAAAACACCTATAAATAGAACCCTTAACTCCCCAAACACCTCTAGAACAACCCTAGCTGCTCCCAAGTCGCCCACACACCTTAAAACACTTCTGGAACTCATTTTGCTACAAAAATCACCATCCCCAAGCTTACACACCTTTCTTTAGCAAAACCCAAGGTGTGTTCTTCATCCCTAACCTTTGTAAAGTTGTTATTTTGAGTTCCCCCAAAGTTCCAGACCTTGTTTTACCAAATGTGTCTTTAAAAACCTTTCAAAAGAGTCTTAAACCAAGTTTACACCTTAATGCTTGTTATATGTGAAGTTTACATGCATATGTTGGTCTTATTGGTGATTTTAACATGAATGTTTTCAAGATATGATTGTACTTCTGCTATGTAGAGATTAGTAGGAAGGTTGTCTTAGAATCTTAGCCATTATTGTGGTGTTTTGAAGAAAATGCATATTTTGACCCATTTGTATGTTCTTGAGGATTTAGGATGATTATGGTATGATTGTTGATGCAATATTGTTAGGATTCACACTAGGAAGATGTTAGATCAGAGGTTTTATGAGTTACATGTTTGTAGAGTTTGAAATCTGATTGTTTCCATTTAAGGAAAGATAAGGTTGGTAGAAGAAACCTAGTACTTTGCCATTTTAGGAAATAATTGCATAGAACATGCTAGATCAGTGATATGTTGGGGTTTTTGCTTGAAATGGGTTGGTAAATGATTTAGGTTTGATATTGGGTGTTGTTGCATGTTTCGGATCTGATTTGGAGGGTTTAACGCGCGAAAATCCATTACACAGCAGCAACAGGCGATTAGGCATCCTAATCGCCTGATGCCACGCGATTGTGCAGACATGTGGGGCGATTAGGACCCTAATCGCCTCATGATTCATGCGATTAGGCCCCTAATCGCCTGTAGGCTAATGCCTACTCGCGTGTAACCTCCCTAATCGCATGTACTGCTGTCGTGAACGCGTTTTGACATCCCGGAACACGATTTGACACCTAGGAACATGTTAGGAACCCCGGGATACACCCAATGACTTGGTAAGACGTGTTCGGACCTGTTTATGCGTTAATTGGACATTATGCTAGACTAGGTGAACTCTTGCGCGTATTAAGTGTTTAATTGCATATGTTGCATGATGTCTTGCATTTATCTAACACGTGGAATGTCGGGTCACCAATGGGATGTCGGGTCTTGTCTGGCACGGTCGGTCTAACAGTTAAAGGTGTTTTCAAACGTTTATGGTCACGGTCTGGACATACGGGGACTAGTTAGCCTGCGGGTTATTAGTCCAATACTTATACGCATCTTATGATAGGTCGCCGCTATTTGGGACTATCATAACATAACTACTTAACTGTTTTCAAGTAACGCAAACCAAGGTGAGTGTCACAGCCCCACTTTTACCGTTTTACTTTCGGGGAGAAACATGCTACTTATTTGACTACTCATCATAGATCATGTTATACTATGGTTACTTTACGTACTATGCGGCTTTTACAGAAAGTCCCAGGGGGAACCATGAATGTGCGGGGATGCACAACGGGGGAAATGTGGATAGATCTATTGGGCCTTACAAACCCCACCCGACGGCTGGGAGCCGGGCGGGTGCATATTGTCTCTAATACTTTGGGGGTTACCGAGGCATCGGTAATCCCGTCCGTCTGGGCTGGCTTCAACACTTATACCGGTTTAGTAATGGATTCCCAACCGCAGTAGTAGCAACACTTAATGTCTAGCTAACGTTCTCATAACATAGTAGTAACGGGAAATGATCTTACCGAACTTATAACAACACTTTTATGAAAGAAAACCTGTGAACTCACCAGCATTATATGTTGACATTTTTGGCATGTTTTCTCAGGTCGCTAAGGTAGCGGTTATCGGACTAGGCGCACGGAGTCATGCACGGCGTCTATTATTTTGAAACATATTAAACAATGTCTTGTAAACAATGATATGTCTTTTGGTTGTAAACAAGAATGCTTCCGCTGCTGGTTTACAGCTCAAAGCATGATATTTTGGTTTTAAATATAATTATGAATGCATGTTTGTTGTATGTTTATTGTGATCGTTGACTGAGATCCTGGTGTGTCACGCGCCTCGCGGTAAAACCCCGCACGTGGAATTTGAGGGTGTGACAGATTGGTATCAGAGCCAACGGTTATAGTGAACTAGGACTGCATGTAGAGTCTAGTCTATAACTGAGTCGCACACACTAGACGGTCACAATTAGTCGAGTCTTAGCAAGCGGGTAACAATATGATTTGTCGGGGTGTCGATGTCATTGTCTTCTACGCTACATCACCTGTTTGCTCTTTATCATTCTATTTCTTGATTCCTCATTACTATGATTCGGCGGCGAACGATATACTATTGAACTTTCTTGACGGCGGTGTACATTGGGGTAGCTTCGGCGTACTCTGGAGATCTGTCCAAGGATTTGGACATCTCCCCTCTATGCCCTAATGGACACGCTCGTTCTTATGCATATTACCTTGTACTATACTTATGATAATACCATGATTGGGCGCTAGTGTTCGGTGACCTGAACTTCAAACTTAAAGCGCGCCTGGAGGGCCATGTGGAACAGTTTATCATGTCGGGTGCACACGAGATCATAAACTGTGATGCATGGGATCCCTGGCGGCTTTGGGCTTGAACGGATGGACCCGAGCTGGGCTCGGTCTAGTTTCTTGGAATTCTTAATTGGGTTATATCACGGGCAAGTCTGAGTCGATCCTCACTTGGGTTATATCACGGGAATTCTTAATTGGGTTATATTGGGTTATGTTGTGACAGAAGATGTCAGGAGCTCGTGGAGGTCGCAGAGGCGGCCGTGCTGGCGGCCGTGGTGGTGGCCGCGGTGGTGGCCGTGGGAACATTAATATGACCCAGGCGGAGTTGGATAACTTGATGCAGCAGCATGTGAATATTGCTTTGGCTGCGTTACAAGCCGCTCATAATGCCATGGGTGGTACGTCGATCCTCACTTATTCTACCTTGTTCTAGGGTACTTTACCTTTTCTTGATTCTCACCCACGTGTCTGTTCCAGGTGGTGCTGTCAATCCTCCTCCATCCCAGTGTTCTTACAAAAAGTTTATGGATTGTAAGCCCCACAACTTTAGTGGCACTGAAGGGGCAGTGGGACTGCTCCGTTGGTTGGAGAAAATCGAATCTGTTTTCTCGATGTGCAGCTGCCCGGAAGGCGACCGGGTGAAGTATGCTTCTGCGACCCTGGAGGGTCAAGCTTTGACTTGGTGGAACTCCACCACCCAGACTATGGGTATTGGGGAAGCCCACGCTATGCCCTGGGCAGAATTCATTCAGTTGCTGAAAAATGAGTATTGCCCGAGGGATGAAATCCAGAAGCTTGAGCATGAAGTCTGGAATCATAAGATGGTGGGTTCTGAGATTGAAGCTTATACTGCTAGGCACAATGAGTTGGCGGTGTTGTGCCCCGATCTGCACGCACCCGAATACCGAAGGATTGAGCATTATGTTGCTGGTTGGTACCGGAGATTGCCGGGTTAGTTGCTGCGGGTAACCTTACTGTTTATTCTGAGGTGGTTCGGTCGGCCCACAGGCTGACCAACATGAAGGTGACTGAAGGGGTCTTGCCTCCTCGAGGCGCTGCTGTGAAGACTTCCGATAGTAACAAGCGGAAGTGGGAAACTGTGGGGAAAGGCTCGAGCTCGGCTCAGCCTCAACAGGTGAGGAAGACTGATACTGGGGGATCGTCGTCTGAACGACAACCGGGGGTTTATGCTGGGAAGTTGCCAAAGTGTGATCGGTGCAACTATCATCACACCGGTTCTTGCGATGATAAGGACCGTTGCCGTCGGTGCCATAAGATTGGGCACCAAGCCAAGGATTGTAGGTCCAACCCTTTGGGGAACCGAAACCCATCGGTCACACCAGCCCCAGCCCCTCAAGTCGCTGCTCCTCAGGGAAATCAGGGGAAACAAGGGTGCTATAACTGTGGTGAGCTTGGTCACTACAAGCGTAACTGCCCCAAGTTGAAACAGGGTGAAGCCGGGAAGAATGGGTCGGGCAATGGAAACAATGGGGCGGAGGCAGGAATGCTCGCGCCTTCGTGATCGGTTCAAGTGGTGCTCGACAGGATCCCGACACTGTTACTGGTACGTTTCTCCTCGATAATCGCTATGCTACGGTTTTATTCGATTCTGGTGCCGATAAGAGTTTCATATCTCTTGGGTTTAGTCAATTGCTTGATAGGGTACCTACACCTTTAGAGGCTAAGTACTTGATAGAATTGGCTGATGGTAAGAAAGTCGAGGCGACGCACGTCCTTAGGGAGTGTCACCTTGAGTTGTCGGGTTATTCCTTCCCTATTGATCTCATGCCGGTGTCCTTGGGTAGTTTCGATGTTGTCGTGGGTATGGATTGGTTGTCTCTGTATCATGCTGAGATCGTTTGTTTTGATAAAGTCATTCGACTTCCTCTCCCTGATGGAGAAATTCTGTTGGTGCACGGTGAGAAGAGCGGGGTCCCATTGAGTATCATTTCGTGTATGAAAGCCTATAAGTATCTTCGGAAGGGTATTCTGCCATTCTGGCACTTGTTTCGGTTTCGTCTGAAGAAGAGAAGAAGATTGAAGATATTCCTGTTGTCCGCGACTTTCCCGATGTATTTCTCGAAGACTTACCTGGTCTTCCGCCTTATCGCCAGGTCGAATTTGGTATTGAACTTGCTCCGGGTGCGGCCCCTATTGCTCGTGCCCCTTATCGTCTCGCACCTCCTGAGATGCAGGAGTTATCGAACCAGTTGCAGGAGCTGTTAGAGAAGGGTTTCATTCGACCTAGTTCGTCCCCGTGGGGAGCCCCTATTTTGTTTGTCAAGAAGAAGGACGGAAGCCTACGGATGTGTATCGACTACCGGGAGTTGAATAAGGTTACCATCAAGAATCGCTATCCTCTTCCCCGCATCGATGACTTATTTGACCAGCTTCAGGGTTCCAGTTTCTATTCGAAGATCGATTTGAGGTCGGGGTACCATCAGTTGAGGGTTCAAGAAGCTGACATTCCGAAGACCGCCTTTCGAACTCGCTATGGCCATTTTGAATTCCTGGTCATGCCTTTTGGTCTCACCAACGCACCTGCCATCTTTATGGATCTGATGAACCGTGTTTGCAAGCCTTATCTTGATAAGTTCGTGATTGTCTTCATTGATGATATTCTAGTCTATTCCAAGAACGAGGTGGACCACCAGGAACACCTACGTCTTGTTTTGGAACTTCTGAGGCGGGAACAGCTGTACGCCAAGTTTTCTAAGTGTAGCTTCTGGTTGCGTGAAGTTCAATTCCTTGGTCATGTTGTTAATGAGAAAGGAATTCACGTCGACCCAGCGAAGATTGAGGCCATTAAAGACTGGGAAGCACCAAAGACGCCATCTGAGGTGCGGCAATTCCTAGGCCTTGCAGGTTATTACCGTCGTTTTATCGAGGGATTTTCGAAGATCGCTCAACCCCTCACCTCGCTTACCCAGAAGGACAGAAAGTTCGACTGGGGTGATTCGCAGGAGTCGGCCTTCCAGTTGTTAAAGGCTAAACTCTGTTCTGCTCCTATCTTGTCCTTGCCTGAGGGTACGGACGATTTTGTGGTTTATTGTGACGCTTCTATCCGGGGTCTTGGTTGTGTACTGATGCAGCGCGAGAAGGTCATCGCCTATGCTTCTCGTCAGCTTAAGGTTCATGAGAAAAACTATCCCACCCATGATCTGGAGTTGGGTGCGGTGGTCTTTGCTTTAAAGATTTGGAGGCATTACTTGTACGGTACCAAATGCACTATTTACACCGATCACAAGAGCCTCCAGCATATCTTTGATCAGAAGGTGTTGAATATAAGACAGCGTCGTTGGGTCGAGCTTCTTAATGACTACGAGTGCGCTATCAAATACCATCCTGGCAAGGCGAATGTGGTCGCAGACGCCTTGAGCAGGAAGGAAACGGCTAAACCTCGTCGTGTTCGGGCTCTTCAGCTCACTATCCATTCCGGCTTACCTGATCGAATCCGTTCAGCGCAGCAAGAAGCTTTGAAGGAGGAAAACCTTAAAGCTGAAACCATGCATGGTGCTGATAGTCACCTTGAACTCAGGTCCGATGGGTTACACTACTTCGCTGAACGTATTTGGGTTCCTTTATTTGGGGGCTTGCGGGAGCTCGTTCTTGATGAAGCTCACAAGTCCCGGTACTCTATTCACCCTGGCTCCGATAAGATGTACAAGACCTGAAGATACTTTACTGGTGGCCGAACATGAAGGCGGACGTGGCTTCGTATGTGAGCAAGTGCTTGACCTGTGCCAAGGTCAAGGTCGAATATCAAAAGCCGTCCGGCCTTCTGCAACAGCCTGAAATCCCCGAGTGGAAGTGGGAGCGGATTACGATGGACTTTGTGACCAAACTCCCGAAATCGCCCAGTGGTTGCGACATGATCTGGGTAATTGTCGATAGGTTGACAAAGTCTGCGCACTTCCTCGCTATCAAGGAGACCGATGGTCTCGAGCGCCTGGCACGGTTATATCTCAAGGAAGTGGTCTCTCGGCACGGGGTGCCTGTCTCTATTATTTCTGATCGTGATCCTCGGTTCGCCTCTAACTTCTGGAAATCCTTGCATAAGGCTCTGGGTACTCAGTTAGACATGAGCACAGCCTATCATCCGCAAACTGACGGTCAAAGTGAGCGGACGATCCAAACGCTAGAAGACATGCTTCGGGCATGTGTGATCGATTTTGGCAAGGGGTGGGAGAGTCATTTACCGTTGGTGGAATTCTCCTACAACAACAGTTACCATTCTAGCATCAAGGCAGCTCCGTTCGAGGCTCTTTACGGGCGGAAATGCCGGTCTCCTCTTTGTTGGGCCGAGGTGGGTGAGAGTCAACTCACCGGCCCGGAACTTGTGTACGAGACTTCCGAAAAGATCGTACAAATCCGTAACCGCATGGCAGTAGCTCGGGATCGTCAAAAGAGCTATGCCGATCGTCGTCGCAAGCCTTTGGAGTTTGAGGTTGGCGACAGGGTTTTGTTGAAGGTATCTCCGTGGAAGGGCGTTATACGTTTTGGGAAACGGGGCAAATTGAATCCTCGGTATGTGGGACCGTTCGCAATCCTGGAACGGATTGGACCGGTAGCATACAGGCTTGATCTGCCAGCTGAGCTCAGTAATGTTCATAACGTCTTCCATGTTTCTAATTTGAAGAAGTGTTTGGCGGATGAATCTTTGGTTGTTCCTCTCGAAGAGATCAAGGTGGATGATCGTCTACGTATCGTGGAGGAACCGGTTGAAATTCTCGACTATAAAATCCGTAGCCTTCGCCGGAGTAAAATCCGCATTGTTAAAGTCCGTTGGAACTCTAATCGTGGACCGGAGTTCACGTGGGAACGGGAAGATCAAATGAAGGCTAAGTATCCCCATTTATTTCCTAAGCGCGCGTTCGAATCAAGACATGTCTCTGCTGAAGCTGAATGAATCTCGGGTCGAGATTCCTTTCAACAGGGGGATGATGTGGCAACCGGAAAATTTTTCTTCTCTTTCGTCTCTTCCTTTTTGGCCTTGGGCAATTTTCGGGACGAAAATTCTTTCAACAGGGGGATGATGTGACACCCGGCAAACTCAGGTTAGTAACGTTGACTAAACTAGTAAGTCTACCTTAGCGAGTCATGCATATTACGTCCTTAACGGGGTCAGTTGAGTCGGTATGATGATCCGCGGGGTCATCGGGAGTCGGTCCATAACTATGGGTACAAGGATCGGCGATTCGTGGAATCGCCGGGTTTAATGCACACACGAGTCTCGAGTCCCGGGAATTGGTGAACGGATGTAAACGTGTTAGTTATCATGCATTATATGTTTGAAATCATTATGTGACTTATTGGTATGTGAATACGTGTTTAAATATGTTAAAATAGTGTTTAACGCGCCAAAAACCCATTCCAGCACCCTATAGGCGATTAGGAGCCTGGGGGACTCCTAATCGCGTGAACAGTACGCGATTACAAAGGGAATGGGGCGAGTAGGAGGCCTGATCGCGTGAACAGTGGCGATTAGAGCCCCTACTCGCGAGTAGGAGGCTAATCGCGTGAACAGTGGAGCGATTAGGCCCCTACTCGCCTGGTCTGGGCTCCTAATCGCGTGAACAGCAGGGCTCGGGTCAAAACACCTATAAATAGAACCCTTAACTCCCCAAACACCTCTAGAACAACCCTAGCTGCTCCCAAGTCGCCCACACACCTTAAAACACTTCTGGAACTCATTTTGCTACAAAAATCACCATCCCCAAGCTTACACACCTTTCTTTAGAAAAACCCAAGGTGTGTTCTTCATCCCTAACCTTTGTAAAGTTGTTATTTTGAGTTCCCCCAAAGTTCCAGACCTTGTTTTACCAAATGTGTCTTTAAAAACCTTTCAAAAGAGTCTTAAACCAAGTTTACACCTTAATGCTTGTTATATGTGAAGTTTACATGCATATGTTGGTCTTATTGGTGATTTTAACATGAATGTTTTCAAGATATGATTGTACTTCTGCTATGTAGAGATTAGTAGGAAGGTTGTCTTAGAATCTTAGCCATTATTGTGGTGTTTTGAAGAAAATGCATATTTTGACCCATTTGTATGTTCTTGAGGATTTAGGATGATTATGGTATGATTGTTGATGCAATATTGTTAGGATTCACACTAGGAAGATGTTAGATCAGAGGTTTTATGAGTTACATGTTTGTAGAGTTTGAAATCTGATTGTTTCCATTTAAGGAAAGATAAGGTTGGTAGAAGAAACCTAGTACTTTGCCATTTTAGGAAATAATTGCATAGAACATGCTAGATCAGTGATATGTTGGGGGGTTTTGCTTGAAATGGGTTGGTAAATGATTTAGGTTTGATATTGGGTGTTGTTGCATGTTTCGGATCTGATTTGGAGGGTTTAACGCGCGAAAATCCATTACACAGCAGCAACAGGCGATTAGGCATCCTAATCGCCTGATGCCACGCGATTGTGCAGACATGTGGGGCGATTAGGACCCTAATCGCCTCATGATTCATGCGATTAGGCCCCTAATCGCCTGTAGGCTAATGCCTACTCGCGTGTAACCTCCCTAATCGCATGTACTGCTGTCGTGAACGCGTTTTGACATCCCGGAACACGATTTGACACCTAGGAACATGTTAGGAACCCCGGGATACACCCAATGACTTGGTAAGACGTGTTCGGACCTGTTTATGCGTTAATTGGACATTATGCTAGACTAGGTGAACTCTTGCGCGTATTAAGTGTTTAATTGCATATGTTGCATGATGTCTTGCATTTATCTAACACGTGGAATGTCGGGTCACCAATGGGATGTCGGGTCTTGTCTGGCACGGTCGGTCTAACAGTTAAAGGTGTTTTCAAACGTTTATGGTCACGGTCTGGACATACGGGGACTAGTTAGCCTGCGGGTTATTAGTCCAATACTTATACGCATCTTATGATAGGTCGCCGCTATTTGGGACTATCATAACATAACTACTTAACTGTTTTCAAGTAACGCAAACCAAGGTGAGTGTCACAGCCCCACTTTTACCGTTTTACTTTCGGGGGAGAAACATGCTACTTATTTGACTACTCATCATAGATCATGTTATACTATGGTTACTTTACGTACTATGCGGCTTTTACAGAAAGTCCCAGGGGGAACCATGAATGTGCGGGGATGCACAACGGGGGAAATGTGGATAGATCTATTGGGCCTTACAAACCCCACCCGACGGCTGGGAGCCGGGCGGGTGCATATTGTCTCTAATACTTTGGGGGTTACCGAGGCATCGGTAATCCCGTCCGTCTGGGCTGGCTTCAACACTTATACCGGTTTAGTAATGGATTCCCAACCGCAGTAGTAGCAACACTTAATGTCTAGCTAACGTTCTCATAACATAGTAGTAACGGGAAATGATCTTACCGAACTTATAACAACACTTTTATGAAAGAAAACCTGTGAACTCACCAGCATTATATGTTGACATTTTTGGCATGTTTTCTCAGGTCGCTAAGGTAGCGGTTATCGGACTAGGCGCACGGAGTCATGCACGGCGTCTATTATTTTGAAACATATTAAACAATGTCTTGTAAACAATGATATGTCTTTTGGTTGTAAACAAGAATGCTTCCGCTGCTGGTTTACAGCTCAAAGCATGATATTTTGGTTTTAAATATAATTATGAATGCATGTTTGTTGTATGTTTATTGTGATCGTTGACTGAGATCCTGGTGTGTCACGCGCCTCGCGGTAAAACCCCGCACGTGGAATTTGAGGGTGTGACACAGACGCTCCTCTCACAAATGAGGAATACATATGGGTTGTGGACTATACTATGACTGTCATGGGATTGGGGCAGCTACGACTGGTAGAGACCCAACCCCAAACCCTTCTGCTCCGAAGCCAACTGAGAAGGAGTACGAAGCAACTAGGAGTATGGATGACGAACCATACTATTTTCAATGTGCTGACTATGGTCGCATCCGCTTGGATGCTAGATCGGACGGTATTGCGACCGTTCTGTGCCCTCGCCGGAGTACACACTAGAGGACTGGGATAATTATTCTCCGTAAAAATAATTTTAGGTTTAATTATGTAATGTTTTTAATAAGTAGTTTAGGATTATGTAATGTTTTCATTTAATAACTAATTTAGGATTATGTAATGTTTTAATTAATATTAGTTGTGCGTTTTTAATATTATTTGTTTTTTTTGTACTTTTAGTTGATTAATTTAAAAAAATAATTAAATAAACAACCAATAAAAATAAAAAACTGGGGTCTTATGTTTTTCACCCCCCACTACACCCCATTTTGAATTCAAGCCCCATGCCGACTCAGCTGCCACGTGAACCAATCAGAAAATGGGGCATTATATTTTTCACCCCCACTACACATGGTCTAATAACAGATGTAGGATTTTCTTAAGGCGCTCCCTAAGCACCTAGGGACTTAAGTACGACCAACACATTTTGGGCGCAATGATTATGGATGATAAGAGAACTCCACAATTAATTGTAGTTGAGCAGGAATAGTATTAGGATGTGTGCTAAGAAGTCTTAACTCGAGCAACTAAAAACAAATATGTGAGTTCCTTATAGACAAAACAGACAATATTGATTGGTATGAGATGTTAAATTTTACAAATGACATATTAGCTAGTTATGTGTTGTTCGGGATGGTGGAGGCAAAGGTCATCGAGGAATATGAGTTTTCGAGGTTGTTCAAGAGAGACCGTACGCAAATCTTAGTTTCTTGATTGGGATGGTGGATGCAAACCTCATCGATGACAATGAGTCTATATGGGGTCAGGAGACATGTGTTCGTTTGGAATGTAGGATGTCAAATATCACCAACGCATTTTTGGTGCAATGACCGTGGATGAGATGAGAACTACAGAGTGAGTCACGCTCATGTGGGAGTAGGACACGATGGGTAACCTCATAGGAAGTTTTGATCCGGGTAACCAAATTCAGAATTGGCTAAACACGCCTATAGTAATATGATCCTACAAAAGGATGTTGAACCATTGATGAAAAAGACAATATAAGGGTGCTACATGTTATATAACTTAAAGGAATGTGGTTACAAAAGGGTTTCACTAGGGGTGTTCAGAATTCGATTCGAAAACTTTGAAATTCGACTTAATTTGATTCAATTATCAAGAATTCGATTTGATGATCAAAGATTCGAATTCGATTCAATTCGAGTTCAGTAAATCGAATACGAATTTATGATTTTAAATTCGATTTGATTCAAAATTTGAGAAAAAGTAATACATATATCTTATATATATAAATTATATACACACCTATAACTTTAGAATATCGGCTAATCTATTAATTTGTCCTAAGTCATAAATTAGCCCATTACCAAGCCCAAACATAACTAAGGCCCATAACTTAAGTCATAACCTTAAAATGAATTTATTCGAATTCGCTTCGAATTCGAGTTTCTAATACAAATTCGAATCAAATTGGTTAGCTTTTAATCGAAATCGAATTCAATAAAAAAAATAAATTATTCAAAAAATTCGATTTGAATAATTCAAAAATTCGTTATTCGATTCGATGAAATGGAAGCCATTGTATGCAAGAAAGGGTTGAAGGGTCCTTATTTGTAGTACATGAGGATGAGGAGATTATTACTTGCAAGTATCACTAGACTTGGTGCTCATTTTAAGCTATGCGACTTCTTTATGATTGTTTGTCTTGCAAATTATCAAGAATTCGATTCGATGATCAAAGATTCGAATTCGATTCAATTCGAGTTCAGTAAATCGAATACGAATTTATGATTTTAAATTCGATTTGATTCGAAATTTGAGAAAAAGTAATACATATATCTTATATATATAATTATATACACACCTATAACTTTAGAATATCGGCTAATCTATTAATTTGTCCTAAGTCATAAATTAGCCCATTACCAAGCCCAAACATAACTAAGGCCCATAACTTAACTCATAACCTTAAAATGAATTTATTCGAATTCGCTTCGAATTCGAGTTTCTAATACAAATTCGAATCGAATTGGTTAGCTTTTAATCGAAATCGAATTCAATAAAAAAAATAAATTATTCAAAAAATTCGATTCGAATAATTCAAAAATTCGTTATTCGATTCGATGAACACCCTAGGTTTCACTTTCAATGTTGAGAAAGAAAATGATTACGGAAATTAATATATGAAGTCACTTAGGGCATGTGTAGTGGAAGGGTGCTATGGGACGTTATAGGGAATAAAATATTATAAAGTAATAGAAGGGGCGTTATGGGAAAAAAAGGTGTAGTGAGTGAGGGGCGTTATGAGGATTAAAATATTATTATTTGATTGGATATGTTATTATTTGATTGGGTGTAGAAGAAGAGGGTATGAAAACTGATTAAAAAAAATAATATAAAATTGATTTGGACATTTACAACGCCCGTCATGTACATAACTCCCCCCCCCCCCCATAATGCCCAAGGGGGCGGTGTAAAGGGCGTTATAATCATAATGCCCACCCTATAATGCTTCCACTACGGATACTCTTATGAGAAGCAATAGAAAGAAGAAGAAAAAGCAAAGGAAAAGCAATTTTGATAAACGATGGATGTAAAATGACAAGAAAAGTGAAAACAAGAGTTGATGACACACTTCTATGAAGAAAGCCAACACAAATGCATATTTACCAATTTACCAATCATGAATAAAAGAAATTGCACATCACAACAGTAATTGTTACAACTTATTTTCCCAATTTATTCTTAAGTAGAAGCATGCACCTCCGGAACAACGTACTTCTAGCCATGCAGTTGGTGATGGCTAGAACTAGACGATGGTTTTCCACGATCCGCTAGACCACCAATGTAGGTATCCCCGGAGTTCAAATGCAAGCCTTTTTGGAAGTTTTCGAGCTCGCTTTTCCTGATATCTTCTTCAATGTGAATATCATCTTCGACCGAAAGAATCACACTTTCTGTCCCATTTGGCCCTTGTACAATTCTTTCTGCCACCTTTCTGTGTTCATCAAAGTGGACATTTTCAGCCTTTTGCACCATCTTCTTCCTCTTCTTGAGGAAGCACCATAATGCGGCCATGGCGAATGCCAAGAAGAAGACACCACCGCATGAGACAAACACCACGACGATTATCGTGGAATTGTTGCTAGGTGGTGGTGGAGGTGGAGGTGGAGGTGGAGGTGGTGGGGGGGCGAAATGAGGGGGCGAGGGTGGTGGTGGGGGGCTAAAATGTGTAGGAGGTGGTGGTGGGACCGAATGAGGAGGCGATGGTGGTGGGATGAAATGTGGAGGTGGCGGTTTTGCGGTAGGAGAGGGTGGTGTTGAGGTGGGGGATGGTGGAGGAAAATGAGGGAACAAGTATTGAGTAGAAATGGAAGCCATTGTATGCAAGAAAGGGTTGAGGGGTCCTTATTTGTAGTACATGAGGATGGGGAGATTATTACTTGCAAGTATCACTAGACTTGATGCTCATTTTAAGCTATGGGACTATTTTAAGATTGTTTGTCTTGCAAAACACTTCTCTATAGTTTAAATTAAGCTTCAACCTTTTTTTATATTGTATAAACACATCAACCGGCCATTAAAACTTGATCTAGTTTGAAACATGAAAGTTTATATATATATATATATATATATGCATATTCATGTGTGTGTATGTAAACATATATTTACCGGATCAAATAAAAAAGAAATTTGCATGAGAAATGTGTTAATCATACTAATTCAATGGTAAGATAACAAAAGCTTAAGAAAGGGCTGTGTTACACGTATGACTATGCTCGTATAATACTTAATAAGTTTGTCTACTAGTTGTTTTGACAATACCTATATTAAAATATAAAGAGTAAAGTCCTATTTGAGTCCATGTGGTTTTACCATTTTAACTACTTGAATCCAATTTCAAAACCTTTAACCCTCTGAGTACCTAAGGTTTCTAGTTACACCTATTTGAGTCCAATTAGATAACTTTAGTTAAGTTTCTTTGTTAACTTTTGTGAAAAAGGACTAATATGCCCCTCTTTATATAATTTTGTGTTATAATATATTATTAAATATTATATATATATATATATATATATAAACATCCTATTTTATAATTATTAATATATGTACAAAAGTGTATATATATATATACATATATCACACAAACCTGAAATATCTCTTTCTCTCTCCATTATCACCACTTCCACCTCCACCACTAACCACTAACCACTGCCACTGCACCACCACCTCTACCACCGCACCTCCCCACCACACCACCCCCACTGTAACACCATCACACATTCTTACCACCACACTGTATAACTCACTGCCCACTGCACCATTCCCATCGGACTCAACCACCAATAGATTTTCAGATCTATAGATCCTTCGTGTGAGAGAACATTGGTTCGGTTTGTCGATTTGAATCACAAAAGATGAGATGTCTTTTCCTAGCATCAAAGACCTGTAAGTCGCCATCTTGAGCAATTCCGGCAGTCACCATGACAACTGCCAAAACATTGATATTGGAAAAGATCACGATCAATTTCCTGTTTTAGTGGCGGCGATGATATAGAGTTTAGAGAGAGAGAGAGAGAGAGATGGAATAGGGAATTAACAGATAAATGAACTTAAATTTTAACATGTTACCGTTGTGGGTCTAGAAAGGGAACTTATCTTCACGACTAGGGTGAACTTAATGTGGCCGGAACCCTTGCCGAAAAACTGGAAGAGAGAGGTTGGGGTGTTGCGTTGGGTCGATGGTTACTTGAGAGACGTATAGTAGAGATACCAGGTGGTGGTGCGGTGGCAGTGATTAGTGGTGGATGTGGTGGTGGAGAGAGATAGATATATATTTCAGGTTTGTGTGATATATGTATATCTATATACTTTTATACATATATTAATAATTATAAAATAGGATGTTTATATATATTTTTTTATTTAATAATATATTATTACACAAAAGTATATAAAAGGGCATTTTAGTCATTTTCACAAAAGTTAACAAAGAAACTTAACCAAAGTTATCCAATTGGACTCAAATAGGTGTAACTGGAAACCTCAGGTACTCAGAGGGTTAAAGGTTTTGAAATTGGATTCAAGTAGTTAAAATGATTAAACCACACGGATTCAAATAGGACTTTACTCAAATATAAAATTTCCTTTAAACATTAAGATTAATGTGTTTTTTTAACCCTCTGAATATTTATAGAAAGGTGATTATTGATTTATTGTTATTTTTTTTGAACCGCAAACGACTTTATATATGAATATAAAGGCCCAGTAAGGCGCTGTCTCCAAATACACCAAAGGGTCAACCGACCAACACCAAAACAGAAAAACAAAAAACTATTACAGCATATCTAAAATGTCAAAATCAGACCACTTCTCCCAGGTAGGCGGACGCACATTTGTGCGGTTGTTAATCCAGAGATAGGCATCCTCTTTAATCTGATCAACCGTAAGTCTCATGAGGCAGAACACACCTTCAAAAGTCTTTTGGTTTCTCGCATACCAAATCCTCCAAATAGACGCGAGAACCACTGCCTGGACCGTCTTCTTCCAAACTTTGGATCCCGGGCTGCTCAACACCAGCTTAACCAGATCCGCTAAGGAGGAAATATCTGGAGGGAGCGGAATGCACACCATAACCTGCCACCAAATGCTCCTAGCCCATAAACAATTAAGAAAAACATGATCAGTGTCTTCTTCATAGCAATCACATCTGTCACACCTGTTGTTCGCTATCGGCACCCCTCTTTTGATCAGCTCAAGCTTAGACGGGACCCTGCTAATCAAAGCTCTCCACGCCAGATAGTTACACTTCGCTGAGACCCACGAATTCTAGACAAATCTCCACACATTCTGACCGGCCAAATGGAAACCAGTACAGTCCAATCTAACCTGTTTCACAGAGAAACCCAACCCCTCCTTATTGGGCCAGGCCCAGGTATCCGCCCACTGTTCTGAGTAATATTATTCAGCCTGCTGAGAAGGACTGCAGCATCACCCGAGACTGAAGAAGCGACCGGCTCCTCATTCCAGACTAAATTCCACTCCAAAACCCCATTCGACATTAATAAATGGTCAGCGATCGTGCTATCTTTAGCACCAGCCAGACGGTATAGACCCGGAAACGAAGTCTTTAAAGTGGAGTCACCAAGCCAACGATCCTTCCAAAATCGAGTCTTGACCCCATCCCCGACCGACACCTTTAAATAATCCTTCAGCGAGATCCCGTACGAACTCAGAATGTCGTCTGCAGCCCCAATATCCTTCCACGTGCCAGGAATCGTCTTCTTAACCGGAACAATGTCATAATCCACCATGTACTTGTGAATGGACGCAATAACCTTAACCCACAACTGATTCGGCTCCTCTCTACATCTCCACCACCACTTAGATAGCATAGCCGCGTTAAAGTCGGCAATCCCACCAAGGCCAAAACCACTGAATTGTTTAGCTTTCACCATATTTTCCCATTTGACCCACCTAATTTTTTGTCCTCTATTCGTCAAACCCCACACAAAGTCCCTCCTAATCCGTTCGATTATTTTTACAACACCCTTCGGAACAGCAAACAACGAAAGGAAATAGGAAGGGATGGCACCAAGGACTGATTTGGCTACAGTCATCCTCCCGGCAAAAGACAAAGTTTTAGCTTTCCACATGGAGAGCCGTTTGCGGACTTTAAGAATAACGGGATCTCAATTCTTGACCCTCTTCATGTTTGCCCCTATAGGGATCCCTAAATAATCGAACGACAGATTACCCGGTTGACAAGCAAGCCTTCCAGCAAGAGTCGCCTAGTGGTATAGAGGTGTTGGATAAGACTTTGTCTAGTCTAGTAGGGGTTCAAATCCTATTGGGACTCACTCCAGCACTCCCAACTGAACACACTTAACAAACTTAACGTTCTTTCATTCATATCTATTACAGTCAAAATACTTAACAAACTTAACGTTCTTTCATTCATATTCAGACAAAATCTATATCTATATATATAATAAACCAAAACATTTTTTATGACATGTCATAATATTATGCAATCTCTCTTTTGAGAGATGCCACATAGGATGTGATGTGACAACTCTAGATCAATTAAAAAAAAGGAATAAATATGGTTTAAATATGATTTAACAAACTTAACTGAACACACTTAACAAACTTAACGTTCTTTCATTCATATTCAGACAAAATATGGTTCAAATCCTATTAGGACTCACTCCAGCACTCCCAACTGAACACACTTAACAAACTTAACGTTCTTTCATTCATATCCATTACAGCCAAAATACTTAACAAACTTAACGTTCTTTCATTCATATTCAGACAAAATCTATATCTATATATATAATAAACCAAAACATTTTTTATGACATGTCATAATATTATGCAATCTCTCTTTTGAGAGATGCCACATAGGATGTGATGTGACAACTCTAGATCAATTAAAAAAAAGGAATAAATATGGTTTAAATATGATTTAACATAATCTATTAAATACCTAATATACTTAATGTAAACATTAAAACTTTATTATTTTATCTCTCATGTTTACTCTCATAACGTTTAAATGTTAATATCTTTTATATACGAGATTTTTTTTAAAAAAAAATTACACCAAATTAACGAGCGTTTTATTATTTTTCCAACGAGTACCATAGCGCTATATAAAAAACGGAGAAAAAAACGACTATTTTTTGTAACCCGACAGGTATTTTGTCAGGTTTGGAATTAGTTTAAAAAAAATTGTTGGTTTGGGTCGAGCCTGGGATTAGGTGATGCCCGACCCAATTACCCCTTTTTATATTAGAATACGATAACTTATGGTAGAGATTTGTTTAAAATAATAATAATAATAATAATAATAATAATAATAATAATAATAATAATAATAATAATATATTGGCAGATGCCATTTTTATAATTTAGATACTTCTAATTTTATTCACTTTAATTAGATTTTTCAATCTGGGACGCTCCCGGGGTATAAACTAGTACTGTGATATTTGAAGTCCGATATTCTTTTTAAACCCATCATTTGTCTTATCTATGTCGGATATGGCACCTGTCAACGACGAGGTTCCCCCACCTCACCATCCTAATAACAGATGTAGGATTTTCTTAAGGCGCCCCCTAAGCACCATCGGGACTTAATTACGGCCAACACATTTTAGGCGCAATGATTACAGATAATAAGAGAACTCCAAAATTAAATTGTGGCCTAGTAGGAGTAGTAATAGAATGGGTGGTAAGAAGTCTTAACTCAAGCAACTAAAAACAAATATGTGAGTTCCTTATAGAAAAAATAGACAATATTGATTGGTATGAGAGGTCAGATTTTACAAATGGTATAATTGTCGGTTATCTGTAGTTCGTGATGGTGGAGGCAAAGCTCATCGAGGAAGATGAGTTCTTGAGGTTGTTCAAATCCTAATTTCTTGATTGGGATGGTGGATGCGGGGTCAGGAGACGTGTTCGTTTGGAATGTCGGACAACAAATATCACCAACGCATGGTGAGTCACGCTCGGGTGGGAGTAGGACAGGATGGGTAACCTCATAGGAAGTTTCGAACCAGGTAACCAAATGCAGAATTGGCTAAAAATGTCTATGATAATATGATCCTAAAAAAGGATGTTGAACCGTTGATGAAAAAGACAATATAAGGGTGCTACATGTTATATAGCTTAAAGGAATGTGGTTACAAATGGGTTTCACTTCCAATGTTGAGAAAGAAAATGATAACGGAAATTAATATATGAAGGAACTTATGAAAAGCAATTTTGATACATTTAAATATAATAAAAGAAATTTCACACAACAATAATTGTTCATAACTTATTTTCCCAATTTATTCTCAAGTAGAAGCATGCACCTCCTTAACAACGTACTTCTAGCCATGCAGTTGGTGATGGGTAGAACTAGACTATGGTTTTCCACGATCAGCTGGACCACCAATGTAGGTATCCCCCGAGTTCAAATGCAAGCCTTTTTGGAAGTTTTCGAGCTCGCTTTTCCTGATATCTTCTTCAATGTGAATATCATCTTCGACGGAAAGAATCACCCTTTCTGTCCCATTTGGCCCTTGTACAATTCTTTCTGCCACCTTTCGGTGTTCATCAAAGTGGACATTTTCGGCCTTTTGCACCATCTTCCTCCTCTTCTTGAGGAAGCACCATAATGCGGCCATGGCGAATGCCAAGAAGAAGACACCACCGCATGAGACAAACACTACAACGATTATCGTGGAATTGTTGCTTGGTGGTGGTGGAGGTGGTGGGAGGGTATGTGGTGGTGGGGGGACGAAATGAGGGGGCGAGGGTGGTGGGACTGCGTGTGGTGGTGGGACCAAATGAGGAGGCGATGGTGGTGGGACCGTATGTGGTGGTGGTGGGACGAAATGTGGAGGTGATGGTGGTGGGATGAAATGTGGAGGTGGTTGTGATGGTGGCGGTTTCGCGGTAGGAGAGGGTGGTGTTGAGGTGGGGGATGGTGGAGGAAAATGAGGGAACGAGTATTGAGTAGAAATGGAAGCCATTGTATGCAAGAAAGGGTTGAAGGGTCCTTATTTGTAGTACATGAGGATTAGGAGATTATTACTTGCAAGTATCACTAGACTTGGTGCTCATTTTAAGCTATGGGATTTTTTTAAGATTGTTTGTCTTGCAAAACACTTCTCTATAGTTTAAAGCTTCATTTTTTTTATATTGTATAAACACAAAATCAACTCGTTATAAAAACTTGCTCTAGTTTGAAATATGAAAGTTTTAAAGTTTTATATATGCATATGCATGTGTGTGTGTGTATGTGTATGTAAATATATATTTACCAGATCAAATAAAAAAGCAATTTGCATGAGAAGTGTGTTAACCATACTAATTCAATGGTAAGATTGGGACGATAACAAAAGCTTAAAAAAGGGCTGGGTTACACGTATGACTATCGGTATAATACTATAAGTTTGTCTACTAGTTGTTTGGACAATACCTATATTAAAATTTGGAATTTCCTTTAAAGATTAATCATGTGTTTTTTAACCCTCAGAATATTTAGAGAAAGATGATTATTGATTTATTGTTATTAACTTAATTTCAAGGTAATCTTAAAAAGGCGAAAAGGCCTTCGCTAGTGGTTTAATAATCTGTCAATAAAAGTTATATTAGCTCTTAAGGCTTTGCCTAGTGGTATCGAGGGGTTCAAATGATCAAATCCAATTGATGACAAAAAAAAATAGCCATTCAATTTTTTTTCTTCTAAATTTGGTTATTCATCGTTTATTATTTGGTAATTTTTCCAAAGATTACGAATGACTATATTTTTATGTTTTTAACTATTCAGTTTTTTAGGTTTTTTTTTTTTTTTTTTTTTTTTTTTTTTTTTTTTTTTTTGATTTGTCACTTTTATGGAGAGCGTCTGTCGTTGATATTGTCACTTTAGCATTAAGTTTTATAGTAGCAAAAAGCAGTAGCGGATGCACAGTAATGGTAGGATGGGTCTGTATCCATCATCCAACCGGAGCAAATGCTTAATCTATCATGCTAGATTGTTAGCTGATAAACAGTACATCTAGTAGCCCAAGTGCCCAACAACCCAAGTGAATCCATCAATACATTGTGTTTTCTGATAAACACCGTCTAGTCGGCCCCATTTTTTTTTTAAGATGCATACATTTAGCAAATTATTTCTTTGAATGGGAATTTTGGTAATCAGGATGCAATTCTTTTGTAACGTGACCGATGACTCATACCTCTCCTCTACGGTTTCATCTCATCTTATCTCATCTTATCAAAGGTTGTATTTCTGGCTATCTTTGGTTTAATATTTAAATGAAATAGAGTATCTACACGACCTATATATACTCCTTCTATGCCTAAATTAATTGATATTGTAATCTTTTTTTTGTTTAACACATTTTTAGCCGACCAGTATTATGTCCCTCATCCAACCTGTCAACCCAATTTTCGAGTATGAATCATATATGTTGATTGTTGAATGAAGTTATGAAACTTGTTCAAAATATATTTCATACACGTGAGAGATATATTTATCCGATGACACGATGATGGAAAATAATATTTCTAAATCACGTTTTCAAAAGTTCTTATATATCAAGCCGCTATAAGCTTTGTAGTATAGAAAAAATATGATAAATATTGATGTAAAAACACATAGAAAATTTGAAAAAAGTGCCAATTTTGTTGCCCATTAGCACGGAAAATCAACACAAATTCATACATGAATGAAGAATAAAAGATATATATAGCACACCACCACAATATAACAATATTTTGTTATATATTTCACCATTTTATCCTCAAGTTGAAACGTACTTCTAGCTATGCAGCTGGTAGTGATGACCGAAACTTGTTGAAGGTTTTCTGGGATCAGCCAAACCACCAATGTTGTAGGTGTTCCCATAATTCGAATGCAAGCCTTGTCGGAAGTTTTCGAGCTCGCTCTTCCTGATATCTTCTTCAATGTGAATATCATCTTCGACCGAAAGAATGGCAGTTTCAGTCCCGTGTGGACCTTGTACAATTCTTTCTGTCACCTTTCGGTGATCATCAAAGTGGACATTTTCGGCTTTTCGGACCATCTTCTTCCTCTTCTTGAGGAAGCACCACAATGCTGCCATAACGAATGCCAAGAAGAAGACGCCACCGCATGAGACGAACACCACCACGATTACTGTGGAGTGGTTGCTTGGAGGTGGTGGAGGTGGCGGGAGGGTATGGGGTGGTGGCGGCGGGAGAGTATGGGGTGGTGGAGGGACAAAATGTGGGGGCGACGGTGGTGGGGGGACAAAATGAGGGGTGAGGGTGGTGGAGGGTTAAAATGACGGGGCGGCGGTGGGACAACATGTGGTGGTGGGGGAACAAAATGAGGGGGCGAGGGTGGTGGGACCGCATGTGGTGGTGGGGGGACAGAATGAGGGGGCGTTGGTGGTGGGACCGTATGTGGTGGTGGGGGGACATAATGTGGAGGCGATGGTGGTGGGACCGTATGTGGTGTTGGGGGCACAAAATGTGGAGGCGATGGTGGTGGGACCGTATGTGGTGGTGGCGGGATGCGATTTGGAGGCGACGGTGGTGGGATGAAATGAGGCGGAGGTTTTGACGGTGTAGCGGGAGCAGGTGGTGGTGTTGTGGTGGGAGATGGTGGTGGAAAATGAGGGAACAAGGATTGAGTAAGAGGAGAAGCCATTGTATTGTATGTAAGAATAGGTTGAGGAGTCCTTATTTGTAGTACTAGAGATTAATTAGGAGAATATTACTTGCAAGAATCAATAGACTTGGTGCTCATTCTAAGCGATGGAGTTTCTTAACATTGATTGTATTACAAAACACTCCAAATTCTAAAGCTTCCATGTTTTCCATGCTATAAACGAGTTCAACCTTGAATTTCATAAGACGAATATGATTATGTTAGCGAGACAGGTTTTGCCATGATATAGATATAATATTATGATTTTATAGCTAAATAGTAAGTATTGTTATATAAACAATCATGATAAATTAGTTAAGTGACGAGGTGGGTTCCGGCCCAATCAGACCGGCCCACACCATAAAAGTCCAACATGTTTGGCCCACTTAATTTAAATTATAATGTGATAGGGACAAAAGACAGCTGATAAGCCAATCTCCTTATCACAACAACCAGGGAGCCTTTTACGGAGATGTTAGTAACTGATAAGACTTATCTCCATCTTCTCAGGGAGGTATTGTGATGATGATGATACGACTCTAGAGTTATCAGTAAACATGGGACCTCAACTATAAAAGGAGGTCCAAGGTAAACCGTAAGATTCATTCCCACTCTCAATACTTTTACAATCACCACTTCCTTCACAGATACTTATTCTCATGCCGGATGGTGGTCACAGGGATACCCTCATTCCTGTGGCGAGTCCTAACGGTGTTCTATTTTGCACAAATCTAGGTCCAACCTGTTCGGTGAAGTTAGAACCAAAATCTCTCTATTTCTCCCAGAAGATTATACCCCCCAAAGGTACTTGTTTCTTCATTGGCGCCATCCGTGGGACGGAATACTGAGATAGAGAATATTGTTTTCTTGCTGGATTGAATGGCGGAGAACCAAAGTACTCAAACCACTACGCCTTCTGGCGTCAATAATGATCCGCTTAGGCCAACCAACGAGAATGATAGTCTTTTATCAATAGACTCTAAAGAAGAAACGACGGAGGATTACGCTCCGGGATTCACTCTCGCGAGTCGGGGTGTGGGTAACTCGGTACCTCGCACCGGGCCACTAATTCCCTCGCTCACAGGCACTACACCATCCACCCCATCTTTTCCCCGGACCGGTCCCACCGCTACGTATACTTACACAAGACCGATCACCAGCACCATCCCTTCTGGAAGGTCTCAACCTTCATCAACAACCATGCCTTGGATGAAAGCAGCCGCCAGCTTACCGTTGTTCTTGGCGGCTATGACCGCGGCCATGATGTCCTCACCCCTGGCTACCCTAGTGCCGCCAACAATGGCACCTTACACCCCGATCACCCCAGGGAACCAACCATACATGCCATATTACCCAATGCAACCATACGGATATATGTATCAACTCACATCAGGGGGCGCGTTTGCATATCCCTATCCGTATGCATATCCCCCAATGATGCAGCCAATGCCCGGATGAGGAGTGGCGGGGGAAGCTACTCCACGGTCTATGGCAACTCTCCTTGAGGGGGTGAGGACCTGGCTAACATACAAAGGTACGCCGATCACTAGTCAGCCTGCGCCGCTCATTCCTTAACCAAGACAACAGGATGCCGGGCAGAACCGGGGCAATGGTCGCTCCGAGGATCATGATGAAGAGGATTAAACAAAACCAAACAGACCCCCGGAAATGGCCACTTACTCGAAATTCACGGCTCGTATAGCCAATGCACCTCTTCCTCCGAATCAAAAGTTACCTTCCACAGTGAGTAAGTATGATGGTACGGGAGACCTGGACGACCATCTTAGCATTTTCGAGTTACTTGGAACTTCCAAAGACTGGCCCTTACCCGCCTGGTGCCATATGTTCGTACAGACATTGGTGGGCGCGGCCCGGGTATGGTGGGACAGTCTGCCCCCTGGATCAATCGCCAACTGGAATGAAATAGTAAAGGGGTTCTCGCAGCAATTCAGTCAACAAAGAAGGCATACCAAATATAGAGACGGATTAATGCACATATGTCAACGCGATAACGAATCCAGGGAAAACATCATCATCCGCTTTAACGAAGAGCGGTTGCAAAGCCCAGGATTAACGGAAGAGCTAGCTTGTACAGTTTTCACCATGGGGGTAAGCAATGACGGGTTGTTACGAGAACTTCACGGGCTGAAAGGATACCCGCAAACTATGGATGAGTTGATGACCATCGCAAAGGCATACGTCAAGCAAGAGACGTCGATAGTGATGAACCATGCAGTCAGAAAGAAGCAGGAAGCTGCCAAAGCGGCAAAGCAGCATGATCAGCGGAGTTCCAAGAATAAAGGAAGATCAAGCGCCTCCGGTCAGCCCTACTTAAGGGAGGATCGAAGAGAGTCACATCAAAGGTCGGATAGGCCCCGGGACACCTACTCTGGGAGAAGTGACAGTTCAACAAAGTCCAAGTCTGACTACCCAGAGTTAACAAAGACTCCTTCTCAGATAGTGGATACTGAGAACCTAAAGCTGAATTCCCCTCGCCCGATCAAGGATTCTCCCTCGCGGGACAAGTCCAAATATTGTGAATACCACAAGGGCAGTGGGCATGACACGAACGACTGTTTCCAGTTGAAAAGGCAAAAATAGTACTTCGTGAAGATCAGCAAGTTAGCACATCTGGTGAAGGACGAGAAGTCGGGTTCTTCCTCTACATGCGAAGACAAGGAGGCATGAAAGAAGCCTTGGGAGATGAACATGGTCCGGGCCGACCCTATCTCCGGAAAGAAGAGAATCTTTGAACGCTTTGAGCCATGGATGGAGGCCATCATGACGGTACCTCCACATTACAAGGTGTAAAGTATAGAAGCACTAGTGATATCTGCTACGGTGGGCGATTACAACATGAAAAGATGCTTGGTGGACACAGGCAGCTCCGAAGACATAATATATGAACCGTGCTTCCGCAGGATGCGGATGGAAGACCAGAGAAGGTTGGAGCCGGCGCGGGGACCGATTTGAGGATTTATGGGAGAGAGTGTTGAACCCCGGGGCAATTAACATTCCCGGTCACGGTCGGTGATGGGCTTCGAGAACGATCCGTACTGGTTACCTTTTTAGTAATACCAGCCGACTCCCAGTATAACATTATCATAGGCCGATATACACTAGGTTGTATTGACGATTTGGTCTCGACCGCCCGCGGATTCCTCATGTTTCCTACACCACAGGGAGTCACTACAGTACCGGGAGACAAAGTTTGTGCAATGGTTGATAACAAGTCATGTCGCCAAGAACCAACAGGTCTGCGGGGTCCGGTTAGATGGGTGCTTAATGCAAAATACCCTGACCAAATAGTAATGATTAGAGACTCTCTGTCACCAACCATACAGGATCCACTCAAGAATCTGTTAAGAAGCAACTTGGACGTCTTTGCTTTCAAGCATGCTGACATGATAGGGATATCCAAGTCAAAGGCGGAGCATAAGCTATCCACATTCCCGGTAATAAAACCCATCACACAGAAAAGATGCAACATGGCCTCGGATCGTCGACCAGCCGTGGTGCAAGAGGTAAAGAAGTTGGAAGAAGCTGGGATCTTTCGTAAAACGAAATATCACACTTGGGTCGCCAATCCAGTCATGGTAAAGAAGCATGATGGAAAGTGGCGAATGTGCGTGGATTATAAGGATCTCAACAATGCCTGCCCCAAAGATGCTTACCCGCTCCCCGAGATCGACCTCAAGGTGGATTCCTTGACACCATACATATTTAAATGTTTCTTGGATGCCGATAAGGAATACCACCAGATTTAGATGGCTCGAGAAGATGAAGATAAAACCACGTTCCACACTGATGCGGGCATATATTGTTACACCAAGATTCCTTTCGGGCTAAAGAACGCGGGAGCGACTTATCAGAGACTTATGGATCAAGTGTTCGAGAACCAGATCGGCAGAAACTTGGAAGTCTATGTGGACGACCTGGTGATCAAGAGCCAAACCGAAGTGTAGATACTGGCTGATATAGAAGACATGTTTAAGACTCTTCGGGAGTATAATATCAAGCTGAACCCGGGCAAGTGCTCGTTTGGGGTGGAGGAAGGAAAGTCCTGGGGGTAGTAGTTTCGAAGGATGTGTTCCAGGTAAATCCAGAAAAGGTGGCCGCCATTACTAGGATGCCTTTTCCAAAGACATTAAAGGAGGCTCAGACGCTTAACAGCCGATTAGCAGCTATCAATCGTTTTCTGGCGCGTCATGCAGAGCTTTCCCTTCCCTTTATCTCAACCCTCAAGCATTGTCTTGACAAAAATAAATTCATATGGACCCCGGAAGCCGAAAAGGCGTTCCAGGAGAAGAAGACCTTTGTCAGCAATCTGCCAATGCTGACTGCCCTAAAACGAGATGAAGTATTGAAAATGTACCTGGCCGCGGAACATCATGCCGTTAGCGCAGTGCTGTTGGTTGAAAGAGGTGGACTGCAAACACCAGTGTACTATATCAGCAGGGTTTTATCCGATCCAGATTCCAGATACCTGACTCTTGAAAAGTTGGTCCTAGTTTTAGTGCATGCTTCGCACCGGCTTTGGCGGTATTTCCAGACACACAAAATTGAGGTCTTGACTGGCTACCAGCTTGTGCCAATCCTTCAAGAAAAGGACGCCAGTTAAAGGACAAGTGATTGCCGACTTCATAGCAGAAATCCCGGACGGTGAGGAAATCACTTAAGCCGGCGATGTCCCAGTTGTACCTCCGTATGATCACACCCCGGCTTGGAAGCTATACACAGATGGTTCATCTAACAACAAAAGGGCGGGAGCGGGATTGATGCTCGTGAGTCCAGATGAGGCAAAGTTTCTATACACTTTGCGGTTTGAGTTTGAATGTTCTAATAATTAGTCAGAGTATCGAGCACTACTTGCTGGCCTGCGAATGGCACCGGAAACGGGTGCACAGAAGGTAGATGCACATGTGGATTCTTTACTGGTGAACAATCAAGTTAACGAATTTTATGAAGCCCGGGATGATACCATGGCAAAGTTCCTAGAGAAGACCAAGGAATTAATTTCCAAGTTTCAGAAGGTAACGTTGAACCATGTCAGGCGGCACCGGAATGATATCGCAGATGCCCTCAGCAAATGTGTCATCAGGCATGGAAAGGGACGTCCACATCGAAACGTTAAACCAACCATCTACGTAAATTATGGCGGTCGACAGTGTGCATACCGTTAAGGTTTCGTGGATAACCCCGATACAGAAATACCTAGTAGAAGGCATCCTGCCAGAAGACATACGAAGTGCATGACGGTGTTCTCTACAGGAAGTCATAACTCGGCCCAACATTACGATGTGTGGCCCCGTCCGAAGCTAAGTACTTGATACAATAAATTCATTCTGGTATATGTGGAATACATGCAGGACCCCGGGCAGTGGTGGCAAAAATAATGAACGCGGGGTATTTTTGGCCTGGGATACATAACATGGCTGTTGAAGAATTATAGAAATGTATGAGCTATCAGAAATATGCACCGCAAACCATATGGCCGAAGAATAATCTGATCCCAATGACAGCTGCATGGCCTTTCCAAAAATGGGGCGTGGACCACGTGGGCCCCTTTCCTCTGGCCCCTGGAAAACTTAAGTACTTGGTTGTTGTAATTGATTATTTCACTAAATGGAATGAAGCAAAGCCGCTAGCCAAGATCGGAGCGTCCAATATTCATAGGTTTTTATGGGAGTACATTATCTGTCGCTTTGAGGTTCCTCTCTACATTGTCAGCGACAACGGTACTCATTTTGCAGACAAAATGTTGCAAGAATGGTGTAAAGAGCTGCATATCAAGCAAATATTTACGTCTGTAGCACACCCTCAGGGAAATGGCCAAGTAGAGAGAGCAAACCGTAGTATACTGGATGGTATAAAGTAACACATGGACTCGGAAGGAAAGTCGTGGGTCGAGCAGCTGCCTCATGTCCTCTGGACCCACCGCACCATGCCAAAGACAAACAATGGGGGAAACACCCTTCAGCTTAACTTTCGGTTCAGAGGCTATGCTCCCGGCAGAAATAGGCCTACCAACCCTACGGAGGAGTAACCTGGGAGCCGTCAATGACCAAATGTTGCAACAGAACTTGGAACTGCTAGAAGAACGCCGTGAAGCAGCTTGCATCAATGAAGTCCATTACAAGCGACTCTTGGAGAAGTATTATAACAAGCGGGTACTAGAGTGATCTTTCAAAGTAGGGAAGGTAGTGATGCGGGACAACGAGGCAAGCAGGTCCCAACCACAAGGCAAGCTCAGTCCAAATTGGGAAGGGCCATATGAGATAGAAGATGTACTGGGTAAAGGAGCACACTCCTTGAAACAGCTGAAAGTCGACCCGATTCCACGCACCTGGAATGCAACTCAGCTCAAAAAAGTGTTACATTTGAGCATTTCCAAGTTGGCCAACATTGTTCACATCGACCTAATGGTCACTTAAATTGTTAATATTTGTTCCATCATGTACTATCGACCTGTTGGTCACCATGGGAGTTTTTATGTTTACCATTATCAATAACACGCCTCTAAAGGCAATGACTTTAATTTTATGAATACACATGTTTGTCCACATATTCATATTTCTTGCATTGAGTTAACATTACAACTTATACGTGAACTGTTCATCAATAAGGTAGGAGGCAGGACAAAAATCCTTCGCCATTAGAAAAAAAGTCCTACCATTATACAAAAGTGCTAGTTATATGGTGACCATACACGGTTTCACCAGACAAAACAAAATACCAACAAGTACTTGCAAAACATCACATTTCGCCATTTAAAATCGCTAACACCTCTGCAGGGGTGTATAGCACATCATCACCCGGGCAAGGTCAGGGAGCAACTGGTCGAACCCATCTAAGGGACGTACCAAGTTGAACCCAACACCTAAGTTAACATGAACTTCAGCAACCGGGGTACCATCTTCAGCATGGTCAAACCCTCCATGCATAGGTTCAGCCTCCTATTGAACAGTCGGTGCATCTGGAATCCTGATCAACACGTTCCCTTCTTGATCAACAGGTTGCTCGACCAGCTGTGGTTGCTCATTCACCTGAAAAGCTTCCATAAAATGCCTTCGAGGGCCTTGGTGATACGTTAGCCCGTATCTCCGAGCAGCCAATAACCCAGAATTCCGGAGGTTAAACTCTTCGATCCTCTCCAGAGTGACACGACACTAATCCATAGTGACAGCGTACTGGTATAACATCATAAGTGCTTCGCGGGCATCGAGCTCCCTCAAGGACTCGTTTATCGACACATATCGTCGGGCCATGGAGAGGACAGGGGGACATAAATGAGTGAGGTAATTTTTTGATACGTAGCCTGACTTATAAAGACGCCCAAGGTTGGCCTAGGGATTCGTAACGAGTTGTTATTAATGCACTAACAGACACCGACTGACAGTTGATGTGACGACTGCTGAGTATAGCAAACGTCACATAATGACGACAAATTATTAGTTACAATTTGAGGGCTGTTGTCCAATCATCACATCAACATTAATACACAGCTAAATAATCATTGCTTACTGGAAAAACGTGTTAACACATATCCAAACATGCATAATGTTTGGGGGGATTACAGTAAACAAACAGAAAAACAAGCAACATTACATATTAAAATTATATATCAGCCAGAATAGGTCTCCTCACTGTCACAAGACCCAGATGATGAACGAATCATAAAAGGCTCTAGGACATCCCGGAGGGCGGACGTCCCCTCATCCCCAACCTTGCTGCTAAGCAGGGAAATAACTTCCAAGGAATCACTACTCAAGGCCTGAAAAGTATTTGCCACCCGGGTTGGGATCTGCGTCTCACCATTAGTCGGGGGAAGCTTCTTCCCAGCCAGTCCAGCTTGGTGCCATATCCCAGATCCTCATGATACCCGGCCTCCCTGGCAACTTCATAGAAAGTGTTAAGACGTTCTTTATATTCTACACTTCCCCGGATATAATGCCAGGAAGCCGGCATTCCCTTGGAAATCAACCAATCACGGTCCGTACGGAAAGCATCCAGCTGAGATTGAAGCGTGATCACCTGGGCCTTGGCTGCATCAGCGGAATTCAGTGTCGTATTAACACGTTCATTCGCAGCCGTCAATTGCGTTTGACACTAGTTCAATTTCTGTAGGGTGGCATCCCGCTCCTCTTTAGCCCGTCTGAACCGGGATTCATAGTTCTTAACTTCCCCAGCCAATAACGTGTATCTCTCCATGTCCGCCCAAGCCTTCGCTGTATTCTCTTTCTCTCTTTCAAGCTCCTTTTCTAGTGTTAGGATACGGGCGTCCAACCGGATAATATGCCTATCTTGCTGATCCTGTCGGCGTAAGAACATAACCTGCTTATCCGTGTGAGCCATTACCATCCGGGCTTTATCTTTCTGGAAAGTTTCCTAAAGGGATTGCATGCCAGCCAATTGAACTTCGGCATCACAAAGCATCTTCGATACCCTTTCCTTCTTAGACACAACATCTTATGCTTGACACGAAGGTCCAGCAACTCTCCCAGGCCAGAATGCCAGCAGTGAAGAATCTCATATAATGATGTCGTTCCATTGACACTGGACCCCATGGCGTTTTCGGCAAGTTGGGCATTATCCAAACCATGCAGATAGTACCTTTCAGCAGGGGAAGGTAAAGTCAGCCCAATGGCAGATGACATACGGATGAATGAGTCGGGTTGACTCGGCAATCTTCCACTCGGGAACATACTTGGTATCTTTAAATGATAGCTGCCACTTGATGCTCGGTAGGTATTCATTGGTAAGCATCTCGTCGGATACAGCTGAGGATGACTGTCCGGACGTGGAGGCGGATCGCGTCCTACCCGAAAAACCAATCAGATGTTGCTGAACGTCTCGAAGGAGCTCAGTAAAACTTTTTCCAGGAAATCTTGTGGGAACGGTATTGGACGCGCCCGCCTGGGTGAACACCGGTTTTTAGAGGTATCACCATAGAGGTAGTGGACAGTGGAATGGAAACCTTGATGGCAGAACTAACAGTCACTGTGTCCCCGGTAGTTGAGCTTGGCCCAGAGGAGGCAACAGGGGCAGGAATACTCGTTTCCGGATAGACAAACCAACTGTTTCAGACTGGACGGCTTGGCTTGACGGTGCACCACACATTCGACTGCACTGGAGCTTAATGGCAGAGGGGATGACAACCCCTTGACACCCCTATCTTGAACGCATACCACTTCAGCGCTGGATTGTTGTGCCAGAACATCCTCCAGATTTATCCGCTCACCTGCTTTCAAAAGCAAAAACCTAGGCCATTTATCTTCTGGACAAAGACATAAACACATATGCAAACAAATGACAAACACATTAGAAGTCCTTACCCAACGTTCTTTCCGTTGATTTGAGCAGTTGTCTCTTTCTTTCTGATAAACGGCAGGCGTCAGACACTCGTCTGACAGCTTTGTCTTTGGCTCTGGGAAGCAGATAGGAGCTTTCATTGGCTGGACCTATTCGTTGATAAAAAAGAACTTTTTTCTCTAGTTCTTGTCCCGGACACTTGATGGATAATTTTCTATACATGACATTGCACCAGGCCTTCGATCGAAAGTAAAGTATTCTCCATTGTACACCAGCACATACAGAACTCGGAAGATCTCCCGATGGGGACCATCCGAAAACCTCTGGCGCAGAACTCAAAATGTCGAATTTTGATCAAACCCAAAGGGTGTAGTTGCGATATGTTTACCTCGTAGTATGTCAGCAAATCATACAAAAAGTGGGTAACCGGTAGGCAAAAATGGGAAAAAGTAAAGAACTCCCGTATAAGGTTAATTTTTCCTCTTTCACTAGAAGGCCACGTCTTTCGGTGCCGCAGCTCCGACCCCTATTCAGCAGGGATATGATAGTCACTTAAGAAGGATTTTGAGTGTTGTTAACGACCAGCTACAGTTGATCTCGACAACACTCATGACTGTGCGTGACGATCCAACTTTGGTGCCATTATAATCAAGTAATTGATTGTAGGGTGTGATGATAGTTGTGTTTGGATTATCCTGGGATCAACATTTCACATCTTTATAGGCGACCAAAAGTGACGGTTTGAATTTCAAATTGAACCGCCAACAGTCACCACTCTTGTCACTCAGTCTGTCAAAAATGACTGATTTGACAATCGTGATGATGTCATGGCACATGCATAGGTCATGTGGAACCAATCCCCATATTGATTTAAAAAGTCCCCCTTTAATATCTTTTTTTCCGTACTTATACTTAATTATTTATTCTATTTTCAGAGTCTAGTAATATTCACAAGTTCTTATCACTAGACTGGGGGACATGACAAGGTGGGGTTCGGCCCAACCAGACCCGCCCACACATAAAAGTCCAACACGCTTGAACCACTTAATTTAAATTATAATGTGATACGGACAAAAGACAACTGATAAGCTAATCTCCTTATCACAAAAACCAGGGAGCCTTTTACGGAGAAGTTAGTAACTGCTAAGGCTTATCTCCATCTCCTCAGGGAGGTATTGTGATGATGATACGACTCTTTAGAGTTATCTGTAAACAGGGGACCTCAACTATAAAAGGATGTCCAAGGTAAACCGTAAGATTCATTCCCACTCTCAATACTTTTACAATCACCATTTCCTTCATAGATACTTATTCTCACACCGTAGGGTGGTCACAGGGATACCCCCATTCTTGTGGCGAGTCCAAATAGTGTTCTGTTTCGCATAATCTAGGTCCAACATGTTCGGTGTAGTTAGAACCAAGATCTCTCTATTTCTCCCAGAAGATTATACCTCCCAAAGGTACTTGTTTCTTCATTAAGTTATTATCTTATGAACATAAATACTAAAGAAAATTGTCCGTATACGTGAAAGATAGTTAAATAATAAAACAAGTAACAAACCAATCGAGTGTAAGTGGAGCTCAAGCATCTATAGTTATCTGAGGGCGGGCAATGTGGTAGTGGTGGCGCGGTTGATGTCACACCACGCCAATGGCGGAAATACGTGGCGCGACGGTTCAAGAGCATAAAGTCAAGGTTAACGCAAATCATAAGTAATTAAGAAAATGGGTCATTTATTAAGACGTCAAAACCATGTTTGATGTTCACACATAAACAAAAATTGTTTTTAATACATTAAGGAGGCTTCTCAAATATATCCCAAATCCTTGGGAAATAAAGATGAAACCCTTTCGAAACACCCGACGCCCAATTGAGAGATTCCCCTGACCCAGCTTGCCATGTTATCCATCATCGATCAATTACCTGAAAGATATGTTTAAAAAGTCGTCAATATATAAATATTGGTGAGTTCACAGGTTTTAGTTTATCAAAACTTTATCTCTTGGGAATTACCATGTTATGACAATTTATAGGAGTTGCAAGTTCCTACAATTCTACTTGAGCCTATAACCAAACCAAGACAAATAATAATAATGCCCCGCTCCAAGTCGTTACTCGGTATCCTACGACTTGATTTCAGAATACGTGCACCCCAGGCATACGCCGATGCATAATCGACGCTATCGATTAGGGGTGGGCCTTGTCAGGCACCAATAGTACTATTCAAATATTCCTTCGGTTTCATTTCCCTGAATTAATGATTATAGTAGAGAGGTCTCAACCCCGAGTGGCGATCACAACTCAAGTACTTATCCCGTCAAACATTTCCCTAACATATCTTTCCCCCGAAAAACATAAAATAGTTTAAAATGGGGCCGTGAGACTCACCTGAATCTGTGCTTGGCTCAAAAAGGAAGATAGCAAATTTGTGGTCTCGCACCTACAAATGTCCTAGGCGTATAAGTCACTACACCTATAGTGCATGTGCCTTGGCAAGTTGTACACCCAACTCCCCGACCATGTGTTATTCCAATTCCCGTTTAATTAGACGCGTATCCTAGGTTCATTGGCGATGGATTACCCTTTTCTTACGAGTTATGTATTATTCTCGTTAATATCCTTTGTAACTTGTATACTATTATTCTCGACACGACTCTACCTAACGTATAATTATTTTCCCATTTAAATAATTATACTTAGGATCGTATCGTTCGATATAATGTATTCTTAATACCCGACCCGACTCACTTTGCCGCATATTTATTTTCCCATTTAAATAAATATGCTAAGGTCTTGTCGTTCGGTAGCATATTCTTAACGCTCGACTCGACTTACCATGCCGCACATTTATTTTCCCATTTAAATAAATATATTATGATCTCGTCGGTATACACATATATATAGGTATATTTTGCCTACTCGTCTCGGTTTTCCTTCTCGCATATCTACATTCCCATTCAAATAGATATACTAGAATTTCGTCGAGACGAGCATATATATACATATATAAACGTGTGATTTTTCTTGTTAAGTCCATACGTTGTTTAACGTTTTTAATTTTTACGTTATGTTTTCTCCCACGAATATTTTCTCTACACTTAGGAAAGTGTCATATAATTTTCACCCATGTTATATATATTTTACTTCTTAAAATATATATTTTTCATTTTGCCGCAATGGCATTCTTCTCTTGTTTGTCCGTTTATCCGTTATAGTTAGTTTATGTAACTAAGTCCGATAGTTAAATTTTTCCAAGTTTCTTCCAATATGCGTCCTATAGAAATATTATTTATACTTCCAATTTCCAAACATGTATTACTTGGAAAAATATACTTTTGTATTTTTTTAATTCAACTTGTTAACTTATATACCCAAAAATGTTTCCGATACTTTTATATTCCCATTTATATAAGAGTATCCATTTTTGTATAAGTTTTCTCAAGTTTCTACTCTTGTCCAATATTTTTATAAAAACCTTTATTTTTATAAAATCCTTATGTTAATATAAATCTATATTTTTATAAACTTCCATTTTTATAAAAATACACTTTTTATAAAATACACAAGTAGTTTACTAGTGTTTACCAAAACTATCCTTGGAAAAATCATTATTTATGCTTTTGACACCAAACTTTCCGTTAATGCATTTTTGGACCAAAGTTTCTAAAATATTTATTTTAGTCCCTCAACTTTCAAAGTTACAACATTAGTCCCTTAACTTATGAATGTTGCTTTTTTCATCCTAACTTCCAAAGTTAGCATTTTTCTTCCAACTTAGTGGAATTTGAAGAATCATCTTCTTAATGTTTGGTTATTTTTACATCATTCCACCTTTAATAGTCTTATATTCCATCATTGATGCTATTAACATGTGTGTTTAATGTTTTTATCCATCATACCCAAATTTCATTCATCCAAGTGAGTAGACTTTAAATATGTAACTTTTATATTTATGAACATCTAACATATTCCAACTTATTTTAGACATTAGATGGCCATTTTATGATGATTAAAACTATCTTTTAGCATATTCAAGTTACTTTCATAAATCATGTCCAAATCATTATCCTTCATAAGTGTATGTATATGTTTTATAATTTTTAGAAATACTACATTACTAGTATTAAATCCATGATCCATCTACATATTTTTACTCATCCATTTTACTCTTGTAAGACATATTAAAGCTTATGTTTTCAAAAACCACATTTTTCCCATTCAAGTACAACTTGCTTCTAAGAGCACATAATATGAATATTAATGATCAAAGCAAGGTTAAAAACTTACTACTAGCTCAAGGCTAGGGAAGACAAAAACCTTGGATTTGAATGGGGTTTAGTGTGTTCTTCCAAGTGATTAAGCTCCAAGCTCTTGAAACACACAATGGGGTTTTGAAAGATGAAGATTTAGAGGTGATTTGGAAGTGTTAAACTTGAAAAGAAAATGTATATGGGAGGGGTATATGTTACGGCCAAGGGGAAGAAGAAGAAGGAGATTTTTGTTTTGTTGGTTCAAGTATGCATACAAGTATTCTTATAATATCTTCTCCAAATCTTGAAGGATCATGTGTATCTTCTATAGATTATGTAAATCTAATGGAGATTATGAGAGATTTGAAAAAAATCATGAGGGATTGTATGAGGGTGTTTGGCCGTGAGTTTTAGAGAGAGAAGGGAGATGATTAGTTAAATTTTGCCCAATGCTATTCCATGCATTCTCACGATTAATCTTAATTGTAGGTGGGTTAATTAATAAAAAGAAGATTAATCATATGGGGATGGGCTCTAGGCCGGCCCCTTGGGGTGTTTGGGTGGGGTCCACATCACTAAATATTACCCATTATTTGTTATGTTTAATTCCTTCTCGTTCGGGTGTCGTCCGGGTATTTTTCGGGTTTTAACCGTGTGTCATCCGGATATTAAAAATTCCTTTAATAACCCTTAAACATAGTCCAGTTTAAGCGTTGATAAGTTATTTTGGCTTTTGCCGGTGAAATTATAAGTTATGCGCGTATCGGGTGCGGTACGCGCACTTTATTCGTTACCGGGAGATTTGTATAATAAGCTCTCACTTATGGCTTTGGAGTTCCAAAACCCATTATATTTTGTGAAATTACTCTTTATTTTATATCCCGGGTTTCCGGGATCCTTTTCGCTTATTTAATTTTTACCGGGTAACCGCCAGTGTCCATACCGGATAATTTTACTCGCACATGATCCTATCATGTTTTGTCATTAAACATATGCATTCCTATGCATTATTTGGAATTGCTATCTTTCTAAGGCCTCAGTTAAATAATCAACACATAATTGCATTTAATTACGTTAATCGCGTATTAGTTAATTAGTACGGAATTACCTCATTTTTGCCGGTTGTTACATTCTCCCCCCGTTAAGAGAATTTCGTCCCGGAATTCACTTCGAGTTCTCCGGTATAGGGGTCTTCTCGAATAGGGCGGGATATTTTTGCTTCATCCGGTCCAGCCTTTCCCACGTGAACTCCGGTCCACGCTTGGCATTCCAGCGCACTTTGACCAACCTGATCTTGCTGCGCCTTAATTTTTGGACCTTCCAATCAGTTACTTCGATTGGTTCTTCGACAAAGTGTAATTTGTCGTCAATATGGATTTCGTCAGCAGGGATGATGAGAGTTTCGTCGGATAGGCACTTTTTCAAATTTGATACATGAAACGTGTCGTGTACCCCGTTAAGCTCTTGTGGCAACTTGAGCTTGTATGCCACAGGGCCTACTCTGGACAAGATTTCGAACGGTCCAACATACCGTGGGTTCAGCTTTCCGCGCTTCCCAAAGCGCGCGACACCTTTCCAAGGTGACACCTTTAGTAGGACCCTGTCTCCGACTTGAAATTCCAAAGGCTTTCGCCTCATATCAGCGTAGCTTTTCTGCCGGTCACGGGCCGCTTTGAGACGTTCTTTTATCAAGAAGACCTTGTCCGTCGTCTCTTGAACAATTTCGGGCCCGGTAAGTTGCTTTTCTCCAACTTCAGCCCAACATAGAGGAGATCTACACTTGCGTCCATATAGAGCTTCAAAAGGTGCAGCTTGAATGCTTGTGTGGTAACTGTTGTTATACGAAAATTCCACCAGTGGCAAGTGTGTATCCCAATTACCGCTGAAATCGATTGCGCATGCCCGTAACATATCTTCCAAGGTCTGGATGGTTCGTTCACTTTGACCATCAGTTTGGGGATGATATGCGGTACTCATGTCAAGGCGAGTACCGAGGGCTTCATTCAAACTTTCCCAAAATCTTGAGGTGAAACGACTATCTCGATCGGAGATGATGGAAATAGGTACACCATGCTTAGACACCACTTCCTTAATGTACAAACGGGTCAGTTTCTCCACCTTATCCATTTCGCGAATTGGAGGAAGTGTGCGGATTTCGTCAATCGATCAACAATTACCCAGATCATGTCATGGCCGCTTGTTGTCCTGGGTAACTTGGTGATGAAATCCATGGAAATCTGCTCCCATTTCCATTCAGGTATTTCCGGTTGCTGGAGCAAGCCGGACGGTCTCTGATGCTCGGCTTTGACCTTTGCGCAAGGTAAGCATCGCGCAACATAAGCTGCTATATCCATCTTGAAATTTGGCCACCAGTAAAGTTCTTTCAAATCGTGGAACATCTTGTCTGCACCAGGGTGAACCGAATATCGGGAACTGTGATCTTCGGCCAACACTAGTTCACGCAATCCACCATACACTGGAACCCAAATTCTATTCATGAAATACAAGGTTTGGTCCGCCTTTGTTTCCAGTGAATCAACCATCTTCCGCAATCTTTCACCTTTGACATTCTCGGGCTTAAGAGCGTTGATTTGAGCTTCACAAATTCAGTCAGTCAGGTTCGTGTGGATAGTTAAACCCAAAGCTCGGACACGCAACGGCTTAACCCGTTCCTTGCGACTTAGGGCGTCGGCCACAACGTTCTCCTTTCCGGGATGGTACTTTATCTCACAATCGTAATCGTTTAGTAATTCAACCCATCGCCGTTGTCGCATGTTCAAATCCTTTTGATCGAAGATGTGTTGCAAACTCTTGTGATCAGTGAAGATCATGCACTTGGTTCCATATAAATAGTGTCTCCATATCTTGAGAGCGAATACCACTGCTCCCAATTCCAAATCGTGTGTAGTGTAATTCTTCTCGTGGATCTTTAGTTGTCTGGAAGCATACGCTATCACTTTTTCTCGTTGCATCAACACGCAACCCAAGCCTTGATGAGAGGCGTCACAGTAAACTACAAAATCTTCCGTACCATCGGGGAGTGATAATATTGGAGCGCCACATAACTTCTCTTTTAGTATTTGAAATGCCGTTTCTTGCTTTTCCGTCCACTCAAACTTCTTATCCTTTTGGGTTAGCATGGTTAAAGACTGTGCTATCTTAGAAAAGTTCTCGATGAACCTTCTGCAGTAACCCGCAAGGCCAAGAAATTGTCGTACTTCGGTAGGAGTCCTAGGGGCGTCCCAATTTTTAATTGCCTTGATCTTGGCGGGATCGACATGTATACCCTTTTCATTCACCACGTGGCCTAGGAAGTGGACTTCTCGAATCCAAAAGTCACATTTCGAGAACTTAGCATAGAGTTTCTCTTTACGTAGGACTTCAAGGATTAAACGAAGGTGATTTTCGTGGTCTTCTCTGGTGCGTGAATAGATTAAGATGTGATCAATAAAAACAATGACGAACTTATCCAAGTACGGCTTACACACGCGATTCATCAAGTCCATGAAAACCGCCGGTGCGTTAGTTAAGCCGAACGACATTACCAAAAATTCATTGTGCCCATAATGAGTCCTGAACGCCGTTTTTGGTACATCCTCCTCTTGGATACGCAACTGGTGATAGCCGGACCTTAGATCAATCTTGGAATAGAATCTGGATCCTTGGAGTTGATCAAATAAATCGTCGATCCTGGGGAGAGGATAGCGATTTTTAATGGTTAACTTGTTTAGCTCTCGATAGTCAATGCACATACGAAAGGTGCCATCTTTCTTTTTCACAAATAAGACGGGAGCTCCCCAAGGTGAGAAACTCGGTCTTATGAAACCCTTGTCCAGTAATTCTTGCAGTTGGCTGGATAGTTCCTGCATCTCAGATGGAGCTAGGCGATATGGCGATCGTGCTACGGGAGCAGCTCCAGGAACAAGGTCGATGCGGAACTCGACTTGTCGAGGTGGTGGCAACCCCGCCAAATCTTCTGGGAATACGTCAGGAAAATCTCTAGCTATCGGAATGTCTTCCAACTTTCGCTCGTCGGCCTTCTTATCTATAACGTGCGCTAAGAATGCGATAAGACCTTTCCTTAAACACTTTCGGGCCTTCATGCTTGTAATAATTCTTAATGGCGTCCCACGCCTTTCCCCTTGGATCGATAGAGTTTCACCGCTTACGAGGGGAACTTGAATTATTTTATCGTTGCAAACAACGACGGCACGGTGTGCGGATAACCAATCCATGCCAATGACTATGTCAAAACTACCCAGTACGACCGGTAATAGATCAATGCCAAACTCGTGACCACAGAGATCTAACTTACAATCGTTCGCTACTTCCCGTGTTTCTATAGTTTTACCGTTAGCCAGTTCTATAGAGTAAGGTGTATCTAGCTTACTAGTTTTTAGCCCAAGTAGTCTTTTAAACTCAACAGATACGAAGCTAAAATCAGCACCGGTATCAAATAACACAGAAGCATAATGACCATTAAGAGGGAACGTACCAGTGACCACGTTAGGGTCCTGTCGTGCATCACCAGCACCAATCACAAATGCCCGTCCACGTGCTTGGTTGTTAAGCTTAGGGCAATCCCTCTTCCAATGGTCGGGCGACCCGCATGCGAAGCAGGGCCTTGCTCCTCCAGTCTTCGGTGCTCCAGATATGCACTCTTCAGTCTTGTGCCCAGAACGGCGGCACTTACCACAGATCACTTCGTTCTTTCCTTGATAACCCTGTTTTCCACCATTTCCACGTCCTGTGGCTACATACCCTTTCCCTTTCTTGTTCGAACCACCTGATGATCTGTCCTTCTTCCCTTCATTACGCTCCCGTTTCCCAAACCTTGGCTTGTTTCCCTGATCACTAGACCCAACCACTGAATTTGAACCCAAATTCTTACCTTCCACACTACTGGGCTCCGAAATTTTTAGTCCCGACACCTTCCGGATCAAGGTGCCCATTCGGATGGCATCCTCAGTGAGGCTTAGAGCGAGGTCGATGGCTTCGCGCATGGTCGTGGGTTTGGAAGAAGTGACCATGCTGCGTATTTGTGGCGCCAGTCCGAATAGGTACCTTTCAATCTTCTTGCTCTCTGGTGTGACCAAACGGGGAACCAGTCGTGATAGGTCGTGGAACCTGGACGTGTACCCAGCTACGTCTGCTCCTGTCATGGTGAGGTTCTAGAATCCAGTCTCCAATTTCTGCACTTCACTTGCCGGGCAGTATTCAGCAATCATAAGTTCCCTTAGTTCCAACCAGGTTAGGGAGTATGCAGCATTGTCTCCCAGTGACTGAACCTGGCTGTTCCACCAAGTTAATGCTTGATCCAGGAACAAATTCGTGGAGTACATAACGGTCTGTCGGGGGTACAGCTGCTGATGCGGATTACCGCTTCAGTCTTTTCGAACCATTTGACTAGTCCAACGGATCCCTCAGTGCCGCTGAAGTTGAGTGGCTTGCAGTCCAGGAAGGCTTTGAATGTGCAGCCACGCTCTCGCGAGGCAGTTTCTGCAATAATAAGGTGGTGTGTTATTATGGGATAGGAGCTTCATGATAATCTCCTATTGCTTTTGCATTTATTCATAAACCTCTTACCAGTAGGGGAGTTCTCACGTTGATCACTCCCGGTCCTGTCTCGCGATCTCTCGGTGCGGGCGGCCTCGTGTTCCGCGATAGCTTGGGCTACACGTTCCGAGACCAATGTTTCAAGTTCAGCGGGTGTCGTGGGCAATACGTCGTTGCCACTGTTGCTTCGTGTGGTTGGTGCCATTTTACTTCAATAACAATTATTAAAGTTAATCTTTGACAAGCATTCATACAAATATTGTCATACACAAGCATAAATAGCAACTCATCACATGAACATAATAATCAACCAAATCATCACCACACAATCGCACAGATCTCAATATGTAAAGTAAGTAATAACAATCACAGACAATCACAGTCATACAATCACACATTTTACCATTATAACAATAAGATTCTCATTAATTTCAATAATACGAGTACAACGCTTTGTTTATAATAACAAAATAGGGGATAGCATCCCTCATACATCGTCTTGAAATAAATAAAAATATCATGTCATATGCCGGCACACCCCGCACGGCTGGGCAAAAAATGCAAACTAGCGCTGTAATCCCTGCTACGCTATCATGCTACTACTACTATATATATATCGGGGATGTCTCCCCGTCTACTGCGGTGGTGGCGGTGGGTACTGGTACTGGGGAGCATACATACTGATGGTCATAATGCGATCGTAGAGGAACTAGCGGTGCGCAAAGTGCGCGTCGCCGGTGATCCCACAGTGTGCGTCCATTCGTAGAAGCTCCTCTGCGTAGTGTGCCAGTGCATCCCTGGCGTCAATAATCCTGGCCCACATGAGGCGGGCCTGCTGATCCATCTGGCTCACTGTGCGCTGTACCGTGTCAGCGAGAATCTGGAAGTCGCTCTCTAACGAGATCACTGTGGACCAGGCCGGTCCGGATAGTGGGGCCATCCCGTGGGGCTGTGACGGCCCAGGTATGTCAGTGTAGGTCGGCTGGGATGGGCCGACTAGGTCTGGTATCGGTAGGGGTGTGAAGGGCTGGGCAAATCCCAGTAGTCCAGAGGTGAAGTGGGGTGGCATCTGGTACGGGTCCCTGCACCTAGAGTATACGGTGCAGGTGGTGGTATCATAAAGAGGGCTCCTGCACCCATAGTGTACGGTGCAGGTGGTGGTACGGTAAGTATCTCGGGGAGGGGTGGCAGTATGGGAAAGGTGGTAATGGGTAGTGTCATGGGTGCGGAGGAAGGTGCTATGAGCTCGGCCAAAGGGACCATAAGGGGCTGTGTAACAGTGGTCCACTCCGGAGCGGATATCATGACGGTGGGGGTAGTGGGGCTTGCAGTAGCGAACGCCGTCAAGCCTGCTCTGTGTAACTCAGAGCTACGGGCTGAGCTACCCTCTAGGATGTGCCCTGCAGAGGCTGGCCCATCCTGTGGTACGGGCTCCGGTAGGGCGAGAAGGGCTGTAGGTGCAGTAGGGGCGTCCTCCATCATCGGAGCAACGGGCTCCTCCAGGTCAGCCGGGGGAATAGGTATGGCTATGTGCTCCACAGACGCTATCGACTCGTCGTCGGAGTCGTCTAAGATCCATCCGTTCTGTCCTCGAGCAAGAGGCACAAGCCTCATACCCGGGGGAACGGGAATGTGAGGGGCGGGTAATGGCTCACGATCGACGTGGGCATGTCGATCGAATGGAGACTCTACGGTCTCAGACCGGGTGGGGGCGGGTCTCGAAGGACCTGCGCAGTCCGCAGGGAAATCCCTGACGGCGCGAATGGGGTGGGGTGGTAATGGTGCGGCAGGTAGTGGCACGAGAGGCAGATCGGCCTGTGGTGCCTCTGCCATCGGTAGGTCTGCTATGGCGGCCATGTCGCCTCCAGCGGGGGCCCACTCTGGGTCCTCACTGGGATCTGTCTCCTCGGAGCTGTCGCTGTCTGCTCCTCCCATGGCGGCGTCTACCTCCATGTCATCATCCTCCGGGTCGAGTACTACGACCTCGATCGGTGGAGCTGGTAAAATCTGGATGCTACTATCGTAGCTCGGCGCGGCACTCTCAGCGTCCGACATCCCTGGCAAAAGAACCGTACTAATATTTATGTATTATTCATTAGAAAGTTAAGCGTACATTTAAGGCATTCTTCCTAACTTCTAATACTGACGTAGCACACACTAATACCCATGGCTAGCTTGGTTGGAATCTCTTCATACCCAATGTTCTTTTCTTTCGAAATAATTTACTTTATTGCGTTATACATATATTTTGAAAGCTTCATCTTTTGAACCAAATCCGGTTATAGTTTAGATTTTAAAAATGCTAATTCGCTATAACCTTGGCTCTGATACCACTTTCTGTCACACCACGCCAATGGCGGAAACACGTGGCGCGACAGTTCAAGAGCATAAAGTCAAGGTTAACGCAAATCATAAGTAATTAAGAAAATTGGTCATTTATTAAGATGTCAAAACCATGTTTGATGTTCACACATAAACAAAAATTGTTTTTAATACATTAAGGAGGCTTCTCAAATATATCCCAAATCCTTGGGAAATAAAGATGAAACCCTTTCGAAACCCTTTCATTTCCCTGAATTAATGATTATAGTAGAGAGGTCTCAACCCCGAGTGGCGATCACAACTCAAGTACTTATCCCGTCAAACATTTCCCTAACATATCTTTCCCCCGAAAAACATAAAATAGTTTAAAATGGGGCCGTGAGACTCACCTGAATCTGTGCTTGGCTCAAAAAGGAAGATAGCAAATTTGTGGTCTCGCACCTACAAATGTCCTAGGCGTATAAGTCACTACACCTATAGTGCATGTGCCTTGGCAAGTTGTACACCCAACTCCCCGACCATGTGTTATTCCAATTCCCGTTTAATTAGACGCGTATCCTAGGTTCATTGGCGATGGATTACCCTTTTCTTACGAGTTATGTATTATTCTCGTTAATATCCTTTGTAACTTGTATACTATTATTCTCGACACGACTCTACCTAACGTATAATTATTTTCCCATTTAAATAATTATACTTAGGATCGTATCGTTCGATACAATGTATTCTTAATACCCGACCCGACTCACTTTGCCGCATATTTATTTTCCCATTTAAATAAATATGCTAAGGTCTTGTCGTTCGGTAGCATATTCTTAACGCCCGACTCGACTTACCATGCCGCACATTTATTTTCCCATTTAAATAAATATATTATGATCTCGTCGGTATACACATATATATAGGTATATTTTGCCTACTCGTCTCGGTTTTATTTCTCGCATATCTACATTCCCATTCAAATAGATATACTAGAATTTCGTCGAGACGAGCATATATATACATATATAAACGTGTGATTTTTCTTGTTAAGTCCATACATTGTTTAACGTTTTTAATTTGTTACGTTATGTTTTCTCCCACGAATATTTTCTCTACACTTAGGAAAGTGTCATATAATTTTCACCCATGTTATATATATTTTACTTCTTAAAATATATATTTTTCATTTTGCCGCAATGGCATTCTTCTCTTGTTTGTCCGTTTATCCGTTATAGTTAGTTTATGTAACTAAGTCCGATAGTTAAATTTTTCCAAGTTTCTTCCAATATGCGTCCTATAGAAATATTATTTATACTTCCAATTTCCAAACATGTATTACTTGGAAAAATATACTTTTGTATTTTTTTAATTCAACTTGTTAACTTATATACCCAAAAATGTTTCCGATACTTTTATATTCCCATTTATATAAGAGTATCCATTTTTGTATAAGTTTTCTCAAGTTTCTACTCTTGCCCAATATTTTTATAAAAACCTTTATTTTTATAAAATCCTTATGTTAATATAAATCTATATTTTTATAAACTTCCATTTTTATAAAAATACACTTTTTATAAAATACACAAGTAGTTTACTAGTGTTTACCAAAACTATCCTTGGAAAAATCATTATTTATGCTTTTGACACCAAACTTTCCGTTAATGCATTTTTGGACCAAAGTTTCTAAAATATTTATTTTAGTCCCTCAACTTTCAAAGTTACAACATTAGTCCCTTAACTTATGAATGTTGCTTTTTTCATCCTAACTTCCAAAGTTAGCATTTTTCTTCCAACTTAGTGGACTTTGAAGAATCATCTTCTTAATGTTTGGTTATTTTTACATCATTCCACCTTTAATAGTCTTATATTCCATCATTGATGCTATTAACATGTGTGTTTAATGTTTTTATCCATCATACCCAAATTTCATTCATCCAAGTGAGTAGACTTTAAATATGTAACTTTTATATTTATGAACATCTAACATATTCCAACTTATTTTAGACATTAGATGGCCATTTTATGATGATTAAAACTATCTTTTAGCATATTCAAGTTACTTTCATAAATCATGTCCAAATCATTATCCTTCATAAGTGTATGTATATGTTTTATAATTTTTAGAAATACTACATTACTAGTATTAAATCCATGATCCATCTACATATTTTTACTCATCCATTTTACTCTTGTAAGACATATTAAAGCTTATGTTTTCAAAAACCACATTTTTCCCATTCAAGTACAACTTGATTCTAAGAGCACATAATATGAATATTAATGATCAAAGCAAGGTTAAAAACTTACTACTAGCTCAAGGCTAGGGAAGACAAAAACCTTGGATTTGAATGGGGTTTAGTGTGTTCTTCCAAGTGATTAAGCTCCAAGCTCTTGAAACACACAATGGGGTTTTGAAAGATGAAGATTTAGAGGTGATTTGGAAGTGTTAAACTTGAAAAGAAAATTTATATGGAAGGGGTATATGTTACGGCCAAGGGGAAGAAGAAGAAGGAGATTTTTGTTTTGTTGGTTCAAGTATGCATACAAGTATTCTTATAATATCTTCTCCAAATCTTGAAGGATCATGTGTATCTTCTATAGATTATGTAAATCTAATGGAGATTATGAGAGATTTGAAAAAAAATCTTGAGGGATTGTATGAGGGTGTTTGGCCGTGAGTTTTAGAGAGAGAAGGGAGAGGATTAGTTAAATTTTGCCCAATGCTATTCCATGCATTCTCATGATTAATCTTAATTGTAGGTGGGTTAATTAGATAAAAAGAAGATTAATCATATGGGGATGGGCCCTAGGCCGGCCCCTTGGGGTGTTTGGGTGGGGTCCACATCACTAAATATTACCCATTATTTGTTATGTTTAATTCCTTCTTGTTCGGGTGTCGTCCGGGTATTTTTCGGGTTTTAACCGTGTGTCATCCGGATATTAAAAATTCCTTTAATAACCCTTAAACATAGTCCAGTTTAAGCGTTGATAAGTTATTTAGGCTTTTGCCGGGTGAAATTATAAGTTATGCGCGTATCGGGTGCGGTACGCGCACTTTATTCGTTACCGGGAGATTTGTATAATAAGCTCTCACTTATGGCTTTGGAGTTCCAAAACCCATTATATTTTGTGAAATTACTCTTTACTCTATATCCCGGGTGTCCGGGATCCTTTTCGCTAATTTAATTTTTACCGGGTAACCGCCAGTGTCCATACCGGATAATTTTACTCGCACATGATCCTATCATGTTTTGTCATTAAACATATGCATTCTTATGCATTATTTGGGAATTGCTATCTCTCTAAGGCCTCAGTTAAATAATCAACACATAATTGCATTTAATTACGTTAATCGCGTATTAGTTAATTAGTACGGAATTACCTCATTTTTGCCGGTTGTTACAGTTGAGGAAAGATTTGGTGTTTCTATGTATCCCCAAAATTGATTTTGTGCTCTTTTTCTTCTCTAAGGGTGGACGGGGCGGTTTGTGACAGGCTGGCCGTGACAATCACGAACACCGCTCCACCAATTTAATCACGCTCGTGATGTATTAAACCCGTGATGCTCATCACGCTCTTGCTAGCTAGCTGCTAGCTGTTGGACAACAGTCATTTGACCCAAAAAAAACTTACCACCTACCTATATATACACACATATTTACCTATTTTTTTACAGCCACATTCACACAATTCTTCTACTACACACACAAAAATCACAAAATTTTTCTCATCATCCTCATTCATATCACAAAAATCATACAATGGTTACTTGGACAGAAGAGGAGGAAATTGCGCTAGTGATCACGTACAACAGCGTACACAACGATGGCGCATCAATGATCAGTGGTCGTGGTCATGGTCGGAGCGCTCCATGCTGGAAAAAAGTTTTAGCCGAGTTTGGTGCACTTGTCAGGGGAACACAACGTACTTGTGATTCAATCTCTCAAAAGTACGGGGACCTTGAATCGAAGTGTTAAAACTTCGAAAGATTTTTTAAGCGAATTGTGCAAGCCTTTCTCGACAAAACAGAATATGTGCAGGTAGCCATTGCTCACATCGACTATGTTCCGAGGTCGGCTTGGATTTTTCACATGTTTCAGCATGCCGAATGTTACGCCCAAAATTAAATTAGGTTTTATATTTTCTAGTAATGTTTTATTTAATTTCTAGTATTTTTTTTATTTAATTTATGTTTTTATTTTATTTAATGTAAGTTTTTTATTTTATTTAAAAAAAATTGAGTGTGATGGGTATCATTCCACCCCATGGTTTTAGTGAAGAATGTGATGGAGTGTGATGGAGTGTGATGGAAATGAGATGAGACAATATTATTGGGTGTGATAGTGTGATGATGTGATGTGTGTGATGACCACCCCATCCACCCCAACTAGGGCTGCAAACGAACTAAACTTTCAACGAACAGTTCATAAACCGTTCAGCGAGAAGTTCGCTTGTGTTCGTTCGTTTAATAAACGAACATGAACAGAGGCCATGCTCATTCGTTTATGTTCGTGAACGTTCGGTAACTTGTTTGTTAATGTTTGTTTGTTTATGTTTGTGTATGTTCGATAGTTTAATAGGGTTTTTAATTTTTATAATTTGTCTTGAAATTATTTTATTTTTATTTATTTAACCCAAAAAAATTAATAAACGTATATGAATGTGAATTTGATTTTATTATAAAGTTAATATATGTTCGTTTGTGTTTGTGTTTGTTTCTGTTCCTGAACACTTCTTTGTGTTCATGAACAAAAATAACAAACGAACACGAACATGATTGTTTTCTTAACAAACAAATATAAGTATAAAATCGTGTCCGGTAAGTGTTCATGAACTATTCGTGAACACATATTTTCCTTAAAAACGAACACAAACATGACCTTATTCGTTCGGTTCGTTTTCAGCCCTAACCCTAACTTAGTTAATATCCTAATATACTTATATAAGTCATTTTGTTGAACTTTTATTTCTTAATTAAGTAATCCTTTGTATACAAAAACTAGTATATTACCGCGGCGTGTTGCGCCGGCGTTTAAACGTATAGTAACTCGAATTTATACCGTCAAAATGTAAACTGAAGTTTATACCAACTCGAATCTGGCCAAAAGTTACGTTTAAAAAGAAAAAAAACAACCTTGTTTGTTTTGTACGCATCTAAAATAAACCATTAAAAAATACTTTGAAATTCAGCGCTTCATGACTCATATTATAATTTAATTTGTTGTTTGCAGTTTGCATTCCATGATTCCATCCTACATTTCAGTTCAACAAAGAGATGCATTGGGTCACATATTATGGGAAGTCAAGATATTTCAAAGCACTTAAAAACCTTTTATTTCTCTGTTGATGCATTTTGCGACTAAGGATTGGATATACTATTATTAACATGTGTTAGTGGATAGCCGAAGGTACATCAGGATGGGCGAATGTAGATAATTTGGGCGAAGGTGAATCAGAAAGGGGCGAAGGTAGACTTGAACCGGACGAAGGTAGAAGGGACATGGAATGAAGACACATTCGACCACTCTTAGTGGGCGAATGTGGAATTTGCTCACATTCGACCAGAAGAAAGGGGCGAATGTGCAGAGCCTATATATAGTTTTTGAGTTTTTGATTATGTAAGAGGGTTGTCATTTGTGTCCAGGTTCAGTTCAGGTTAAGGAGTGTTTTTGAGAGATTGTCTTTGTGTTTCTAGATTAACATAAACAGTTGTAAATGCTTATTGATTGAAAGTTAATCTATGAAAATGATATTGAAAATGATCTTGATTGTGTCGTGATTTGTATCTTATCAATTTGTTCAGATCTAGGGTTTCCGCACCTAGATTTGTGACTTGTATGATCGTGTAATCCTGTTTTAGATAAAATCCAACGCTCACAAAGTGGTATCAGAGCTTAGAAGATCATACAACAACAAGTTTGATAAGATCAGAGTTGATTTGGACATGTTTTAGACAAATTATCATCTGTTTTTACAAAAACTCTTAAAAACATAGTTTTTGATCGATTTAAAGGTGATTTTGTGGTCAAATTCAAGTTTTCCAAGACTTAAAGTTGTTCCAAATCAAATCCGAAACATAACCTGATTGAGATCATTGAAATCCATGAACTTTTGAAAATCTCAGATCAAAATAACCGTTTTTCAAACAATAACCGTTTTTCAAAAATGAGATCTGACTGTTTTGGGCGAACCTGGAACCTGGACTGAGTGTTGTGGGCGAATCTGACTAAAAGTGGGCGAACCTGCGTTTAAAGTGGTCGAACCTGAAAATTCTTGTTGAAATTTTTCACATTCGGGTTGAAAATTCCACATTCGACCGTTCTTATTTGGGCGAAAGTGGAATTGTGATAGTCTTTGTTTACATTCTGGTCATTTCCACCTTCGGTTGACACTGTTTGGACGAAAGTGAGAGAAAAGGGACGAGAGTGTGACAAGTTTGGACGAACCTAGAAAATTTTGGACGAAAGTGCTGAAATTCGGGCGAACCTAGGATTTTTTGCTGAAAAATTTTTCTAAGTGTTGAGATTTTCAGATTGTGATCATGTGGCGTTTTCAAACTACTTCGGGATCAGCACCAACACAACCACAACAGCAGACAATGGATCCATGGACTGTGGCAGCTCAAAAGACGAACACGCAATCCTCACAACCACATAACTACATGACAACAACGAGCACGATGCCTCAGAATGTAGCACATCCGGCATTACAATCAGATTACTGGGGAGTAGCTGCAGCGGCGGTAAATACTCAAACCACTAACGCTATCTCTACCTTGATTAAGGATTTGTCTACAGGTAGTGGGACTCGGCCACCGAAGCTCATGGATATGCAAGAGTACAACCAGTGGCACACCATGTTCAAGATCCATCTGGAAGGCATGGGAGTTGAAGGAGCTGAGGCGTGGAGCATGATCGTGAAAGGATATACAGCACCTATTCTGGAGAATACCGGTGAGTTGATTCCTCTGGAGAGCTTGACTGAGGATGAAAAGAAGAAATACGTGGTGGAGAAGAAGGCGTTCTCTCAACTGACACAGGCGATCACAAGTGACCTGTTGCATCAGTTTGGGACATGTACAACGTCAAAGCAGCTTTGGGATAAGCTGAAGATGGAGGACATGATGAAAATGCTGATTGCTCAACAAGCTGAAATCACTAAGTTCAAGCAGAATGAGGAGAAGATGCTCCAGATTGTAGTTGCTTCGAAATCGAATCAGGATGAGATAAATGAAAAGATTCAAATGTTAGAAGCTAAGAATGAGAAGCTTGAGAGAAGATGTGATAGAAACAAGAACAAGATCAAACTGATTAAGGCTGACAACAAAGAACTTAAGAAGGAAAACAAACGCCTTAGTAGTTTGATTGACGAGCTTTATAACAGAGCACCCCAGTTGAAAGAGGGTGAAGATGATGATGAAGAAGATGATGAACAGAAAGTAGATTATGAGGAATCTGATTCTGAGAAAGAAGAAGATGATGATGATAATGATGATGATGGATCGGACAATGATGATGATGACAACAATGATGATGATGATGACAACAATGATGATGATGATGATGCTGAGGGTACAGGGAAGAAGAAAGGTGATGAGTTTAGCAGTGGAAGTGATCATGAAGGAGGAGATGATACTTCTAAGTTTAGTTATGAGAAGAGAACATCACAGAAGAAGAAAGATACTGGAGAATCGAGTTCCAAGAAGAAAGGTGGGAATGTAGATTCGGATGAAAGTATCTTCTGGAACGAAAAGGTGAGATCTCTTTCTGATGATGCTAAACTGATATACAAGAATATGTTGGAGAAGAGAGAGTGGACCATTGAGTTCACTGGATGCTTCGCTGAAATATTCCAGACTGATGATCTAAGATATGAGCTGGAATATGAAGATCCAGATCTTGAAGAAGGGGAACTACCTGCATCTGTGGCGAAAGAAATACTAGATGGTCTCGCACAGAGGGTAGGTAAGACGTTTGAGGAGTTTATGATGGATGAATCGATTCCTGATATTCCTGAAAAGGATATGGGAAGTCATTCAGATGATGTGCATACTCCAGAAAACAATGAAGTTGAAGTAGAAGACATTACTCATGAGGAGTTTCCTCAGTATTTCAGAAAAGAAGATGAGAATGAAGTATTTCCTGACTTCACAGAGATACCAAATAAGTCAGCGAAACAGAAAGCAAAGAAAAGAAGCGAAGAGTTTGTTGAGAAGGTGTTTGGTAATGAAAAGAAAGATTCTTCTAACCAGTCTGATGAGTTGAAGAATTATCTGAAGAAGTTGAAGGAGATGGATGAGAACCGACCTAAACCTGAAGCTCAAGGTAATTTCTATCGATTTCATAATGCTAAGTTCAAAGGCAGAGCTCTCGGGTGGACTTATCTTGGCAGACTGAAGTGTATTGCTGCGAAATGGGAAACCGGAATTCTGTATTTCAACAGATTCTGTGATTTGCTTACTCTACCGTACTGGGCGGTGAGAGATTTATGCAGATTCCCAATGTCAGGTGCCGAGGTAAATGGATCGCATGTCGGTTGGTGCGCAGACAAATTGGTTTGGGAGAGTCGCACAAGATGGAACAGGTTTAAGCCTCAATATCCCCGTAGAAAAGTTCATAGGAATATTGATCCTCAAACCAATATGAAGCGTGTGACTTTAATCTACAAAGCACCTAATGTGATGAGAAAGATACCATTGATGCCAATGCCACAGCATTTCAGTGCTGATTTCATATTCTGGTATTACGATTGGAGGAAGGCAGAAGCAGTGATTGTGTTAAGGGATGGAAAGGACAAATACAAGCATGTTCATGTATTTGATCCTATGTGGCTGATTAATTGTACATTCGAAGACATCATCATGTTGTTCTTTAATCCGATATATTATGAACCCAATGATTTTGCTCAGGCGAGGAAGTACACTCAAGTTGTGGGAGTTTGTTTTGCATACGATATAAATGCAGGAAGCAACTTGGAGGGTAAACTTGGCAAGACTGTGAAGATCGCCAATGTGTCAAAGCCTGTGAAGAAAACATTTGAGCCGCCAATGACTGATGAGCAGAAGAAGCAGCTCAGAATCAAGCTGATGAACAGGACGATGGATTATCAAAGAAAACTATCCAATCAATAGTCGAGGGGGAGTTTGTTGATGCATTTTGCGACTAAGGATTGGATATACTATTATTAACATGTGTTAGTGGATAGCCGAAGGTACATCAGGATGGGCGAATGTAGATAATTTGGGCGAAGGTGAATCAGAAAGGGGCGAAGGTAGACTTGAACCGGACGAAGGTAGAAGGGACATGGAATGAAGACACATTCGAACACTCTTAGTGGGCGAATGTGGAATTTGCTCACATTCGACCAGAAGAAAGGGGCGAATGTGCAGAGCCTATATATAGTTTTTGAGTTTTTGATTATGTAAGAGGGTTGTCATTTGTGTCCAGGTTCAGTTCAGGTTAAGGAGTGTTTTTGAGAGATTGTCTTTGTGTTTCTAGATTAACATAAACAGTTGTAAATGCTTATTGATTGAAAGTTAATCTATGAAAATGATATTGAAAATGATCTTGATTGTGTCGTGATTTGTATCTTATCAATTTGTTCAGATCTAGGGTTTCCGCACCTAGATTTGTGACTTGTATGATCGTGTAATCCTGTTTTAGATAAAATTACCACCATCGTATGCCATTGTGTCGCCTCTTCAACATCATCACCGCTCCATGAACATAGAACCGTCGTCACACCACACAACCGTCACCACATATGATCATCACTACAACGTAGATCGAGTCGTCGTAGTTATAGAACACAAAAACCCAAATGTCATTCATATAAACTAAACTAAAGCCGTTTCTTTCTCTCTCTCTCTCTCTCTCTCGTGTTGCCGGAAAACCCCACGGGAAACTACCTCCGTCGAAACACCGTCGTCTCCCGACCACCCCAAATCAAGGGCTTGGAGAAGGAAGATTAAATGCTAAAGACCCGCAAATCGTTGTTGCTCTTGGGTCGAAACCCTATATCTCCACCGAACCAAGCCGACGTCGTTGCATGTTACTGATCTAGACTTAAATCACCTTGAATCATGGTCGCAACCCACCATGTCGTGGACCCCTTCGCCATATTTGAGCACGAGACTCGCCTCCCTGCTGGATGCTGGTTTGGCGATGACGAAGAGTCAAAGAGGAGACGTTGGTGTTTACAATGGGTTGCTTAAGTGGAGCAGGTCGCTAAGAGGAAAAAGAAAAGGTGTAATAATCCGAACTGTGAAGCAAATTTAGAAGATCCTCACCATCCAAACTCGGCCTTAACGTACCTCGCCTACGACTACCCATACCAGAACCCTTACCCCTATAACCGTCAGGGTTTCGTTTCACTAACCGGGGGCCACACATTGTCGATGAAGTCAGTTACGATGGATAACTCGTCTGTTACCTATACAAAGAGAATCGTTATAAAATAATATGCACAAAGACAGATGTTCGAAATTCTTATTAAAGTTGGAACACGATGCATAAGATAAAATGTGCTACATATAATTCATAAAACGCAATGCGTAAAAGATAATTACTAAAAAGGATAGAACACGATGCTAGACACGGATCTTGTATCTTTTTACTTACAATTAATCAACCCAGTGCGTTGCGTTGGATCCAAAAAATTTCCAACAATTTTCTATTAGTTACATCACTTGCATCATGTTCCGTTAGCAAACAAATAAAAAAACAATAGTACATCGTCAATACATACAATTGATCAAATTACTTGCATTGAATTTGGATTCCACCAGCCGCCCCTACAAATTGTTTAAGAAGTAAAAAAAATAATTTAAATAAAACTCAAATAACTGGTTATGATAAATATTTGTACAATTAACATTCAAAGAAACATGTTTAACAAAAAAGTAATAGTCCTAAACTGGTTATTTGACCACTAAATAATCAGCTAACCCAATATTAGTTTTGTTGTACACTTATACTCAAACAGTAGCAAATCAATAATCAATCACTTTCAATACGCAATGCCAAACACCCCTTTAATAGGATCATGATGCAAGAGTCATACCTTCATGTAGTTACGCAAGTGATTCACACTTTCAGGAAAAATCCACTTCTTAAAATGACCAAGAGCCACCTGAAGGTGTTACAGCTCTGGCGTAAGACTCAAATCAACAGCCATGATTGTTTCTCATTAACATAAGCTCCCTAACATGTTAACATTCAGATTAGTTATCATTCACATAAAACACATCTTTTTTGTATTAACTAATAGAACAGAAAACAATCATTTGGAAAAAAACATACTTTACTCTTGAGGTGTTCATTTAATGCATTCATTTCATCAAGCAAAGTTTGTTCAGTACTGATGTGCCGAGAAATTGACATGTTTTCCACACATATTCTCACCTATCTTACACTCGAAGTCATGCTTTTATCTCATTTTTATCATGATTTATCTCCTTTTGTTGATAATTGCAGGATTTGAGGTCAGGAGATGAAAAGAAGTGAAAAACGGCAGAAAACGGCATTAACAGACAAGGATATGAAGACTTTGAAGCTCTTCCAGATGCAGCACGGCCATGCACGGTCGTGCAACTGTCCCGGGTCAAAAAGTCAACATTTCTAAGTAAACAGAGGCAAAAATTCATCTTGCAGGAGAAGCACAGGCTTGCCAAAACCCATGTCACGGTCGTGCCTTTAAAGACGTGCTCCCCAAGGCTTAAAAACCGACCAAACTGACAAGACGGTTACATGTACCAACAAGCACGGGCGTGCCATAACCTATGGCACGGCCGTGCAATGCCTGAAACGGGACAATTCTATGTGAAAGGACTCTGCAACAGTACCTGCTGTCAAGCATGGGCGTGCCACAACCATAAGCATGGGCGTACAAGGTCTGAATTGCCTATAAATAGAGGCCTCCACTCCACATTTTGATCATCCCTTCCCACATCGAAAACCAAGACTTCTCCATGAAGTTCCAACCATCTTTAGGGCTTGTGAGTGTCCTTTGGAGCCTGGGATCACGCCATAAACACCACAATCAAGAGAGAAACAACCTGAAATCACCCAAAACCACTAGAAATCTTCATACAACCCCTCACCATGTTTTTTACACAAACCCAATCTTATGAGCTTGTTGTATCAACCATGCTAGGCTAGATCTATGTTGGTTTTTCTAGGGTAATGATGGAACTTGGTATGAATTAAATAGTTTATCTTTTATTTAAAGTGGTGTTTTTTGTTCTTAATAATTCTTTCTATTCTAAACTTTGTTTAATGATCTAATTAATCAATCACATAGTCTTTGGTCTTGTGGGTATCTTGATAGGATGTGGGATGACTCATAAGTGTACCCATAGTGTGTAACAACCCATGCACTTGTGAGCTAACCTAATCCCGCGAGTAGTGATTAGCCCATTTATGGATAGAAATATACACACTTAGTGGCTTAATCCTCTATTATCAAGATCTCACTTAGGGTCGGTACGGTCTTTATACTCGGTCCTGGTGATAAGCCAAGACTTGATTCTGTGACTTAGCTTCATTGTCTATGTGAAAGCTTTGGCGTAAGTTAAGGATTGGTGAACCTGTGTTGAAAGAAAACGGTCTTTATTTTCTTTCATTGCTATATTGCCACACAATTAGTAATAGACCACTTACTTTTTGATAAATTAATTAAATCAAGTAGGGGATGCACGTGCTCAGGTTAGTCACGACTCCTCTATGATATTAAGTGGTAACTTGTTCAGTCATGCTCCGGCCACCAACAATTATTCATAAAAGTCTAGAGTAGTTAGATGTCTATATCGCAGCATTGAAAGGTGGGTAATTCGGGGTTTGGTCGACAAAGTCTCGAGTCATTTTCTTTTCATTGTTGAGAGGTGAGCTGCCTGGTTTGGGAGACCCTCATAAAAATCTTAAGAACACAAATTGTTTATATAGTTATGCGAAAACAGTCACGTCTAGAGAATGTAGTTATGCAACTCTAAGTTAAGCACAAGTGCGCAACTTAAACACACTACTTTAAAAAAATGTCTACTATTATTTCATACCAGGCCACATCTGATTCTGAAGAAACACCTTTGTTTTGTTATTGATTTCTTTTATAGTTTACATCTCTCTTCTACTTTTCTTCTCTCATTTTAAAAGTCTCTAAGTAATTTTTAGGAAAGCTGAGTAGTAAAAATCATGTCCTTGGATTCGATACTCGATACTTGCACATTTCTATACTATCCACGATAGGTACACTTTCCTGATGTGTGGGGTCTAGAACGTTGAGCAACTATCGTTTTAAATTATAAATTTAAAAGTTGAAAGCGTCTTACTGTTTTCCAACTTAATCCCCTTTTCACCAAAGCTTTTGGCCCCTCCTCCGGGATTTTTCCATTTTTAAAGAAAAGAAGTTTAAGTTTTGTTAAAACCCACGCACATCAAGTTTTTGGCGCCGTTTCCGGGGACATGCCTGTTATAGAGAAAGGTTTTCTTAAAATTACGGTTGATGGTGAAAATCCTCAGGATGATTTTACCTCGTATCCTCAATGTAGCATCTTCAGGATGCTGAAGGTCCTAACAGACTTCAGGATGTAACTATATTTCAGCATATGCGCATCCTGAGGATGGACTAACAAATTATCATTTAATTGCGTGATTGCAGGTACAACTAAGTCATAATATGGATTTGTAACTATTCTTCAATGGCTATATTACGATACTCAGTCAGAGAAGTCAAAGAAAGAAGAATAACTCTTACAAGCTAAAGTCCAAGATAGAGTATGGAGTCAAACTCATAACCGATATACATTAAATATCGACGAAGAACCAGGAAACAACTGGAACAACGTATAGCTGAGGTGAAACTGCCACAACGGTCACATGAAGTCTTCAAAGAACTTAACTAACCAAACGGATTATACGGGAACTCTTGTTTACGTTCATGTACTATAAATATGGGGATGAATGACGAGTATAGGACACTTTTTACACAACACATTCACCTGAACTACACGAATACTCTGCTGCCCATATAGAAACTCACACACACTTAGCACAAATCATTGTAATCATAGAAAACTCGTCCATCATCCATCCAAAGTTGTATCATTTTTACCTTATTAATATTAACAAACAAAGGCTGGGGCCTAGACTCCTCCCGAGGTTTTATGCGGCGATCTACAACTGATCAAGAGCTTTCCTCGTACATCGAGTGTTGTTCATTGTGTTTTATTGTTTACTTTACTTGTTCCTGAAGCTACTGATAGTTGCATCCTCAGGATACAACTGTCCATCCTCAGCTTTACCGTAACCATCTCGAGCATAGTTGTCATATTATTGTTCATTTACACTTATAATTCACTATCCTGAAAATAACACTAAGTTTTTATCATATTAGCACTTTACCTCACTTTTACTAATTTGGAAAACAAGATTATTTCTAGCGAGTAATTTTTGACCAAAACAATTTGGCGCCCACCGTGGGGCAAGTGGTGCTATTTTAATAAAAAAACTTTGTTAAAACGTTTTCTCAATTTATTCATTTCACAGATCTTGATGTAACACCCCAACCGATGGCGGAAACATTCGGATGTCACGTATTGATGATTGTTCAGTAGCTCATGGTGAATAATAAATTTCATTAAATGATTTAAATAAGTTACATACAATTGTTCTAGAATTTGTACATCAAATTGAATAAAACTATACACATATCTTCAAGCATCAATTCAAATCTTCAAGCAAATAGAACCTGAAACATGTTAAGTTGAAAATATTTTGGGTCAACAAAAGTTGGTGAGAATTACATAGGTTTTTGATAATTGAATAAAAATGTTGTGCAATTCATGTGTCATGTCAATCTAGTCCATATGTGAGAACATACTAGAAATAAATCGAGTGCATAACCAACCCTGATGACTGTTATAATATGATACATACCATACGCTCATGGTTCACTTGAATATGTTATACGATAACAAACACCCACGCTACCTTTGTAGGAGGCACGTATCCGGGTGGGATTGTCAGTCCAATAGATATATCAATGTATACCGCCGGCTTGTACGGAGTTAATGATTATGCTAGAATGGTGCTTACTCTAATCATGCTCAAGACATAATGCAACATAGAAAACACATAGACACATTGATGATTGAATTGCATAAATGATGTTATAACATGTTTCACCCCAAAAATGGTGATAAATAGAAAAGGGGCTATGTAAAACTCACCTTAGCAAAATGTTGTATTTGTTGAATAATAGAATAGTGTGTTGCCCAAATATGTCAAGTATCACCCTATAATAAGGTAATAAATATGTCTAAGTCTACCAAGTCTACAAATGTATAAGTTCTAGGGCTTCGAATTGGGGATAAACGCTCGTTTGATTATTATTAAAAATGTTTGATAATTGAGAGAATATTTAGTAAATAAATAACCAAAAATCTTTTTATGAATTTTAAATTTAAGATGGTCACCATAATGTGTTTAAAGTGTAAAAATAATTTTTACAAAATTATTTTCCTTAAAATAGATTTTTAAAATCTATTTATTACAAATTGACAAACTTTAACTTTAATATTTAAAAAAATACTAAAATTAAGGAATTATTATTTTAAAAATCATATTTCTGTTCTAAATATTTTAAAATAAATTGTATAAAATTTTGGTGCAAAAATACTAAAAATTGGATTTATTATGATTTAATTATGATTAAAACTAACAAAAATTGATTAAAAATATTAAATAAATGATTTTTCAGAAATAAAAATCATTTCTGAAAAGCTTAATGTTATAAAAACTCAGGATAATTTTTGTGGAAATTTACAAGATCGTTTTGATATTTTTATAGATTTTTATAAATAAAATGGAATAAACTTGATTTATTTATTACATATATTAAATAAATAAATTTCTGAGATCTAAAAATTGTAGGTGAAACTTTTTCATCATATTTACCTGAAATAATTTTTGTGGAATTAATAAAGGAGTTTTAGTATTTTTAAAACAAATTTTAAAATTACTAATGATTATATATATATATGTTTGTTTTGTAAAATAATCAAAAAAAAGAATTGCCACAGACCGGGTTCGAACCCGCGTGGCTCTGATTATGGACACCAGACACAACCAGCTGGTCCAAGCCAGTGATTGTGTTTGGATTCAATTTATAAAATAATAAATAGAATACATGTTCTTCCCAAATCTAGTTTCGAGCCCTAGGATTTCAATCGAGCAATCTATACATTGTTAACCTAATTAATCATAGGGCTTATGCTGTATAGATGCCGATTAAAGAAACCCATAAGAAAAATTAGACTTACAAACACGTACTGATCACGATTGCCCAGTCAAACGCTTATAGTCAAAACACGATCTAAAACGAAGAACAGAGGATATTGTAAAGAATTGAGGGTTGGGAAAGATGTAATGGCGAGTTGTAATGATCCAGAAGTGACCAATTTATAGCAATGATGTCCAGGTTGTATAATTGGATAGTTTGACCTTGGTTTAAATATTAACGCGTTAATTGGTTAGATTTTGGAATGTTTGACCATGTTTTTAATGTGCATAATGAACGAAATTGTATAACACGAGTAATTTAGTTGTCATTTACCTTATCTGGCCTTAATCAAAAATCAAATTGGTTGTGGGACTCTGTTTCGCAGCGGCAGAAGCAAGAAGGAGAAGCAGATCATTTTCAAGAAAGTGTTAAGTAAATAAAGTTCCTAATCTAATCAACAATTGACAACATGGAGCAGTGGTTGAGACGTTGGTTGCCTTCGGACCGGTTAGGGGGTGCGGGTTCGATCCCCGGCTCTACATAATTATTATTTTTTTAAACAGAAACGCAGAGGGGGGGGTTGGGCTTGGTTTGGGCTGGATCTATGTTGTGGGCCGGTTAAGTGGGCCGGAACACTCCTGGGCTCTGAACAAAGGAAGGTTTTAAGGTGGGTTTGTTGTGGGCTAATGTGTTGGTTGGGCAAAACCAACTAATTATGTATCATCATCATTTATTATTATTATTATTATTATTATTATTATTATTATTTATTATTAAAAAAAAATGCATTATATATATGTATATATATTTACATATAGGTTGCGAGTTTGGAAAAATAAATATAGACTTGGGCACATTAGTGTAGAATTAAGGATAAAATAAGGGCTTTTCGTATAGAAATTTCGTGAAAATTTTGCGATGTTACACTTGACAACTATGTCTTCCTCACAAAAATCTGTTTCCTCATCCATGCCATCTACAACCTCTACCAGAAATGCAACACTGCCACCCCCACCTGCATTGCCGAAAAGTTCTATTTCTCAAATCCCACCTAGACCGTCAATGGGGACATCTGGATCCATTCCTCCTGTTTTTGTGTCAAATGATGAACTCCTTTCCATGTTTGCATTGATGAAGGATCAAATACAACAACAACAACAGGACACAAACCAGATGCTGATAAGAGAGATACAATCTCTCAAGACATCCTCAAGGAGGCCAACCGAGGACATGGGGACACCATTACAACCCAGGGTGTTGAATTTTAATTCTGGCATCTCTGGGGCGTTCATCAAGGAGATTTCATCCCCATGAGCACTGGATTCTCTGCTCCTGAAACTACCACAGCACCCAGGATGACAACAACCAGGGATCCAGGATATACACCCGTGCCATCCCGAGGAGATAACAATAACGGTAACAATTTGAGTTCCAGTACTTTTACTACTAATGATGTTGCTTCTTTGCAGGATACAGGTATAAGTCCTCAACTAGCAAGGGAGCTACAAAAAATTAAGGATATGGTATCAAGTGTACCAGTGATAGTACATCCTATCCTCGAAGTATGCTCAACATGTCATAGGGTGTCTCGATTTGCACCTCCCATATGTGATGTTGAGATCCCAAAGCGGTTTCAAACTCCAAGCATGAATCTCTATGATGGATCTACAGATCCTGAGGAGCATGTGGCTCAGTATAGGGAAAGGATGGAGATAAATCCAATTCCTGCTGATCTCAAGGAAGCATGCCTGTGTAAAGGATTCGGTTCCACCCTCACTGGTCCAGCCTTAAAATGGCTCCTAAGTGTTCGTCCCTATTCTATTACTTCCTTTGCACATTTGATTAACATGTTTAATAACCAATTTTCTTGTAGTCGAACGTTCGAACGTTTGACAAGTGACTTGTACAGGGTGACTCAACCACAGGGAGAATCACTAAGGGAATATATCACTAGATTCGGAAAAGAAGCACTTGACATCCCGAACTTGGATGTCACAACGGCAGTACAAGCATTCAAGATGGGACTGCAGAGAGATTCACCATTCTACCAAGAATTGGTGATGAATCTTTGCAGAAACTTGGATGAAGTCAGGAACATGGCTCTAAGATTCATCCGACTTGAGGATGATAAGAAGATACAAGAAAGGATCGAAGCATCCTCAAGATATAACCATCCTATTCGAAAGTCCACTCCCACATATGAACCATATAAGCATAAGCCATATGCTAGACCTGATAATAAAAAGGTCAATGTGGTAGAGGATGACGATGAGGATGAATTTCCTAAATTATCAGATTACTGTTTTTCTATGGATGTAATAGGATTGATGTACGCCATGAAGGATCTCGGAGATAAAGCAAGATGGCCGAAGAAGGATAATAAGACATGATGGAAGGACAAATCGAAATGGTGTGCCTTCCACGAAGACTTTGGTCATATCACGGAAGATTGCATCGCCTTGAGAAAAGAGATAGCATATCTTCTGAGCAAAGGTCATCTTAAGGATCTCCTAGGCAAGAAAAAGCCAAGGATTCAGGATGGCACCAATATCCTAGAGAGAGCAGCAGCACCTCCCAAGGATGCTGGCATGATTAACTTCATTTCAGGTGGTTCAGACATTTGTGGAACATCTTATTCAGCTGCTAAAAGACATGCAAGAGAGATGAAATTTGAGAAAGGAGAAAGACCCACAAAGACTACCATCCTGACAACTTCTAAAGTGATCAGTTTGAAGAAGCAGACAGAGAAAATATCCTTGACCCTCATCATGATGGTTTAGTTATAACTGTATACATTGCTAATCATTTTGTTCGCAGAATTCTTGTAGATGGTGGAAGCTCAGTCAATATAATCCAGCTACAAGCCCTCAAAAGAATGAACATCCCAGAATCTAAAATAGTTTCCAGATCGTCGGTTCTGGTTGGCTTTAGTGGAGAGACTTAGAGTACAGTGGGTGATATAAAGCTACCGGTATATGTAGAGGGAGTGAATTCTATCCAAAGATTCTGTGTGATAGATTCTCTATCATCCTGGGGAGACCTTGGATACATGATATAAAGGCAGTCCCTTCAACATATCACCGGTGTGTAAAACTACCAACACCATGGGGAGTTGTTAAAGTCAACAGCGATCAACAAGAAGCCAAGGATTGCTATACTACATCAATGAAGGCTTCGTCAAGACAAGCATAGCAATTACAGAAAGATGCACAGTGCCATCCTTAGGATGTCAAGGCACATCCTGACCAGGATGTAAAGGCTGTTTGCTTTGACGACAACAACAAGGATATTACTGTGCAGATTGGTAAGAATATTTCTCATGACATTGAACAATCACTAATTTCATTTATGAAATGCAGTATGTCAACGTTTGCATGGAAGCATGAAGATATGACTGGTATCTCCAAGGATGTCATTACCCACAAACTTGGGATTGATAAAAGCTTCAAACCCATCCAACAGAAACGAAGAAAGTTTGCACCTGAAAGGAATACCATCATACAAGAGGAGGTGGATAGATTGTTGAAATCCAAGATGATAAGGGAAGTAAAATTCCCAAGATGGCTAGCAAATGTGGTAGTGGTACAGAAGAAAAATGGGAAATGGAGAGTATGTGTAGACTACACAGACCTCAACAAAGCCTGTTCAAAAGACCCATTCCCATTACCACACATAGATTCGATGGTAGATGCTACAGCAGGCCATGAGATGCTGACATTCATGGATGCATCCTCAGAATTTCAACAAATCCAAATGGAGCCGGATGACCAAGAGGATACAACATTCATGACCCCATTAGTAATTTATTGTTATATAGCTATGCCATTTGGACTAAAAAATGCAGGTGCAACGTACCAAATGCTGGTGAATATGATGTTCAAAGAAAAGATTGGGGACACAATGGAGGTATACATCGATGACATGGTGGTTAAATCCCAGAAGGCGGAGAACCATCTTCAGGATCTCAAAGAAGCATTTGACATCCTGGATGCCTACAATATGAAGTTAAATCCATCCAAATGTCACTTTGGAGTCGGTGCTGGGAAGTTTCTTGGATACTTAGTAACTAAAAGAGGGATATAAGCTAGTCCTGAACAAATAAAAGCCATCCTTGACCTCAAATCCCCAACAAATGTCAAGGATGTACAAAGACTAACTGGCAGGATAGCAGCTCTAAACAGACTCATCTCAAAGTCCTCAGAAAAATGCAAGGAGTTCTATGATATCCTGGAAAAGAACAACGAATTTGACTGGGGACAGAAGCATGAGGATGCATTAAAGAAGCTAAAGGAGTATCTTGCAGCAGCTCCACTCCTGATGAAGCCTGAGGATGGTGAACCTCTCAAGCTATACCTTGTAGTTTCTGGAAATGCAATAAGTGCTGTTTTTGGTAAAATACTATGAAGGGCAACAACATCTTGTTACTCTGTAAGTAAAACTCTATTAGATGCTGAAACCAGGTATTTACATCTTGAAAAACTCATCTTAGCTTTAATAATGGCATCTACCAAGTTAAGGCATTATTTTGAAACACATAGGATACATGTTCAAACTAATTACCCTATTAAAAATATACTTAGAAAACCAGAAATGTCAGGAAGAATGACAAAATGGTCAGTAAAATTAAGTGCTTTTGACTTGGTATATGAGCCTAGAAATGCAATCAAGTCACAGGCTCTAGCAAATTTTGTGGCTAATTTCAGTAGTGACATCCTAAGTGAAGTAGAGTCTGAAGTTCAACAATTAAATGAAAGCTTAGGAAAATGGACTATATACACTGAAGGTGCTTCAAATGCAAGAGGTACCGGGTTAGGATTACTACTAAAATCGCCACAAGGGAGATAATACCCCATGCTATTAGATGTGCATTTCAAATTACCAATAATGAGGCAGAATATGAAGCTCCCATTGCTGGTTTACAACTTGCTAAGGATATGCACATTTCAAATTCACAAGTATTTGTTGATTCCTTATTGATTACTAACCATTTTAATGGATCTTATGCAGTAAAAGGTAAAAAATTAGTTATTTATCTTGAAATAGTTAAAAAATTATCAACTTCTTTTGTAGAATTCACATTAACACAGATACCTAGGGAAGAAAATGTTGAAGCTGATGCCTTGGCAAATCTAGGATCTTCTTTAAATTTACCTAAAGGATCCAAGATTCCTATTATCCACATCCCGAAGCCAGAAATTGAAGAGTGGCATCCTGAGGATGGCAAAGCACATCCTAAGGATAACACTGAATAGCCTGAAGATAAGACGGTGCATCCTAAGGATAACACTGTTCTAACTACTCAGGTTCAAGACGATCCATCCTGCATGACTCCTATAATAAAATATTTATAAGAGGATGTCATCCCTGATGGAGAAAATGCAAAAGCTTTTAGGATGAAGGTATCAAAATTTACTATCATAGACAATATTTTGTATAGAAAATCTCTTACAGGTCCATATTTGAGATGTCTCGACAAGGAAGAAGCAAATGAAGTTATTAAAGACATCCATGAAGGAGATTGTGGAAACCACACAGGAGGAATATCTCTTCACTCGAAAACATTAAGGACATGATACTATTGGCCAACCATGAAGAAGGATGCCATGTCATATTCTCAAAAGTGTGACCCGTGTCAAATACATAGTAACATCCTCCACCAGCCTGTTGAACCATTACATCCTATTATTTCACCATGGCCTTTCATGAAATGGGGGAAGGATATAGTAGGAAAATTACCCATAGCTCCTGGTGGAAAGGTGTTCATGTTGGTAATGACTGATTACTTCTCAAAATGGATCGAAGCTGAAGCATTCGTACAAGTCAGGGACAAAGAAGTGGTATCATTCATCAAGAGGAATATCCTAACAAGATTTGGGTGGTGTTTGTTTTTCTCCCAGAAGCACTTCTGACCTCTTTTGTCTACGCCGCGCAGACGCGGGCAGACGTTTGGGGCGGGCAGACTGTTTGTTTTTCGGAAGACATTTCACTCCAAAAGCTCTTCCTAACCTCTTCTTGGTGCAGACTTGGACCAAAGTCTTCTAAGGTCTTCAAAGGTCTTCTCCTCTTCTCTTCTCCTCACCCACCACCACCACCCACTACCACCACCACCACCACCTAGCATCGTCCACCACCACCGTTCACCACCACCCACTACCACCACCACCACCACCGTCACCCACCACCAACACCCACCACCACCACCCACCACGGTCCACCACCACTACCACCACCACCCACCACGGTCCACCACCACCACCTACCACCGTCCACCCACCACCACTACCACCACCACCACCGTCACCCACCACCACCACCGTCCATCACCACCACCGTCCACCACCACCACCCACCACCGTTCACCACCACCAACGTCCTTCACCACCACCGTCCACCCACCACCCACCACCATCCACCACCACCCACCACCCACCCACCACCCACCCACTACTACCACCTAGCATCGTCCACCACCACCGTTCACCACCACCACCGTCCATCACCACCACGATCCACCACCACCACCGTCCACCACCACCCACCACCACCATCACCCACCAACACCACGGTCCACCACCACCACTACCCACCACCAACACCCACCACGGTCCACCACCACTACCACCACCACCCACCACGGTCCACCACCACCACCACCTACCACCGTCCACCCACCACCACTACCACCACCCACCACCCACCACCCACCACCGTCCACCACCACCCACCACCACCATCCACCACCACCACCACGGTCCACCCACCACCACCACCGTCTACCACCAGACTGCTGTAAAAACTCAGTTTATTTAAATTTAAGTTTATTTCATCAGCCTGCAGACGTCAACAAACAAACGGTCTTCTTCTTGCAGACTGCAGACCTTTTATCCACCTCTTCTCCTGCAGATGTGGTCCGCAGACTGCAGACCTTTTCCTGCAGAAAAAACAAACAGCACCTTGGAGTGCCAGCTGAAATCATTTGTGACAACGGTTCTTAATTCATCAGCAAAAGGACGACTGACTTTTGTGAGAGCTGAGAGATCAAGATGATAACTTCAACACCAATCCATCCTCAGGCTAATGGACAAGCAGAATCCTCAAACAAAATCATTGTCAACAACTTGAAAGAGAAGCTTAGGGATAAGAAAGGGAAATGGGCAGAAGAACTTCCATTTATACTTTGGGCTGATAGGACTACCTCCAAGAATGCAACGGGTCAAACATCCTTCTCCTTGGTCTTTGGAACGGAAGCAATGCTACCAAAAGAGATGGTCATGCCTACAGCCAGAAGACATCTTCAGGATGCAACTACCAACTCGGAAGCACTATTGCAGGATTTGAAAACTGTGGATGAACTCAGGGATGCTGCTAAATTAAGGATGGCAGCTCATCAACAAAGGATTGCTAAAGCCTACAACAAAAATATAAGGGTAAGGAGATTTCAAGAAGGAGATTTGGTTCTAAGGAAAGCCTTCCAAAATACAACAAAATCAAGTGATGGCAAGCTAGCTCCTAAATGGGAAGGACCATACTTAATAGATTCCGAAGCTGGCAAATGAGCATATTGGCTATCGACGATGGAAGGAGAAATTCTACCAAGAGCTTGGAATGCAATTCATTTGAAATATTACCACGTATAAGGTTGCATGTGACTGATCTCTCTGAAAGAGAAACCATGGTTTGGATTACTGGTAGGATGAAGGTGAAGGCTAACAGAGATGAATCATCTCCATATGTAAGTACTTATTTTTAACCTATTTCGATCATTTATATTTTTACTAAACATGGTTTAGAAATAGTCCATCCTGAGAATCTTGCAGTACCATCCTGAAGATGGAACGCTTTGAAGACTAGAGGGCTGGCCACTGTGACACCCCAGGAAAATCCCACATCGGCCGTGGCCAGGAGAGATCCTTGGTTCATAAGTAATGTCTTGCCTCTTAAATCACCAACGCGTTTTGGGGCTTAATGTTAGTGGATGAGAGGAGAACTCCACAGTTAAGCGTGCTCAGGTGGGAGCAGTTTCAGGATGGGTGACCTCCTGGGAAGTTTCCACCGGGGCACCCAAAAACAAATCTGTGAGCTCTGGGTGGGCAAATCGGACAATATTGGTGGTGAGAGGGGCGGGGTGTTACAGCCACCCTCTCCTCCGTTAAGGTGTCCGACACCTTCCTAAGGTTTAAAGGTTTTCACTTTTCTCATTGGGTTAGCAACCCCGCCTGGTGCTCACGTTGTTCATGTATATTTTCAGGATGGTGGGACCAGTCCATGTAAAAAATGACTGACAATTTCATTATTTTTGAGATATATATTGAACTCTTAAGGTTTAGACATTTTTCAATGTCTCTTACGTATTTGGCCTAGTCGCCAGGGCCTTGTCGCCAGCTATTCCTAAGATATTACAATACGCCTTGTCGCCAGATATTCTCAAGATGCTACATATTGGTTTTTTCCCCAAGTCATTCTAAATGTGCTTGGCCCCAGTTCACTTAAAGTCCTAGTCGCCAGTATAATAACAATGTTTGCCTTTATACAGGTTATTGTTAAACTTTCCTTGAAAAAGGAAAAAATCTCAAAGTCTATCTTGAAGATATTATACTGGGGACATCCTCAGAATAACGAAGACCACCTTGAGGATGACAAAGGAAGAAGAACTGGGGACATCCTTAAGATAGTAAGTATCATCCTGAGAATGACAACGAAGGATTAAGGACATCTTCAAGACATTGATCTAAGAAGATTATTTTGGTGGAAGAAAATGAAGGTATCATTCATAACATTTCCTTATATCTAACATTTGCTAGTGTTTGCAGAATATCACAAGAAAAGAACACAAAGATGTAGCGTCAAAAAGTTGTTACCATATTATTTATGCATCATAATCAAAACTGAGGTCAACCCCTGGCATTGTCCAAAACTAGGACCCATCCACCAGGGGTCAACATCTATGGTCCAGGTCAGAAGAAGATTTGGGGCTTCGTCTTGAAACCAAGATCCCTCCACCCCAAACCTTGGAATATCCTAAGTTATTACACGCCAAAATAAAATTGTCTGAAATTGTTCAACCTTAGACTACCATAATCACTACCACAAAAGATTTAAAAAGTGGGCTCCAGCCTAGTCTTCATATCCTTTATCGCCCACTTCAAGATCTTTCACCACCGCTACCACCTTAGCCTCTGCCTCCTTTATCCCAGCATCCTCAGGATCCTTCGGTGCATCTTCAGGATCTGCAACAGGAACAGGCTTGGAATCCACATCCTTTCCACCAATGCTCTTGACTTTTTCCTTCCAAGCATCGACATCCCAGTCCTCTTGCTTGAAACCAGGATTCCTAGATTGGAGAGCCATTTTCACTCTAGCCTGTAAAAACAGAAATGCTGGCAGATTTCATTAGCTCATTCCTGTATTCTTCCATCTCCTTTTCCTGGTTCAACGCATCCTTTGCATGCTCCGACTTTACCCGCTTCAGTTCAGCCTCCGCCTCTGCCAACTTGCTCTCAAGATATTTGCTCTTATCACGAGCAATCTTCTGAATATCCTCAAGTTTAGTCCGGGCTTCATGAAGTTCTTTGGCAACAGCATCCAAAGATTTCAACAAGTATTCATGACCCTGGCAAAGGAAGAAAGAGGGGTAAGTGTTTCATATTAAAAATTATTTTGCTATTAACATTTCAATGCCATCCTCAGGATAGGGCCATACCTGGAGAGTGAAATGGGAGATCTTGTTCAAAACGTCATCAAAGCTTAACCCTTCAAAAGGGGTGATCTCCTGAGCAATGGTAGTAGCAGCACTAACCTTCCAATTCTTTGAGGCAGCAGCAGCCCTAGACTTAGGAGGGTTGGAGGGAGGACTAGCCATGCTAGAACTAGATGGTGATGCTGAAATGACCTTGGTTGCCTTGACATCCTTACTGTCAATATCATCCAAATCAAATTTCAGCAGGCTTTTTTGCTGAAAATGGCAAAAACAGAGTAAAACACTGAACAATGTAAACGACATCTTCAGGATGTAATATAGTATACTTACCAGACATCTCAAAAGTTTGACTAGCGGTATGACTTTCTTCTACCTCAAAAGTTCTTGCTGAAAGAGGTAAGTCAAATGTTGCCTTGCACCTCGAATAATCTTCATCCCGAGGAGAAACAAGTTTTGCAAATGAATTACCTATTAAACAAAAAATTTCAAAACATTAATAACATCCCCATGATATAAATAAAAATTTCTTTTTAAACATCCTAAGAAAACTTTACCACTTCTTAACCAAGAAAGAGGAATCCCATCCCAAAAGGAATGGAACTCCTCTTCACAAAGAAAAACTTTGATTTCCAATCTTTCTCAGACCTAACGACATTAAACAAGAAAGGAGGATCCTTATCTATAAGTTGAAGAACATAGCGATGTGAACCATCTGTCCTTAGCTTATATACATGAGACAGGTCTCCTACTTGAAGATGGATGCCATGACTTTCGATGATCCTGTTACAAACCATTAATATTCTCCAAATTTCGGGCATAGCCTGAGCATAAGCCATCCCTGTCAAATCAAAGAAATCTTTGATGAATGAAGGAAAGGGATATCTCGAACCCAGAGAAAAAGGTAAGTACAGGAAGCAGACCCATATTGATAATGCAAAATCAGATTTTGCATCAGGATCGTAAGGACGAAACTCAGCAGAACTTGGGAAAACTTTCGAGTCCCTCAAAGCCTGGATATCCTTATCATCGAAAGAACAGACCTCCTGTTCAGGATGGCTTAAGAGGTTTTGGGAGAAGAAGTCATTTGGAACTCCAACACTCCTAGAAGCTCTAGTAGCCCTTTTAACCATCTTAAGGATTTTACTAATATTTTTGCAGGTTTGAAAGAAAATAAGAACAAGAGGAAAAGGAAATTACCTTCTCTAAAAAATCAGATGTGATTATAAAGGAGAAGGAAAGCTCTAGATATAGGGGGCAGAATATGACCATGTGTAACGGTCATCACTTGATCATCGCTGAAAAAGTAGTCGTTATACTGACAAGACGTCCCATCAGATCATTAGATAAGACTTGTGGTTAAAAAATATTATTACCTCAGGAGATATTAACGGTAACATATTTTTTGGGTAAAATTGTTGGTGGTGAAAATCCTTAGGATGATTTTACCTCGTATCCTCAATTAGGGCTGGCAATGGGTAACCTGTTAAGACACGATAAGACCTGTTTGACTGAAAAGTACACTATTTGATTTTTTGACTTTTTTAATACTTAAAATTAAGAGGCAAAAATCTTTCATTTCCCTTTTTTGGTACATAAAACATAAAACTGTGTTATAAACATGAGATATAAATGAGTTAAACGAGTCGTGTTCATGTTTAGAACTTATTTGTTTGCGCGCGTCAGAGACCTGTTAACCTGTTAGGGACACGATTTGCCAGCCCTATCCTCAATGTAGCATCTTCAGGATGCTGAAGGGCCTAACAGACTTCAGGATGTAACTATATTTCAGCATATGCGCATCCTGAGGATGGACTAACAAATTATCATTTAATTACGTGATTGCAGGTACAACTAAGTCATAATATGGATTTGTAACTGTTCTTCAACGGCTATATTATGATACTCAGTCAGAGAAGTCAAAGAAAGAAGAATAACTCTTACAAGCTAAAGTCCAAGATAGAGGATGGAGTCAAACTCGTAACCGATATACATTAAATATCGGCGAAGAACCAGGAAACAGCTGGAACAACATATAGCTGAGGTGAAACTTTCACAGCGGTCACATGAAGTCTTCAAAGAATTTAACTAACCAAGCGGATTATACGGGAACTCTTGTTTACGTTCATGTACTATAAATATGGGGATGAATGACGAGTATAGGACACCTTTTACACAACACATTCACCTGAACTACATGAATACTCTGCTGCCCATAGAGAAACGCACACACTTATCACAAATCATTGTAATCATAGAAAACTCATCCATCATCCATCCAAAGTTGTATCATTTTTACCTTATTAATATTAACAAACAAAGGCAGGGCCTAGACTCCTCCCGAGGTTTTATGCTGGCGATCTACAACTGATCAAGGGCTTTCCTCGTACATTGAGTGTTGTTCATTGTGTTTTATTGTTTACTTTACTTGTTCCTGAAGCTACTGATAGTTGCATCCTCAGGATATAACTGTCCATCCTCAGCTTTACCTTAACCATCTCGAGAATAGTTGTCATATTATTGTACATTTACACTTATAAATCACTATCCTGAAAATAACACTAAGTTTTTATCATATTAGCACTCTACCTCACTTTTACTAATTTGGAAAACAATATTATTTCTAGCGAGTAATTTTTGACCAAAACAATTACTTACTTTTTATTTTTGTTAAAAGTTTTATCTTAAAGGTTCTCGAGTAGTGTATGAACTTGCATCCCTCGCCCATTCTTACACCTCCTCTTGAAGAACCCGAAAGATATTTTAGAGCTAGAAGAAAAGAACAAAAATTAAAAATGGCACAAGTTGATGGAACCATCTCTGATTTTGCTAGACCTTCCATCAATGCTTTGGGCCCTAGCATCGCTTGACCCGCCATTGATGCCGACCACTTCGAAATTAAGTCCCATGTTATCCACATGATATAACAAAATTGCACTTTTCATGGTCTACCCGATGAAGATCCCCATGATCATATCGCAAATTTCCTTGAAATTTGTGATACTTTTAAGTTACATAACGTCACGCCTGACGCTATCCGACTTCGCATGTTCCCTTTTCACTAAAGGATCTTGCCAAAGCATGGCTAAACTCGCAACCCACAGGCTCCATTACCACCTGGCCCGACCTTGCCCAACATTTTCTCTCAAAATATTTCCCCCCAGCTAAAACCGCAAAGCTAAGAAACGACATCACCACCTTTTGTCAAGAAGAAGGAGAGTCACTTTACGAGTCTTGGGAAAGATTCAAGGATATGCTCAGGAAATGCCCCCATCATGGACTCGAAATTTGGTTTCAAGTTTCATTCATCTACAATGGGTTGACAAACCAAGCAAGACAAATACTTGAGACGACCGCAGGAGGTATTTTTGGAAACAAAAGACAGCAGGAAGCCTATGATCTCATCGAAGAAATCGCAATCAACAGTTATTAGTGGTACAACCCTCGAAGTCGGCCATCGAAGACCATCCTCTATCAAGTCAATTCCACCACCTCATTACAAGCTCAAATCGAGGCGCTATCGACTCGACTCAACCAACTGAGCAAAGCACAAGTCAATGCCATCACCGCAGCAGAGTTGCAGCCGCAAGACGGGAGTCTTCCTCAGGCCGTTGTGGAGCAAGTTGACTTCTTTGGGACAACCCTCCCGCCAAACAATCCTTACAACAAGACCTATAATCCTGGCTTGCGTGATCATCCAAACTTCAGGTGAAAAAAAACAACACCATGCAGCCACCTGTATTCAGTCAACAAAGCAGCCAACAACGCCCTCCAAACAATGGTTACCCGTCCGTGGATGAAAGACTTGCAAAACTTGAAGCCCGATCAGCAGCACGAATGGATGAGAAGTTCAACAACACCGACAAGAGGCTTCATGGACTCGAGTCCACCATCAGGAACCTAGAAGTACAATTGGGCGTGATGGCCAAGTCTCTCGCAAAAAGACCCGTCCGAAGCCTTTCAAGCAACACTGCAACTAACCCAAAAGACAATGTGAGTGCCATAACTCTTCGAAGCAGCCGCGTTTATCCCGAACCAGCGGTATCTGCTAATGAAGAAGTTGCACCACCCAACCCACCCACAAATGAACCCGCTCCAACCATAATCGTTACCAATATAGTCGAACCAAAAAACTCGACTGCCAGTTCACCAATGCCGGTTAATGAAGGCCCCGCAACCAACTAGAATTCTCCAGTTGCTCCGCCGCAGGAGCGGCCATAAAAATGGTACGAAGGGAATATCGGCCTAACATACCTTATCCCGGACGTTTGTTGAAGTAGAAGACGGACGAGCAGTACCAGAAGTTCACTGAACTCCTAAGTCAAATCCGTGTCAACTTACCTTTTATAGAAGTCATCCAGCAAATGCCTTAGTATTCAAAATTCTTAAAATACTTCTTGAGAAAAAAAAAAAGAAACCTCGAGGCAGCAATCAAGGGTAACGCACTGGAGTGCGCGACACTGCTCCAGCAAATGCCTTAGTATTGAAAGCATCTTACTGTTTTCGAACTTAATCCCCTTTTCACCAAAGCTTTTTGGCACCTCTCCGTGATTTTGCCATTTTTAAAGAAAAGAAGTTTAAGTTTTGTTAAAGCCCACGCACATCAAGTACCATCATTAGCATCCTTTCTCTTTAAAAAATGCAATAAACTTCGGGAAAATCTTTGACCCCTTACAATGTAACAATAAAAAAGAATGAAGCAATTTGAGAAAATCTAAGCTTATGATTATGAAATAAATCAAATTGAAACCTAATACATACCTATTTATGACTACCATATGCACAAAAGTATCCATTTCATATATCAAAAGCCTTAAACCAAATCAAAAGAAATCATGAACAAAACACGGATAAACTTAAATGAAGCCTAAAAAACTACATGCAACATAACAATAGTGTGCAAAATATAACTAAATCAGAAGAACAGAGAAGGATATGCCATTACCATAGGTGAAATCGGTAGTGTCGAGTTCAAATCACCAGTAAACGACAACAGTTCTGTGACTATGGCAATGACCGTGAAACAAAGCTCAAGTTTCGTCAAGGCGTGGCTAACCAGAAAGGACAACATTGCATATGAGGTGCAAACAACAACAACAACAAAATTGAAAGAACAAAGAAGACCATATCGTTACCTTAAGTGACATATGAGTTCAAATCACAGATACCGGCGTATGAGAGAAATTCTAGTTAACATCGGCGAATAGATCCAAACATGATCAACCGATTGAAAGTTTCGATTGAGCCTACAACAATGAACAAAGATGGGCAACAAAGTGGTCATATTTAAAGCCCTGGTCATAAATTATCATATTACTCCGCAGTTGATTGTCCATATACGTGTCATCAAATTGAAAAGTTAGTAAATCATATCAATGGAAGAAAAACAAATGGAAATCGAGACGGTCTAATCGAATGAGATTAACATGTATCATTCAAAACAGTATAACCTAACCTATTCATAGCCACCATTCCTAATCACTAATCTCCATAACCTGACATATACATACATTAAACCAAAATCAAATCATAATAATAATAATAATAATAATATAATTAAAGATTATTATAAATAAACTCACTTAAGTAAATTCAATGTTTCTCCATAAAACCTAGGAGGCTTAAAATCCAACCCCCCCTCTTTATAAAAACGCTCCAACTCCTTTATAAATTCTGCCTTCTCCTCCTCTGTCCCGACTCATCCTCGGCACCCGAATTCGGTCCCAACAGAAACAACTTCTGATTCTCTAATGTTTTCACTTCCTCCACCACCACCCCTGCCAGGTCACCACCCTCCTTTTCCTTTTCCTACATGACGTGTTGGATCAGTTTCCTATCATAGTTTTTTATAACAGTTTAATCAAAGTAAATGCATCGGAATAATATTAAGTGTTCTAAGCTAACAGTTCACTTTTATGATCAGTAAATGCTCCCCTCAAATGTATAACTAAAGTAGCACAAGAGTATATGAGAATCAAAGCAGTAAATGATAAAATAGTTAAGATTTTTCAAATGTTTCTCATATATTAGAAAATATATAATCTGCAAAAGTTGTTTTAGATTCTTTGATAGACTTATAGGATGACTTATGTTGTTTTCCCTTAAGACATGAAACACAGTGTTCTTTACATTGATATTCCTTTAAGGGTAGACCTATGACAAAGCCCATTTTTGTGACTTTATTTATGGTTTTAAAGTTCACATGGACAAGTCTCCTATGCCAAAGGCCAGTTTCAGAAGTTGATGCCTTTGGGAAGAAACAGGCAGTGTTGTTCAGTACTTTGTCTTTCTCAATGTCCACTTCATAGACATTGTCACATCTTTTGGCAATTAGCAAAGTATGATCTTCAATAATCTTCTCAATCAACTTTTGGCCTTCTGGTGAGATAATCTTGCAAGCAGTTTTGGTGGAAAATGAAGAATATCCTTTATCACACATTTGAGATACACTCGGCAAGTTGTACTCCAAGTTTTCAACCAGATTGACCTTGTCAAACTGTACTTTACCAGAAGATACATTGCCATATCCAAGCACATATCCCTTGGCATTGTTCCCAAAGGACATAGATCCTTCTCTTTGACTTATGAAATTGTTGATCAAGTACCTGCATTCTGTCATGTGCATTGAGACTCCACTATCAACATACCAAATGCTATTTAGACCTTTGGAGACCCTCTGCACAAAGAGTAAATTAGTCAGTTTTAGAAACCCAAGTCATTTTGGCTTTGGGTTTACTCTTGAGAACAGGAAGAGTAACAGTTTGTTTAGGACCATTTTGAAATCCATGTCATTTTAGCCATGGATTTGTTTTTAGAAGCAATGGTGGTAACCTGATGAGGTTCACCATCAAATTTGGTCAACAGAAGTTTGACCATTTCTATCAAATTATTAACCTCGACAGTTTGTGAAACAACTAAAGTTTTGGGTCTAACTTCTGAAGAAGAATTTTGAGAAAAAGGTTGATGTTGAGATTTAGTATTTTTCTGAGAAAGGGTTTTGCTTGATTGTTGTTTGTTGGGAAAAAAGGTATTTTCAAAACCTTGTTTGATTTGTTTACCCACAACCAGTTGTAAAATTTTCTTGTTATACTGATTTCCTTTCCTATATCTACAAAATTCTGCTATGCGGTTAAATAGACCACATACTTCACATGGTTTTGCCTTTCCTTTTATTTAAAAATTTTCAGGAGTTTTGGAAGGCATATCTCTGACATTTTCAGTATTTTGAACTTTGTCTTCAGTAGTTTTCAAGGTCTCAACTCCTAATGTAGATGAAACTACTAAGGACTTGATGTCAGGATTTTGAACTTCTGAACAACTTTCATTCGCATTTTTTGAGAAAGTTCTGATGAAAAGATGTGCTTTCTTTGAATTCAGATGTTTTTTTTAATTATTTCACTCCCATCATCAGCAGTTTTGGGAGTGAAATCAGTTGGAGATTCTGTGTGGTTTTAACCAATGCCAAACTTAACATTTGATGCAGTTTGTTTTTAAGCAGCATTTGATAATCTCTACATGACTCAACCCAATTTTCATAATCAACCTTAGTGTCAGCAAGCTCTTTTCTGACATTTCCTAGGTTTTCTATCATGGTTTTTATTTGTGCTTGGGATTCAATAGCATTATTTGTTAATTTAGAAATTTCTTTTGTTTTTAAAGCAAGTTTTCTTTCTAAATCACATTTCATTTGGCTATATTTTCTTTCAGAGTCATTGGCTTTGCCCTGTAGATGCACATTGGTTTTTCTTATCAAAGCAAAAGCTTCTTTGCATGAATGTGAACATAGTTTTAAAATAGGTTCTTTTGAAACCTGTGATAATGCAGAATTGGAGGAAGATCCCTCAAAAGCCATCAAGGCAAAGTTCCTTCTGCCATTATCTGGTTCTCCCAGTTGATGTCAAAGACTTTGTTGTCTGCATCTGGATTGCATTTAGATGTGTCATAAGGAAAGTTGCTCCAATCAACATACCCTGATGTGAATAGACTTTGTTGGCTGGGTTGTTGAGGTTGTGGAGGCTGAGCAGCAGTAGTGGAAGGTGTTTGTTGTTGGCCCTATTGTTGAAAAGGCATTTGAACATATTGTATTTGTGGCACGTATTGGATTTTTATAGACTCATGTTTATACACAAAATAACATTTTACATATTTTTATTTCCAAAAATATATTTTTAATCATATTTAATGTATTTATCTTGTTTTAATCATATATGATTCACTAGATTATACCTCGGGAGCGTCCTGGGGTTGAGAAATCTAATATGACACATCAATTTTACATATGAAATAGACTGGTGTGCTTTACAGCTACATGCAGGAAAGTTTCGGGTAGCACCTAACCTAAAACAACTAACAATGTATCTCCAATGTTAACGCCTAACCTTAAACAATGTATAACTCTAATATTAATACCTAACCTAAAACAATGTACAACTCTAATATTAATACCTAAATTAAAACAATGTACAACTTCAATGCTAACACATAACCTAAAACAATGTATAACTCTAATATTAACTCCTGAAGGCTAAAAAAATGTACAACTCTAACATACTAATATTGATACCTAACCTAAAACAATGTTTAACTCTTGTATTAACACCAATCAAAAAGGCTTAAAAATGCATAACTCTAATATCAATATTCAATACCTAACCTTAAATAACATAATTAGTGACTTGCATATACATGATTAATGAATTATCTGAACAATTTGTGTTTTTTTCCTGTATGAACAAAACCCCACAAAAAAGAGTCATTTTTTTCTCCGTTTTTATATAGCACTATGGTGTAATTTTTTTTCGTTAAAAAATCTCGTATATAAAATGTATTAACATTTAAAAATTATGGGAGGAAACCTAAAAGAGAAAAATCCAATTTTGTTTTTAATTTTTTTTCCTAAAATCAATTAATGTCATATGGCATTCCACATGGCACACTCAAAGGGGAGGATGCCTTCTTTGAATGTCATGTAGGATTTGTTGCTTTCAATTATTATAATATATAGAATATAGATTATAAATCCGTTTTGGACTATTTTGGCAATAAAAGAAAAACGGTGATGACTAATTTTTTTTTATCAGCAAAAAAAAAAAAACTCATCTCATTTCATCAAAAACAATATACAACGAATTTCCTAGTGAGGCACTAGACAAAACACAACACAACACAACACCACACATCACCTACATATCAATTACAAAATTACTCCCGATAAATTGAACGACACCCAACTTTCTCAAGTCAAATCACTTTGCTTTAGCCGCTTCTTCACCCAAATAAACGACAATGCCTGAAGTTCCCCAAATATGGCATCAATATTAAGTCGCTTTCCTGCAAAAATAACGTCATTCCTAGCCTTCCACAATATCCAGCAAGCGCCAATGATCACCAATATAAGAATAACTTTTTTTCTAATTTGTCGCCTCTTTCCTCTTGTGACACAAGAAAAGATCTCTAACCGTAAATGCGTAAATCTGAGGAATATGACACCAAACACTAACCTTGTTCCACACCACTGAACATATGTAACAAAATACGAACAAATGGTCGGCGTCCTCCTCAGCTTCCACACAAAATCTGCACATAACCGACGATTTAAGAATATTCCTCTTATTCAGCCCCTTCAATGTTGTTAACTGTAACACCCGCCGGATTTCCAGGTCAAGATCCGTACACCCTCACACCATTTTTGTCATTTCAGTTATACATTAGACATTTCATTTCATTACATGAATCACCCCGAGTCTAGCAAATCCAAACGAACACACACACATACACACATATATACGGTTATATACACACACATGAGCTCTTACATTGACACACAAATCACCTATCTATCCATACATACAATCGCATACACAAACACACACATCACCACCTCACCATTCCTATCCAAACCATCACACAAACCTTAGACATTACACTAACATGGAACTATGGCACCACAATCCTCATTCTTACAAGAGTTGAGCAACCCAAAGAAGCCCTATTCCTTTGCCTAGGTTGCGGCCCAACCATTCCCAAGGCAAGGGAATGTTCTTCACTTTCCAAGTCAACTTATTTGATCAATTTGGAAACTAGCTTTTTGCACACTTAGAAAACACCATGGTTGACTTCCTCAAATGTTAACCGACCACAAGACACCTCCTTTTACTTCCCATTGTGTATATAAATCGGCCAAGGGACACACACACTCACGCCATACTTCTAAACACAAACACACCTTCTTTCCCTTTGATTTCCATTTGGCCGAGAGTAAAGGGAGGTTCGCCCGAACCATTGATCGACCGAGGACACCATTCCAAGCCATACTCAAGTCGTAACGAGCTAGTGGAAGCCATAGTTCGAGTATTATAAGAGATTATCAACCCTTTTCTTGTCAAAACCGATTAGTACTCTTGGTATGATCAAACTTAACTTAACTTATCTATCTTTTCTTTCCATTATAGCCGATTATAATGTTCACCCGAAGGCCCACATCCACGATTTCACAAAAACATGGACATAATGCATCTAAAACCAGCTAATACTCAAGTTTTATACCAAAAGTTCAATATGTATACTCATGCATATACACACATACGTACAAGTATACATGCACACGGACATGCACACGGATATTGTAACATTCGCAAATTTTCTAATAAGTTAATTATAACTTTGGGATCTAAAGTGACAATAATCCATAATTGAAAATCGCATAAACCATATTTTTTTTCCGTAACGTTTAGGGGTAGTGTTGTAACACTCTAAATTTTAAAAGTGACTAGACTAAATAAACAAATATTAATTTGGTTAAACTAAATTATTTGAAATGCTACGTTTTCTTTAAGAATTTTTTTTATCAATATATTTAGACATATAATTATATAGTTAATTGTGGAATTAAGAAGTTTTCATAAATAAAGGTTATTATATTATAATTTTGTGTCCAATCAATGTAAGTATTATTAAGTCACTTAAAGAATAATAAATTGAGAATGAAACTTGTAAAAGGTTTTTAAAGGGTTTTATTGCAAATTAAGTCTTTTAATTAGGAAGAGTTTCTTGATGCATGTAACCATTTTTTTTATTTAAGACACAAACATCCATATATTTTTCCATATATTTTAGTTCTTCTCAAAATTATTTCTACTCCCAAGTTTTTCTATGTTAAATAACGAGATAAACTTCTCCATATTCTTACACCTTTTGAAGTTGGATTTTATACAAATGGAAGTTTTAGTATTTACAAATACCATCGACACAAGTTTTAGAGTTAATTTCTTTGGTCTAAAATTTGTGGTGCACATATCTTAAAGGTAACTTCTTTGTTCATGTTGTTTTTCTCATTATTTTTTTTAGTGTGCCTAAGAATGCAAGATCTGTATTATTTTGAAATAATTGATTTAAAATAATGTAAATTATTTTAGTAATGATTCAAAATATATATACCAGAAACAAAATATATGTTTCTTCTTATTTTTATTATTATTATTATTATTATTATTATTATTATTATTTTGTCAATAAGTTAGCAAAATTTGTTTTGTGTCAAAATCAAATTCACCATATCTTTATATATATTTTTTCGTAGCTTTTCATGAAATGCTTTGTATTCTTTATGAATGGGTATGTAATTATTATGGTGAAAGTCTTAGTAAAGAAATGAAATATAATATTTTTATATCTAAACTCCTTATAAAATTCAAATGTTCTCTTTATTTTATTACGGGTTAATGCAAACTCAACGAATCCATTTTTGAGTTTTTTTTTCTAAATCATACGTAAATGGACATATTCGTATATTTAGATGAAGATGATTTTTACTCATCATTTTTAATATAATATATGGTTATGATAAACACTTGGGAATTACATATTATTTTAGTAATATAGCTATACTAGTATTTTGTAAAATTAAGATGACCCACTATTTAAAACTAAACAAATTTTTATCCGTCTTGTTAATCATCTAACTTATGGAGTATATAAAACATAACAGTTGAGTCAAACGTTTTGTTCTAATGAGATAAATACTACATTTTATTTTAAGCGATCGAAATTCATTTCTATAAGGAAATTCTTTAACATTCATAATAGTCATGGCTTTGACTCTTAATTAATCTTGAAAATAAAAAGTCAACACTAATCTCAAATCATCGTACTTAGGTTCGAGCATAGTTCTTTGACTCTCGTTGATTGTTTTTGCATTTTCATCTAAGTCAAGGTGAGTATATCTTTCCCCTTTTTACTATTTACACTTTTGGGGTGATTCATGTACCGTTATTATTAAATTTACGTATATTATTTACAAAGAAATGTGCTCTTTGATATGTTTTATGTGAATTGTATGAACGATTTGTCAAAGTCATTAACCTTTGGGCCGCACCTAACAATGAATAGTACTACGAATTATATCCCTTGGTTACTTACGTGAACGAGTTAAGTCCTTGGTCATTGTTATGGTTTTTCTTGAACGATGTGTGAACGATTATTGAACGATATGTGAACAATTATTGAACGATGTGAGGCTTGATTTTGACCCTTTTACATATTACAATATCATAGCACATAAATTGCGAAACACTTTTCTATTATATGTATTCAAACAGGGTATGCTCACCAATACATTTTTGTATTGACAAAATTATTTTTGTACATGTTTCAGGGTATTTGAGATGCATTCGTTAAGCTTTCGGATTCATATTTAGATTTTGATTCATTGTATTTCAGTTTAGGTGACATTTATAATCGTTGTATTTCATTTCAATGTAATAATTTATTTAATCAATGTATCAATATTTACACTTTTAGTCCATGAGCTATTGAACAATCGTCACTACGTGACACCTCGATGTTTCCGCCATCGGTTGGGGTGTTACAGATTGGTATCAGAGCCAGGTTATAGGGAATTAGGTTATTAGAATGCCTTTTAGCCTATTCTATAACTAAGTTTACATTCACGAGTCCTCTCGTGTATATTTCTTTTTATTCTTATATTTTGTTTTATGATATTTTCCATATGATTCTTTCTCGTTATTCTTGCGGTGTTTTGTTTAAAGAAGAACACACTCGTATTTCATAAACGAAACGATATCACCAAGTTAGGAGTGACATCCATACCTTGGTGATTAGTCTCACTCCTCTATATGCTATATATCTTTGGAATATATCTTTGGGATAGGAGTGATATCCACACCTCAAAGAGTATTTCCTCCAAAAAGAAACTTAATCACTAAGCTGGGAGTGATATCCTTAACTTAGTGACTGGTTTCACTCCACCATAGTTTTCAATTTTGAAATACATCTTTGAGTTAGGAGTGAAATCCACATCTCAAGGATCTATTTCTGCATCTCGTTTTTAATCTCGCTAAAGTTTTGAAATTCACTAATATCCTCATTTACACAATACTAATTTACACCCAGTTCAGGGAAGCCTATTCACTAGATTAATACACACCCTGCATACACCACGTGTCCTGAAATAAATAGCACGCTATGAGCCCAAAGAGATGCCTTAACGATCTTTCAATGTATAAATTTCGTAAAAGGTTGACAATTAAAAGGTTTCAAGTTTACCCAGTCCAAACGGGTAACACTTAGATTTTCTCAACATTTCATAACAATTAAAAAAAATAGACTTTTCAACCCACAAGTTAAAGAAATGTTTAAATACAGAAAATTCTATTTTTTTTAAAATTCGTCAAGGCATCTGGGATCATTCACAACCTTCACGTCATTTTAAATCTTTGTCTTTTAAAACACATTAGATTTACACATACTTCATGAAATGGCTTCATTTTGCATTTTATAAACTTGTATTGCATATTTTACAAGTCAAATGTAAACCCTTTGTTTTCATATGACGTATCCAATATATGTTTTCGGAAGAAACTTGCAACTAATAATAAGCCTTATAACATTTTTCAAACTCGACTCCTCTTAAACACATATCTACGGAGATTTTTCAAATGAACCAGTTTTGAATCTAAAACACACTTTGGTTACTAAAAAGTTATCCTCATACATTACTACTATTCTTTCAACTATATCACAAAGATTGCACAAACTACGTTTTGATAAACGAAAATCTATCTTATTACACTCGCACTAATTATTAGTAGTTACTCTTACAACACTAGTTTTGAGCATTAATTTAACTCGTTTACTTTCATTTTGTGCAAATTGTGCGATTTACTCGATTTACGTTATACTATTCTTTCAATCAAAATTTTATTCTATACTTATATACTTATATGAACGCATATTTGGTAGGCATATTTTTTTTTGTGAGCAAAACCCTGTTATACTTTACATTATTTTGTTCATCATCATGGCCAACGAACATACCAGTTGATAACTCATATGAGATCTAAGCCGGTGCCCACGTACGACTCGGATTAGAGTATTTCTTCAATCCGAGGGGAACGGTGTAAACCTCAGAGTCTATCAATATGAGTGTTTAGAGCTAACGATGTGAATAGAAGTTACCGGTTAAGAGTGAACCCGAAAGGGAAGAACCTCTAACCATGTCTATTACTTACATGTGACTCTTATTACGGTTAAAGGATAAACCTAAAAGGGAAGAACCTCTAACCATGTCATTATTTCATTACAGTGACTATTACATATTGGTTGCACGCATTTATTTCTTGTTAGTGTTATGGAAAAGCATAACAACCTAGTGTAAGGTAAATCGATGATTACGGTCCGGAACGCAATCATGGCTTACAGTTACATGAGGGTGGTGTGTAATTCTATTTAGGCTATTGGTAGACAGTCAGTACGAGTCCAAAGTATTGGGAGTGTGGTGGATTAGCTGCGGTACACCCTATGTATAAGCATAAACGATACTGCGGGAGCGGACTAAGAGTCTAACCAAGAACCTACCCATTACTACCTTTGCATTAGATTGTTGACTAATAACTAGCATTTCAATAAGAACATTTTACATAAGCTTCAATTAGTTTTGTTGGAGCCTTCCTTGTTGACCACCTCTACAAAAAACCTTAAACTTTGTATACTCTTGCAATCTCTCTGTTAGTCGAAATCCTGTTGCATGTCCTTAATAAAATTATGTCAGAAATCTTTCTAAAAAAGGGGAGACTGTTTCATCAGTATCTCTACCCTCACTAGTTACATACTTTCCCATTTTTTTTTCATTGTAAACTCTCAACTTTCTAACCTTAGGTCAAATGTTAAGGATTTTGAAACTTTTACTTGGGATATTAAACCACTAATTTATACTTTGTTAAATCATGATTAATTCATTTCTTAAAACCAACTTGCCTTTTTACACCACCTTTTATTTCATAGAAACCTCCACTTGAAAGGAATTTCGGGACGAAATTTTCTAAAGTAGGGGAGACTGTAACATTCGTAAATTTTCTAATAAGTTAATTATAACTTTGGGGATCGAAAGTGACAATAATCCATAATTGAAAATCGCATAAACCATATTTTTTTCCGTAACGTTTGGGGGTAGTGTTGTAACACTCTAAATTTTAAAAGTGACTAGACTAAATAAACAAATATTAATTTGGTTAAACTAAATTATTTGAAATGCTACGTTTTCTTTAAGATTTTTTTTATCAATATATTTAGACATATAATTATATAGTTAATTGTGGAATTAAGAAGTTTTCATAAATAAAGGTTATTATATTATAATTTTGTGTCCAATCAATGTAAGTATTATTAAGTCACTTAAAGAATAATAAATTGTGAATGAAACTTGTAAAAGGTTTTTAAAGGGTTTTAATGCAAATTAAGTCTTTTAATTAGGAAGAGTTTCTTGATGCATGTAACCATTTTTTTTATTTAAGACACAAACATCCATATATTTTACCATATATTTTAGTTCTTCTCAAAATTCTTTCTACTCCCAAGTTTTTCTATGTTAAATAACGAGATAAACTTCTCCATATTCTTACACCTTTTGAAGTTGGATTTTATACAAATTGAAGTTTTAGTATTTACAAATACCATCAACACAAGTTTTAGAGTTAATTTCTTTGGTCTAAAATTTGCGGTGCACATATCTTAAAGGTAACTTCTTTGTTCATGTTGTTTTTCTCATTATTTTTTTTTAGTGTGCCTAAGAATGCAAGATCTGTATTATTTTGAAATAATTGATTTAAAATAATGTAAATTATTTTAGTAATGATTCAAAATATATATACCAGAAACAAAATATATGTTTCTTCTTATTTTTATTATTATTATTTTGTCAATAAGTTAGCAAAATTTGTTTTGTGTCAAAATCAAATTCACCATATCTTTATATATATTTTTTCGTAGCTTTTCATGAAATGCTTTGTATTCTTTATGAATGGGTATGTAATTATTATGGTGAAATCCTTAGTAAAGAAATGAAATATAATACTTTTATATCTAAACTCCATATAAAATTCAAATATTCTCTTTATTTTATTACGGGTTAATGCAAACTCAACGAATCCATTTTTGAGTTTTTTTTTTCTAAATCATACGTAAATGGACATATTCGTATATTTAGATGAAGATGATTTTTACTCATTTTTTAATATAATATATGGTTATGATAAACACTTGGGAATTACATATTCTTTTAGTAATATAGCTATACTAGTATTTTGTAAAATTAAGATGACCCACTATTTAAAACTAAACAAATATTTACCTGTCTTGTTAATCATCTAACTTATGGAGTATATTAAACATAAAATGTAGTTATAAACCAAAACAGCTGAGTCAAACGTTTTGTTCTAATGAGATAAATACTACATTTTATTTTAAGCGATCGAAATTCATTTCTATAAGGAAATTCTTTAACATTCATAATAGTCATGGCTTTGACTCTTAATTAATCTTGAAAATAAAAAATCAACACTAATCTCAAATCATCGTACTTAGGTTCGAGCATAGTTCTTTGACTCTCTTTGATTGTTTTTGCAAGTTCATCTAAGTCAAGGTGATTATATCTTTCCCCTTTTTACTATTTACACTTTTGGGGTGATTCATGTACCGTTATTATTAAACTTACGTATATTATTTACAAAGAAATGTGCTCTTTGATATGTTTTGTGTGAATTGTATGAACGATTTGTCAAAGTCATTAACCTTTGGGCCGCACCTAACAATGAGTAGTACTACGAATTATATCCCTTGGTTACTTACGTGAACGAGTTAAGTCCTTGGTCATTGTTATGGTTTTTCTTGAACGATGTGTGAACGATTATTGAACGATATGTGAACGATTATTGAACGATATGAGGCTTGATTTTGACCCTTTTACATATTACAATATCATAGCACATAAATTGCGAAACACTTTTCTATTATATGTATTAAAACATGGTATGCTCACTAATTCATTTTTGTATTGACAAAGTTATTTTTGTACATGTTTCGGGTTATTTGAGATGCATTCGTTAAGCTTTCGGATTCATATTTAGATTTTGATTCATTGTATTTCAGTTTAGGTGACATTTAGAATCGTTGTATTTCATTTCAATGTAATAAACTATTTAATCAATGTATCAATATTTACACTTTTAGTCCATGAGCTATTGAACAATCGTCACTACGTGACACCTCGATGTTTCCGCCATCGGTTGGGGTGTTACAGATATGTATACACACACACATACACGGGAGTGTGTGCGTGTATGTACAGGGTCGAGACAAGGCTCAAAAGAACGATTTTGTACTCAAAGCTATATGTACACCAAATGGTGGTTTTCAGAACATGTGTTAAAAATGAGAAAAACATATGTTAAATAAGTGTTGATGGAAAACTTTTTGCAAAACATGTGTTAATGGCCGAGATACGTGTGTTAACTGAGGAAAAATGTGAGTAAGCAGTATTTTTATACGAAAAAGGCTTAAAACGTATGCTAATGTGTCACATTTGGTACAAATGAGTAACACATACAGTGTGTGAAACATATTGACAGCTGTACATAAACACAAAGTCCATAAGAGTACAAGTTGGTGAGCAATTGCATGGTAAACAGTACAATACATAGACTTAATTTGTCCTTATGTGGATCTAGGGCACTTTTGCTCGGACAATCCACGTCAGATTCAGTCAGTAGTTAGCACACACACATCAGGTGAGTTCCCACGGCCTCATTTTCACTGTTTTTCATACTTTTTGTGGGAAAACATGCGTACAAGTTCAATTACATTTTTAACTATTATGTGATCATGAGACATAAAGGTTCAAAGTACTCATTAGCCCTCGTGCCTTACATTTTACTGTAACCATTAGCTATGGACTTAGCCATGAAACACCGGAATAGATCTATTGGGTTGACACCCCCACTCTTGGTTAGTCGCTCTAACCGGATGACAGATATTAAAAGAGTGCTTGTATTTCACTTTACATTCATTGTCTTTAGTGTACAATGGGCGAGGCACAACATTCGTCAAGGTTTGGTTACGGGCTCATGACAGTCACATAATGATTATTGTCTTAGCTAGGCAATGATCCAGTCACCCATGGTTTACATAGAACTCAAAAACCCGTGACCTCACCAACTTAATTGTTTACATATTTTAATTGCATGCTTTTCAGGTAATTAGTGAGCAGCATGGAACTTGGAGTCACGCACGAGAATCTTAGGGATTTTGTGAACCTTGTTTTGGGAATGATCTTAGACATGACATTTTATTTAGTGGTTTTAAGACAATGTTTTGTTTATTTGTGTTAAACACTACTGTCATTTAATATATATCCTAAGTTATGAAATTCATGCTTGCGTGACTTGTGTGCTTGAAAACCTTTTGAAGTTACATCTCGTGTTTCCGCCTTGGCGGGGTGTGACAGATTGGTATCAGAGCATAAGGTTATAGCGAACAAAGATTATTTTTTTAGTCAAACTATGACTTAAACAAAATGATTTTCGAAATGTTTTCATGAAATGGAAAAATATCCCACATCCCAATGCGCTCCGCAAGTTCCATGCTAGATACATCATACATTTACATTTAGATAAGTTAGTAATTAAGTTGCATGATTACTCACACTCGCGTGTGCTATTGACTTACAGGATCATGGCACCACGCATCGACCTCGTTATCTTTTCCGACACCGACGAGGATATTCTAGTTGTACTCGACAGCTCACATGACGAGGAGCCCGACTACTTGGTCTCTGACCCAGATGAGGATGCACAGGGAGATCACCCAGTCTTAGATGATGAGGATATACCAGAGGCTCCACCTGCAGCAGCACCACCAGTCGAGCCATGTGTGCACTCATACCCTTCCTTTCACCCGATTCCCGGTGGGGTACGTGTGATGTATACCCCCAGGAAGTGAGCTCACCCTCCACCTAATCCAGTTGCGCCACCATCCCCAGCGCCAATACTAGCACTAGTGCCAAGCTCCAGTACCAGCACCAGCACCGGCCCTAGCAGACCCAGAGCCGCCCAGGAAGAAGTTGCTGAGGAGATCTTAGGCACATAAGAGGGCCTATTTGCCTACTACTGATGGATTCCTCGTGTTCAACGGCGAGGAGTCTGATGATGAGCTTCCTTCTACCTTTGAGATCGGAGAGTCGTCTCAGCCATCCCCTAACACCCCTCCACCCACTGGACATGGGCCGTTCCCGGTTTGCCATACCCTTCACTCTATGAGGGACATGATTGGACATCACGACTCCCAGCTACGAGCTCTTCGTGAGAGGACTCAAGAGGTGGAGGATGACCTATACGTATGAGGCGGGGCCAAGGATCCAGTTCTATGCATCATTGCGGACTTGGTAGCTCGCATGCATGAGGCAGAGCAGCGACATGAGGATGCAGGGAGCAGGGTTGCAGCTCTTGAGTAGCGCGTTAAGGATTTGGAGCAGAGGTTAAGAGCTTCTATCGGTGTCTTGGCTACTGCATTCCCACTCCCACCCCCATAGAGTCATGATGTTTGTACTTTATTTTAGATGTTTTGAAAACTTGTAAGGAATGATGCCTTTACTATTTTGTATTTAGACAAAACCATGACGAGTACATCAAAACCTTGAAATGAATGTATGGATGTTATGGTTTCCTTTTGACCTGTTTGTGTTCTTGTTGTCATTGATTATTGTGTTATGCTTGTATGGTTGTTTTGATTGTGCATGCATTGACAATATTATACAGTGATATGTGTCTTACTCTTTTAATTTGGAATATTAGAAGAACACACCGCCTAAAAGAACTACTCAATCGAATTCAACATATGAAGCTTTCCTGACCAACTCAGCGGACCTAGCCAGGGTTATTGCAGAGGCCATTGCACAACATGAAGTGAACCGCGCCGATTCCAGTGGGGGTTCAGATGTTGCAGGCTGACACAGGAACCCGTAACCTGAGCCTGGTAAAGCTTTCATCTATTCCTTTATTGATTTTGTCTTGTGTCAATCAACATTAGCTCATAATCGTTTCTTGTGATTCCACAGAAGTAGAAAACACCGTACATGGGTGTTCCTACAAAACGTTCAAGGCATGCAATCCATGGAACATCCGCAGATCAGAAGGAGCAGTGGGGATTGTTCGCTGGATTGAAAAGACAGAATCTGTACTTTATATCAGTGGTTGTGCCGAAGACCAGAAAATCAAGCATGTCACCTACACGTTTTAGGACGAGGCTCTGACGTGGTGGATCCTACAAGGGCAAACTCTGGGGAGGGATGCTTCCTATAGTCTCTCCTGGGATGAACTCAAGGCTATGCTAATGAAAAGTATTGTCCTCGCAGTGAGCTGTAGAAGCTGGAGGCAGAGTTCTGGACCTTGTCCATGAGTGGTGCTGAAGTCACAAACTATACCACTCGATTCCATGAGCTTTCCTGATTGGTTCCACATATGGTTACTCCTGAGTACAAGCGGGTTGAAAGGTATATTTGCAGATTCTCACCCAAGATTCGAAGCATGGTCACTGCCGCAGCCCCAAACACTGTTACCTTGGCACACAGTCTCACAGACGACGCCGTACGCATAGGTTCTCTAACACAAAAGGAACCCGAGAAAGGTGATATCTGGTGAGAAGCGGAAGTGGTGGAATTTCAAGAAGGGTAAGAGTTCAGGGAGCCAGCCTGCCAAGAAGCCCGAGACAGTGAAGGCCTTTGTCGCTACTACAACTAAGGCTCGTAAGCCATACAATGGACCTCATCCCCTCTGTGACAAGTGCAAGTATCATCACGTGGGGTCATGTGACAGTATCAAGTGTGACAAGTGCAAGAGGATGGGTCATCCTACCGCTCAGTGTAGATCCAAGGATGCAGACCATACCGGTATGAAGCAGGGCTGGTTCGAGTGTGGTGCCACTAACACTACAAGAACGATTGCCCAAAGCTCAAGGGTCAAGCGCGTGGAAGAGCTTTTGTCATGGGTGTTGAGGAAGCTCATGAAGACCCGAACGTGGTTACCGGTACGTTCCTTGTTAACAACCATTATGCATATGTGCTTTTCGATACTGGCGTCGATTTAAGTTTTGTGTCAACCAATTTCAAGTGATACCTTAGATTAGAAACAAGTAAGTCGCACACACCCTATACTATAGAATTGGCCAATGGTAAGACTATCTCATCCAATGGAGTCGTACGTGATTGCATCTTGAATCTTCACGACCATGTGTTTCACATCGACCTACTACCCATTCAGCTAGGTAGCTTCGATATCGTGGTTGGCATGGATTGGTTGTCCAAGAATCACGCCGAGATTGTTTGTCATGAGAAGATGGTCTGAATCCCCATGTCTAACTACGAGACCCTTTCGGTTAAAGGCGATCGTGGTGGATCTAAGTGTCGGATTATTTCAAACATGAAGGCGCAAAAGTGCTTGAGGAAGGGTTGTGTTGCGTTCCTGGCACACATCGTCGAGCAGAAGACTAAGGATCGAAAACTCGAAGACATACCAGTAGTGCGGGACAATCTAGAAGTTTTTACCGAAGACTTACCAGGGCTACCGCCGCCGCGTCAGGTTGAGTTTTGTATTGACTTAGTTCCAGGAGCTGCCCCTATAGCTCGTACCCCATACTGCCTTCCACCTTCCGAGATGCAAGAGTTGTCTAGTCAGTTGTCAGAACTGTTAGACAAGGGTTTCATTCGACCGAGCTTTTCCCCGTGGGGAGCCCCAGTTCTATTCGTGAAGAAGAAGGATGGTAGTTTCCGGATGTGCATCGATTACCGGGAGTTGAACAAGCTGCCGGTCAAGGACAAGTATCCTCTGCCCAGAATCGACGAACTGTTCGACCAATTGCAAGGTTCCAGTTACTATTCCAAGATTGACCTGAGGTCACGATACCATCAGTTGCGCATTCAGGAGGAAAATATTCCCAATACTGCATTTAGGACTCGCTATGGGCATTACGAGTTCCTGGTTATGCCTTTTAGTTTGACCAATGCACCAACTGTGTTCATGGATTTGATGAATCGTGTCTGCAAGCCCTATTTGGACAAATTTGTGATTGTTTTCATCGACGACATCTTGATATACTCGCGGATAAAGAAAGAGCACAAACGTCATATCAAGTTGATACTAGAATTGCTCAAGAACGAGAAATTGTTTGCCAAGTTCTCAAAATGCGAGTTTTGGATACGAGAGGTTCACTTCCTTAGTAACGTGGTGAATGAAAAGGGCATTCAAGTCGACCAAGCTAAGATAGATGCGATCAAAGATTGGGAAGCGCCTACTACCCCGACAGCAATGCGACAATTTCTGGGTTTAGCCGGTTATTACCGTCGATTCATTGAGAACTTTTCGAAACTTGCTCAACCCCTTACCGTTCTAACTCAAAAGTATAAGAAGTTTGACTAGGGAGTCAAGCAAGAGGAAGCATTTCAGATCCTGAAGCATAAACTCTGTAGTGCACCGATTCTTCACTTCCAGAAGGTACAAATGATTTTGTGGTTTATTGCGATGCTTCACACCAAGAACTTGGGTGTGTACTCATGCAAAGGAATAAGGTTATTGCATATGCTTCACGTTAACTCAAGGTTCATGAAAAGAACTGCACGAACCATGATTTGGAGCTAGGTGTTGTGATCTTTGCCCACAAGATTTGGAGACATTATCTGTATGGTACGAAGTGCACTACCTTCACAGATAACAAGAGCCTACAGCACATCTCAATCTGAAGGACTTGAACATGAGGCAGCACAAATGGGTGGAATTGTTGAACGACTATGACTGTGAAATCAAGTATCATCCGGGTAAGGAAAATGTCGTGGCAGATGCCTTAAGCCGGAAGGAACATGTCAAAACTTTGCGTGTTCGAGCGTAAGGTTTAACAATCCACACGAATCTCACAGCTCCCATTCGTGAAGCCCAACAGGAAGCACTCCAGTGCGAACGCTTGAAGGATGAATCCTTGTTCAAGATGATTGCATTATTGGAACCTAAGTTCGATGATGCGTTGTAATTCGCAAATTGGATATGGGTGCCCCATTTTGGTGGATTACGAGATTTGATTCTTGAGGAGGCTCAAATGTCCAAGTACTCGGTTCACCCTAGATCCGACAAGATGTACAAGGACGTTAAGGAATTTTATTGGTGACCAAACCTCAAACGTGACATTGCTACATATGTCAGTCAATGCCTCCCTTGTTCAAAAGTCAAGGCAAAGTATCAGAAGCCATCCGGCATGCTTTAGCAACCAGAGATCCCAGTATGGAAATGGGAACAGGTCTCCCATTGACTTCATCACTAAGCTACTCAAGACTTCCAATGGTCATGATGCGATTTGGGTAATCGTTGACCAAGTCAGCTCACTTCTTGCCAATCAAGGAAACGGACAAACTGGAAAAGTTGGCAAAGATGTACATCAAGGAGATTGTTACTAGGCATGGAGTACTGTCTCAATCATTTCAAACCGTGACAGTCGTTTTACTTCCAGGTTCTGGCAGACTCTACAGGATGCTCTAGGCACTCGTTTGGACATGAGTACAACCTATCACCCCTAGACAGATGGTCAGAGTGAACGGACGATACAGACACTTGAGGACATGCTCCGTGCCTGTGTTATTGACTTAGGTGGAAACTAGATACACATCTGTCATTGATAGAGTTCTCCTACAACAATAGCTACCACACCAGCATCAAGGCTGCCCCATTTGAGGCCTTATACGGACGCAAGTGTATATCTCCGCTATGTCGGGCAGAAGTTGGAGACAAACACCTGACTGTACCCGAACTAATCCAGGAGATGACAGACAAGATCTTTCAGATTCGAGATCGTTTGAAGGCCGCTCATGAACGAAAGAAGCGCTATGCAAATCAGAGGCGCAAGCCACTTGAGTTTTAGGTTCGTGACATGGTTTTGTTGAATGTCTCACCTTGGAAAGGTGTACCACATTTTGGTCAACATGGAAAGCTCAACCCTCGCTACATAGGCCTATTTGCGATCCTTGCCAGGATTTGTCCCATGGCCTACAAGCTTAAGTTGCCAGAGGAACTCAGCGGTGTTCACGACACTTTCCATCTATCCAACCTTAAGAAGTGTATATCTGATGAAACATTGATCATTCCTCCCGAGGAAATTCACATCGATGAACAACTTCACTTTATTGAGGAGCCAATTGAAGTGACTAATTGGAAAGTCCATAAGTTGAGACGAAGCCGGATTAAACTTGTGAAAGTCGGATAGAATTCAAAACGCAGACCCGAATTCACTTGGGAACATGAAGACCAGATGAGACGCAAGTACCCAGCTCTCTTCCCGAAGCACCTACATCCAAGGACTCAACTCAATTTCGCGGACGAAATTCCAAAAACAAGGGGAGAATGTGACACCCGCCAGATTTCCAAGTCAAGATCCGTACACTCTCACACCATTTTTGTCATTTCAGTTATGTATTAGACATTTCATTTCATTACATGAATCACCCCAAGTCTAGAAAAGCCCAGGATAGCTCAAGAATCCATTGCAATGTCCCAGTTATACATGCGAAACCCGGTCAATCTAGCATACAGAGATGTGGACCCACACAATGGGACTCCAAAAACATATGTAACACAATGTAACGTACAAACCCAACTTATGTTTAAACCTAAATTAACACATGATAGTGTATGTGCTTAACACCATGATGGACTTCAAATAATAATCTATGCTTGTGACATGAATGATGTAGCGTAACATCATGAACATACTCTCATCACTCAATATATTTTTGGAAATTCAACACATGATCACGTAACAATTCGGCGATGTCTAGACAAATAACTATGTGAAACTTAACCACAATTAATACAATGCCACTCCATGTACCCATTCGGCCATTCACACACAACCATAATATGCATTTGATTGATAAGTTATCTACACTTATACCTATATATGTATGTATGTCTGAATACACACACACATGTATGGATATCGAACACACGCCCATACATACCCTCAACCATACATATACCATACGAACACACACACGTGTATATATATATATACGGTTATACACACACATGAGCTCTTACATTAACACACAAATCACCTATCTATCCATACATACAATAGCATACACAAACACACACATCACCACCTCACCATTCCTATCCAAACCATCACACAAACCTTATACATTACACTAACATGGAACTATGGCACCACAGTCCTCATTCTTACAAGAGTTGACCAACCCAAAGAAGCCCTATTCCTTTCCTTAGGTTACGGCCCAGCCATTCCCAAGGCAAGGGAATGTTCATCACTTTCCAAGTCAACTTATTTGATCAATTTGGAAACTAGCTTTTTGCACACTTAGAAAACACCATGGTTGACTTCCTCAAATGTTAACCAACCACAAGACACCTCCTTTTCCTTCCCATTGTGTATATAAATCGGCCAATGGACGCACACATTCTAGCCATACTTCTAAACACAAACACACCTTCTTTCCCTATGATTTCCATTCGGCCGAGAGAAAAGGAAGGTTCTCCCGAACCATTGATCGACCGAGGATACCATTCCAAGCCATACTCAAATCGTAACGAGCTAGTGGAAGCCATAGTTCGAGTAATAGAGGAGATTATCAACCATTTTCTTATCATAACCGATTAGTACTCTTGGTATGATCAAACTTAACTTATCTATATTTTCTTTCCATTATAGCCAATTATAATGTTCACCCGAAGGCCCACATCCACGATTTCACACACAGACATGGACATAATGCATCTAAAACCAACTAACACTCAAGTTTTATACCAAAAGTTCAATATGTATACTCATGCATATACACACATACTTACGAGTATACATGCACACGGACATATATATACACACACACATACACGAGAGTGTGTGCGTGTATGTACAGGGTCGAGACAAGGCTCAAAAGAACGATTTTATACTCAAAGCTATATGTACACTAAATGGTGGTTTTCAGAACATGTGTTAAAAATCAGAAAAACATATGTTCAATAAGTGTTGATGGAAAACTTTTTGCAAAACATGTGTTAATGGCCGAGATACGTGTGTTAACTGAGGAAAATGTGAGTTAGCGGTATTTTTATACGAAAAAGGCTTAAAAACATATGCTAATGTGTCACATTTGGTACAAATGAGTAACACGCTCATCATATGATAACACATTGAAATCAAGACATCGATTTTTTCATGAAATGGTAAATCACATACACAAATATGACAAAAACAAGCTTTTTCCAAACACATACAGTGTGCGAAACATATGGACAACCGTACATAAACACACAGTTCATAAGAGTACAAGTTGGGTGTGCAATTGCATGGTAAACATTACAATACATAGAATTAAGTTGTCCTTATGTGGATCTAGGGCACTTTTGTTCGGACAATCCACGTCATATTCAGTCAGTAGTTAGCACACACACATCAGGTGAGTTCCCACGGCCCTACTTTTGCTGTTTTCATACTTTTTTTTTGGGGGGGGGGGGACATGCGTACAAGTTCAATTACATTTTTTTACTATTATGTGATCATGAGACATAAAAGGTTCAGAGTACTCATAAGCCCTCGTGCCTTACATTTTACTGTAACCATTAGATATGGACTTAGCCATGAAACACCGGAATAGATCTATTTGGTTGACACCCCCACTCTTGGTTAGTCGCTCTAACCGGATGAAAGATATTAAAAGAGTGCTTGTATTTCACTTTACATTCATTTTCTTTAGTGTACAATGGGCGAGGCACAACATTCGTCAAGGTTTGGTTATGGGCTGATGACAGTCACATAATGATTATTGTCTTAGCTAGGCAATGATCCAGTCACCCATGGTTTACATAGATATCAAAAACCCGTGACCTCACCAACTTAATTGTTGACATATTTTAATTGCATGTTTTTCAGGCAATTAGTGAGCAGCATGGAACTTGGAGTCGCGCACGAGCATCTCGGGGATTTTGTGAACCTTGTTTTGGGAATGATCTTAGACATGACATTTTAAACAGTGGTTTTAAGACAATGTTTTGTTTATTTGTGTTACCGTCTTTTAATATAGCTCCTAAATTATGAATTTGATGCTTGCGTGACTTGTGTGCTTGAAACCTTTCGAAGTTACATCTCGCATTTCCGCCTTGGTGGGGTGTAACAGTAACCTATCTAGTTCTGCCCTCCAACCGAAAATGCTTACTTTTTTAGAACTCCTTCCACCCATTCAAATGGAAAATACGGTACACGGTGTGCTGCAAGTAATTTACGACATGACGAAATCAAAAACTCCCCATCAATTGTAACCTCCCACTTCCATTTATCCTTATAATGCGAAATGTTCTCAGCAGTAACTATATGCTCACATTCATGCAGCGCAGCAAACTCCTCAACACTGATTAATTGACGCTTCCATTCCCAGACCACACACCGCGTTGCTACTGATGCATTTTTGTTAACTTCAAGCGCAAACAAAGAAGGATATCGCTCCATCAGAATGTCCTCACCATACCACTTATCTATCCAAAATCATATGCTTTCTCCATTACCAACTATCCCTTTAAACAATCCTTTCACGTTAATATTCATATTTGCCAATTCTTTTAGCAACAACTGATTTAGCAACAAATTATCATTTGGACTGATCTAGCAATTTGGAGCAAACCTCATGGACGGATTTAGCAATTAAGAAATAGGAATTGACCAAAATGCCCATGATTTAACATTAGTATTTAACAGAGTTTGCAAATTGGATGGATTTAGCACCAGATTTCTAACCTTAGTGGATCAGGTGTCAAAAATTCTTATTTTGGATGGATATAGCAATATTGACCAAACCTCATGGGCAAATTTGGCCATTTACTCTTTTAACTTTCTCATCAAGTTTTTTAAAGTTGGCTCAATTGCGGAACCACATGCATGAGTGGAGGGTAGTCGCCCCTTAGAAAAATTTCGTATCGTCTCTTATGTTATTTTTATTGTCAATTCTTTGTTTTATACTCTCTTGTTTTTTTGTGAATTAATATATTAATTGTCTTAATAAATTGATATTAAAAATTAATTACGTGAAACTTATCTCGCACTGTGCCCCACAAATATAAGTACTCGTAACAAAGCACGAACATTTCTACTGGTGTGTGTATATATATTAAGAATATATCACATGAGGATAAAAAGGGAATTCTTAAATATAAGTACTCGCAACAAAGCACGAACATTTCTACTCGCGTGTGTATATATATTAAGAATGGTAATTAGGATTCATACACCCCCTGTTTAGGATTCATACACCCTGACCCACATCACATGCCAATAGGAGGCTGCCACATACCCCAAAATGTGATGTCACACCTTTAGAATGTGACGTCACAGGGTGTATGAATCTCATAACCCATTAAGAATATATCACATGAGGATAAAAAGGGAATTACCCAAGACCTCTTGGTCTAGTGGTATGGTGTCCCCCCCCCCCCCCCCCTTACAAATGTAAGGTTGTGGGTTCAAATCCTTGCAAATGCAAGGTGAGGTGAAATAAGATGTAATAAAAATTTGCCGTTAAAAAAAAGGATAAAAAGGGAATTCTTATTATTAAAATAATTATAGGTATTTATTTTTATATTTAAAACCATTATATGTGTGAATGTTGCCAATTCTCTTATGGTGAAGTGACATTTTTTTTCCTTATGGGAGGTAGAGAGTTCGAGTCCTACCGGCAGTAAAATGATGCTAGTGGATCGGGTTTTACCGTAGTGAGCCTTCGGGTGGCGGGTTTTCCCTAGGAACTGTAAAATTATTAGTGGACTCAGGTTACTCTCAAAATACTCCTTTATTCAGTGAGTACTTTAAAAATGCTCGGGGTTGATTTGTAGCGGTTTAAAAAAATTATATGTGTGAATTTTGAAATAGTTAATATAAAATAAGAGAATCCATCGGGAAATGGAGTTGTCTTGACTCTGCAGCTTTCCTTGTTTCACAACAAAACAAGTGAGATCACACGGACCGTCAAACTTGTGGTTTTCCCACACGCCACCATCTTATTAATCATTCTCACCCACTTAAACGTATCTACATCTCTCTCTTATATTAGGCTACGTGGTGTGTGGACACAAGGCTTGAGAAGCATTGCATCACGTTATTAAAAAGTAGGTCCCACAACATGCTTTTAGACATTTTGAAAATTACTTAAGAGTGAGGGGTAGTTTTCATTAGGTAGTCCTCCACTCCTATTGATCCATCAATTATAATATATTATGTTATTATGTGAGTTAGAAGGCCCCACCAAAATCAAACAACCAATCCCATGGTCCCTCTGAAACGTCCAAAGTTGAACGAATTGGCCGCCCCAAACAAGGCGGGGGCGGTGTTGGCCGCCCCTAGACGGGCCCATGATGCCCCCCACACCATTTAGTCTTATTATTGTTACATGGTATATTATTTTTTTTTTGGAAAATCACGAAACTAACCCTTTGACCGAATGACTTACGAGAATAGCCCCCTCTCGTCTCTTTGAAGAGACGGTTCACGTTTCCCAACCCGTCTGAGGCGTCTCCCGATAGCTTTTGGTTTCCAACCAATAAAACAACGCATCTCCAATGACGTCTCCGGGGACGACTTTTGTGTCGTCTCATGATTCCTGAGACGTCTCCGGTGTCTTCTTTGTCGTTTCAGTTTCCCACGTCCTCCTCTACCACCACCCTATATATACCATTTACCTTTGTCCCATCTTCGTCCCTAACTCCGTCCGAACTTTGTAACCGTCCGAAACTCCTCCTCTACCACCACCCTAAAATCGTTTCCTTCTTACACAAGAAAATGGCACCAGGTCGTTAGACGGAAGAACAAGAAAACGCCCTTATAGCAACCTGGCAACTTGTCGAAAAAAGCCCACACCCGACTAACAAGTGATACCGAATTCTAAATGAGTACAATCGGTTGGTAGGAGGCTCTAACCGAACCATCGATTCACTAAACTACGAGTGGAATGACTTAAACACCAAGTGTTAACTCTTCAACACGTACCACAATCGAACACTGCGAGGGGTACCTTCGGATATGCCCGAAGAAACCCAAATCGAGTATGAATCCAAGCAAGACAAAGAATTCAAACACGTCTCTGCTTGCCAAATGATGAGGGATAGGCTTAACGCGTAGCCTATGTTTATTTTATTTTTATTTACTTTGTAATGTTTATGTATTTATTTTATCTTTTTTAATCGAATGATTTATTTAAAATTTTATTTAAGTTGACAATTAATCGAATGACTAGTTTATTTAAAATTTTATTTAAATAAATTTTATATCATAATAAAGTTATATCATAATAAAATCATAATAAAGTTATAACATAAAGTTATGACATAAAATAAAATCATAATAAAGTTATAACATAAAATAGTTTTATTTTAAATAAAATAAATTCAATCTGAGACGTCACCGGAGACGTTTTTAAAACCTGAAAAAGACGTCTCTAGAGACGTCACCGGAGACGTGTTGTTGTTTTATTGGTTGGAAACCAAAAGCTCTCAGGAGACGCCTCAGACGGGTTGGGAAACATTAACCGTCTATTCAAAGAGATAGGAAGGGGCTATTCTCGTAAATCACCCAGTCAAATGGCTAGTTTCGTGATTTTCCCCTTATATTTTTAATGGCTAATTTTTCACACACCTTTTACACCTATTTTTTTACACCCCCATGGACTCCAATCTATGACCTTTCCCTCAAAAGACATTCGTCTTTACCACTCCACCACAAGGGTGAAGGCATATTGTATATTATTATCGGAGAAAGTATTCAGTACTGTAAGAAGGAATTGTAGGGTGACACGTGGAATTGACAGTTATAACCTAAAATTCGTTATAAATCATGCGAATAGTATTATAGACATTTACACACCCAATAATCATGTTCTAATTTTATCAATTATACGTATCCCTGTTTTTACGTGAATCCAAATTAAAATTTTCGTAACTGATTACACTATTTTCTTTCACCAATTTTTTTACCAAATTCAATTCGTAATCCCAGAATACTAATTTCGATTTAAATTTTTTCAAAATTGATATTCAATTGAAGAGTTTATCAACATGATCGGTAGGTTACTTTGTTCTTTTTTCATTAATTCGTAATCATTATTGTGACACCCGGCATGTTCGACTTAAACATAATAGTAACATCTAAGTCTACCTTAGCGAGAAACGTTTATAAACAAACTTAACTGGGTTAGTTGAGTCGGGTCAGATTAGGATTGTCCAGGGTTCAATGATCTGGAGGATCATTGGGAGTCATTTTGGGAATACACTAGTACCCGGGTCCGTTGTTGGTGACATTACAGGAACTAATTAAGTATATGTGTAGATTATGGGTCGTGTGGTGGATTGTATACTTATACTTGCTTAAACGATGTACAAATGATTATACGTGCCTAAATATGATAAATATAGACTATGGATGCATGCTTATGTTTTAAGATGTGTTAGAATGCGTTAAACACGACAAACTGGAAAACTTGTAAAAGTGGCTTCTGGTTCGACCATCGAGTGGTCGAAGGATAAATTTCAGCTGGTTCGACCCATTGTTGGATGGGCGAACCAGGGACGTGGAGTTGAAGAATTCCCTTCGACCAGGACAAGTCTCATTCGACCCTGTGATAGGGGCGAAGGAGACCACCTTCGACCAATCAATTGGTGCGAAGGAGGATCAGTATAAATACCAACCTTAGTCATTTTTTTCATCATTTCACAAACCCTAGCCGTCCCAAAACGCTCTCAAACGATCTAAAACGCTAAGGAAGGAGTTTTTGCTCTTCTTTTTCATAATCTAACCTATCTACATCATCTAAACAAGAATCCAAGGTGTGTTCATAATCCTAAACCTTTTTAAAAGCATTTTGATTCGTTTTCATCTAACCCTAATTGTCCGGATCTGCGTTAAGGGTGTTTTTATGATCAAAAACCTTTCAAACATCTTTCTAAAACAAAACCCTATCATTTAACATGAGTTTTCATAATAAATAACATGTGTTAATTGAGTATTATGTGGTGTAATGTGTTATTCAATGCTTTGCTGCTTTATCTATGTTAGAGACATGATGTAGGATTGCTTTCAATGCTGATTGATTGTTGTTTAGGGTTAGAATCGATTGGATGATGATATTATGAGTAAATTGGGGATTTTGACGAATCTAGACGTAACATGTGGTGTTTATAATCAATAGAACCCATAGGGATGATCGGATGATCGACAAACTGAGTATTTTAAGTTAAACATGAGTCGATTTCAAAAGTTTCCAAATTGGGTAAAGATTTCATGCATGAAAGTGACGTTTCCATAATTTTTACCATTTTGGGAAAGGGCTGAAACGGATATGGTTTGGGACAAAATCAGTGGGGTTTTGTTAGGATAACATAATCATGTTTGACTGCTGTGATTGGTGATGTTTCGAGTCGTTTTGAATGTGTTTGAAGCGTTTTTAGGCGAAATGGAACAACAGGGGCGAACCTGGCCTCCTTCGACCAGTCGAAGGTGCGAAGGAGGAATCCCAGGGTCGAACCTGGCTTTTCAGTGGGCGAACGTGGCAAAACGTGCGAAGGAAGCATCAAACGGTCGAACGAGGGGTAAAACGGGCGAAGGAGAGTAAAAAGGTGCGAAGGAGACCTTAAACTGACTGGTTCGACCGTTCTGATGCAGAAATGAGATTTTTGATACAAACTAAGTGTTTTATGCTTGAACCTTGCGTGTAATCTATGTGTACTTGATTAGTTAGGGTAATGGGTCACCAACGGGATGTCGGGTCGGTCTAGTGTGTCGGTTAAACATTTAAACACGTTTTAAAACATACTTGGTTATGATCTGGACAATCGGGGACTAGATGACCTTATGGTTATTAGTCGGGACACTTATGTGAACATTTTGATAGATCTCCGGTAGAGGGATTATCAAGGGCTAAACATCTTTACTTATAATTGAAGAACGCTATCTAAGGTGAGTTCACTGCCCCACTTTTACTGCTTAAACTTTTGGGGGAGAAAACATGCGCTAAACTATTTTGGTAACATATGTCATACTATGGTTTTGAACTTGTGTACTATGCGATCTTTTGAAAGTCCCGGGGGAAACCATGAATGTGCGGGGTTGCACAACGGGGGAAATGTGGATAGATCTATTGGGCGTGACCTGCCCCACTCGACGGCTTGGAGGGCCGGGCGGGTGCATATTGTCTCGAACAGGAACATTATCGTGCTGAACATTACGGGCTGCTAAACATGCTAAACATTGCTAAACGTGTCTAGTAATGGTTTCCAATCGTAGTAGTAACAAAACATACGCCTAGCTAGCGTACTTGGTAACATTGATATAGTATGGACACGGTAACATCGGTAACACTTGGTAACTCTTTTGAACAAACCTGTGAACTCACCAGCATTATATGTTGACGTCTTTTTGGCATGTTTTTCTCAGGTCGCTAAGGTAGCAACAACTGGAACTAGGCGCACGAGTCTGCACGGGCGTCTAGGGTTTAGAGCATGGTTTTTGTTAAACATTTGAACTATGTCTGTTGGGTTGTAAACATTTAAAGCTTCCGCTACAGTTTATGTTTTTATAACTACATCTTTTGAGTATTGTGCTATTCATATAGTGTTGTTTATTGTGACCGTTGACTTGAATCCTGGTTTGTCATGCGCCTCGCGGTAAAACCCCGCAAGTGGAATTTGAGGTGTGACAGATTGGTATCAGAGCCAGGTTATAGTGAACTAGGACTGCATTTAGAGTCTAGTCTATAGCCGAGTCGCACACACTAGACGGTCACATACTTGAGTCGGTTTGGAACATGTACTAACTTTGTCGGGGTGTCTTTACATCATCATCGCACTTCTCTGTTACATCATCCATCCTCACTCTTGGCTTTATACACTCTTATTTTATTCTTCGGGGTTTGAAGGAGAAGGAGTTGACTCGTTGGTTATTGCACGGCAGTGTCGTATATTGGGGTAGTCTTGCGTACTCTCGAGGTCTGTCCAGGATTCGGACATCTCCCTTTCGTACCCCAATAGACGCACTTTCTTACACATTATCTTGTGCACTTATGCTTGTGATAGCATGATGCTAGATGCCGACATTCGGCGACTTGAGTTCAAGCTGAGGGAAAGCTTGGAGGACCATGTAGAGCAGTTTATCATTTCGGGTGCACACGAAATCATAAACTGAAATGCATGAGAATCCAAGTGGACTCTGAACTTGGATGCATAGTCCTGGATTGGGTCTAGACGTAACTTTTCTAGCTACTAGTGGTTGACACTAGCAGTGAATCTGAATCTCTCGATTTCTGATTTGTCAGATCATGTCGGGCGCACGTGGTGGTGGACGTCGTGGTGGTGGTCGTGGCGGCGGTGGCCGTGGCGGTGGTCGTGGTAACATCAACATGACCCAAGCAGAGCTGAACAACTTGCTTCAACAGCAAGTGAACATAGCCTTGGCTGCTTTCCAGGCTGGGCACAATGCTCTGGGTGGTAAGTTGGTTCTTACCTGCCTTGTTTCGTTCTTGGGTGTCATGTTTCTTTTGTGGTTTATCTCTGTGTCGTGTTTCAGGTGCTGCTGTCAACCCACCTCCACCTCAGTGTTCCTACAAGAAGTTTAGGGACTGCCAGCCCCACAACTTCGCTGGAACTGAAGGGGCAGTGGGACTGCTCCGATGGTTGGAGAAGGTTGAATCTGTTTTCCTGATGTGTAACTGTCCTGCTGAGGACCGGGTCAAGTATGCCACTGCGACATTTGAGGGTCCTGCTTTGTCATGGTGGAATGCTACTACGCAGAACATGGGCTTGGGGAAGCTCATGCTATGCTTTGGGCGGATTTTGTTCAGCGACTGAAGAGCGACTACTGTCCTAGGGAGGAAGTGCAGAAGTTGGAGCATGAAGTCTGGAACTACAAGATGGTGGGGTCCGAGATTGAGGAGTATACCGTGCGACGCAATGAGCTGGCGGTGTTGTGTCCTGATATGCACACACCTGAGTACCGCAGGATTGAGCACTACATCTCTGGGTTGGTACCGGAGATTGCTGGGTTAGTAGCTGCTGGGAATCTGCCTACACTGGCTGAGGTCGTCCGTTCTGCACACAAGATGACCAACATGAAGATTTTGGAGGGTGTTCTACCTCCCAAGGGTTCGGCTGTGAAGGGTTCTGAAGGCAACAAGAGGAAATGGGAGAATGTGGGTAAGAGTGCAGTGCCGGCGCCGTCTCAACCGGCCAAGAAGTTTGATGGATCTGGGTCGTCTTCAGCGCAGAAGACAGGTGGATACATTGGGAAGCATCCCAAGTGTAACAAGTGTGGCTTTCACCATTCTGGGAATTGTGATCGGGCTCGTTGTCATCGGTGCCATCAGTTAGGGCACCATGCTAAGGATTGCAAGGTGGCGCTCACCCCAACCCAGACTCCTGCGGCTACTCCTGCTCCTGCTGCTCAGGGGACTCAGGGGAGGCAGGGGTGTTACAACTGTGGTGACACGGGGCACTTCAAGCGTGAGTGTCCCAAACTGAAGCAGGGTGATAACGGGAGGGGCGGAAACGGTAACGGGAACGGCGGCGGAGGCAGGACTGCGCGTGCTTTCGTCATTGGGTCTACAGAGGCTAGGCAGGATCCAGACACAGTTACCGGTACGTTCCTTCTCAACAATCGCTATGTTTCTGTTTTATTTGATTCGGGTGCCGATAAGAGTTTCGTATCTGTGGATGTTAGTCAATTGCTAGATGTAGTACCCACACCTTTAGAGGCTAAGTACTTAATAGAATTGGCTAACGGTAAGAACATTGAGGCGACTCATATCCTTAGGGAGTGTCACTTGGAACTGTCGGGTCTGTCATACCCCATTGACCTTATGCCTGTACCTCTGGGTAGTTTCGATGTCGTTGTGGGCATGGATTGGTTATCGTTGTATCGTGCAGAGATTGTTTGCTTTGACAAGGTTATTCGGATCCCTCTCCCCGATGGAGAGATTCTTTCGGTCCACGGCGAGAAAAGCGGTGCTCCGCTGAGTATCATTTCCAGCATGAAAGCCCGTAAGTATCTTCGGAAGGGCTGTTCGGCCATTCTGGCACTTGTTAACGTTTCTACTGACGATGAGAAGAAGATCGAGGATATCCCGGTGGTTCGTGACTTTTCTGATGTGTTTCCTGATGATTTGCCTGGTCTTCCTCCCCATCGTCAGGTTGAGTTTGGTATTGATCTCGCTCCGGGCGCAGCTCCTATTGCCCGAGCTCCGTATCGTCTTGCACCTCCCGAGATGCAAGAGTTATCCAGCCAGTTGCAGGAACTCTTGGAAAAGGGTTTCATTCGACCGAGCTCGTCCCCGTGGGGAGCTCCTATTTTGTTCGTGAAGAAGAAGGATGGGAGCCTTCGTATGTGTATTGATTACCGCGAGCTGAACAAAGTGACCATCAAGAATCGTTATCCTCTTCCTCGCATTGATGATCTCTTTGACCAGCTTCAGGGCTCCAGCTACTACTCGAAGATTGACTTGCGGTCCGGGTATCACCAGTTGCGCGTCAGGGAAGCTGACGTTCAGAAGACTGCTTTTCGCACTCGTTATGGCCATTTTGAGTTCTTGGTCATGCCTTTCGGCCTCACTAATGCACCGGCGGTGTTCATGGATTTGATGAACCGCGTTTGTAAACCGTACCTTGATAAGTTCGTCATCGTGTTCATTGATGACATTCTGATTTATTCCAAGAACAAGGCGGATCATGAGGAACATCTGCGGTTGGTCTTGGAACTTTTGAGACGGGAGCAGTTGTATGCTAAGTTCTCAAAGTGTGATTTTTGGTTGCGAGAAGTTCAATTCCTGGGGCATGTGGTGAATGAACTGGGAATTCATGTCGATCCGGCTAAGGTCGAAGCTATTAAAGACTGGGAAGCACCAAAGACGCCATCTGAGGTGCGGCAATTCCTAGGTCTTGCAGGTTACTATCGGCGTTTTATCGAGGGATTTTCGAAGATCGCTCAACCCCTCACCGCTCTCACCCAGAAGGACCGGAAGTTCAACTGGGACGAACCACAGGAATCAGCATTCCAGATGCTGAAGCTTAAACTTTGTTCTGCTCCTATCTTATCCTTGCCAGAGGGTACGGATGATTTCGTTGTGTACTGTGATGCTTCGATTCGGGGTCTCGGTTGCGTGTTGATGCAACGTGGGAAGGTTATCGCTTATGCTTCTCGTCAACTCAAGGTTCACGAGAAGAACTATACTACTCACGACTTGGAGCTGGGTGCAGTAGTATTTGCGTTGAAAATCTGGAGACATTACTTGTACGGTACCAAGTGTGAAGTATACACCGATCACAAGAGTCTCCAGCATATTTTCGACCAGAAGGTGTTAAACATGCGGCAGCGTCGTTGGGTTGAACTCTTGAACGACTACGACTGTGCGATTAAGTACCATCCTGGCAAGGCAAACGTTGTGGCGGATTCCTTGAGCAGGAAGGAGTCGGCGAAGCCTCGGCGTGTCCGAGCCTTGCAGCTTACTATTCATTCCTCCTTGCCTGACCGGATCCGTTCGGCTCAGGTGGATGCCTTGAAGGAGGAAAACCTTAAGGCCGAAACGATGCACAGTGCGGACAAACATCTTGAGCTTAGGTCTGATGGCCTACACTACTTCGCTGGGCGTGTTTGGGTTCCTTTACTCGGGGGATTACGGGAGCTTGTCTTGGACGAGGCTCACAAATCCCGTATTCTATTCATCCAGGCTCCGATAAGATGTATCAGGATCTGAAGATACTTTATTGGTGGCCGAACATGAAGGCTGATATAGCCTCCTATGTGAGCAAATGCTTGACCTGTGCTAAGGTCAAGGTGGAGTATCAGAAGCCGTCTGGTCTCCTACAGCAACCTGAGATTCCAGAATGGAAATGGGAGCGGATCACGATGGATTTCGTCACCAAACTACCGAGATCACCAAGTGGTTGTGATATGATTTGGGTGATCGTCGACCGGTTGACGAAATCGGCACACTTCATACCTATTAAGGAAACAGATGGACTCGAGCGGTTGGCTCGACTCTACCTTAAGGAGGTGGTTTCTCGGCACGGGGTGCCTGTTTCTATCATCTCTGATCGTGATTCCCGTTTTGCCTCGCGTTTCTGGAAGGCTCTTCATAAGGCCTTGGGTACTCAATTGGATATGAGTACGACTTATCATCCGCAAACTGACGGGCAGAGTGAGCGGACGATACAAACACTGGAGGACATGCTGCGGGCATGTGTCATCGATTTTGGCAAGGGTTGGGAGACTCACCTGCCGTTGGTGGAGTTCTCCTACAACAACAGCTACCACTCCAGTATCGGGGCAGCTCCGTTCGAAGCTCTGTATGGACGGAAATGCCGGTATCCCTTGTGTTGGGCTGAGGTGGGCGAGAGTCAGCTCACTGGCCCGGAACTGGTGTACGAAACTTCGGAGAAAATCGTACAGATCCGTAACCGTTTGGCAGCTGCGCGGGATCGTCAGAAGAGCTATGTCAATCGCCGTCGCAAACCACTAGAGTTCCAGGTTGGGGACAAAGTGCTTCTGAAAGTTTCACCATGGAAGGGCGTCATACGCTTTGGAAAGCGTGGCAAGCTTAACCCTCGTTACGTCGGACCGTTCGCAATCCTGGAACGGATTGGACCGGTGGCGTACAGACTTGATTTACCGACGGAGCTCGGTAATGTTCACAGCGTCTTCCATGTGTCTAACTTAAGGAAGTGTTTGGCTGACGAATCTCTTGTTGTGCCACTGGAAGAGATCAAGGTTGATGATCGTCTTCGCATTGTGGAGGAACCCGTGGAGATTCTGGATTACAAGATTCGTAGCCTTCGGCGGAGTAAAATCCGCATCGTTAAAGTTCGTTGGAACTCGGATCGTGGACCGGAGTTCACGTGGGAACGAGAGGACCAGATGAAGGCTAAGTACCCTCATCTATTTCCGAAGCGCGCGTTCGAGTCCAGGCATGTTACTGCTGAAGCAGAGTGAATCTCGGGACGAGATTCCCTTTCAACGTGGGGATGATGTGACAACCGGTAACTTTTCTTTTCGTTTTCTTCCTTTTCTTCCTTTTCGTCTTTTTCATTTTTGGGCTTCGTGCAATTTTCGGGACGAAAATTCTTTCAACATGGGGATGATGTGACACCCGGCATGTTCGACTTAAACATAATAGTAACATCTAAGTCTACCTTAGCGAGAAACGTTTATAAACAAACTTAACTGGGTTAGTTGAGTCGGGTCAGATTAGGATTGTCCAGGGTTCAATGATCTGGAGGATCATTGGGAGTCATTTTGGGAATACACTAGTACCGGGTCCGTTGTTGGTGACATTACAGGAACTAATTAAGTATATGTGTAGATTATGGGTCGTGTGGTGGATTGTATACTTATACTTGCTTAAACGATGTACAAATGATTATACGTGCCTAAATATGATAAATATAGACTATGGATGCATGCTTATGTGTTAAGATGTGTTAGAATGCGTTAAACACGACAAACTGGAAAACTTGTAAAAGTGGCTTCTGGTTCGACCATCGAGTGGTCGAAGGAGAAATTTCAGCTGGTTCGACCCATTGTTGGATGGGCGAACCAGGGACGTGGAGTTGAAGAATTCCCTTCGACCAGGACAAGTCTCATTCGACCCTGTGATAGGGGCGAAGGAGACCACCTTCGACCAATCAATTGGTGCGAAGGAGGATCAGTATAAATACCAACCTTAGTCATTTTTTTCATCATTTCACAAACCCTAGCCGTCCCAAAACGCTCTCAAACGATCTAAAACGCTAAGGAAGGAGTTTTTGCTCTTCCTTTTCATAATCTAACCTATCTACATCATCTAAACAAGAATCCAAGGTGTGTTCATAATCCTAAACCTTTTTAAAAGCATTTTGATTCGTTTTCATCTAACCCTAATTGTCCGGATCTGCGTTAAGGGTGTTTTTATGATCAAAAACCTTTCAAACATCTTTCTAAAACAAAACCCTATCATTTAACATGAGTTTTCATAATAAATAACATGTGTTAATTGAGTATTATGTGGTGTAATGTGTTATTCAATGCTTTGCTGCTTTATCTATGTTAGAGACATGATGTAGGATTGCTTTCAATGCTGATTGATTGTTGTTTAGGGTTAGAATCGATTGGATGATGATATTATGAGTAAATTGGGGATTTTGACGAATCTAGACGTAACATGTGGTGTTTATAATCAATAGAACCCATAGGGATGATCGGATGATCGACAAACTGAGTATTTTAAGTTAAACATGAGTCGATTTCAAAAGTTTCCAAATTGGGTAAAGATTTCATGCATGAAAGTGACGTTTCCATAATTTTTACCATTTTGGGAAAGGGCTGAAACGGATATGGTTTGGGACAAAATCAGTGGGGTTTTGTTAGGATAACATAATCATGTTTGACTGCTGTGATTGGTGATGTTTCGAGTCGTTTTGAATGTGTTTGAAGCGTTTTTAGGCGAAATGGAACAACAGGGCGAACCTGGCCTCCTTCGACCAGTCGAAGGTGCGAAGGAGGAATCCCAGGGTCGAACCTGGCTTTTCAGTGGGCGAACGTGGCAAAACGTGCGAAGGAAGCATCAAACGGTCGAACGAGGGGTAAAACGGGCGAAGGAGAGTAAAAAGGTGCGAAGGAGACCTTAAACTGACTGGTTCGACCGTTCTGATGCAGAAATGAGATTTTTGATACAAACTAAGTGTTTTATGCTTGAAACTTGCGTGTAATCTATGTGTACTTGATTAGTTAGGGTAATGGGTCACCAACGGGATGTCGGGTCGGTCTAGTGTGTCGGTTAAACATTTAAACACGTTTTAAAACATACTTGGTTATGATCTGGACAATCGGGGACTAGATGACCTTATGGTTATTATTCGGGACACTTATGTGAACATTTTGATAGATCTCCGGTAGAGGGATTATCAAGGGCTAAACATCTTTACTTATAATTGAAGAACGCTATCTAAGGTGAGTTCACTGCCCCACTTTTACTGCTTAAACTTTTGGGGGAGAAAACATGCGCTAAACTATTTTGGTAACATATGTCATACTATGGTTTTGAACTTGTGTACTATGCGATCTTTTGAAAGTCCCGGGGGAAACCATGAATGTGCGGGTTGCACAACGGGGGAAATGTGGATAGATCTATTGGGCGTGACCTGCCCCACTCGACGGCTTGGAGGGCCGGGCGGGTGCATATTGTCTCGAACAGGAACATTATCGTGCTGAACATTACGGGCTGCTAAACATGCTAAACATTGCTAAACGTGTCTAGTAATGGTTTCCAATCGTAGTAGTAACAAAACATACGCCTAGCTAGCGTACTTGGTAACATTGATATAGTATGGACACGGTAACATCGGTAACACTTGGTAACTCTTTTGAACAAACCTGTGAACTCACCAGCATTATATGTTGACGTCTTTTTGGCATGTTTTTCTCAGGTCGCTAAGGTAGCAACAACTGGAACTAGGCGCACGAGTCTGCACGGGCGTCTAGGGTTTAGAGCATGGTTTTTGTTAAACATTTGAACTATGTCTGTTGGGTTGTAAACATTTAAAGCTTCCGCTACAGTTTATGTTTTTTATAACTACATCTTTTGAGTATTGTGCTATTCATATAGTGTTGTTTATTGTGACCGTTGACTTGAATCCTGGTTTGTCATGCGCCTCGCGGTAAAACCCCGCAAGTGGAATTTGAGGGTGTGACAATTATTACTATAATCATGATGTTTTTATTTATGCAGACTTAAACATTGAATCGGAACATTCAATGGCAGAAGATCCACTTGAGGAGATTGATAATATTGTTTTTCAAGGTATAGGTTCGTGTGTTTATCAATTGAAACGAATATGATCCAGTTGCAGGGATTGATAATATAACTGTCATATATTGTAGATTTGATACAGGAAGTTTCACGTGATGAAGAAGGCAATGACAGGTTTGATTTCATGGATGAACATAGAAGGATTCAAGGAAAATGATATTTAAGTTTTTACAGCAGCAAGCATTCTATATGTTTTATAACGTGCGTTTTGCGTGTTGTTGTTTTACTGCATTCGTTTATGGATATGTTATACGGTTTTGTTATATATGTGTTTTATTGCATAGTGCATGCGTTCTTACGACAACATGCGTTCCATTGTTTTGATCCAAACCTGCGAAAATCACAACTTGCATTTTATAACTATCTGAATGCGTTTTATTTTATAAATACTGAATGCATTTTAATAAAACATCTGAATGTGAACATCTTTTTTATTTTGTTTCTTCCTTTTCTTTATTTTCCTTAAATCTTCATTCACACCTTTATGATTATTTTATGTTTTTTTTTTCCTTTTTTTTTCTTCTTGAGGTTAATAAGATCCTTTATAGGTGTCTGAAAATCATCATCCGAACCTTCTTCTCTGATCTCTAGGGATGTCAATCAATCCCAAACTAGATGGATAAACCCGAAACCCGACACATTTGGGACGGGTTTGAAGTCGCGTACGGGTCCGAGTAGGGATTAGTTTTTATTTTTTTCGCGGGTTTGGCACGGGTTTGGGATTTGATGATATACTTGTTTACCTGATTAGATACCCAATATAATTTCTTATATATCTTTTTACATATATACGCATAATATATCTAATTGTCCATCTAGATTGTCATCTTGTGCTAAAAATTATTGTACATTATATGTTATCTATGTCTTTGAATCTTTTTATATGATTTAAGTATTTAATATTTATACATTGTAATCATTTACATATATATATATATATATATATATATATATTTATTTAATAATGTTAAATGTAATTGGTTAGTAGTTACCTAATAGATACGCGATGGATTAATGGTCGGATATACCCAATGGGTAAGTTTTAAAAATAAATAGGTATACTCGAAATCCCCGGGTATACCCAATACCCGATGGGTAATTACCCAACACAAACCCAACGGGGTGGGACAAGAATAGCTGATCGGGTATGGGGTTGCCATCCCTACTGATCTCTGCCCTCGTTTCTTCTGTTTGACAAGTAAAACCACAAACGCGTGTTTATGTTACCAAACACCTTTGTTAAAACGCATATTCATTTACATCAAACGTGTAGATGCACAATTGTGACTATCGCTTTGAATTTACTATAGTAGCGTTTTTGTATAAAGATGATGATTGTTAGAAGACTCATTCGACCATACGTGAGGTCAAATGGAGAAATTCAGAGGGTCGAATGACGTTTATCAAGGTAGAATGAAGATTGTTGATGTTTAGTTGTTGGTTCGAGCCCACGACAGGGTCAAATGGTTGGTTCGACCAACACTCAGGGTCGAATCAATATGCTTATATATAGTTTTGATTTTATTTGCATGTTAACTTTTGGTCATTTTGTCTAGGTATTTTGTGTGTGTTCTCTCTAGAGACTAGAAGGTTTTGATTAAGTATTTTTCATTGTAAACCTAATCTAAACAAGTTGTATTCCGTTGTTTATGAATGAAAATGTTTATTGAAAAGGATATTGTCGTGTCATCATTTGTTTTCTATCATTTTGCATGTGATTTAGGGATTCCGCACCTGAATTACTTCATTTGTATGATTATGTAGTTGATTACTTTCAATCTGATCCTCTACAAAGTGGTATCAGAGCTTTGCTCAATCATACAATTGCAAATTGATTGATTTCGATCATTTTTTCATCCAAAAACAACTAAAAACTTTCTGTTTTGCATAAACTTTGAATGATAATGGAGATTAATTGATTTAGAGGTGTTTTCACGGATAAAATCAAAATTTCTTTCACAAATCTTGATCTCCATACATTGCGAAGCAAAACCTACCTAAAATCATTGAAATCCATCAACTTTTGATAAATTTGGATCAAAATAACTGATTTTTGAAGAATAACTGTTTTTCAAAGGGGCCAGGGTCGAATCAGAACTTCTAAGTCGAATCAGAGGGTTTTGGGGGTCGAATAGGTGTGTTTGTGGTCGAACCAAGGGATTTTTAGGTCGAATCAAGTTTTTCTGAGTGTGTTGTGTTCCATTCGACCTTTTGGTGTTCATTCGACCTTACGGGAGATCGAAACAAGTTTGTTATTGGGTCGAATCAGTGTCTGGTGTTTCTGTTTTTCATTCGAACTAGTTGTAAGGGTCGAACAAAGCATATTTTTCCATTCGAACCCTCGATTAGGTCAAACCAGTTTCCTGTTTTGTGAGATTTTCTAAGTGTTGATTTTCCGAGCATTATGGACAACATTTGGGGATTTCCGACCTGCTACAACACAACAACAGCATGTTCCTATGAATCCTTTGTGATACCCCGCAAATTCAGGTTCTCACTTTAACTAAACTCTAATTACATTCCTTGCATTATACTTAACTAGGGTTAGTTAGATAGGACACACGTTGCACAGTTATAGGTTAATAACTGCATGAAGTGGTAATACGGGGAATTACCAGACTATATATATGATTAGTGAACCTCGGACGTTGGTGAACAATGAAGTTAAATAATTGCGAGTTAATTGATTAAGATTGATTGCAATTACGTGTTTCTATGATACTCTATGAAATTATGTGCAACTGTATGTGATTACGTGAACTTAAACCGAATATGTTAACAAAAATCATAATAGGTGGACCGATAGGATGGTTAGGGTCTTAACACATGGGGTTACACTTATTATGGTCCAAAATAACAAAAACATCGAAGAAAACATGTCGTATGACGAAGCAGGCCACCCACGCGGGCCGAAGACCTGTGAGCGGCCGCTCACAGGCTCCAAGCGGCCACGCGCGGGTTTCTGACATCACCAAACCGACTTAAACATGTATTTAAGCAACCTTAAGCCTCTTGTATCTCCTAAACTCAAACCCTAATCGCCCCTACTGCCCTATTTACGAAATATTAACCCCAAAACACCTGCTAAGGCGCAAGAACATCGATTGGGAAGCTTCAAGAGCATTCGGTTGATTGTTTCGAAGAGCTTGCGGTATAATCCTTAATCTTTTATGTTTTAATCTTCTTAATATGTTATAAAAACCTTATAACCAAGTTTTTCCAGGTCTGAAACCTTTTTATAAAGATTAAAACTTGAAGTTTATAAAGATTTAATGAGTTAAACATGATCATATGCGATTAGGGATATGATAGGTTACTTGTTGCGCAAGTTTGTGATGTTTTGATCGTTAGGGTTTATGATGTTGCATGTGTTATGATAGGTTCTGATCATGCTAGGTCTTATGAATGTTTTTTAATGATTATTGATTGTTGTTGATCGATTATACGCACACGTGAGTCGTTTAAATAAGAGTTTATGCATGATTAAAATCTGGACAGAATGTTTAGGTCAACTTGTAGGGTCTCTTACGTAACTTTAACATGATGGTTTTGATGATTTCTTTGCATGGTTGTATTATACCTGGTCTTATCTTTTCATATGGGTAAAATAGAGTGATTTGAACATCGTTTTAATAGTTTTTGGAATTTTCTTTGAATAAAGGTCATATCAGATTTTCGGATTAACAAACTGAGTCAACTTTAAACCATCATAACTCGAGTTTTACAAAGAATTAAGTTATGGAATTTTTACAGTAGATTAAAATTGGAATAATTTGATGTTTCCAAGTGGATTCATCCCGTTTGAATAAATACACAATTTTTGGGAAATTTTCTACGAACCTAACCTGTTGTAGAAACTTTCTGGACATACCTGTGATGTACGATTTTTCATAATTTTTTTGTTTAGTTTTTAGACAAAAAAAATATGGGCTAACAAACGAACCCAAAGAATATTTAGTAAAACTTTGGGAGTCTAATTCATTGATTAAGTATTTTAAATAAATTAGTTTTTATGGTACATAATCTGCCCTAAAAACACAGATTGTGTATTATGTGTTTATGAGACTAATTGGGGTCCTATGTGGTAGGTATTTGACATGTACTTGAATGGGCACTTATATGAGACACATATGAAGTGTAGAACTAATAATAACCAACATATTCACCAACAGGTCCATAGGGTTTACTTATGCATGTAGAATCACTAGGTGTCACTTACACAATTTTGAACATTTAAACGTCTTGTACAAACGGGTTATATGGTGTAATGGTATTACACATATACTTACTTAGTGGCACTTATACTAGGGAGTCGGTAGTGCACCCTACTTTGGAGTTTGGATTTATTTGCTTGCATACTAAGGTGAGTTTCACTACTTTTTCTCAAAAGCATGCGTCTCGGGTATGAGACAACTTTCAAAACGTTTTCTAGTCCGGTTTGGGACTACTTTTACATCTCGGGTTTTGAGATGTTGTGACTCCTTGTGTGGGTCGGGTTTTGATTCCTTGTGTGGGTCGGGTTTACGATTCCTTGTGTGGATTGGGTTTTGATCAGTTTAAAACTTATTGGTACTTTGTGAACTAAACACTCTATCACTTGAAAAGTCCTTGCATATTATTGGTTAATCGCTGGAGGCGAATGGGGTATTAGTTGATAGCGCTATTAGGTTGTGCAGCAACCTCATGCCTGAGGTACTTGGGTCACGGGCATGAACTTCTGACCACATTTGAGAACTGGTGTTGATAGACACTAGTTATTGAGGCAAATTATTATATTACTGAAGGTGTCCCAATAATACTGTTTAGTTGCAATGAGTGGGTTAGCTACCCCTGACACGCTTAAACTGATAACACTTGAACATTTTGGTCTGGAGGACCTACACTTTTACTTGGTTACGTGATTTTGGAAACCAGCGCATTTACTTACTCACTTTATTTACCTTGTGAACTCACCAACATTGTTTGTTGACCCACGATATACATGCTTTTGCAGCTAGTTAGCTTCTGGTGCCACGATTAGAAAGCACTGCACACTACACTGCATTTGAGTCTTGGGCATACACCTAAATTACATATCATGCTTTACGTTTTCTTCCATATGGTTTTAGTTTGGGCACGTTTTTTTGCGCATGGTTTTAAAAGGTTTAAATTTGGTTTACGCTTCCGTAGCTTAACTAAACTTGGTTTTTGAAAACGAACTAAATGGTTTGGGCATTTAGAGTTCGTTCATATGACTTATGGCTATGGGATCCTGGTATGTCATGCGCCTCGTGGTATAAACCCCGCAGTGGAAATTTGAGGGTGTGACATCCTTGGGCAGTTGCTTCACAGAAGATGAACACACAACCGACACAGCCGATCAACTATATTGCCATGACAAGTTCAACACCACAAACTGTTACTCAACCTCCACAACCAATGACTGATTTTTGGGGAGTTGCAGCAGCAGCGGTACAGAATCAGACTTCAAGTGCGATTACTACACTCATCAATGACTTATCATCGGGTAGTGGTATCCGTCCTCCAAAGTTGTTGGACATGTCAGAGTACTACCAATGGCAAAAGAAGTTTAAGATTCACTTGGAAGGAGGAGAGGCTTGGCAAATGATTATGAAGGGATATAGTCCTCCGATGGTTGAGAATACAAAACATCCCAATTCCTCTTGAAGACTTAAAGGATGACGAAAAGAAGAAGTTTGCAGTTGAGAAGAAGGCTATTTCTCAATTGTCACAGGCATTGACCACAGACTTGTTGCACCAGTTTGGATCATGTACTACTTCGAAACAACTCTGGGATTGTTTGAAGAATAGACATGATGGTAATGAGAAGACCAGAAGACTTCGTATGGAAGAGTTGAAAAAAGTGCTTAAGAATTTTAGTTATGTGGGAAATGAGACTTTGAAGGAACTCATGCCTAGATATTGTCACTTATTATCTGAGTTGTCGAACTATGAGATTAACCTTCCTATGCAGGAATTAGTAGATAAGTTTGCTGACTCGTTGCCTCCATATCGGGGACAACATGTTGAAGTATTGAAGGAGAAGGATGCTTATCAGTATTGGACTATCAATGAGTTCATTCAGAAGTTGGAGAATAAGGAAATGGAAGAGAAGAGGAAATCCAAGAGATCCCGGTTTCCACAAAATCCGGAGTTGTATCATGCTACCTCATCTTCTTCCATGTTTAATTCATCCATAGGTGGAACTGTTGCACCTCACATTGCTTGTATTTCAAATGTTGCTGAACCACCAAGAAATCCAATCAATTACCTTGCTCCAGGACCATCTTATACACCAACTTCATACACCTCAACTTCTTACATACCAACTCAACCTCAGATGTCTGCAGCTTGCTATACTTCATCTATGCATCAACAACAACAGTATGTCCTCGGATGATGAACCAAGCATCTTCGAGCCAAAGTCCGATTGTGTTGGAAACTTCCAACATGAATAATGTGACAGTTGAAGAGGCACAACAACACATTACCTTAGTCTCAGCAATGGTCGCTTCATACAACGGGCTAGTGGCAAGTCAGATTGGAAATAATAATCTGACTAATGAAGATTATGCCCAGATCGACAAGGGAGAGATGGAGTTGATCGATATACAGTGGGCTTTTGCAAGTGTGATGAGGAGAGCTACTGAGTTTATAGAGAAAACTGGAAGAACGATCTCGCTACTTCACCGAATACTATCTGTGGTTTCAACAAAGCCAATGTAACTTGCTTTAATTATGGAACTCGAGGTCATTTCAAGCGTGAATGTACTCAACCCATGCAACAAGGTAACCGAAATCCATTTAATTCCAACTATCAGAATCTTCAGTCACAAAACCAAGTCACTTATCAAAGCCAAAACAACAACAACTATCCACAACAAAACAATTACCAAAACCGACAAAATACCTCGCAAAATACCACGTCTAGACAAACATCTACAACTAACCAAAACCAAGCTACACCAAATTCTAACCCAACCAGAACCATTGTTCCAATTACTACACCAAATACCCAACATCAAAATGAAAACCAGACGTTGGTGATTCAAAAAGACGAGGGTTTTGATTGGAATTGCATGCAAAATATGCAATTGGGTGTTGAAGAGCTTACCAGTGGGAATGTAGCTTGTTTTGCACAAGAGATTGTGTTAGAGGAACCGGTGATAGTTGATGATGAATCAGTTTCTGAAAAAGTATTTGAAGTTGTGACTGAGAAAGTTTCTGAAGTCGTAATTTAAGAGATTGCTGAAGAGATTGTTCAGGAGGTTACAGGTCATGTTGCTGAGAAGGTTGAAGAACCGGTTACTGAAACGGTTTCAGGGACAATTCTCGATTCCGTTGCTGATGTCTCTGATGAACCGGAATATGTCTATTCGGATTTAGAAAGCGAATCTGATTCTGAAGCCAACATTAATTCTCTTGATGATGACATTAATCAGTTGCTAGCTGAAGCAGATTTTCTGATGACGAAGAAATCGTGCATGGTGGATGATGCTTTCACAAAGATCGACTACTCAAATCTCTTTGCTGAAAAGGAAGCTCATTTCACACTGATGGCCATGACAGACCCGCCTAAACCGGTAAGTTCTAACTCTTCTAATAGTGATAAATATTGTGGTACTTGTGATAGACTAACTGGCGAAGTTAAGAAACTTAAGCATCAGCTTGACAGTGCTAAAATCGTCATTCAATCTTATCGTAAGGATGATCATGATTTCAACAAAACACTTGATGGTTATAAAAAGGATGTTTCAGAACTGACTAAAATTCTATCTTTGAAACAAATAGTCATTAATAATTATATTAATGAAATTGAAGAAATTGAAGAAACAAAACTTGAAATGGCTAAAATCAAGTGTTTTGCTAAGAAAGTCAATAAGAAATTAGAGAGTTACAAACATGTGGCATATGTTTTGGACCACATTGTTGAGGAACCATCACAATTCAGTAATGCCAACTACAAGGTTGTTCCAGCTCCAGTGTTATTTGAAAATCACAATTTAAATTCAATAACACCGGAGAGTTCAGTGAAATCGGATTCCTCATCGGATAACGAATCAAACACTTCTAGTGTTGGTGATCCGAATTCCGATGTGAGACCAATAATTGGATTGAATGATGAAGGAGTTATTGCAGTACCTGATGATTCGGATACTGAAGATGAGGAACCTAAGAAAAATGTTGATATTCCATTGGAAAATCACATTAGAACAAATGAGATAGTTTCACCATCTCAGGTTCCACATCCTCAGAAAATTGCAAACAACATGAATCAGTCAGTTAAGAAAGTTGAAAAGATAGAATCAGTTGACAAACCAGTGAAGGTTTTCTATCGGATGGAAGGATCCGATAAGATAATCTCAGATGATGAATATCCCATACAATTTGCCAATTATTCTAAGATTGAGAAAATATGGCAAGAGAGTACCATTTGGTTTCCTAAACACGAAAGGACCAATGATATTCCTCCCGAACTTATTCAGAAATTGTATGGTGATGATTATTCACAACCGAAGGTTCATGTCACTGAATTTGTGAAGTAAAAAGAGAAGGTTAACGGATTTTATGAACCGGCTTACTCAAAGGAGCCCGCTCTTGAGAGTTTAAGGCGTAAGTGTGTTGATGACCACCACCCGGTTAAATCTTTCGCTAAGCCTAACTCTAAGAATATGTTTGAGGAGTATCGTGCATGTTTTAAATGTGGGGAGAGAGGGCATTTACTTGTTCACTGCCCATATGTAAGGCATAAGAGGCACGGAGTTAAAAGAAAGCTGAATTTTAGGAAGTCGGGGGAAGATCATAGACAGTACTATTCACAAAAACCGTTTTTTCCCTCAAAGACAACAGTCATTTAATCAAAATCATTTTTACCAAAAGAGGGAAAAACAACCAATTGTCTATGATAACCGAAACCGAATTGCCATGGAGAAGAAGCTGAAGAAACCTGTGGTGAACTCAACCAATGATAAGCAAAAGGTTTCTCCTAAACCTGCTGTGAAATCATCGGTTGGACCTGTATCTGTTAAATCAGATAAGGTGACCAAGAAAGTTTCTTTTAAGGATGACACAAAGAAACCTATTGAGGTTAAACAACCTCAAATAAGGATTCTTAAACGTTTTGAACAGACTTGGACACCAAAGGTTCTCCAGGTGCTTCTACATCATCTACAAAAGTTGAAGTTAAAAGTGAGAAAGTTGTGAACAACCAGAAAAAGGTTGATTCAAACTTGAAAGTTTGTGAAAAAGATTCTTTAAAAACTAACATTCAAAGACCCAAGACCAAACAGGCTTGGGTCCCTGTTAAAAACTAACTTGTTTTTTATTTGTGCAGGGGGCTCCAGCTGGCCCTGTTAGCAGTCTTTGGATTATCGACAGTGGAGCTTCTGGGCACATGACTGGTGATTTGATGCTACTCTTTGATATCAAGAATATTAATGGAGGTTATGTAGCGTTCGCTGGGAACAAGGGAGGATATATAACGATGGAAGGGAGTGTTAGTAATGGGATTGTGAGTTTCGAACGGATATCGTATGTGAAACAAGTTGATTATAATTTGTTAAGTGTGAGTCATATATGTGATAAGAAGTTTTCGGTTCACTTTGATGACAAATCTTGCTACATACTGAAACCCAATTTTGTTATTCCAAAAGAATGGATCATGTTGAAAGCTCCAAGAGTGAATAATCTATACATTCTTAACATGAGCAAGGCAACCACGACATAGGGACAATTCACGTGCTTTTTATCCAAGGCTATTGAAAAAGAATCTATCATGTGTCACAGAAGGATATGGCATATTCAGCTAAGAAAGATGAATCATTTGGTGAAGAATGGACTTGTTGAGGGCGTGAATGTAATGCATTTTCTTCTTAATGACAAATGTGTGAGTTGCAAAAAGGGAAAACAGCACAAATAGTCCCACAAACCCAAGAAAGTAAATTTAGTTGAACCTCCACTTGAACGTTTTCACATGGATCTTTTTGGACCTGTTAAGCGTAAGAGTATCAACGGTGAACTTAACTGTCTTGTGGTTACCGATGACTTTTCAAGATTTTCGTGGGTGATGTGCATGCAACACAAGAATGAAACGTTTAATAATCTGAATGTTCTGTTTACCCGGTTGGAGAATATATATGGATTGAAGATCAAAAGAATTAGAAGTGACAACGGGACGGAGTTTAAGAATTCACAAATGGATGCATTGTGCGAATCTAAGGGTATTCATCATGAGTACAATGCACCATATACTCCACAACAGAACGGTGTTGCAGAGAGAAAGAACAGGACTCAAATTGAAGCGGCACAGACCATGCTTGCAGATTCTAATCTTCCAGTCATGTTTTGGAATGAAGCTATTCGTGCAGCATGTTACACATTGAATCGGGTGTTGACAGTGAAAAAGTTTGGCAAAACTTCTTATGAACTGCTTAACAGACGAAAGTCGAACTTGGAGTTTCTAGAACCTTTCGGGGCACCATGCACTATGTTGAATCCTAATGAGAAATTTGGACCTAAAGCTGAAGAAGGTTACTTTGTTGGATACGCGACACCACTAAAACGTGTATTTAACAAAAGAACCAAACAGGTTGAAGGGTGGGTGAATGTTGAAGTTCAGCGTTACACTCAGAATATTCAAGGAAGTGGGCCCGATTGGATGTTTGATTATAAGGAATTATTCGAATCATTCAATCTAGAAAGTATGGTTGAAGAAGCTGTTTTACGATTATATTACGAGTGTGAGAATGCAGTAACTTCACCGTTAGTGCGTCCGATCGCCGAAACTCCTCCAGCAGCTGCTTCTGATGATACCAATGCTCCTGTTAATGAAGAAGAGGGTTTCCAAGAAGCTTCTAAAACTCTTGATTCACCTGAGTCTGAAGACAATGATGATGATTTCAGTGAAGCTATTTTAGATCATGCTACGGTAACACCACCAGTGAACCCAAATCCAGATGTTGCATCTTCTTATAATACGGGTAAAGATCTGAAAACTGCAGAGAATCTTAAAGTTCAAGCAGTTATTCCTATTCCTGATCATCCGGAATCTCGGATTCATCAGATTCACCCGCTCGAACAGATTATAGGTGATCCAGGTAGCAATGTGATGACGAGAGGTCAACTAAGACGTGCAACTTCACATGACAACATTGGAGCCCTTGCCTTGTATGCAAAAATACATAAATGTGGTTGTCAAAATGATTGGTCTTTTGCTTGTTAGGTTTCGTAGGATGAGCCGCGGATGTACAAGGATGCTTTACAAGATGATTCATGGGTAGAAGCAATGCAGCAAGAATTACTTAAGTTTCAGAAACTCGGAGTCTGGACGTTTACAGATTTACCACCAGACCGAAAGAAAATTGGTACTAAGTGGGTATTCCAGTGCAAGAAGGATGATCGAGGCGTTATTGTCACAAACAAAGCTCGATTGGTTGTACAAGGATTTCGTAAAACAGAAAGGATTGATTACAACGAAGTCTATGCACCTGTTGCACACATTGAAGTAATCTGATTGTTTCTTGCGTATGCATCTTACAACGAAGTCGTCATCATCCAAGTTAATTGCCTCCAAGTTTTCACGTCCAACCGAACGGTTATGAGATGAAGTTGTTTTCGTCCTTTTTGACGAATCGGTTGCAGAGGGGACATTCGCCCATTTTGAATGGTTTTTCGCGATGTCCCAACAATGCAAAAACTTGAAGTCCACACCCTTCTCTTCGCAAAAAGCTTTTAGCACATTGGCGAGGTAGTCGTCGTCTGTTTCACCGCTTCTTGGATAATTTCTAGCGTGATAATAATGGCCCTTGAAGGCATTCATCGCCTTGTTTATCTCGGTCCACTTTGACGAGAGACTATCATTAAATGGATAGGGCTCTCGATCCATCAACTTATTGAACGCATTGTTTATGTCGACCCAATAGTCGAGTTTGTGGCGATTATTTCCTACAAAAAAAATAAAAATTTGTTAGTCATACGTAAAAATATATAATGTTTAAAAAAATATTACAAATACCTTGAGTCAAGGTTTCTGACTCGCTTATCCAAGCTTGCATTAAGACAACCTTTTCGGCGGTTGTCCACTTTTGAGGTTGGCGGTTGGCGGCGGTCAACACTTTCCGCTCCGCCTTCTTCTTTTTGTGAGTTCTTTTACCAGTTTATTTTTTACCCGACGATGATCCCACAATATTTTCATGTTGTGTTTCGGGTATGCTTTCCGGTTGCGTTAAAGGAATTTGTGGTTGTGAAGGAACGAGGGAATCGTTAAATGGAAAATTAGGATAAATTTGCCCACTAATGTAACTCGCGATGAAGTTGTATGGGTTGTTCGGGTCAAAGACTCGGTTGTATGGGTTCATTTTTTTTTTAAAATATGAAGAAATATATAAAAATGGGTGAATATGGGAGGTAATAGGAAGTGAAGTGGGTTTTTTTTTTATAAAAATGGGGTTTATATATAAATTTTTTATGACCATTTAAAAAGCAACAGTTGTAATTTTTTTTTTTTAAATTCAACGGTCAAAATATGGTGCCCAATCAAAACCAGCCATGTGGCCTCTTCCTCTCGCCCACGCCCGTCTTCCTCTCCCCGCCCAACCCTTCCCCCCTTTCAACGCCTTACATGGGCGGTGTTCCCGCCGGTGAAGCCCCTTCCCCCTCCACTTCGCACAGTCTTATTTTTTAAGTTAAACAAATAAATTAAAACCGGATTCATTGATATGAGCCTTTCGCAAAAAAAAATTAAATCAAGATAGCGGGCAGGCGGGAAACAAGCTGCGCTGCCACCCCTTTATGGATGGCAAACCCTAACTTACTAAACACGAACCCATGCCCCTTCGGAGTCGAGACACTGCTATAGATTACCCATTGTAATTAAATTAAAATTTCACTAAAATTAAAATCGTTACATAATTCAGAGTAAGCAAATATGAAAATTCAAACTAAAAATATTAAAATACAATAATGTAATAAAAAAACTAAAGAGTAAATTACTATTTGCTTCCCTGTGTTTTGGTGGTTTTAACTAGTTGAATCCAAATTCAAAATGTTTAACTATCTGAGCACTTGGTTTTTTCAAATTGCAACGATCTGAGTCCAATTAACTAACGCCATCCAATATATCAGTTAGGTACAAAGGCAAAAGAGTCATTTACACATAAGGTACAAGCATTTGATGCATAAGTACTTAAATAATATTTTACCTATTTTATTATATATATGTACATTATACACACACCATCTGTATCTCTCTTCCTCATCTAAACCATTACACAACCACCTCCCATCCACCACCAATCCCCATTGCAACCACCGCCATTGCACCTCCGACCACCCCCACTGCACCTCTAACCACCCCCACTACACCACCACACCTCCACCCACCCCCACTACACCAAACCCCTCATATCATCCACATCCATCATGACCACGACGCCCTACTAGTTCACGACCCAGTTTTTTAGATATGGTACTTCTCTAGATCTGAATCCAGATCTTCAGCAGACACTTTCACAGCACGTTCTCCCCCTCTGCCTCTTCCCTGCCCCTGCCACCTCTCCCACCACCGCCACCGCCGCCGCCACCTCTTCGATTTCTAATTTTTAATTGTTCTCACGTTGATTAGAAGATGTAGATTAGAGACAAGTTTGGTTTTGAGGCTCGATGACAGTGGGTCGATGGGACAGAAGGGTTATCGGTTATAACAGAAACAAAGGTGGCTCGATGGGACAGAAGGGTTATCGGGTTATGGTGATCCGATGGTTATTAACAGAAACAAAGGAGATGGTTGTTGATTATCGGTACAACAAGAGGAGCAAAGGGTTGTGTTATCGGATTTAGGGAGAGGGGGAGGAAGGAAGGAAGGAAAGAAACTTACCGGAGAAGAAGAAGGCGGCGGCGCCGGAGGTGGTTTCTGGTCAAGGGCTCTCGACACACACACACAAGTATGTGTTGTGTTGTTGTTTATGCAGACAAAGGAAGAAGAAGGGGCTTTTATAGCCTAACTCAATTAGGTGTGTTTGGCAACGGGAACAAGAGAGAGAGAGAGAGAGGGGGGGGGGTTTGATATTTATTATGTTTTTATTTATTGTTAAATTAAAAGGGCATTTTTCGTCTTTTCACAAAAACTAACAGACTTTAATGGATGGAGTTAGTTAAATGGACTCATATAGTTATAAATTGCAAAACCAGGTGCTGAGATAGTTAAACATTTTGAATTTGGATTCAACTAGTTAAAACCACCAAAACACAGGGACTCAAATAGTAATTTACTCAAAACTATATATCCTCAAGATGATTCATTGGCAAATCATGTGCTTTCGCAAATTCATGTTTGTGGACATTTGCGATTTTCTTCAACGCATAGTCTAGATAATCGTGTGATCGAGCATACTTCTCAAAGTCCCTATCAAACGTTAATCTCCTCACACTCTCAGGATCTAGAATCTTCCACTTGTTTTTTTAGCATCCAACAACTCTTATAGCTTTTATCGCTTCCTTAACGTGTACTCCTTTAGTTTAGAGCACAATTCATTTTTGCTTGACCACCAGACGTGTTTATTCTATTTCCGCTTTGTTTGCGTAGGACCGTCTTCTTCGTTCAAGTCAAACATCAACATACTCGTTGTGAAACAATCGTTGGATGTACCTTGGTAGTAGTTGTCACTTTTCAGATGATTTTCTTCTCTTGCCGGAAAGACTACCGAAATCATTGCCCAACAACAGGATCTTGGACCATTTCTCATAGTCTTTAACAATCTTCCACGCACTAATGTGCTTGAAAGTGTGTGTTTTTGTTTCGAAAATCATCAAGTGCCTTTTTCCATAACATCAAGGTCGACTCACCCACTTTCTCGTATACGATCCTATAAAATAAATAAAATTAACATTAAATAAAAATATACACCGAATGTAATTAAAAATAAATATAAACTATCATTAATAAAAATAATATAACGAAAACTAAAAATAAATATAAATTGTACTGCTTGTATCCGAAAACTTTTGACCTAATTCTTTTGAGTTAACATAGTCGACCATTTTGAGTTCACTCGCGACGTCGTTCGATCGGTTCCACTCATGAGTTCGTTTAAGTGTTTAAAAACGACTTTCTTTCCATAAGTTATCTCTTTTTTATTGATTTCATTTTTCCCGATTTGTAGACACATAAACGTACGCTTCTGGATACGTGTAGTGGTTTGCTTAGTGATAGTGGCTGGTGTGCCAGAGTTCCCACCGAGTTGGACCTGAGGGTCCTCGGTTGGGTTCAGTAGGAGTGTTTGGGTTGGATTCAGCCATGTGGGTGGGCTAAAAGATGAAAAGAGAAGTGTTCTAGCTGGTACGGATGGCGCCAATGAAGAAACAACGGGTATCACGGTGCTTAACAGTAAACACCGTGGGGTTTAATACTCGTATTTGCTCAGGTACAACTTTTCGCTCACACCGGTGACAAAACCGTGGCCCAAGAATACGAGAAAGTGAGTGTGTGTGTGGTGAATAGTAAAAACACAAGAATATAAGTGGTTCGGTCAAGAATGACCCACGTCCACTGTAAAGGAGAGAATCTTATTACTTTGAAGATTACAAAGAGGTTACAAGTATTCTCCCTATGCTAACTCTTGTGCTAGATGACTGATTTTTGGATGCTTGCAAAGGAGAAGAAGTCTTCTATTTATAGGAAGCCAAACGGGCCGGGTGAAACGGCCCATAAAATGGTGTAACCGATCTGGGCCCCACTTGGGCTCAGATGTCTTCGGCCCATAAAAATGGCGGGAACCAGGTGACCATCCTTGCTGACGTGAGAGGGTATGACCTGGTTTGCATAGAATCCACGTGGCGGCTTCTGATTGGGCGCAGGCGGCGCTTCGCTCTAACGCAGCTTGGTTGACCTATCTACTTGCGTCTGACGTCTGGCAGCAGGTAGGCATGTTTATACAATAATCTGACCGGTACTATTCACAACAACATGGTGGAAGCATGGGAGCAATCATGTCACTATTCCTGGCAGCAGTTGTTGGACCACCTCTGACACGTGTCGCCACCTAGTTGACGCAAGACCTGTCCAGATCTGACCAGATCTTCTTCATTCTTGATCGTCCGTACCTCATATTAAAAGCTGAGGCTGGACGAATATTCCGCGAGCATGTGGACGCATGAAGATTCTTCTAAACTGGTTATGTTGCCTGGCTGACGTCATCCCGCGCGTGAGCTTGTTAGCATGCGCTGGATTAGCTCCGCGAAGTATTGACTGGTGGACTTTGCAAATGTGGTTGCCATCCTGTGCAAATAAGATCGTGCATACCGGTGGTGGAGCTTGCTGTTTTGAGGGTTGGCCCAGTGGATTAATGCTCCGCAGGTTCCTTATGATGTTCACTTTTTGGGATAGGGCTACCTATCCGCCCTAGAATTAAGTACCATATCCCTTCAACACTACTAAAATCTGAAGATCCAATCGGTTCTAATATTAATTTTGTTCTAAATTTGTGTCAAATTTAAACATATATATATATATATATTGCAAATGGGGGAATCCTACATGTCATCTATTGAGACAATCTCTCCTTTGAGAGGTGCCATGTAGGATGTAAGGTGGCACCTATAGACCAATTAAAAAAAAGCAAAAAATATATATACTTTAACCTAATATATTAAATACCTAATCTACTAAATCTAAATATTAAACCTTTATTATTTTCTCTCTCATTGTTTCCTCCCATAACTTTTAAACGTTAATATTTTTTATATACGAGATTTTTTAAAGAAAAAAATTACACCAAATTAATGAGCATTTTATTATCTTTCCAACGAGTACCATAATGCTATATAAAAAACGGAGAAAAAAATGACTATTTTTTGTAACCCGACAGGTATTGTGTCGGATTTGGGATTAGTTTAAAAAAATTGTGGGTTTGGGTCGGGTCGGGTCGGGTCTAGGATTAGGTGATACCCGACCCGATTACCCGAAACTACATACCCAAATACCCGAACTATATACCCGATCATATACCCATGAATTTTTTAGCGCATCACATAACCCTTAGACTAATGTATTTAATATTTCAACAAATAACTCTTTTTTTCTTATTTCATGTTAGTTCTTTTTAGAATGATCGATTACAAACTTCCCAATTCATTTGACATTATATAATATTTTGTAATGGCACTGGATTTATACCCCGGCGCAGATATTCGTTTTTTTTTATATTAGAATATGATAACTTATGGTAGAGATTTGTTCAAAATAAATAATAATAATAATAATAATAATATTCATTAATCATATATTGGCAAGTCATTAGTTATGTTGTCATATTAGATATTTCAACCCCGGGACGTTCCCGGGATAAAAGCTAATATATATATAAATGGTCAATCCTACATGATACTCATACATGCATTCTCCCCCTTGACAGTGCATGTAGGATGACATGTGACAATGAGTGATTTTAGGAAAAAAAATTAAAAACAAAATTAGATTTTTCCCTCTCATGTTTCCTCTTATAATTTTTAAAAGTTAATATTTTTTGTATACAAGATTATTTAAAGAAAAAATTACACCAGATTAATGAGCGTTTTATTATCTTTCCAACGAGTACCATTGTGCTATATAAAAAACGGAGAGAAAAAACGACTATTTTTTGTTGGGTTTTTGTTAATACAGGAAAACAACGCAAAGTGTTTAGGTTATTCATTAATCATGTATAGGCAAGTCGTTAATTATGTTCAAACCAGTAAATATAAATTCTATTTACAACAGGTGTTAGCATTGGAGTTGTACATTATTTTAGGTTAGGTTTTAATAATAGAGTTATAGATTGTTTAAGGTTAGACGTTAACATTGGATGCACATTATTAATTGTTTTAGGTTAGGTGCTACCCGAAACTTTCCTAAATATAGTTGTAAAGCGCATCAATCTATTTCGTATGTAAATTGATATGTCATATTAGATTTCTCAACCCAGAATACTTCCAGAATATAAATCTAGTAAACAAATCTATATATATATATATATTGCAAAGCTAATAATCCTACATGTTATAATATTATGCAATCTCTCCTTTGAGAGATGCCACATAGGATATGATGTGGCAACTCTAGACCAATTAAAAAAAAGAATAAATATGGTTTAACCTAATCTATTAAATACCTAATCTACTAAATGTAAATATTAAACCTTTTATTATTTTCTCTCTCATGTTTCCTCCCATAACTTTTAAACGTTAATATCTTTTATATACGAGATTTTTTAAAGAAAAAAAATTACACCAAATTAACGAGCGTTTTATAATCTTTCCAACGAGTACCATAGTGCTGTATAAAAAACGAAGAAAAAAAACGACTATTTTTTGTAACCCGACAGGTATTGTGTCAGGTTTGGGATTAGTTTAAAAAAATTTGTGGGTTTGGGTCGGGTCTGGGATTAGGTGATACCCGACCCAATTACCCGAAACCACATACCCAAATACCCGAACTATATACCCGATCATATACCCATGAATTTTTTAACGCATCACATAACCCTTAGACTAATGCGTTCGATATTTCAATAAATAACTTTTTTTCCTTATTTCATGTTAGTTTTTTTTAGAATGATCGATTACAAACTTCCGAATTCATTTGACATTATATAATATTTTGTAATGGCACTAGATTTATACCCCGATGCAGAGATTCGTTTTTTTTATATTAGAATATGATAACTTATGGCAGAGATTTGTTTAATAATAATAATAATAACAACAACAACAACAACAACAATAATAATAATAATAATAATAATAATAATAATCATATATTTGCAAGTCATTAATTATGTTGTCATATTAGATATTTTATTATGTCAATATTAGATATTTCAACCCGGGACACTCCCGGGATAATAACTAGTGTTGTCATATTAGATATTTTATTATATCATATTAGATATTTCAACCCGAGACGCTTCCGGGATAAAAACTAGTATAAGGTAAACCTAAATGAACAATAATATTCACAACATAAACAAACAAACAAACAAATGCACCACATAAACAAACAAACAAATGAGATACATGTTAATGTTTTTAATTAAATAAATAATTTTAAAAAATCCATTAACTATTTGATTACAAAACCACTAATCCGAATATCCAGCCCCACTATATTTATTCATTTAAGCTCTTCTTCCCATCCTTCAATATTTTTCACTGTCCTTATCCTCTCTCCTGACCCCCCCCCCCCCCCCCCCCCCCCCCCCCCCCCCCCTCACTACTAAATTGTCTTCTACCAAACTTAAAACTCCATCAAACCTCCTGAAACCACTCCTCATTTCCCCCTTCTCAGTAAACAAACAATGCCCACTTCAGAATCCTCATTCCTTAGGCAACTAAGCCAAAAAGAAGGCTGGAACTTATCCTCCAAAAGATGGACCAAACCCTACATTAATAATAATAATATTAATAAACATATGGAGAATGCTGGCATGTACGGAACCACCACTGGGTTACTTCCGGAGAAGAGGAAACGAGTGATGGTTGTTGTTGATCATTCTATTCATTCCAGACATGCTATGTTGTGGGCACTCACTCATGTTGCTAATCAAGGAGATATGCTTACTCTCCTTCAGATTCAGACCACTAATACTTTGAACAAACAAACAACTTCTTCTTCTTCTTCTTCGGCGACTCCGCCAGATAATGTGCTGGTTACTTCACTTGGTTCTTTGTGTAAAGCCTGTAAACCTGAGGTACTTTTGTTTTGTTTTGTTCTTTAGATCTGTTGTGTTCAGTTCTGTCATATGTTTTTTTTTTGGATCTGGATTTATTTTTCTTTAGCGGTATCTAAATAACTTTTCTTTAGGGGAAGGTCGTCATTTGCAATGTTTTAAAAACCGGTTTTTTAATTATACCGGATTTGGCTAAAAAATTGTTCAACCGGTTAAACGTGTTATACCGGGCGGTTCAACCGTGTTGATTAGTTAGCTATATAATTTTATAAGTTACAACATTGACACAAAAAATAATCTAAAAGTATATAATTACATACTAAAATTCTATTTAAAAGTTATTCAATAATTAAAAATAATCCAAAAGATAATCTAAAGTTTTTAATTTTTTTTAAAGTTTTTCCTTAATAAAAATAATAATCTAAAAATAACCCAAAAACAAACCTATGCCGGTACCGGTAGTGGTTCAAACCGGTATACCGGATTTTACCTGCGGTACAAAATCGATACCGTTTCCCATATTTACCGTAGTGTTTCGTACCAGATTTCCATCCGAAAACGGTAATACCGGTATAACCGGCCGGTATTTAACGGTTTGTAAGTGGTGACTGGGCCCACGTCACCCGCACTGTTTGCAAGCCGTTTGCAATTGGGGAAGTGGGTGGTTGGGCTTTGATGGACTTTCAAAAAATAACTCCCCCAAAGTATGCAATTCGCTGGTAGGAGTCTCGTTCGTGACAAAAATGTAACGTGTGAGTCAGAGTTTTACTTCAGGTGGTGGGATTCCTCTGGAATTAGTGACGGGCCCGGCGCCCGGGTCACCAACATTGTCTGCAATTACTATTTACTTGCAGGGTGGCCTTTTTACTATCGGTGCAACCGACTACCCAGGCGGCCGGGCTTTGTTTGACGCTTAAAAAAATTTCCCCAAATTTGGTGTAAAAATTAGACAGGAACATATAGTTTAAAATTAATAATGTGACACATAGTGTTGATAATATATCTAGGGTTTTGAAGCTGAGAATGTGAAACTAGACTACAATATTGATTGATTTTTTTACTATTAAAGGTTAATTGATGGTAACAATTAATATATCTAGGGTTTTGAAACTGAAATTGTGAGCAGGTGGAAGTGGAGGCATTGGTAATACAAGGAGGACCAAAGCTAGCAACAGTGGTGAGTCAAGTGAAGAAGTTAGAGGTTTCGGTTCTCGTTTTAGGACAGAAGAACTCGTCGCCGATACTACGATGGTTTTGTCGCTTTTGATCCTTTTTCTTAATTGTTAATGGAGGTGTGTTTTTTGGTTTTAGGGTTTGGTGGTTTGTTGGGTAGATCTTTAAGGTTTGTTTCATCCTATTTTGAGATGAAGTAGGTATGAAACTATTGAAAGTTGAAATGAGTTAAAATAATAAGTTTTGTTACAAAAATAAAAAATAAAGAGTTAGAAAAGTATACACAAACTTACTATTTATTTGACCATTGTGCAATTGTTGGTAGGGCCTTTTGTCTATATGAAGTGTTGAAACTGATTTGAATGTAATATCAAATCAAAATTTATACGGTTCGGTTTTGACAGGTTAGTAGTTTAAAACTTCAAACCGGTCAAGTAAATCGAACCTATAGTTTTACCTTGTATTTTGCTTTTTAATTATTTTTTCTAGGTAGCTATGTGTACTTAGAGGGTGTTTGGGATTGCTTTTTGAAAATTGATTATGTGTTTTGTTGCAGTATGAGTTAAGTTGCTTTTAGATTATTGTGTTTTAGTAACCTATTAAGCGCAAATAATCTATTCTTATAAACCTTTCCCAAACACTAAAAACTTATTATTTGCTTTTTGAAAACGCAATAATCTAACAGTTTTAAACTTTTTAGTACAAGATGGTTTTTGTTAAAAGAAAATTGGTTCAAACTGTCAAACCGAACTCTTTGACATTTTTGGCTAACCGACCCGATTAGTTTGCTTTGTAGTTATCGTTTTCGAGTCACCGTAATGGACAGAGGTGTAGATTTAGGAGTTGCGGATTAGAGAGGGTGCTTTGAGCTAGGTGGTAGAGTGTTTTCAAAACAATAGTTGTACACTGCTAATACTTGGGTGTTATGATTGTTTGATATTATGGGGAATAAGTTCTTGTGAAATAGTTTTGTTGGTGTTGATAAGACAATAGAAAGAACTGAAAAGGCTGACAGCATCTTGTCTTTCACATGAATGCTGACAAATCATTTTTGGCAAAAGTTTCTTCAAACATGTAAAAGATTTATCTTTTTTGGCTTCATATTGTTTACATCCATATATGAAAGTTTTCTACCTTTTTAAAGATTACTTGTGAAAATTACATCTTTGTTATGTTATATACAAGTTACATTTAGCCATTTGACCCGTACCCGCTCATGTTGACAATTTGACCTGTACCTGTTTACGTTGAGCATTTGACATGTATGCGTTTATGTTAAGCATTTGACCCGTACTTGTTTAAGTTGACCATTTGGCCCGGACCTGTTTATGTTGACAAATTGACCCGTATCCTATTTTGATGGACTGGTTAACGAAACGAGGGTGTTTGATGATTTTGTAGCTTGGGAGGGATGAGTAGCACAGAGAAATTTGTCGAGCAGTGCATCAACACGGTGGAATGCTTGACGATCGGGGTGAGGAAGCAGAGCAAAGGGATCGGCGGGTACCTGATCAGCACGAGATGGCACAAGGACTTCTGGCTCTTGGCTTAGCTAGTAGCTACATGTTAAGGTTAAGGTTAAGGTTAATAATCTAAGTTTAAGTCTATGTTGTTCATGAGTTGTTTAATAAAACTGCTAACTATTCTATTGTACAATTCACTCAGAATGGAAACCTTTCTAGATATTGCTTGTTTATTCAAATCATAGTGACATGACGCAGAACTTAAGAGAATACTCTTTATAAGACGATGTCTTATTATTTCTTAAGGCGGAGGGGTGTGGTACCGACCACCCCTTCAGCCTAACAAAATAAGTATTACTCAAAGCCACTACTTTGTGGCCCGTTTACCTACGTATCACTTGTAATAGGCTGTATTTGTATTTGATTAGTAGTTATTTTTAAATTATAAAAATTTATTCGGTTCCTTCTAAAAAAAAGATTAAAAAATATAAATCAAATTAGGCCGCTAAGTAAACACCTAAATTTTTTTTAACCATCACTTTATAGCTAAATATAAATATAAAGAGTAAAACAAGCAGTTGGAATATAAATTGAAAGAAAATGTTATAGTCATATCATAAAAACACTTTTCTTTCAAAAATACCCAAACATAATTTCACTACTTATTCTCTACGTATATTAATATTGAAAGTATACGGAGAGCCATTACAAATTTTGGGTGTTTGTAGACTAGAGGGTTGTTTAGTAGTTTTTAATTATTTTATGAAGAGTTTATGACTGAATAGGGATCTTTGCTTTGCTTAAAGACATCTCTTAATTGAACCTTTTAGAATACGTAGCACGTAAAAGAGCTGTTAGGATTATGGATGATTATGATTAATTGTTTAATAATTAAAAAAACCTTTTCATGTCACTACCACCCCGTGTTGTCTTGGGGGGTTGAAGGGGATGCTAACCTAGCTGCTGTGTCACTCTATGCCCCCTTCATTTCATGATCACATCGTATAGTCTTAATTATCGGTTTAGAGCTTACCTTGTGATAATAGGTAATAATAGGCCTTCTAATAGCTTAGCACAATTCCACCCCCCAAAAAAAAAAAATGAGTAACAATAAGAAAAACGTGGCGACGTGGCAAAAACACCCGAGAACGTCTATTGCGGGTGCTTTTACAATTAAAAACCAAATGTATCACATCTGTAAACGAATTAAAAAAGTGGGATTTTTCAATTAAATTTCAATTAATATAATTTAATGGGTCAATAAGATTGGGTCAATAACATTATTTGATTGAGATGTATAAGTAGTAAATGAGGCAATAACTCAATAATAAGTACAAACTTACAAGCAATAAACAAAATTGAATGACACTAGAGGGGACCAGAACACACAAGTGGGCTCGTGAACGTAGAAAAAAAAAGTAGTACAGTCAGCAAATTAAATCCAAATCAGATGTTGCAGAGTGACTCTGTGATTATTAATTGTTCCAAGAATAGTTACAGTGGTGACTAGTGAACTTTGTAATCACGAGTCCGTCAGTAATCATGGCTGCCACTCGTCCTACCCAAAAAGATAATAAAAAGAGTAAATTATAAAAGTAGCTTTTTCTAGTGCTCAGTAAATTATCGTATTGTTGATGGTTATAGGTGATTTAGACAAGCTCCCATGTTACAATCACAAACCGAACCTGAATTTGTTTCCGAATCAGTAATCACAACTCAACTCGATGACTCGAAATTGTTTTTGAAACACAACCGGCATCATCGTCTGAAAGGAAGTGAAAAAAAGATAGACGATGTCCTGATACGTTTGCCAAACTTCAAAATGAACTCGGAAAGAAGAAATCGCTTTAAATGCCCCAGCCACCCTGTTTTTTTTTTTTTTTTTCTAAGGAATGTAAATTTACTGGTATTCCACCTGCAAATTTTGTACGTATTGAGTCCGGTATCAAACCCACCTTGGTCAAAACCGAGTTTGCCACCAAATCAAATTGAATTTCAAATTCAATTCAATTATTGTTGTAACTTCTTTTGTATTTAGTTAATGTCAAGTCAAAGTAGTTCCTCATCTTTTGTTTTTAGTTAATGTGGTCAAAGTAGTTTCTAATTTCTAGCATTGTATTCAGTAGTCTTTAGGCTCTTATATTGTATATATTGACATCTTCAAATCAATGAGAAAACACACTTTGATACTTTCATATGATATCAGCCAGGTTTTACAAAACCTAAACTTTCTTCTTCATCGTCCCAATACTTTCTCACCATGTCTTCTGCTGATAATGTTATTCATCAACATTATTCTAAACCGTGGTCTTCACGATCACCTAACAACAGCCTTGGCCTGCTTCTCACACTCATTTCCGCTACAAATAAGCGCCCCTTTCTAGGTAACTGTCAATGGTGTTTCACTAAGGGTCACTCACTATTCTCCTGACAAAACTTTAAGAAAACTCACCTTACTATCACCTCTCCAACTTACAACCAAAACAACACCCAAACTAAATCACAAGCACACATGATGGCAACACACCGTACTGTGGATTCTGATTTATCATGGCTAAAAGATAGTGATGCTTCTCACCACATTACTAATGATCTCAGTGCACTCTCTATGCATAGGCCATACGTATTGAGGAACTTATCATCGGTGATGGTTCGTCCCTTAAAATTACTCACATTGGCACCATGACTCTTTATTTTTCTAATGTTCCCATTGTTCTTAAAAATGTTCTTTGTGTTCCTTCTATCTCTCGTAACATCATATCTATCTCTCGCTTATGACTTGATAACAATATACTAATCTTATTTTTCTCTTCTTATTTTGTCATCAAAGATTTTCCCACCCGCCGAACCATTTTTCGGGGAATCACTAATCATGGTCTCTACGAACTCTCATCAACTAAGTCTCCTCAAGCTTTTTACTTCAAACCACCAACAAGTCTTCATGTCATCACCGCCTAGGACATCCAAATTTTCGTGTTTTACAACAATTAGCTTCCTTTGCTCCATTTATTTCTAGCAAACATGAACCATGTAATTCTTGCTGCATCATAAAATTCACAAACTTCCCTTTCATTCGTCCTCTTTAACTTTTAATACACCTCTAGAATTAATCTTTTCCGATGTTTAGTCATCTCCAATTACATCTTTTGATGGTTACAAATACTACATAATTTTTGTTGACCATTTCACAAAATACATTTGGATTTATCCATTAAAACATAAATCGGACTCTCTTAATACTTTCATTCGATTTCAAAACCTTGTTGAGAATTTTTTCAAAACCAAAATCAAACAATTATTTTCAGACAATGGTGGAGAATACATCAAACTATCCTCTCACCTAGCTTCTTGTGGTATTTCTCATCTCACCTCTCCTCCTCACACACCTGAACACAATGGCTATGCCGAAACGACGTCATCGCCGTATTGTCGGAACCGGCCTATCACTACTCTCTCATGCTAAAATTCCTCTAAAATTTTGGCCTTTTGCTTTCACCACTGCCACTTATCTCATAAATAGATTACCCACCCCTACCTTAAATAATGATTCTCCTTATTTTCGCCTTTTTCCATATCTATCCAAACTATGAAAAGCTTCATAGTTTCGGTTGCTTATCATACCCTTGGTTACGACCATACTCAAATCATAAACTTGAATCTCGGTCAAAACCGTGCATTTTTATTGGTTACTCATCCTCTCAAAGTGCTTTCCATCCCCTTCATCCCCTAACTTATCGGATCTACACTTCCCGCCATGTCCACTTTCTTGACCATATCTTTCCCTATGAATCCCTTTCTCAAACCTCTACTTCCATCTCACCCTCACCCGACACTTGGTTACCCCTCACCACACAATCAATTTCCCTTTCTACACCTCTTCCACTCCTCCTCAAAATTCAACCCCTTCCAATCCCACTACCACTGCTTCTACACCTTCTTCCAACCAAACCCACTCCACCGAACCTCCACAACCACACACTAAACCATCTCAACCACCCACCGAACCTCCCGCCAATACAAATCCGATGCCTCCACGCACCTCCTCTGACTTATCCCCCCTTCTCAACCTACTGAAACAATTCCCTACCCTACACCCGAATCAACTACTCTTCATCGAACCCATAAACCGAACCCAAAGTATCACAGCTCTGACTTTGTCTTATATCACTCTACCACTCACACCCTTCCCGATCCCGCTACCATTACCTAAGCCCTCAAACAACCATTATGGTGAAAAGCCATGCAATCCGAGTTTGACGCTCTCACACATAATCAAACTTGGACACTCGTTCCTCCCGATAATGCTCCTAACCTTGTTGGATGCAAATGGGTCTACCGAACTAAATTCAAACCCGATGGTTCGATGGACCGCCTAAAAGCATGACTTGTTGCTAAAGGCTTTCATCAACGTCCCGGTTTAGATTATGTTGAAACTTTTAGTCCCGTGGTTAAACCCGCCACCTTACGCCTCATCCTTGCTATAGCTACTTCTTTCAATTGGCCTCTACGCCAACTTGACATTAATAACGCCTTCTTACAAGGTACTCTAACTGAATCGGTTTATGTCTCAACCACCCGACTTTGTTGATCCTTCCTGCCCTACACATGTTTGCAAACTTAACAAGGCTATCTATGGTCTTCGTCAAGCCTCCCGTGCTTGGTATGATGAACTCAAACACTATCTTTAATCAGTTCACTTTAAACCCTCTATCTCTGATCCCTCTCTCTTCATTAACAAAGTCACATCTTCTCCCATCTTCATCCTAGTTTACATTGATGATATAATCACCACCAGCGCAAATCCATCTCTCATTAACTCTTTCATCAAAACACTTGCCACTAGATTTTCTCTAAAAGATCTTGGCAACCTCTCATACTTCCTTGGTATCGAGGTCATACCTCACAACCATGGCCTATTCCTATCTCAATCCAAATACATCCTTGACATTCTCACAAAAGCTAATATGAGTAATTGCAAACCGTCGCCCACACCGATGTCTAGTTCCTCTACTATCACCGTATTGGATGGTGATCCATTACTATCCCCGACTGAATACCGTGCTTTTATCAGCGCATTACAATATTTATCTTTAACCCGTATTGATATCTCTTTTACAGTTAATAAGCTTTCACAATTCATGCATAAGCCAACTACTACACATTGGGAAGCTCTGAAGAGATTGTTTCGGTATTTACATGGCATTCTAAATCATGGGATATTTTTCAGACGTCACTCACCTCTACAGCTCCACACCTTCACTGATGCGGATTGGGGCGACGATCGACCATCTTATCGAAGCACAACCGGCTATATTGTTTACCTCGGTCAAAACCCAATCTCATGGAGTTCTAAACATCAACCGACACTTGTCCGTTCATCAACTGAAGCTGAATTTCGAGCTGTGGCTTCCGCAAGAACTGAAGTGCAATGGCTCATTTCCTTGATGGTTGAACTCGGCTTCAAATCCACGGTCACCCCTACCAA